>CM064576.1:23135436-23222936 GCA_032716605.1 Paralithodes platypus | reverse complement strand
ATGACAATATACAGTAGTGTGCATAATATATTGTATAATATTATGTTTCTATGAAGAAAAACAAAACAATAATTTGAGTAACTGTATTGTTTTGGTATTAATAAGAAACCTTTGGAAAAATGTCTTCATTGGAAAAGCTCGCGGACCCATACAATTATTTTATGAATTACATATTGCATTGTGAATTTGTTTCTTAAAGATTAATACACATGAACTTAAACATATAATATAATACAAACAATGTCTGGTTGGCTATCTATATCTGCTTCTGTTTATCTGTTGCCCTCTGTCAGTCTGTCTGTCTGTGTATCTGCAACCCTCTCTGTCTGTCTCTATATCTATAATTATTGTTCTACACCCCTCTCTCTCTGTCTTTGTGTCTGACTAACTATATCTGTCTATCTACCTGTGTCTGTCTGTCTGTCTGGGTGTATGTCTGTCTGTCTGTGCCACTCCCTCACTCCGGCTCTCCTTTCAATACGCCAATGAAACTCAAATATGAAAACCAAATTTGAATATCAAATGCAGAAAATGGAACTGCGTTGAATATTTGCCTCTGATTCTTGATGATGTATATTTGAGTGTTGAACATATACAGTATTTACATCGAAAGTTGTTCTGCATATATTTAGCGTATGCTTACTGCGTATACAGTCGTTTCTGCATATATATATATATATATATATATATATATATATATATATATATATATATATATATATATATATATATATATATATAATATATAATATATATATATATATATATATATATATATATATATATACTTCTTTATTTATCTATCTATTTGTTATAATGTCTGTGCGTGTGTGTGTGTGTTTATAACTCTCTGCTTTTCTTTTCCTTCCTTACTATCTTTATATATTGAAATCAAGGCCAGATCACCTACCTGAGACTGTAATAGCAATACTGTCTGGAGACCTAAAATAGGCTTAGCTATGTACTGTACGTACCTCTCCGTGTTTGTTCTAACCGCTCATATGTTATTTGTTCCGTTTCATTTTTAAATATGTATGTATATCAACCCACCTATGGGTTCACCTTCACTTTGGTCTACAAATGGATTGAACTGTTCCCCTCCTGATGCATATACCCAAATTCTGTAATGGTCTCTAAGGATTTATGACATTACTTTCTGGTGTACTGCTATCGAAGCCAAAGAGTCAACCTTATCATCCTTGGTTAGAATGTATATATATATATATATTCACTAATTCATATCTTGAGTAGAATTGGTGAATGCAGTAAAGAAGTTAAACAATGGAAAAGCCGGTGGTGTAGATGAAATACAGTATGAAACGATAAGAAATGGAGGTAAAGTAGCGACGGATCGGCTGTGTAAATTATGTTCAAAGGCTTGGACAAATATAGTGGTACTGTACCAGTGGACTGTAAGAGAGGAATGATAACCCTGTTCTATGAAGGTGAAAGAAGGTGAACAGTGAAAGAAATTACCGATGGATAAATGAGTGATGACAAGGGTGGATTTCGAAGCGGAGGAGTATGTGTGAATCAGATTTTTGCAGTGAAACAGATGGTAGACAATAAATACACTTTTAATACTAGCCTGGAGACACATTACTTACAATATAACACTTATTACACACACACGCACACACATAACAACAACAACCACAACCACACACACACACAACTCACACATACTAAAATAGAAACACATACACACTTCCACACCCTCTTCATCATACCTAACACACTTTACACCTAAGCTTAATACACTTTACAGGTATATGCACCAACACACACACACACACACTCAGCATTATACCTAACGCACTTTACATCTAAGCTTAATACACTTTACAGGTATATACATCTACATACTACGTTATCCTTATTAATGACTGGCATAATGACATACTTGGCCAGCAGGGCAGTTAATGATAGGGCTGCTGGGGTCATTAGCAGAGAGAGAGAGAGAGAGAGAGAGAGAGAGAGAGAGAGAGAGAGAGAGAGAGAGAGAGAGAGAGAGAGAGAGAGAGAGAGAGAGAGAGGAGAGAGAGAGAGAGAGAGAGAGAGAGAGAGGGAGAGAGGAAGAGAGAGAGAGAGAGAGAGAGAGAGAGAGAGGAAGAGAGAGAGAGAGAGAGAGAGAGAGAGAGAGAGAGAGAGAGAGAGAGAGAGAGAGAGAGAGAGAGCGAAAGCGAGAGGGAAGGTGAGAAAGGTTAGCTTTTATGTGCGTGTCTGTTCTTCTGATTGTATGTAGTATGTATGCATGTGTGTGTATGTATGTATGTATGCAAGTGTGTATGTATGCAAGTGTGTATGTATGCAAGTGTGTATGTATGTATGTATGTATGTATGTATGTATATACTAGTGATGAATGTCACTTCCTCATCCGCATATAAGGAAATGCGGATGTTGTGGATATGTATCATTGATTATTATATGGTTTCGAAGAGTGATAAACCCATATTATTATTTCCTAGACAATAGATGTACAGTTACGAGCTACACACCCATTTGAATGAGTATCGAACTGCAAACGAGATAATGCAATGCTTTATTATAGCCCAGATGGTTCAGAACTTGGCTTTAAAGGTTAAACAATTCGAATAGGTATCATCATATAAACGCTCATGACTGCACACTTAAGGAAAAATTCATGGTTTGTTCTGATGCCTCGAACTTTTAAAATTAACCCACGAAATGTTTATCCTAGAGTGTGTTTGTTTGCTGCTGACAGTAAATTCAATCTCTTAGCAGCTGATTTGTTTATATATAAGGACAATTCTGAAACTATTAGTTTTCTGTCATAGTAAGGCCAATTTTCATGATTAACAAAAGCAAGGGACTAGAGTTCTCCTTAATGATCTAACCACTGCGCCACACCATCCCTCAGTAACTACACTATGAGAGTATACGTGTATGGATATTATGAGTGCATGTATACTGATGAGGTGGCTGGGGGGGGGGTGTATTAAGTGCCTCTCTCTCTCTCTCTCTCTCTCTCTCTCTTTCTCTTTCTCTTTCTCTTTCTCTCTCTCTCTCTCTCTCTCTCTCTCTCTCTCTCAGAAGAGTGGTCGGCAAAATGGCAGATGCCATTCAATGTTGACAAATGCCAGGTCTTGCAAATAGGTAATAAAATAAAAAAATATGAATACAAGATGAAAGGTCAACCAATCAAAACAAGTGCATTAGTTAAAGACCTGGGGGTCCTTATATCTGAAAACCTAAAGACCTCAGATCAATGTGCAGCAGCTGCGAATAAGGCAAATCGAGAATTGGGATATATTAAGAGAAATTTTACTTATAAAAATGAGAACATTATAGTACCTTTATTTAAAAGCATAGTGAGGCCACATCTTGAATATGGTGTGCAATTTTGGTCTCCTTATCTGAGAAAGGACATTGGGAAGCTCGAGTCGGTGCAGCGTAGAGCGACAAAGTTGATTCCGTCACTAAGAAATATATCTTATTATGAAAGACTAAAAAAAAAAAAAAAAAATCACTTAAGAAAAGAAGATTGCGAGGTCAATTAATCGAGTGTTTCAAGATACTAAAGGGATTTGACAAAATTGATGTAGATTCACTTTTCCAAATAGATAATAGTTCATTAACTCGGGGAAATGGAATGAAATTAAAAACTAGGATGGCGAATCTCGATGTCACAAAGCACTTCTTCACCTCGTGGAACAAATTGCCTGAGAAAGTGGTACAATGTAATTGATGCTTTCAAAAGAAGTCTAGACATTCATTTTGAGGAAGTGGGAATAATATATAAAAAAATAAAAAAATAAAATTAAGCGTCAATAGTATATAATATTTCGCATCTTCGTTCTTTACTATAAATTTCCCAGTAGAAGTTTTTATTTTTGTTCTCATTCTGCTGGGTGACTTCTTTCCCCAACTTAATTTCATGCCGACCAACGGTCGGAGGGAGAGGTGGGTGGGGAGAGAGCCTTCTTCTTTGCTATCCCTGACTTCCACTTTGTAGCAAATTCTATTCTAGCATTAAGTCCGGAATACCTAGTAGGGACCGCAAGGTCTGTGTAGTCTGTGTATCTATGTAAATCTCTCTCTCTCTCTCTCTCTCTCTCTCTCTCTCTCTCTCTCTCTCTCTCTCACTCAATACCACTTTGTGTGTGTGTGGTGGTAGTGGTAGTGGTGGGGGGTATGTGTGTGTGGCCGCGTGTGAGTAATGTACGTGTGTAGCCTATGTGTATGAACATGTAAATAATGTGTATGGGTGTGTAAGAATTACATGCGTGTGTGTGTACTAAATGGGTTAAGGACTTGGGTGGAAACAAAAATAAACTCCTTTGACGCCTTGAGCTGGGTCGATCCTGGGCTGACTGAGGTTAGACTCCAAGACGCTCTGCACTTCACCAACCAACCGTTGACAACGGTGTGGTAAGTTATAGGATGTGAATTATGAAAATAAACCAACATCAGAATGTCTGCACTGTGGAAGAGTAATTATCAATATATGGGTAATCCCCAATTCACCCCTTGCGACTTTAAGCTATAAGGAAGTTGGGGTTGTGGTTATCAATATTAAGCAGACCTACTTGCTGACATGTGTTTGTAGTTCATATATAAATACATATCTCGTAATCAGTAAAATTGCTATCCATTATTAACTCGTATAGTTTTTTTGTTCTTCTAATTTTAGAAGTTTACAGCTCCAACTTCCGTATTGCCTGAAGATCGCAAGTGGTCATAGCAATTATGTACGAGTTTCTGGTTTCAGTATAAATTTTTGGGTTTTTTCTAAGTGGATGAGGGAGACAAAAGGCAAAAATGCCTGTGACGAGTGCCTCCCCCAGAGTTGATAGAGTGACAGGGCCAAAATCAAGGGACGTTCAGACAATTTTATGAAGCTTAGGAAGGATATATAGTAGCTAAAATGTTTAATTTATATAGTCTGTAGCCTTTAAATAGGCTATATTAATACTCCAGTATATTAACAAATATTAAACTTACAACCATGTTTAGCACACCATCGTCCTTTGGATTTATGTATCTAGGCAATGCAAGTATTTTGATATGTAAAATATTTCCGAACTAATCGGACAACCATCTAACGTATAACGTTTTCAAATATTATATTGAACATTAATAGCCTACCCATCCATCTTTATTCACATACATTTATTTATAATTAACACTTAATAACCACTACCACCATAATAATAATAATAATAATAAAAATAAATAATAATAATAATAATAATAATAATAATAATAATTATATAATATGCTTCATGACCTGCCGGAGCTGGTGGTTCGAACAAGGGACTCAAGATATAGAGTTCACACCGCTCCAGACAGGACAGTCCACCATGATTATGTTATACATCTTATCGTTTTTATTCCTTTGATTAGATTGCTTTATTTTATTTTTTACCTCCTCTTCCGTCAGAGAATTGTACCAAGTTTAGGTAGTATATCGAAGAATTAAAGACAACCATTATTACGGTAATCTGTTCGCATTTGAGAAAGCTTCCTGAAAGTTAGTATTGTAGATAGTTTGTAGCTAATTAAAAGAGGATTAAACTGCTTACTGCTATTACAATAATCTATGAACAAATTCCATTGATAAAGTCCTACCACAACCATATATTTCTAAAAAATATGTATAGGTTAATTAACATATAATTATGATAAAATACTATGTTTCCACTTTCTTAACCGTTTCAGTACGATGACGACATTTGCATGTTATTGTGACAATATACATATAACTTTTTATATGAGCATGAAGGAGACAAATGCATAGCTGCCTGTAACAATTGTCCCCCAATGTTGTAAGAGTGACCAAGAGTCTAAATCAACGTACGGTATTTATGTGTGTTGGAAATAATTGTGGTGTGCATGTTAAGTGTAGTGAAAAGAATATGAGGAGGAGGTGTTTGTGAGAGTTAGCTGAATTACTCTCTGTGTAGGTGAGACACAAACAGAAACAGTAAGTAAAGCCAGACAAATGAAACAAAAGTTCCAGCAACTCTTCAACACATGCCTTTGGGTCCTCTAATTGTTTGTCTTCAATAAATCAGATTGTGAGCTGTTTGTAAGCGTAAAATATTATTGTTTCCGTATAATCCAGATCACAGTTTCGAGTAATAAGGGGTTAAAGTTTAAGAAAGGTACTCCACTCCAACACCAACATAATTTTTATATAACTGCAACTCCCACTACATCGATAATGTAGAAGTGTTTTAGCAACATGGATACTTGATAAAAACAGCATGTATAAAGTATATATATATATATATATATATATATATATATATATATATATATATATATATATATATATATATATGAAAAGGTTGGTTAGCTTTTTATCACGCCATTGCCGAGTGGGCTAAAGCGTTGGATGTCCTTTTGATTGACCGTAGTTCAAACCCTGGCTAAAGCCTTAGCAATTATTTATGTAACTCACTCGATATATTCTACACAAACACATATACTGCATATATATATATATATATATATATATATATATATATCATATTAAAATATTAAGAAAATGTGATAACAAAGACACAAGACGATTATGATAGGTGCCATTCTAAGAAACATAAGATTGTCTTTAATTAAAGAAATTATATATAAATATTAGTTTCGCCAATTAAATGAAATAGTATGTTTCTTAGAATGTCACTATATAATAAACGTTTCCTGTCTTGTTTTATCACCTCTTAATGTTATGAACATAAATATTAGAAGTTCGTCTTGGGCAAAGGTAAACATCGTCACTGTTTGTTTACCTTCCATATGTTCGGTACTTTCACTCATGTCACCCTAGTTGTAAATAGGTATCTCTAAAAGTAGTCATAATTGAAAGTAAGGTTTGATACTGTAAGTTTAATTCGTTTATACCGATCATTTAGAAACATTATGAAAATATATTATTTGAGCTATTTTCACGGGGCCCCAGATGTCTGGCCTAAGTGAACAGACTATAGTTTGTTATCATAATAGTATATACAGTTTTGCCAGATGTTATTTAGCTACAAACTATATATCATAATAAATATATGAAACTGTTCATATACGAATGCAATATTGTGATTACGTTTAAACATTTAATTCAGTGATATATTTCATAAACTAGTTACAACTTTCTTATGAAAGAACACATGGACAACAATTATCTAAACAAAGGGAATACAATCCATAATATGTATAAACAATATCATATGGTAATGTTAGTGTTATTGATAATAAGATGTTGGACGGTCCTGTCTGGAGCAGTGTGAGCTCTCAATCATGAATCTTCTTGTATTTATCAACAATGTTCACGTCTGCAAATATATCGCATGTTATATTTTGATCACAAGAAATATATAATTAATTAATTGTCATGACCTGTTTACCTTAATATATTAACATATTATGTTAAGAAACGTAAATAGTATGCGGAAATACCCCCGAGGCATTATGATATATTAAGCCAGTTCACAGCCGGGCGGTAAGAGGTGAGAGCCTCACTGCCTGGTTGTCTGATCGAGTCCTGAGTTAATACAAGGCTTGGTCAGACAGTGACTGGTTAGGTGGCCACCGAACAGACTGGACAGATCGTCCATTATTAGTTAGGTAGGTGTAGGTATTTAGGTGGCCACCGACAGATACCAAGGTTCAGGCCTTGGGTACAGTAACACTGTATATATATATATATATATACAGGTATACAGTATATATATATATATATATATACAGTGTTACTGTAACCAAGGCCTTAACCTGGTGTATGTTGTATAGTACAGTATGCATGTTGCATTCATATAATGGAATTAGCATAATTTAACGATTAAATTATTTGTACTTTTTGTCTGAACAATTAACCCCCTCCATGTGTTCGACGTATTGGTCATCTTTTTAATTATTATGACATTGTTAGATTTAATTCAGATAATAAATAACTTAGCTTAACTTAATAAAGCTAGTTCACACATGCCTTATAGTACAATTATAGTCTGATTTAATGAATTCGTTAACACTAGACGATGTTATTACACTCAGGATTATACATAGTATGTAGTTAAAGGTATTATTTAATGTAAACATAACTGTTGGTAGTCAATAAGTAAAACATCCAATTAATACTTGTTGTTACCTATTACCAATAAAGTAATGCACGATATATTCTATAAATAGTTTCCTCAACAACCTTTTCTCTAACTGAGGAAACCTAAGTAAGAACAATTTAAGCCATTAAAACAGGGTCCATACACCTAATGCAGTCCACTATGCAGGAGAAACTTGCAACAATTACCTTGAAACTGTTGTGGGTTGAAACAACAGTTGGTAAAAGTTAAAGGTCAAAGGTTAAAGGCAGCAGTGAATGATGGCCACAAGGGAGAACGGTACAGTTGGTCAAAGTAATTTATAGCCATGAAGGCCTCAAAGTACACAGTCAACAAGGTTAACTCCTTCTGTACCGGTCACGTCTTTGTAAATTTATTCTCGGTATAATAAGCCGATTGTGTGCAGTTTATAAGGGATCTGAGACAGTAAATAAAGGTTAAGTGAGATAGTTCGAAGCCTTTCAAGTACTGGAGACCCTTTTTAATCTGAATAACATAGTCTAATATGAGCCAAAATTATGTGAACAAGATATGTGCGTGTGTGCGTGTGTGCGTGGAGGCCATATGCATGTTTGACTGCTATTCATCGGCCTTAATGTATCAGCACCTAATGAATGGAGAGAGAGAGAGGGGGGAGGGGAGGGACCAGGGGGAGTGTTAGGCATTACATTATAATTGATATAGTGGACCTGGGTGGTGGTAGGATAATATAAATATACAGTATATATAATTATATATATATATATATTTATATATATATATATATTTATTTATTAAACTTTTAAAGGGCTTCATATATGCAGTTTGGGTATAGGGCTGTCGAATGGGCATAGAGGGCAGATACCGACTGCATATAAAATTATCATAAGATTTCCCTCAATGCTTATGTATGGAATAACTCTAAATTGGTGACTACATTAATTTAACGTATTCATATAGTTGGTCAACCAAGGGAAAGTGATGTGTGTGTATTCTACTGTGCATGATTCATACATCATTACATTATATTTAGAATTTGGAATTCTGGGATTGTTGAGAATTTCGGTGCGAGTATCCTAGGCTCGAATCCATGGAGTACCACATGAATTCATTGTTTCATTAATTCCAATAATTCGGTTTATTTGTAAGTGAATTGGTGGGTTGGTGATGATATGAATGTATTCAGGTTCAGGAGTTTGTTGTTGTTGTTGTTGCTGTTACCCAAGCTGCCTGGCCGAACATCCCCAAGGCCCCGAGCAAGGCCAAGGCCATAACCGAGCACCCCCACAGAACCCTCCCTGCCGACCACAATAAAGCCTGGGTGACCGAAGCCACTCCATGGCGGGGAGCTGAGGAGGGTGCGGAAACGCCCAGGGCCCTGTGCCCCTCAGCAATTATGAAGAAAAAGTTGAGGGGCAAAGGAAAAAGTTTGACGCTTTTGGCTGCCAATCTTGGTAGATTGGGAGGTCAATCCACGGAAGAGATGCCGTCATTTGAGATCTAGAAGATATATAAGTAAAAGGAACAGTCAGAATAAGCTATGGGTATGGCAGAGATCTCTCAGTTCTCACTCTGATAGACCAGCCCATCACCACATGACTAGAACCCAATCCTCGCAGCATCAGCTAGGAAAGGCCCTAGAAAGCCACCTTTGGCGGGGGGATAGCTCCCCTATTTCAACCTCTTTCGGAGTCTGGGCACCCGCCCTGGTTCAGGAGTAATTCCTCGAGAGGCCTTCCCAAGTGGTTAAGTGCCCCATCAATTATCCCTTCTGTTCGTTTAATTATTAGGCTATCAGAGTTCAGTTGGGCATAAGTACATGCTAAGATTAATATGCAGTATTCGAGAATGCATAGTATATCGTAGGATTGTGCATAAACCTTTTACTGTCTTGATAGCGTAATGCTTAGTGCACGGATTTTCGGTGTGAGTATCCTAGGTTCGAATCCATGGTGTACCACATGTATTCATTGTTTCATTAATTTCATTAATTAGGTATATTTATAAGTTAATTGGTTTGTTGGTGATTCTATGAATTTGTCGGGGAGGATTGGAAAATAGTATAATTCATGATCGCATGTAATACTAGCCTTAAGGGGAGGCAGACAGACTGTTTGGTCTATTAATTCATTTATTCATATATTTGTTTAGTTTCCTCCCTAGACCTCCATCAAGCTTAGAAAAACACCCCCTAGATCCCCCTTCAAGATAAATTTGTAAATTTTTCGGTAGAAAAATTTCCCGGCCGAAGGCCGGTTCCTCTTAAAATTGCAGGCTCGCTATCGCTCGCCAGGAAATAATCGACACCTAAATGGCATGAAAGGTCTTAAAATTGACAACGAAATGGGGCGAAAGGTGTTAAAATCGCCAAACTAATGGGCCGAACGTCTTATAATCTCAAAACTAGTGGGGCTAAACATTAGGGAGAAGGGGGTCGAGAAGAACGGCCTGCCTCCCCTTCAGGATTGTATGCATGGTAGATATTTGTACTCCACGGAACACCCCCTCTCTTTATTCATCACAAAATATGATGATAATTATAACAAACAAATTGGTCCTGGCACTAGTGGTTGGGGGTCCTTGAATCATTGGAAAGAGACAGAGACTCAATTGACCACTTACGAGATTTGGAACTATAAGGAAGTTGGAGCTGTAGACATCAATATTTAGCAGATTTACCAGCTAAAATACGATTGTAGTGCCTTCATAAACACATAAAATCAAATTCAACATACTTGCTATTAATCGAAAACCTAAATTAGTATTGCATTTTCGTTTATAATCGATTATACGGCTTCACCTTTCTTATAGCCTGAAACTCGCAAGTAGTCTAGGAGTCCCCACCAGAATATTATTGTTTTTGGATGATCGATCACACTGTCAATATTAAACAAATCATATAAATCACTATACAACACGTGCAATATCAAACAAATAGATGTAACACGGATAGTTTGCAGATTTAGTGTGCAATGATCGCTTTTGCGCAACAATAAGCACTTTGTTAATACTTTTGGAAGAACACATTTATGACGCATATATTATAAATGTGTTTCAAAACTGAATGTCAAAACAGTGAGGCTTTCTGAAATGTGCTTATATTAATACTTTTAAAATGTGTACCAGTGTTGCTACAGGTATATGTGTACCAGTATTGCTACAGGTATATGTGTTTTATATTGCACACTCATCTTTGACAGTGCTGACTTAAGGGAGGAGAGTTGGATTTTATGGGCCCCCCTTCTCCCTCATAATTAGCCCCATTAGTTTTGAGATTTTATGAATTTTGCCCTATTAGTTTGGCATTAGAAAGATCGTAAAGACGTTTAGTGCTATTTGGGTGTCAAATTTGTTTACCTAGCTATATATAGCGTGCCTGGTGACCACGGGATTGGGCCCATAAGGGATTGGGCCCACTTAGGTTAGGTTAGGTTAGGTTAGGTTCCAATCCCATGGGCCCAATCCCGTATGGGCCCAATTCCGTATATTCCGTATGGGCCCAATCCCGTATGGACCCAATCCCTATGGAACCAATCCCTATGGAACCAGCGTGCCTATAATGTAGGAGGAACCGGCATGGGGGGGGGGGGGGGTCTTAGGGGTATTTTTGAAGCTTGATAGATATTTAACCCCTTCGCCACCATTACGTAATTTCCATCGTATTCTGGTTACCATTAGACGATTTTCTTAAGTTTATAATCTACCACTACGACTCAAATGGGTAAATACGATCTCAATATACCCTCTTACTAGCATAGATCCTTCTTAAACTGCATAAGATCATCTCATTTTAGTCAGAATCAAAAGGAAAAAGGCGTCATTGTGCTGAAATGGTTAAGGAGGAAGGAAAAAATGATTGTAGTTGCTAAGAGATTCAATTTACCATCAGCTGAACAAAATAGACTATAGTATTATCTGTTTCACATCGTAGAAGTGCCAAGTCAATGTCCCTCTCTTTAGATGGTACACAAACTATCGTCAAGGGTTTCAGAAATTATTGATTTCGACTGTACTGCAGATCTCATTGCCCTTAATATAAAGATGGTGTCAGACAAGCGGTTTTTGGTCATGTTACACGGACAATTGTAGTCTAGCACTTTCGTAATGTAAGTTTTATCAGTATTTAGTCACCTAACATAATCTACCTTCAGTAAAGTTTCCGATTCTAATGTGAAAGAGTCTCATAATATTACGAGCAACAATTTGCTCACCGATAATTGCCGGAAAAATCGCTCGTGACATTGGCCGAATTCACTGACAAATACCGATTATTCATCCTTTTTATGATTTTTTTGCAAAAGCCGTAATAGTTATAATATATATAATAAAACGTAAAATCAATGTTTGTATCTACCTTTGTCTGATTAATGTCTTCTGATCCAATTTTGTTCACAATTATTGCATATCTGTGTTTGTCATTCCGTCTCTCTCTCACCACACACAATAAGAGGGCACTAGAGACAATTAGAGAAAATGTCGCCCTGCCCAAGGTCCCTGATTACCCTCTCTCTTTCTTTTCTTTATTTGCTCACATATCCTGGCGCTATTCTATTTATTTTCTCACATTGTTTTGGTCATTTTCTTGTTTCTCCCATCCCCTTGATTTACTATCTTTATTTAACTTAACTATCTATATTGGTACATTATATTATAAATATTTTGGGTCCTCACCAGGTGTTTTATTTTTTCCTGGTATTTCTTTGCTATTAGCTTTATTTTCTCACATTCATTTCATTTTGTTATGGTTTCTCTCTCACTTAATCTTATCTGATAACGTATATATTTTATTCTCTCACACACTCAAATTTTAATATATTTAGGTTACCACGCTACTTTACTATCTTATCTTGATATTCTTCCGTTATTATATTGTCTGTATTTACTATATAATCTCACGTTTTCTTACTTGATTTGCTTATTTCTCTACAGTGGCATCAATTGTTAAAGCTTTAATGGCTATATTTTCGTGCATTGTTTAACCCATTGAAGATGATGACGCATTGTCCAGTTTATTCTGGCTAGCATTAGACGATTTTATACAACTTAGGAAGGATCTGCGAGAATGGTAAGATTAATGACCGTCTCAATTAGCCCTCTGAATTCCAAATACCCTTCCGGATTTAAATGAAATCTTATAATAGTTGCCAACAAACAGAAAATTAATGCATAATAGTTTCTTCTATGGGTTAAGCACTCTCCTGCTGTCTTTACTTAATTTTTTACATATTATCCCCTTGTGGATTATGTTGCATATCCACTGGGTTTTTTGTGGTTATCATTAGACAGTTTTATACAGATTATGAGGGTTCTGTGGGAATTAAAAAGGTAAAGACTATGCCAATTAACCCTCTGACTTCCTTATAATCTTCCTAATCAGAGTAATATCGTCTACTAATAGCCAGAATTAACTGCCAAAACGCGTCACAATCCTTAAAATTTCACACATGTCCATTCTTTTAATTACATTATTATTGCTCTGTTTAAATTTTCTTTCATTTATCTTAATTCTTCCACGTTGAAGAGTTGTGTGTCCTTGTTCAAGGGGACCCACCTCGGTTTTTTGTTTTCTCTCTCTCCCTCTCTCTCTGGGTTGTATTCATTCGGCCCCATTCAGCCTACTGTTTTAAGACGTTTATTCCCATCCAGATGTCGATTTTTTCCTGGCGAGTGTTAGCGAGCCAGCATGTTTTATAAAAAGGTTATTGACAGCAGGCTAAATTTGTAAATTTTTCGATAGAAAAATGTCTCCGGCGAATCCGGATTTCTCCATACAATGCTGGCTCGCTAACGCTCGCCAGGAAGAAATCAACACCTGGATGGGGATAAACGTCTAACAACAGTAGGCTGAATGGGGCCGAATAGATACAACTCAGAGAAAGAGAGAAAAGGAGAGAAAATAAGCAGGTCACCCTCCTTAAGTATCTGACTTGTTCACAATGTGTCTTTATAATTGAATTAGTACATTAATTCTCTAAGTGCTTATTTTATTTTCTCTCCATCATAGTCAAAATTATCCCACATTGTTGGTAATAATGACTGTTGTATGTATACTGTATATATTGTTGTCTCATATACATTAATTATCATCTTGGTGGCTTATTTACTAACCTTCCTTTGTTTTCTTTTAATATACGGTATATCTGTCTTTATCCTCTTCATTGTTTACGCCATCTTTTATATATTCACCAATCTTCTCTTTTATTTGTGCTATTTATTTGTTTGCCCCTTGTTAACCCCATCAAGACGATGACACATTTTTTACCTTATATGTTTTGTAGGCCTATTTATGTATCTGTATGCATAATGTGCACACGATATATATATATATATATATACTGTAATTATAGGCCTATGTGATTTGTATGAATGGATATAGGTATGCATTGATGTAGAAGAATTAATGATAAAACAAAGGTGAATATTTATATAATACTCGGTTAGTATGAGAGAGAGAGCGAGAGAGAGATTCACATTTAATATTTCCGTTCCAAAGTGGTAAGCCAGGAGACGTAAATTGCTGGCATAGAAAACGTGTGAGGATGAAAATTATTAGCATAGAAAACGAAGGCGGCCTGAAATTACTACCATAAAAAACGGAGGGAGGTGGTTATTTCCTACACAGAAAACGAAGGGAAAGTGTTATAATTTTGATTGAATGGGAATGCTGAGATTTCTAACCTAATAAATGAGGAAATTCACAAGATTAATTTTCTTTATACATAATTTACTGAGATGATGGGACTTATAACCTTTGCAAACAGAAAGGGAATTAATTTGATTGAGTCTGAAAAAGTCCCCCCATTTAACTACTACCAAATGCCAGCACAGTCAGAGGTTTTAACCCGTTTAGTACGAGTAAAGTCCTATATATTTGTGCTATGTGCTATTAGACGATTTTAGGAAGCTCAGAAAGGTTCTTTAGCAATTAAAATGCTACAAACTATCTCAATTAACCATTTAAACTAACACAAATTCTTCCTAAGCTGAATGAAATCATCTAAATACTGTATATAGCTATAATTATCTACAAACACGTCACTGCAAGAAAAGAGTTAGTGTCCACACTAACGATCCATGTAAGGGAGGTCCCCCAACATACTGCTAAGTACCCCTGGTGACCACGTGCATACCCTTCCTACTCTCAACAAACCACTCACTGTTTCTGACCGAACTATTATGAGTACAGTACTTCTTTATGTACAACCACCGGCAGGCAAGTACCACCCACTGCCAAATGTATTCATAGAAACCTGGCCAAGAACACCAGGCTATTAGGGCCCCTGGGACCTAGACAACTAGTCGGAATAATCTGTTTCCAACTATGCTATATAATTATTGAGCTAATGAAGCTGTACCTCCAGCAGTAGTACAGATTTGGTGAGTTGGAAAAATCTCTACTCCCAAAAATGTGAGTCTTCAAAACTGTACTGTAAACAGAGCTACACATTTAGTGTGCATCAATGAAACCCCAGAACTATCATTTGCATCCTAATCAGAAGACAAATACAGCAAGATAATCTACAGTACCGAAAGCCTGCTGGACGAGACCCAGAGCCCTGTACAATCCACACCATCTGATACAGCTACATATCAGAAGAGTGTTTAAGGCCACCATATTTACCGAAAACAACAACGCGAACCATCGCCTCCTAATCTGAGGAGACCCTTGAGCTGCTTGGGCACCATCTCTCGTGACCTGTAATGAAATTTCTCACCAAAATTAACGGAGACCATCTGCCGTCCTTTTACTGTCAGTAAATGAATCGACCTGACCCTGACTAGTGTAATCTCTGAACCCATGCACAACTTTTATTTTAAAAGTATTGGCATGTAATAAACGAAGCAGGACTATACATATATCAGAGAGAGATAGAGAGACAGAGACTGACATAGGAACGTACAGTGATCTCATAAAGTAAAGTTGTATATAGCGCGAGTGAAATGTGAAGGGAATGCTGGTCCGAGTTGCAATTACAGGCCAGAGACTGAGAGGGATGGTGATATTCGCTTTGACAGGCTCATCACAGCCACGAGAGAGGCTACTACTGGAATTGTGATGGTGGATATAATTATCTTCTCATCTGCAACATAAACGTAATTTTAGAGGAAATTTAGATATGATTAATTCGCTTTACAGGCTAAAATTATTGTATTAATTTGATGTTGAGTTATTAGTTACATGTGCATATTAATCTCATCTGCAAAATAAACTTAATTCCAAAGGTAATTTAGCTGGGAATAATTAACTTTACTGGCTAAATTAATTGTATTATTTTGATGAGTTATTATATATGCATATTAATATTATTTATATTTTAAAAGGGGAGGTTTCTGTGTTTTCTGGACCTACTTCTCCCTCATGTTTGACCCCGTTCCTATTATCAGCAAACATATATGTGTTTTTGAAGGTTATATAGACAAGACTAATTCACTGTTATGGCTCAGATTATTGTATTAATTTGATGTTGTTGAGAGATTGTTTTTATGTGCATACTAATTTAAACGTTATTCTCGCCCTTGATTAAATCCTGATAATAGTTATGACATTGATTAATTAAAGTAAAATTGGGGGCGTATGGTAGGCTGTGCATTTCCGAGGCGTTCATATCCGAGTTTTTCTCCATTGAAGTTTATGGCCTATCCTGTTCCAATTTAGTAGTCCAGAAATCGTGAACCCTAACATCTCTAACTCAAAAAGGGCTAGAGCAAATAGGCTGTACATTTCCACACCTGTTCTCTGGCTGACCCTTCCCACATGGTAGATATATTAGCTCGATTACTCTAGTCGTTTGTGAGTTATATAGGTTAATGTTCAAGAGTGTTGGCCTACCTACTTGAAACATGGTATAGTGCATGATATCGATTATTCTGGCGTCATTAATGTTTAGTTCTGGCTTACATTAGGCGATTTACTTAAGTTTAGGAGGACCTCTAGAAATCGGAAAAGTAATGTAATCATTCCACTCTCGCAGACCCTACAAAACGAAATACAATCGTCAAATGAGATAATGAGAAAGGTTGAGGCACATGGAATAGGGGGGGGGGGGGGGGGGCGTTGTTAGGATGGATTAGGTCATGGCTAATTGGTGGGAAGCAGAGAGTCAGCATAAATGGTACCAAGTCAGAATGGGGAGCAGTCAAAAGTGGTGTCCCCCAGGGATCTGTATTAGGTCCTCTGTTGTTTATTATATACATAAATGACCTTGATTTAGGTATAACTAGTAGGATAAGTAAATTTGAAGACGATACCAAAATAGGGAGAAAAATTGATTCAGATAGAGATATAGAGTGTCTGCAAAGGGATCTAGATACATTACACGAATGGTCAGTAAATTGGCAGATGAAGTTTAACATTGACATATGCAAGGTATTAAAGATAGGGAAGATGCATACAAATGGTAAATATAAACTAGCTAATATGGAATTAGAAAACTCAGACTGTGAGAAAGATCTAGGTGTGTTTGTTAGCAATGATTTGAAGCCTAGAAAACAATGTATAAGCGTTCGTAATAAGGCAAACAGGATTCTCGGGTTCATATCTAGGAGTGTGAGTAACAGAACTGCTGATGTTATCTTAAAACTTTACTTGTCATTAGTGAGACCCCATATGGATTATGCTGTTCAATTTTGGTGTCCTTATTACAGAATGGACATAGATTCATTGGAGAGAGTACAACGTAGAATGACAAAAATTATCCATAATATTAGAAATTTTCCGTATAAAGAAAGGTTGAAGAAATTAGTCTTACATTCGTTAGAGAGACGCAGAGCTAGAGGGGATATGATAGAGGTATTCAAGTGGGTTAGTGGGATTAATAAAGGGGACATGACAAATGTACTAAAGCTCAGTGATAGCGAAAGAACTTGTACAAATGGTTTCAAATTAGATAAATCTCGTTTCAAAAAAGATATAGGCAAATATTGGTTTGGTAACAGAGTTGTAGATGGGTGGAATAGGCTACCAAGTGATATAGTGGGATCAAGAACGATAGGGAGCTTTAAGATAAAATTAGATAGGCATATGGACGAGATGGGTTGGGTGTGAGGGGGATCTACCAGGTGTGGGCCAATCGGCGTTCAGCAGACCCCGTAATCTTGTGTTAATCCCTGACCATTTTGGTGGGGGCAGTACTCAAGGTAATAGTGAGTTGGGCCCAAAATTGGGCCTTGTTGTTGTTGTTGTTGTTGTTGTTCCCCAAGCTGCCTGGCCGAACAGCCCCAAGGCCCCGAGCAAGGCCAAGGCCATAACCGAGCGCCCCACAGAACCCTCCCTGCCGACCACAATAAAGCCTGGGTGACCGAAGCCACTTCGTGGCGGGGAGCTGAGGAGGGTGCGGAAACGCCCGGGAAACCAAAGCCCCACCCAGGGCCCTGTGCCCCTCAGCAATTATGAAGAGAAAGTTGAGGGGCAAGGGAAAAATGTGACGCTTTGGCTTCCAATCTTGGTAGATTGGGAGGTCAATCCACGGAAAAGATGCCGTCACTTGAGATCTAGAAAATATATAAGTTAAAGGAACAGTCAGAGTAAGCTATGGGTATGGCAGAGATCGCTCAGTTCTCACTCTGATAGACCAGCCCATCACCACATGACTAGAACCCAATCCACTCAGCATCAGCTAGGAAAGGCCCTAGAAAGCCGCCTTTGGCGGGGGTGATAGCTCCCATATTTCAACCCCTTTCGGGGTCGGGCACCCGCCCAATTGGGCCTTGTAATTGGGGTTGGGTGTGACAGGGATCTGCCTTGTGTGGGCCGATCGGCTTTTTGCGGACTCCCATTTTCTTATGTTCTTATGTTCTTATGTTCAAATAAAAGCCAAAATAAAATGTAAGCATGAATCGTGGTATACGGTACTGACAAAGGTAAATATAACATGAACTATTGTACAGTATAATATCTGTTAATCATTTATTTTGTTATCGATGTAGCTTTTAATTAATCTCATGTGTTTAAATAGTCTTGCTAGCATTAGATTAAATTATCCAATTAACCCCCATGACGCCTTTTCACCTTGGATTCTTCCTAAAAGTAGATTTTTTTTTCTATGTGAATGAGGGAGACAAAAGGCATAACTGCCTGCAGCGAGTGTCTTCTCCAAATTTGAAAGAGTGACAGGGCCAAAATCAATGGACGTTAGAGCTAAAATGCCTGGACGCACGGAGTTTGAAGCAATTTAAGTCATAGGAAGAGGGAAAGCTTGATTCTGGGAACGAGTTCCAGAGCTCAGCTGTTGAATAGAAGAAAGTCTGAGAGTAGTGTTTCACTCTTGGGTTAGAGAGTTGCACAGAGTAGGGGTGGGATTGTGTTGCAAGGTGGGTACTACATACCCTACGTAGAGGAGGTGGTATACACTGGGAAAGGTCTGAGGAACACTGATTATTGTAGTAGCGATAGCATAGCGAGAGAGATGCAACATTGCGGTGAAGAGAGAGAGATTGCAGAGAGTTGGTGAGTGGACGGGAGTTAATGATACGAAAGGCTTTCCTTTCTACTTTGTCTAGGAGTGCGGTGTGAGAGGATCCTCCCCACACATGTGAACAATACTCAATACAAGGACGCACTGTGCCCCTTTACAGAGCAAGAAGCTGTGCAGGGGTAAAGAACCCCTTGAGGCAGTTGAGCACACCCAGCTTCTGGGAGGCTGCCTTAGCAAGACTGGTAATATGGTCCTTCCAAGTGAGAGCAGAAGAAAAAGAGACACCGAGAATATTTAGAGAAGATGAAGGATTGATTTTTGTATTGTTGAAGAATAAGGGATAGTCCTCTGGAGGTTCCTGAAGGGTAGTAAGATGGATAAATTGGGTCTTGGAAGCATTAAATGCAACAAGGTTTTATCTACCCCAATTGGAAATAGTAGCTAGATCAGAAGATAAGTGCTTTATGGCTTCATTACGTTTGATTTTGAGGGACTGTTGGCTGGGGCGTGATGGAAAACTAATTGAGTAGTGTATGGTAGAGTCCTCTGCATATGAATGGATCGGACTGGATGTACAGTTGAGAAGATCATTTATGAATATTAGAAAGAGAATAGGAGGTAGGACAGAACCCTGAGGAACACCAGAGTTGATAGGATGAGGAAGTGAGCGATGGCCGTCCACAGCCGCAGCTATGGAACGGCCGGAAAGGAAATTAGAGACAAAGGCACAGATGGAGGGATAGAAACCGAAGGAGGATAGTTTGGAAATTCAAGATATGTGCCAGACTCTATCGAAGGCCTTCGATATGTCTAGTGCAACAGAAAAAGTCTCACCGAAGTCCCGAAAGTTGGATGACCAAGAGTTAGTAAGATATGAAAGAAGATCACCAGTAGAGCGACCCTTAAGGAAGCCATACTGGCGATCTGAGAGCAGATTATGCGAATAGAAATGCTTAAGAAATTTAGAAGCAAGAATAGTTTCAAAAACTTTAGAGATACAAGAGATGAGAGCAATTGGACGATAGTTGGAGGGTTGAGAGCGGTCACCCTTCTTTGGGACAGGTTGAATGAGAGCAAACTTCCAGCAAGAAGGGAAGACGTTAGAGGAGAGGCAGAGACGAAAGAGTTTGCCTAGGCAGGGGGTCAGTACGGAAGCACAGTTTTTGTGTACAACAGGAGGAACACCGTTCGGACCGTACGCCTTCTTAGTATTAAGCCCAGAGAGGGTAGAAAGTACATCTTTAGAAGAGATTAGGATATTAGGCATAAGTAGGAGAGACGGGGTGGAGAGGGAGGAATAGCACCGGAATCATTCAAGGTGGAGTTTCTAGCAAAAGTTTCTAGCAAATCGCCAAGCTATTGGGCTAAACGTCTTAAAATCTGAAAACTAATAGGGCCAAACGTCTTAAAATCTGAAAACTAATAGGGCCAAACATGATAGCCAGGAGTGGCCAGAAACAATACAACCATTTCCCCTTAATTAGAGTAAAATGAGAATTACGGTTACGTATTAAATGAATTAACCCCTTGAGGATCATTATAAGATTTTATACAGCGTAGGAAGGATATGGGGGAATTAAAAGGGAAAAGACTATCTTAACTACCCCTCTGACTTACATACAACCTTGGTAATCTAAATGAAGTCGTCTACTAATAGCGAGAATAAACTGTCAAACCCAGTAATAGTCATAAAGGGGTTAGCATAGGATTTTAACATATATGAATAGTAGGTTTTAAATAAGGTATGAAGTAGGTAATTAACGTATCTATAATAATATACCCTTACATAATTATGTAGATTGGTAGTAATCATCTAAGGATAGAATTGTGCATGACTATAGGTAGCGGCGTAGCGCCAACGAACTTGACAATAATCTCTTCATAATTCAAAAAAAACTTGAACAAACTAGCTGTAAATATCCACACCTATTTCCTGGTGGACTCTTCCCAAATCATAGAAATGTCAGCCCGAATGCATTAATTCATTTTGAGTTATACGAAGTTAAGGGGTCCAGATCATTGTCAAGTTCGCTGGTGCTACCTATAGCAATATACACAGTGATATTATATGGCTGTTTTATGCCTTTCATTTTTACAGCCCACTTGAGTTTAGCGTTACAATATATAATTCTTGTTCTTATAGCTCTCACATAGCAACACATGCCAGGAACTAGAGCTATAGTT
This sequence comes from Paralithodes platypus, assembly GCA_032716605.1. Lineage (NCBI taxonomy): Eukaryota > Metazoa > Arthropoda > Malacostraca > Decapoda > Lithodidae > Paralithodes > Paralithodes platypus. The sequence goes on along the minus strand of CM064576.1, from coordinate 23,201,283 downwards.
CTTCTACAATCATCCAGGCATATTCCGTTTAGAAAAGTAAATACCGGTAAGTCGTTTGGTGGATATACTTATGCATTGTTAAGTGCATTGGATAATCAGCTAATCTAGGACAGTGATTCTTATTTACTCTCCTCGGATTTACTCATAAAAAAATATTCTGGTACCTTGATTTTGAATACTAGTTGTTTGTGTTATTATGATTGCACTTTATATTGCCAATTCACCCATGAACCCTTCCAGTGTACTGTACAGTCCTCGGCATATATAAGGTTACACCAGTTTGAATCTTTAAACCTCTAAAGCCAAGTTCTGAAGCATCTGGGCTATGTTAACCCTTTGAGTACCAGCGACGTGTGTTATATTCTATTCTAGCTATGTTTAGACGATATTATGCAGCTTGGGAAGCATATGTGGTAGTTGAAAGGGTTGGTAGAGATAGTTTGAAGCCTTATTATTGCTAGAGGTCCTTCCTAAGCTGAATAAATCTTCTAATAATTGCCAGAATATGATGAAAAGGACGTCCCTGGTACTGAATGGGTTAATGTATTGTATTGCCTCGTTTGCGTTCGATACTGCTTCGAATGGGTGCGTCTCCAATTATGCTCTCGAGTGTACCATGACGCATTATTCTACTTGATTATAGTTATTATTAGAGGATGTTTAATGGGTTAATAGAGGGTGTGTGGAATTTAAAGATACAATAGTCACATTTTTTTTTACTGTTAATTGCATAGAGGTCCTTCCTAAGTTGCATAAAATTGTCTAGTGTTAGTGAAATTACAGTATAAAGCACGCCAGGTTACGAAGAGGGTTAATGCCTACAGCTGTTAGTCTGTCTGACTCTCTTTCTATATCTATTTATATATATATATATATATATATATATATATATATATATATATATATATATATATATATATACATATACCGGTATATATATATATATATATATATATATATATATATATATATGTGTGTCTGTGTGTCTGTGTGTGTGTCTGTGTCTGTCTGGCTGTCTATTGTTTGTCTGTATGTATGTCTGTATGTATGTGCGTAGGTATGTATGTTGTATTTGTCTAGCAAGCTATTGTGCATCTATGCACATCGTCCATAACATTGTAAAGCAATAAAACACTAACATTATATTACAAATTCAAATTTACAGCATATTGCAGTCATATTAATTTCAACCACAAGGGATCTCTCTCTCTCTCTCTCTCTCTCTCTCTCTCTCTCTCTCTCTCTCTCTCTCTCTCTCTCTCTCTCTCTCTCAGAAAACCGGCTGTTACTAAATTACTTACTTGTATAATCTTTTGTATATATATTCGGTAAGACTTATATAATCTATATAATCATAGCCTTAAGTTAGATATACCTGTTACGTGGTACCATGTAAGGCGAAGGTCACACACACACACACACACACACACACACACACACACACACACACACACACACACACACACACACACAGAGTTAATGGCTGAACAGATTTCCCGAGAGGTTAAATATATTCATACTGCCTTGAAGATAATATTGTAAAAAACACCAACAACAAATAATTATATAATATAACAATGGCACAGGATTATTAAAAGAGGACTATAAGTAGATGCAAGTTTACAAACAGACACACACACACACACTCTCTCTCTCAAAACTGCCACACATACATATTCATACACTTACACATATACACACACGTACACACACACATAACTACAGCTACAACATTCTCCTGACTATTGAGGTTTCTACTAAAGAGTGAACAATAGACGAAAACTATACTGTATGTTTCACATTTTATACTTGTATTTCCTCATTCAGAGAGGCAGCAAATTTATATAGCTAGACTGAAACGGAAAAAATTCACGGAAAACAATTTGTAGGGTGTGATATCGGCAGGTGTGAGCGAAATACTGTCACCAATATCCAAAGAGCAAATAGAGAGGAAGGATAGATAAAACAATTGACTGATACATATAATATATACATAAATACGGCAAATAGAGAGAGAGAGAGAGATAGAGAGAGAGAGAGAGAGAGAGAGAGAGAGAGAGAGAGAAAAAAAAAAAAAAAAAAAGGAGTTACAAGGAATAGTATCTCGCAGACATTGCTGTCCATTCTGAGGAGATACTCGAAGTGGAAGGATAGAGACTGTTTAGTGCACTACACTATTTACAGAGTGTGGAAAATACTATCTACTCTCTTATTGAACTGCTCTACTGAAGAACTATTTGCAACTTCGAAGGGAAGTTTGTTCCAGGTAGAACAGGTTTTATATGTGAAAAAGTGTCCACGAATGCTAGTGCTGAACGTGATAAAGATGATACTGTATATCATGTAGTCGAAACTTTAGTGGTGATTGTGGTGGTCTTAGTGGTGATAGTAGTGGAGGCGTTTGTTGGTATAATGGTGTTGTGATAAAGTTTGATCTAATGTGGTGATGATGACATGATAGAGATGGTATATATTATGTAGTAGAGACCTTTGTGGTGGTTCTAGTTGTGATGATAATAAGTTGTACCGGAAAGGTCCTCTTTGATCATGTGGTCCTATTAACCCGGCAAGCGCGATAGGCCTCACGGAAGGCTTCCTATAGGGAACACGATAGGCCTCACGGAAGCAAGACCATAAAAAAAGACTTCCAAAAAAAAAAGGGCCCATCAAAACAAAGGAATTTGTCTCTAGGTGAGATAATTCCCCTCCAGTACTCATCCATGTAAATCTCACCCACCCCCCTCCCCTCCTTCCCCACCTTATTCCCCCTCCCTCCCCTCCTCAATTATCACCTATTTTTCCTCTTATTATCATCATTTATCGGTTATTTTTCTCTCCCGCGATAATGTAGCACAAGTGGGTTGCAGAAAAGATCGTTATGTAACACCCAGACACCGGCCCACACCGCCCCGCTCGTCTCAGTTACCTCACAGACAGCGAGAGAGGAGGGTTGCCTGTGGCTCTCTCTCGCCTGATATTATGACCGGGTGGCCAATATCTTCGTTTTTCACCACCCAAATGCTTTTCCCACTTATTTTAGCACTCTTGAAGGTTCATATATACATCATATATGTAAAATAAAAGCATACCGAAAACAAATAATGCTCTATATTGTAAATATAACAAATTCTGTCAGAATCCAAGGCTAGAAATGCACAAATAACTACCCTAGCCCCTAGGTCTATTTAGCGCTTGTCAGGTTAAGGGGAGGTTTGGTTTTATTGTGGACCCCGTCTCCCTTACTGTATGTTTAGCCCCATTTAGTTTTGAGATTCTAAAACGTTCACTCCATTAGTTTGGCGATTTTAAAATTTGTTGTGCCATATAGGTGTCTATTATTTTTAGGCGAGCGATAGCGAGCCTGTAATTAAGGAGGAACCGGCCATGGGCCGGACATTTTTTCTACCGAAAAATGTACACGTTTATCTCGAAGGGGGGTCTTGAGGGTACTTTGTTTTAGTTTGATGGTATAATGGTGTTGTGATAACGCTTTATCTGTTGTAGTGATGATGACGTGATAGAGATTATATACACGTAGTAGAGACCTTTGTGGTGTTTGTGGTGGTGATGATAATACCCGTGGTGTAGGCGGTTGAAGGTCTAATGGTGTTGTGATAACGTTTGATCTGTTGTAGTGATAATGACGTGATATCTACCTATCTATTGCCTGACGCCGTGATCCCCGAAGGGGTGGCCACGAACGAACCGCCCCCATGCACCTCCGCCCGTCAGTCGACGCCCTTCCTCCCAACCAGCACCGCCTTCATCCATATACTTCCTCACTCCATCCTTCTACCTCTCTTTCGGTCTACCTCTCCCTCTCTGTCCTTCCACCTCGCTCTCGTACACCTTCTTAGTCATTCTCTCGCTTCCCATACGTTCCATATGGCCGAACCATCTCAAGGTGTTCCTTTTCACACTTTCCAGAACATCTACCTCTACACCACACCTCCTTCTTACTTCCTCATTCGTCTGTCTATCCCTCCATGTAACTCTGCACGCACTTCTCAAGTAACTCATTTCCACCCCTCTCACTCTTGGTCTGAGTCTCTTCTCAAACATCCATGCTTCGCTTCCGTAAGTCAGTGTCGGGATTACCACACTGTCATGCAAGGACTCCTTCACTTCCATACTGACCATCCTTTTTCTTGTTACTGCTTTCAGCGTTCCTACAACCCTCTTCCCCTATTGTACCCTCTCCTGCACTTCTTCATCCGTAGACCCATCTTTACTCAACACACTGCCCAGATACTTAAAAGAGCTGACGATCTCCATAGCCTGACCGTTCAACTTCACCTCACACTCTGTGACTTCACCCCTTTCGAAGACCATAACCTTGCTCTTCCCTGCATTTACCTTCAAATTCCGTTTTTTCGCACACTGTTCCAAACTCATTTACTAGACCCTGCAACTCCCATTCATTATAGCTCATCAGAACTGTATCATCCGCAAACAGCAGTATAGGCAGCTTCCACTCATTTCCCTCCCTTTTCAGCGATTCACCAACATCCACTGCTCTTCCTAGTATTTCTTTCATGACTCTATCCATATATACAGTAAACAACCACGGGGACATCACACACCCCTGTTTCAACCCAACATTCAGGTCAAAGAACTCGCTCTGCTCGTTCTCCACACGTACTGCCGCCTTAGACCCTCATACATGTTCTTCACTGCTTTCAGCAACTTGCCATCTACTCCGTATATTCTAAGTACTTTCCACATACCTTCTCTATCCACTCTGTCATAGGCCTTCTCCAAGTCCATAAAGGCAACATACACCTTTTGTTGCTTCTCCAGATATTTCTCCACAACACAATTCAGGGTAAAATTCTGATCTACACATCCTCTTCCCTTCCTAAACCCTCCCTGCTCGTCATCTATCCATTTCTCTGTTCTCACTGTCACTCTCTCAATCACTACCCTACTACGCTTAGAGGACATATTCCTCGGTGGTTACCACACACTCCTCTTTCCCCTTATATAGGGGGACTACTATGCTAGTCTTCCAGTCATCGGGTGCACTCCCCTTCTCCCATGCTAGTTTGCACGTTTTCCATGCCCATTACCATTACTCACCACCATACCTCAACAATTCCCCACACACTCCATCTGTTCCTGGTGCTTTCCCCAACTTCACTCTTTTCATGGCTTCCCACACTTCTGACCTCCTGATCCCCACCTCCTCCTCCACTACTTCTCTTCTTCTCCCTCCCATACCATATCCAACTATGTTTGCTGGCTCTTCATTCCTTACATTTAGCAACTCGTTGAAGTACTCCCTCCATCTTTTGACTCTCTCTTGCTTCTCGGCTAGCATTCTCCCATTCTTATCTTTCACACCCTTACTGTTTCCCTTGCTACCTTCCCTAACTTTCTTGACTTCTTTCCAGCACAGTTTTTTACACTCCCTCCATTTTACACTCAGATTCCTTCCAAATTCCTCATCTACTCTTCTCTTTCTTTCCTTCACTACTCTCTTCACCACTCTCTTTCTCTCCACGTACCTCACTCGTTTCTGCCTCTCCAAATCTTCATTCCCTCTACTACCCAACCACTCTCTATACACTTTCTTTTTGTCTTCCACAGGTAATTTTACCTCTTCTGTCCACCATGCTGTACCTTTCACTCCCCTCCCTCTTCTCCTCACTCCACACACCTCCTCACATGCTGCACAGATCTCTTCATTAAACACCTTGCTCATCTCCTCCACTTCCTCCATATCTTCCAGGTCGAACCCACCTAGTCGTCTTTCTACTGCTCTCCTGTACTCTTCCCTGATTTCCTCCTCCTGTAGCCTCTCCACCCTCCTCACCATTCCACCTTCCTCTTGCCTCCCTCCAGCTCTCTTCACTCAATTCTTTTGTATCCTAATTTTAGCTATACTACATAATGATCAGACAGACCCCCTCTAATACCCCTATGCACCCTAGCATCCAGCGCAGATTTCTTCATTCATTCATCCACACACATATAATCAATCAGTGCCTTTCGTTCCACCACTGTCTTATCCTTCATCGTCCACACGACTTTCCATGTGTACCTGTGTATCATTCTGTGTCGGAAGGTGTTGGCTATCCACAGCCTCCTCCTCACACATCCGTCCACAAGTGCACTACCATTCCCATTCATCTCTGACGGTACCCCCCACCCTCCCACCAAGCAAACTTCCATAAACTTAGAGCTATGTTTAAAGAAACTGACTGGAGCTTTTTAATTAACAATAACGACATAAATACATCTTGGAAGTTATTCGAAACCACTTACCTAAAAGCAGTGCAAGACTGCACACCATCGAAAATACGGCGTCCAGGCCATAATAATAAGCCCAAATGGTGGAATACAGATATTTCAAACTGCCTGCTTGCTAAAATTTTTGCTAATGATAGATTAAAATCCTCACAAAATGACGAAGAACGGGTGAAATTTGTAGAGCTACGACGCAAAGCCAAAAAGTTAATTAAGCAAAGTAAAAAGACCTTAGAGTTACATATTGCGAATCAAAGTAAAACAAACTCGAAATAATTCTATAGTTATTATTATGTTCCTTCCAACAACCAACTATACTCCTAAAATCGATTAATGAAATTTACAAACACATGAAAGAAAAAAGTAGTTACTTCAACTGTTGGACCGTTAGTCGATGACAATGGAGAATACACCAAAGACGAAGTACAAATGAGTAATGCCCTCAATACCTTCTTTGCATCAGTTTTTACAACAGAAGACCTCAGTGATATCCCTACACCATCGCCGATTCAGATTGATAATTCAGATGTTCTAAGCAATATCACCGTTACAGAGAGAGAAGTATTGAATTGTTTAGATAAACTCAAGGTAAATAAAATGCCTGGACTTGATACAATCTCGCCTAGAGTTCTAAAGGAAGCTAAGGATGAGCTCTCCAAACCACTGACATTACTATTCAATAAATCCTTGCTGTCTGGAACTATGCCTGATCAGTGGAAGCTAGCCAACGTAACACCGATATTCAAAAAAGGCAGCAAATCCCTACCCAGTAACTATCGTCCAATTAGCTTAACCTCAGTTGTATGTAAAATGCTAGAAACGGTCATACGAGACAGACTCGTAAATCACTTGGAGGAAAATAACATACTTAAAGATACTCAACACGGCTTTCGTAAAAAACGTTCCTGTTTAACAAACCTCTTAGACTTCTTCCACGATATCCTCAACCTCTACGATGAGAGTAAAGCTGTAGATATTATATACCTTGATTTTCAAAAGGCCTTTGACAAAGTTCCCCACAAACGTTTACTGCTAAAACAAAAAGCGCATGGAATACAAGACGGTGTGTTGAAATGGATAGAAAATTGGCTCAGCAACAGAAAGCAAAGAGTAGTCATAAACGGTAAGGCATCTAAATGGACCAATGTAAGTTGCTGGGTACCCCAGGGATCGGTACTAGGACCAATTCTCTTTCTAATTTACATCAACGACATAGATGAGGGTCTCACCTGTACAATCTGAAAATTTGCTGACGATACAAAAATTGCAAATAGCGTACTCTCAAAAGAACAAGTTGACGATATGCAATACAATCTAGATATATTGTCATGTTGGGCCCAAATTTGGCAAATGAGTTTCAATGCGCATAAATGTAAAGTATTACATATCGGATACCTAAATGAGAAAGCAAACTATTCGATGAATGGCACTCAGCTTAAGAATGTAAACAGAGAAACCGATCTGGGAGTAACAATATCGAGTAACCTAAAACCGAGTCAACAATGTTCAGAAGTTGTTAACCCCTTCAGACTCATATGACACAGAGGTTGCCAGATTAGCAATAAGAAATAGAGTTCTCTCACTCTTATAATTACCTCTCTAAAATTAGTTTTCTGCCCACTGCTAACTCAAAGACAACTGCAGAGGTTGAAGTAACTAAATTAAAGGTTTCTAAATACCCCTGATGGTAACAAAGGCTTTAAAGTATCCCTAATAGGCTCAAAATCACGTCATATGTCGGAGAGGGTTAAGAAGGCAAACAAAATAATTGGCTTTATAGGCAGGTCATTTGAGCATAAATCCAAAGAAGTTATCCTAACCCTTTACAATTCCTTAGTCCGCCCTCTTCTGGAATACTGCGTTCAATCCTGGTGCCCTTATTACCAAAAAGATATAAACAAGCTAGAACGAGTTCAACGTAGAGTTACCAAAATTATACCTAGCCTAAAGAACAAACCATACGAAGAGCGTCTTAGAGAATTAAATCTATTTCCTTTAACCCAGCGCAGATTAAGAGGTGACTTAATTCAAGTGTTCAAAATCATCAAAGGCATCGACAATATGAACTGTAGTAAGTACTTCACTATCGACCAATTTAATTACACGCGGGGAAACTGTTGCAAAATTATTGGTAAATCTTTTAACTCGCACGAATCTAAGAATTTCTTCTTCAATCGAGTTGTTAAATTGTGGAATGGGCTTCCCCGAAACGTTATAGACTGCATCACCGTTGATTCATTTAAACTCCGCCTAGACAAATATCTCGCATCAAACCCGCGACTGACTGCGTTTGTAAATTAATAACTTTATTTTATCCCCCCCTCAGTTACTAACCCATCTGTCCTCTACTAACTTCCTAATCCTGCCACGGACATTAGTTCCAGGGCAGTAATTCCCTTTCCAATGTTCCCTTACTCACTCTAAACCACTGTTTGGACACTTGATCCTCAGTGTTTTGGAAGACAAGCAGCCTAGATGGGTCACTAGACCTGTTGTTGCTTGATTTCCTTTGTACTCTTTTGTACACTCCATCAACTTTCCTATCACCCACCTTACCATTCATATCCCCAATCAGAAATATTCTTTCGTTCTTGTAAAACTTATCCATGCACGCCTCCACATTCACCCAGAACTCCTCTTTCTCTCTTACAAGTTTATCCTCTGTCGGAGCATACACACATACAACCACCCACGTTTCTATTCCTTCTTTCATTCTCACCCACACAATCCTTGAACCCACAGACCCATATTCTCTTACACGCTCCTTCCATTTGTTACTTACAAACAAACACACACCTTCTCTCGCTGCTCCCTCACTCACTCCAGCACACACACCCATTCCACACTCCCACTCTCTCACATCTGTACCTCTCCATTTGGTCTCCGTCATTCCACATACATCCAGCCTGGCATTCACTAACACTTCCAGGACCTCTCTCTCTTTTGTGCCATCATTCATGCCACTCACGTTCCATGTAGCTATTCTAAGATTGTCCGTAAGATTGTCCATAGTCGGTCGGGGTTTGTCAACACAGGGTCCGTCCGCATCCGAGGCTGATCGTTCGACATGATAGAGATGGTATATATTATGTAGTAGAGACCTTTGTGGTGGTTCTAGTGTTGATGATAATAAGTTGTACCGGAAAGGTCCTCTTTGATCATGTGGTCCTATTAAGGAGAGGTTTGGTTTTATTCTGGACCCCTTCTCCCTTATGTTTAGCCCCATTAGTTTTGAGATTCTATGACGTTCTCTCCAATAGTTTGGCGATTTTTAGATCTTTTTTGCCATATAGGTGTAGTTTTTTTTTAGGCGAGCGATAGCGAGTCTGTAATTTAGGGACATTTTTCGACCGAAAAATTTACATGTTTATCTCGAAGAGTCTTGAGGGTACTTTTTTGTTTGTTTGATGGAAGTCTTAGGAAAGAAATAAAGAAAATCATACATTAGTAAATAAATTAACAAATAAATATCAAGCTCTCCATGATGATGATAATACCAGTGGTGGCGTTTGATGGTATAATGGTGTTGTGATAACGCTTGGTCTGGTGTAGTGATGATGACGTGATAGAGATGGTATATATTTAGTAGTAGAGACCTTTGTGGTGTGCTACAGTGCATTCATTCGACATATATCGACAGGCCCCGCCCGCTTCCACCAGCACCGTAGACGAAGTAGAGCTTATCATACCGCAATCTCGGACAAGTCACTTGTCACCTTACCACGGAGCTGATAAGAGCTCCAAGTAAAATTAATTATACGATGTAAGAGCGCTTTAATACATGCATATTTGCAGTTACTCTTTACTATACAATATTACCATATACCATTGTACAGAAAAGTAAACTCCATTACCATTGTTTTACCTCGTCTACTTGGGCAGAGCAGAGGTAGACAATTATTAAGCTAGGCCTAGCGAGCGACTGCTTTTAGTTGTATAGGGTACAGTAATGCCTCCCCCTCCCTTGTCTGTGTGCCTCAGTCTCCCTCCCTCTCTCTCATATTGTGAAGTGATTAAATTTTGACTGATCAGTCAACTTGTGTAGATCATAATTTTGTGATTCATTTAGCCGCCAATAATGACATTTCCAGGGTGTACCACGAGGAGCACCACCACATCAACTGGCTCAGTTTTCTCCTTATCAAAATACTTGAATACATTTAATACAATATTCCTGGCTTGACTGACAACTCGGGGAGAACCAGCAGGTCTGCCAGGGGTATGGGCAGGAGACGCCATCTTCCTCCTTCAGAAGACGGGAGGGAACTGAACTGACGTTTGAATGACAGCGCATTGACAGTTGAGAGAGAAGATACCGGCGTTGCCAATGTAGCTACCTTACCGCTAGATCTAAAAGTATTTACTTGAACAAGAGAATGGAGCTGTTAAAGACAGGCTCCAGTCTTAACATTTCTTTCTCACTCGTTGATGTAGAAAGGTAGATGGCTTTGTAGGCCATTTTTAATAATTTAAATTGATAAATAAATATTGACTTGATCTAGCGGCAATATTTTACACCTAGCAATAAGAATGCTGGCTATACTCCGAATCTTTTAGCACATGTTATCAATATTGGAGTAATATTCTAGCAATATTAGGTAGGCATTTACTAGTTTGTATTCTTCTAGTTACTTCTGCAAACAGATTAAATAATATTTTTGTGCTGATTTGGTAACCCTGTTGGACACACCTACCTCGCACAGTCATACCAGCAGCCGTATGATAACGGTTAGGGAAGTGGGCGGGTCCTGTTGATATATGTCAAATGAATGCACTGTAGTGGTGATGATTTGGTGGTTGTGTTTTGTGGTCTTATTAAGGGGAGGCTTGGTTTAATTCTGAATCCCCTTCTCCTTTATGTTTAGCCCCATTAGTTTTGAGATTCTAATACTTTCACTCCATTAGTTTGTCAATTTTAAGATCTTTTTTGGCATTTAGGTGTCGATTTATTTTAGCGAGCGATAGCCAGCCTGTAATTCAGGAGAAACCGGCCTTTGGCCGGGTTCTACCGAAAAATGTACAAGTTTATCTCGAAAAGGGCTCTTGAAGGTACTTTTTTTTTTAGTTTGATGGAGGTCTTAGGAGGAAACTAGAGAAAATCATAAGTTCATAAATAATTTAACAAATACAAACCTCCACATGATTACGTGATACAGATGTTATGTTATGTAGTAGAAACCCTTGTAGTGATTGTGGTGGTCCTAGTGGTGATGATAACAATAGTGGTGGCGTGTTGTGGTCCTATTAAGGGGAGGTTTAGTATATATTCTGGATCCCCTTCTCCCTCGTGTTTAACACAATTAGTTTTGAGAGTTTAAGGCGGTCACTCCATTAGTTTGGCTATCTTAAGACCTTTTGTGCCATTTAGGTGTCGATTTTTTCGAGGCGAGCGATAGCGAGCCTGTAATTGAGAGGGAACCGGCCGGGACCCTTTTCTTCCGAAAAATTTACAAGCTTATCTCGAAAGAGGGTCTTGGGGATACTTTTTTTAAGTTTGATGAAAGTCTTAGGAGGCAACTAAAAAAAATCATATATATACTGTATATATATATATATATATATATATATATATATATATATATATATATATATATATATATATATATATATATATATATATATATATACCGTATATATAATATATACTGTAGGTATATGAACAAATACTTACAAAGCTCCCCATGATGATAATAATAGCAGTGGTGGCGTTTGATGGTATAATGGTGTTGTGATAACGTTTGATCCGGTAACGATGATGGTGGAGGTGGCGTGTGGTGGTGGTGGTGTGTGTGTGTGTGGTGGTGGTGGCGGTGGCGGTGGTGGAGGTATTTCACCTGGACGTTGTTAGGCCTGATGGTGGTGGTGGTGGTGTGTGTGTGTGTGTGTGCATGGTGTGTTTGTGTACCGACGGCGGCCTCTCTTTCATCGGGTATGGCCCGGGTTCGTATTAAGGCCAGATTTGTGTTAATCTGTTCATATAATTATGTATTTATTATTTTCTTTAGTTTCCTCCTAAAACTACCATCAAGCTTAAAAAATACCCACAAGACCCCTATTGACATACATTTGTACATGTTTTGGTAGAAATAGCTTCTGGCCAAAGGCCTGTTCCTCCTAAATTACAGTCTCGCTATCGCTCGCAAGGAAACAATCGATACCTAAATGGCACAACACACACACACACACACACACACATAATAATTATATGGACGTTACTCCCACTAAGCACATATACGCATGCAAAACAGCGCACACACACGCACACACTCTCACTGCCACTCCCAGTCTCTCTCTCTCTCTCTCTCTCTCTCTCTCTCTCTCTCTCTCTCTGCACACATTAAATCAGAACCCGTGTAGAATTAACTAGGGAGATTCTAAGGTCAATATGATAATGCAGGGGCACTAATACAATATACACGTCCAATCCCATATTCAACAGCCTTCAACCACAGAGATTATTGCCAGGCTCTGTTTATCTTAGCTGGGCGGGATATTTTAAGGGGAGATGGGACGTTTTTCTGGTCCCCCTTCTTCCTCATGTTTAGCCCCATTAGTTTTCAGATTGTATGATGTCCGCCCCGTTAGTTTGTCGATTTTAAAACCTTTCGTCCCATTTCTGTATCAATATCAAGACCTTTCGGGGCATTTATGTGTCGGTTGTATCCTGGTGAGCGATAGCGAGCCTTTAATTTAAAGAGAAACCGGCCTTCGTCTGGGGCATTTTTCTATCGAAAAATTTACACATTTATCTTGAGGGGGGGGGGGGGGGGGGGCTCTTGCTGGTGTTTTTCTAAGTTTGAAGGATGTCTAGCGAGGAAAAAAAAAACAAAAAAAAAAAAACAAAAAAAAAAACAGCCACTAGCCCCTTAACACCCTCAGACATAAATAGTTAACTTACTGGCTAGGCGGGAGACACGGTATTATTGCCACTGTACCCCACAACTGTCAAAACCTTACTGCGGGACCGTTAGAAGTCGGAGAAACTTGGGGTTGCCACCAATCGACAGATTTTCATCTAACTTACCTAACTTACTGAGCTCATATGACGCTCAATCGCGTCATAAACTTATTAGAGAGCTATGAAGATAAGTTCATATGACGCGATCGCGTCATATGAGTTATTTGGCATAAGTTCCATATGACGCGATCGCGTCATATGAGTCAGAGGGGGTTAACCTCTAGCAACCGTACTTCCATATATTTAACCCCTTCAGCACGATGACGTAATTTTTAGCTTTTTCTGGTTACCATTAGACGATTTTCTTAGCTTATAATGTAGGCTACCATCCGGGACTCTAATGTACACATTTATCTCGATGGGGATACTTGGGGATATTGTTTAAGCTTGATGGAGGTCTTTAGGAGGAAACTAAAGGAAATCATTAATAAACTGCACAAAACCGTCTAAATATAGCTAGAATATAATCTAAAAGACGTCGCCGGTACAGAAGGGGTTAAATAGCTTCGTTATGTGCTAAATTACATAGCGTGTATTTCTAAACCTTCTGGTAGTATAAATAGCAAACAAGCACTATAGAATACAAGAGGTCATTCCTTAGCTGAACAAAATAATATTTCCCTGCCATTTATTAACGAAATCACACTCATTAATATCACCATCACACACCAAATTTTGAAAGCACTCCCAATTTTCCCATCCCAAACACCAATAAACACGCCTACCTTCACTACCGCTGTCAGCACTAATACCACTACCAACTTCACTACCAATAATACCACCTTTATTGCTATCACCACCACTAACACCACCCACTACTATCACCACCATACAGCTAGCACCACTTCCACTACTATACCAGACTCTAGCACCACCAATAACACCACCTTCACTACGATCACCACCATTAACACCACTATACAGCTAGCACCACTCCCACTACTATTACAGACTCTAGCACCACCAATAACACCACCTACAATGCGATCACCACCATTACCACCACCATACAGCTAGCACCACTCCCACTACTATTACAGACTCTAGCACCACCAATAACACCACCTACAATGCGATCACCACCATTAACACCACCATACAGCTAGCACCACTCCCACTACTATTACAGACTCTAGCACCACCAATAACACCACCTACAATACGATCACCACCATTAACACCACCATACAGCTAGCACCACTCCCACTACTATTACAGACTCTAGCACCACCAATAACACTACCTACAATACGATCACCACCATTAACACCACCATACAGCTAGCACCACTCCCACTACTATTACAGACTCTAGCACCACCAATAGCACCACCTACACTACGATCACCACCATTAACACCACCATACAGCTAGCACCACTCCCACTACTATACCAGACTCTAGCACCACCAATAACACCACCTACAATACGATCACCACCATTACCACCACCATACAGCTAGCACCACTCCCACTAATATTACAGACTCTAGCACCACCAATAACACCACCTCCTACAATGCGATCACCACCATTAACACCACCATACAGCTAGCACCACTCCCACTACTATTACAGACTCTAGCACCACCAATAACGCCACGTACAATGCGATCACCACCATTAACACCACCATACAGCTAGCACCACTTCCACTACTATACCAGACTCTAGCACCACCAATAACACCACCTACAATACGATCACCACCATTAACACCACCATACAGCTAGCACCACTCCCACTACTATTACAGACTCTAGCACCACCAATAACACCACCTACAATGCGATCACCACCATTAACACCACCATACAGCTAGCACCACTCCCACCACTATTACAGACTCTAGCACCACCAATAACACCACCTTCACTACGATCACCACCATTAACACCACCATACAGCTAGCACCACTCCCACTACTATTACAGACTCTAGCACCTCCGTATCTAAAGGCATTGATAAATCGATATCATAGATAACCTTTGCAATCACGATTTTATATTCTCTCCAATGTGCTTCTGATACTCCACTTCTAATACCAACACTCCCACTCTAATACCACTATTATGCCACTCTAATATCACTTTAATATCACTCTAATGTCAATCTAAGGCCACTCTAATGCCACTCTTTTACCACTCTAATACCACTCTAATATCACTCTAATACCACTTTAACGCCACTCTTTTACCACTCTAATACCACTTTAACGCCACTCTTTTACCACTCTAATATCACTCTAATACCACTCTAATATCACTCTAATACCACTCTAATATCACTCTAATACCACTCTAATATCACTTTAACGCCACTCTTTTACCACTCTAATACCACTAACACCACTCTAATACCACTCTAATACCACTCTAATACCACTCTAATGTCACTCTAATGGCACTCTAATGGCACTCTAATGGCACTCTAATACCACTCTAATGGCACTCCAATGCCACTCTAATACCACTCTATTTCAACTCTAATGCCACTTCAATGCCACTCTAATGCCCCTCTAAAGCCACTCCAATACCATTCTAATCCCACTGTACCGCCACTAATTCTACCCCCACCACCCTCTCCACTTCACCTCTATCACCAATACCACCTCAGCTAATACCACTCCACTACCATTACCGGTTCGAACAAGACCATCGTTAATACCATCACTACCACTTACACCACGACCGCTACTACCACAAGCGCTACCACCACAACACTCACTAACACCACCCCCTATTATCACTGACTCTATCACCACTACTAACACCATCAACCTTACTACTGTCACCAAGTCTAGCACCACCAATAACACAACCTCACTATCATCACCGACTATCACCACTAACACAATCACCTCTAATAATATTGCCAACTCTAGCACCACCACTAGCACCATCACTAACTCTAGCACCACCACCAAAAACACCCCCCACTAACAGCACCCCCACTACTATCACCAACTCTAGCAGCACCACCACTACTATCACCAACTCTAACACCACCCCCACTACTAGCACTACCACTAACACCACTCCCGCTACTATCACCAACTCTAGTACCACCCCACTACTATCACCATCTCTAACACCACCACGAACACCACCCCACTATTATAATCAACTCTAACACCACCACTAACACCAATGCCACTACTATCACCAACTCTAACACCACCACTAACATCAACTCTAACACCACCACTAACACCCCCCCCCCTACTATCACCAACTCTTGTAGTGCCGTATCTACAAACGCTGATAAATCGATGTCATAAATAACCTTCGCAATCACTGTTTTTATTCCCTCCACAGCACTTGTTATCTCTACCAGTACGAAATCAGTTTTACTACTACTATTACTACTACTACTACTTCTACTACTACTACTATTACTACTACTACTACTGCTACTACTAAATGGGCAATACAATGAGCTATAAGAAATGTGGTAAAATGTTTGCGCTTACAATATGTATCAGTTTTGTTCCAATGTATGTGTTCTGTTATTGCACACCCAATTTAACAAGTTAATCTCTACTACTACTACTACTAATATATATATATATATATATATATATATGATTAGCCTTTACAACCGCACTTCGTTGCAATTTTCTACTTTTCCTATTTTCTGAAGAGTGTAGAAAGGGGAGAAGGGGTGTTGGAGAAAGAGGAAGCTATTGGGGTGGCTTTGTTATGTGTGGTATTAGTCTGTATACGTCGTCGAAGTGTCCCCCGACTGGGTGCGAGCATGTGAAACACGCTATGTAGTACTACCACACCCACTAAATGTCCGCCTTGGCTGGAATCGAACCCAGGTCAAACAGATTGACACGTGAGCGTGCTCTCCACTCGACCGCCGCGGTTTTATGTGTGTGTGTGTGTGTAAGTGTGTAATTGAGAGACCTTCATCTGATGTAGTGAAATCAAAATAAGTAGGAATTATGTGTCAATTTTACGTACTGTACTGTTAAATAACTAACCTAATTTCAAGACGTCAATACTGAAAAGTTTGATTTATGTACACTTCAACCTAAATATATATGTCTGTAGAAAATATAACCAACAACAATTGACAAGTGTACCCAAAATGTAGTCGTCAAACCATTTTCTATTTGTTCTCTCTCTAGGGGCTTATGATCCCGCTTCTCTGCTCTATAAATTGATGTTGCCTACTGACTCACTCACTCAATACTGGCTGGCTGACTGATTGACTGCCTGATTGACTGCAGGCTGACTGACTACTGGCTAACTGACTGACTCCATACTGACTAACTTATTGACTGACTACTGGCTAACTGACTGACTCCATACTGACTAACTTATTGACTGACTACTGGCTGGCTGACTGACTGACTACATACTGATTGACTACTATTGACTGACTGATTCAATGCCGGTTTACTGACTCCCTGACTTTGCCTAAATTACTACTGACTGGTTGACTAATGACTGACCCACTGATTACTGACTGACTAAGTAGCTTCTAACTAAAAGATTACCGACTGGCAGACTACTGACGGGCTAACTACCTACTAACTGACTACTGACTGACTAACATGGCTAATGATAACTGAATACTGACTGGCTGACTAACTACCGATTTACTGCAACTGACTAAATGACTGATCTACTGACTAACCTATGAAGGGGGGATGGGCGTATGTATTTGCTAATTTATGCATCTTTATATTATTTTACTAGTTTCCTCCATAGACCTCCATCAAGCTTTAAAAAAACATCCATTAGATCCCCCTTCTACAGTAGATTGATTTGTACATTTGTCGGTAGAAACATGACCCGGTGAAGGCCGATTCTTCCAAAATTACAGGCTCACTATCGTTCGCCAGGAAATAAATCGACACCTAAATAGCACGAAAGGTCTTAATATTGACAAATAAATGGGCCGAAAAGTCTAAAAATCGACAAACTAATGAGCCGAACGTCATAAAATATGTAAGCTCATGGGGATAAACACGAGAAAGAAGGGGGACCAGAAAAACGGCTTATCTCCCCTTAACTACTGACTGATCTGTTGACTGACCACTAACTGAATACTGATTGATTGACTATTGAATGGTTGACAGATTTATTACTGACTAAATTCTGGCTGCCACTACCACCACTACCATAAGTTATAGTACGACCCGTGACCACCTCCTCCACTAGCACGACCACTAACACTAACCACCACTACTACCACTTCACATCTCGTCCTCCACTTCACTACCATTACTACCACCACGACTACTACCACTACTACTACCACTACTAGTACGATCACTACTTCCGCTATACCACCACAACTACCACTTACACCACCACCTTCACCACCACTATCACTACTATAACCACGAGACTACTACCACCACCACCAGTATCACCACTACCACCATCAATGCCACTAACAGTACCACCATCACCACCACCACCACCACTACCATCACCTCCACCAATAAAGCACCATTATCACTACTAACACCACTTCACCTATCGTCCTCCACTCCACTGGTCTGGGAATTTATGATATCGCGTTTTTTTTTTTTTTTTTTTTTTACCGTATATAGTTGTTGATGTTATTGGTTCCTGGAACAGTAGTGCGGGCGTTATGGTTGTTTGTGATGGTGGTGGCGGTCCAATAAAGCACCATTATTACCACTACACCATTATTACCTTATTACCACAGCACTATTATTACCTCAACTGTATTATTACCACGACACTATTACCACAACACTATTACCTAGCACCATTATTACCACAACACTATTACCTAACACCATTATTACCACAAACACAGCACCATATACCACAACACTATACCTAACAAACCAAAACCACAATACCTAGCACCATTATTACCACAACACTATTACCTAACAGTTACCACAACACAACCTAACACCATTATTACCACAACACTATACCTAACACCATATACCACAACACTATACCTAAACCATTACCACACAACACTATTACCTAGCACCATTATTACCACAACACTATTACCTAACACCATTATTACCACAACACTATTACCTAGCACCATTATTACCACAACACTATTACCTAACACCATTATTACCACAACACTATTACCTAGCACCATTATTACCACAACACTATTACCTAACACCATTATTACCACAACACTATTACCTAGCACCATTATTACCACAACACTATTACCTAACACCATTATTACCACAACACTATTACCTAGCACCATTATTACCACAACACTATTACCTAGCACCATTACCACAACACACCTAACACCATTATTACCACAACACTATTAAACATTATTACCACAACACTACCATTATTACTACAAACCACTATTACCTACACCATTATTACCACAACACTATTACCTAACACCATTATTACCACAACACGACCTAACACCATTATACCAAAACATTACCCTACACCATTATTACCACAACACTATTCCACACAATTACACAACACTATACCTACACCATATTACCACAACACTATTACCTAACACCATTATTAAACAACACTATTACCTAGCACCATTATTACCACAACACTATTACCTAAACACCATATTACCACAACACTATACTACCCAACACTATTACATTATTACCACAACACTATTACCATTATACAACACCATTATTACCACAACACTATTACCTACACATTATTACCACAACACACCTAACACCATTATTACACAACACTATTACCTAACACCATATTACCACAACAAGCACCTATTACCACAACACTATTACCTAACACCATTATTACCACAAACCAATTACCTAGCACCATATACCACAACACTAACCAGTTACCAACAACACTATTACCTAGCACCATTATTACCACACACTATACCACAACACTATTACATAACACCATTATACCCCAACACTATTACCTAGCACCATATTACCACAACACTATACAACCATTATACCACAACACTATACCTAACACACCAACACTATACCTACAACTATTACCGCAGACAACAATTACCTAACACATATTACCACAACACTATACAACACCATTATTACCACAACACTATTACCTAACACCATTATTACCACAACACTATTACCTAACACCATTATTACCACAACACTATTACCTAACACCATTATTACCATAACAACACCATTACCTAAACACCATTATTACCACAACACTATTACCTAACACTACACAACACTATTACCTACACCATTACCTAACACCATATTACCATAACACCACAACACTATACCTAACAACACAACACTATTACCTAGCACCATTATTACCACAACACTATTACCTAACACCATTATTACCACAACACTATTACCTAACACCATTATTACCACAACACTATTACCTAACACCAATATTACCACAACACCATTACCTATAATACCATTAACACCACAGCACTATTACTTAATACCATTATTACTACAACACTATTACCACAACACTAATACCAACACCTATACACAACAACCATATCACAACACTATTACACATCAAACACAACACTATTACCACAACACTATTAACCACAACACCTATAACCACAACACTATTATTACCACAAACTATTACCACAAACACTATTACACAACAAAACACCATTATCCTATACCACAAACCCTATTACCCCACAACACTATACCACAACCCTAAACCCACAACAACCACAACACCTATTACACACACTATTACCACAACACTATATTACCCCAACACTATTATTACCACAACACTACACCACAACACTATTAACCACACACTATACCACAACACTATTATTACCACAACACTATTACCAACCACATTATTTCCACACACTATATTACCACACACTATATTTCCACACACTATATTACCACTATAACCACAACACTATTATTACCACAACACTATTACCAAACACTATTATTACCACAACACCTATTACCACAACACATTATTACCACAACACTATACCCCACAACACTATTACCACACCACTATACCACAACACCATTATTACCACCTATCACAACACCATTATACAACACACCTATACAAACACCCACTATTCCACAAACATTATTACCACAACACTATACCACAACACCCCCCACTATTACCACAACACCATTATTACCACAACACTAATATTACCACAACACCATTATTACCTAACACCATTATTACCACAACACCATTATTACCACAACACCATTATTACCACACAACACCATTATTACCACAACACACCATTATTACCACAAACAACATTACCACACATTATTACCACACACCTATTATTACCACAACACTATTATTACCACATCACTATTATTACCACAACACTATTATTACCACAACACTATTATTACCACAACACTATTATTACCACAACACTAATATTACCACAACACTAATATTACCACAACACTAATATTATCACAACACTATTATTACCACAACACTATTATTACCACAACACACTATTATACCCACACAAACACCACACAACCCTATTACCACACACACTATACACACACAACACTATATTACCACAACACTATTATTACCACAACACTATTATACACAACACTATATTACCACAACACTATTATTACCACAACACCTATACCACAACACTAATATTACCACAACACCTATATCACAACACTATTATTACCACAACACTATTATTACCACAACACCATTATTACCACAACACTAATATTACCACAACACCATTATTACCACAACACCATTATTACCACAACACCATTATTACCACAACACTAATATTACCACAACACTAATATTACCACAACACTATTATTACCACAACACTATTATTACCACAACACTATTACCACAACACTAATATTACCACAACACTAATATTACCACAACAGTAATATTACCACAACACTATACCACAACACAATATCACACACTATTACCACAACACTATTATTACCACAACACTATTATTACCACAACACTATTATTACCACAACACTATTATTACCACAACACTATTATTACCACAACACTATTATTACCACAACACCATTATAACCACAACACTATTATTACCACAACACCATTATAACCACAACACCATTATAACCACAACACCATTATTCCCACAACACCATTATAACCACAACACCATTATTACCACAACACCATTATTACCACAACACTATTATTACCACAACACTATTATTACCACAACACCATTATTACCACAACACCATTATTACCACAACACTATTATTACCACAACACCATTATAACCACAACACCATTATTCCCACAACACCATTATTACCACAACACTATTATTACCACAACACTATTATTACCACAACACTATTATTACCACAACACCATTATAACCACAACACCATTATTACCACAACACCATTATTACCACAACACTATTAACCACACACTATTACCACAACACCATTATACAACACCATTATTACCACAACACCATTATTACCACAACACTATATACACAACACTATTATTACCACAACACTATTATTACACAACACTATATTACCACACCATTATTACCACAACACTATTATTACCACAACACTATTATTACCACAACACCATTATTACCACAACACTATTATTACCACAACACCATTATTACCTAACACCATTATTACCACAACACCATTATTACCACAACACTAATATTACCACAACACCATTATTACCACAACACCATTATTACCACAACACTATTATTACCACAACACTATTATTACCACAACACTATTATTACCACAACACTATTATTACCACAACACTATTATTACCACAACACTATTATTACCACAACACCATTATTACCACAACACCATTATACAACACCATTATTACCACAACACCATTATTACCACAACACTATTATTACCACAACACCATTATTACCACAACACCATTATTACCACAACACCATTATTACCACAACACTATTATTACCACAACACTATTATTACCACAACACTATTACCTAACACCATTATTACCACAACACCATTATTACCACAACACTATTACCTAACACCATTATTATCCAACACCATTATTATCCAACACCATTATTACCACAACACCATTATTACCACAACACCATTATTACCACAACACCATTATTACCACAACACCATTATTACCACAACACCATTATTCCCACAACACCATTATAACCACAACACCATTATTCCCACAACACCATTATTACCACAACACCATTATTACCTAACACCATTATTACCACAACACTATTACCTAACACCATTATTATCTAACACCATTATTACCACAACACTATTATTACCACAACACCATTGTTACCACAACACCATTGTTACCACAACACCATTATTACCACAACACCATTATTACCACAACACCATTATTACCACAACACTATTATTACCACAACACCATTATTCCCACAACACTATTATTACCACAACACCATTATAACCACAACACCATTATTCCCACAACACCATTATTACCACAACACCATTATTACCACAACACCATTATAACCACAACACCATTATTCCCACAACACCATTATAACCACAACACCATTATTCCCACAACACCATTATTACCACAACACCATTATTACCACAACACCATTGTTACCACAACACCATTATAACCACAACACCATTATTCCCACAACACCATTATTCCCACAACACTATTACCTAACACCATTATTACCACAACACTATTGCCTAACACCTCTAACACCACCCGGAAATATATGCAATACATGTTTCATAAATATTGTTGAGTGGTACTCGAAAAGTAGACAGAATGGATAAAAAAAAACATCTGAGGAAGAGCACTTTATTGACAACGTTTCGCATCAGTGACCTGATGAAGCTATCTGCGAAACGTTGTCAATAAAGTGCTCTTCCTCAGAGGGTGTTTTTTATCCATTCATAAATATTACTGGATATAGAATTGTATAACTCTCTCAGTAAACCATGACGCATTCGTTCTTTATAATCAAGATATTATTGTATTAACCCGTTCAGAACCAGTTCCTTCCTTTTCATTTTATACGGGCTACTATAGACGATATTATTCAGTTTAAGAAGGGTCTCCAGCAATGAGAAGGCTTTGAACTATCTTAATTAACCCTTTTACTACGGCAGATCCTTCTAAAGCTGCACAACATCGTCTAAATATAGTTAGAATAAAGTAAACAAGACGTCGCCATTACAGAAGGGGTTAAGGTTAGAGTGTGTGGCAGTTTAAGGGATACGTGTGATATACTTGACTACTTTAATTAAGGTCCTAAATAAACTGTATGAAATAGTCTAATGATAGCCAGATTAAAATTTAATACGTTAGAAAAAGATGTTCTGTAAATCATTCAGATAATATTAATATAATAACTAATATTTATGTTTGAAAAGTACCCAAACTTTGACCATTTGAAGATATAATGACTCCTTTATTTTATGTTGTCTGGCTATTACAAGACCATTTGAAGATATGATGACTCCTTTATTTTATGGTGTCTGGCTATTACAAGACGATTTTAGTTTGATTAGGATGGGTATTTTGTAGTCAGAGGATTAATTGAAATAGTCTTTACCCTTTTAATTCCTACTGATTTTTCCTAAGCTGTATAAAATCGTCTGATGATAGCCAGAATGAACTGTCAAAGCGCGACATCATCCTCAAGAGGTTATTTTGTCATATAGCCGTTTCGCTACTACTTCAATTATTATCATCAGTGATGCAAAGACTATCACCACTATCAAAAATACCATGCCAAGAGAAATATCATAATATCCACTTATTTCAACGCTTCTAATAATTTATCAACTGTACTATTCATACTTTCACAAAAATCACCACCATTACAAGCTCCACCACATTAACTAAGCAACAACCGCAACCACGATCACCACCACCAACACTGATACCAACACCACAGCAATAAATAAACACCAACGCCACCACCACCATAACCATCATGACCTCCAACACCTCTACCACCATCATCGTCACCACCACCTCTACCACCATGATCACCACCACTACCACCACCACCATCACCAGCACCACAACCACCATGACCACCACCACCACTACCACGATCACCGTCACCACCACCTCTACCACCACTAACAACAACACAGCCATCACTCTCACACACCACAATCAGTCCCTTTACCACCACCACAATAATAAAACCTTCACATCGGCTCAAGTAAAGGACATGATCCCATACAGTTACCTGCATTACAACCGACACTGCCACCACACTATCACAACCACTACAAACATCAACACCACCACCACCACCACCACAATTATGTAAACAAAAACACCCGCCACATCAATCACAACCAACAACACAACTACAACGACCATAACAAATCAACAATAGCACATCAACCAATCATCACATCCACCACCACCACCACAACAACAACAACAACAGCAACACATAAATAACATCGACCAACATCACATCCACCATCAACAATAACTACATCAACACAACCAAAACACATGATCCAAACATCATATCCACCACCAACAATAACTACAACATCAGCACATCAACCAAACATCACATTCACCACCACCACCAGCAACACAACCATAACACAGCAACCAAACATCACATCCACCACCACCCCCACCAATAACAACATAAACTATAAGAACACAACCGTATACACATCAACCAACCATCACACCCACCACCAACACCACCACCAACAATAACAACACAACCATAGCACATCAACCATGCATCACAACCACCAACACCAACCACCATCACACAGACAAGAGTAACTGCCATGATAGCATCAAAAACTACCAATATTACTTCCAACATTTGTCCCCATAAAACTACTAATACTACAACCAACATTTGTCCCCATAAAACTACTAGTATTACTACCAACATTTGTCCCCATAAAACCACTAATATTACTACAAAAATGTATCCCCATAAAAACACTAATATTACTACCAACATTTCCCCATATGACTACTAATATTACTACCAACATTTGTCCCAATAAAATACCAATATTATTATCAACAATTGTCCCCATAAAACTACTAATATTACTTCCAACATTTTGCACAACAATAACCCAAATTACAACAACCACAATTATCAAAACAATAACCACAACAATACAACCACAGCCAACCATAAGAGCCACAAACACAAGCACCATTAACCACACACGAGTACCTGACACGACCTGCTCTAAAACTACCATTAATCCTGCCAGCGGTTGCCATCACAATATCACAACCACTATAACCCCCACAATAAGAACCACAACCATAATAACAATAACTATGCCACCTCCCTCACCACTACCACCATCATCAGCAATTACAGCAACCCTAACTACCGCTACAACCACCATCACGTAAACCATCACCCAAACGCTAGTACCTGACATAACCCATATTGCCAATATTACTATACCCTGTTCCAAGTAAGTAGTCCAAAACTCTTGAACATTAATCTCTATAACTCACAGACGACTAGATTAATCAATAACCCTGCAACCACACAGGACCTTCCTACATTATCCATACGAAAAACGTTGCTTCCCTTGCATTATTCTACAGATAGTTTCACAGCAATTGTTCCGAGGAACTTTCTTCAATTGTGCCGCCTCTCCACATCTTTCCCCGTAGAACTAGGGCAGCTGGAAGCGCCCATGAATTTACACTTTCTCCTCCACAATGCAGAACTTCTGCTTATCAAAATTCATTTATCCCCAGAACTACTACTCTTTGGAATTCACTTCCCTCGAGTTGCTTTCCACAAACTTACAATCTACAACAGTTTAAATCCAGCTGTTACAAACATTTTATGAATGGAGGATGCCTTTAGGCACATCGACCTTTTTTGGTTTATCTGTGTTTTTCCTTCCTCCGTTCATTGTCTCCTTAAAAAAAAAATATATATATATATATATATATATAATATATATATACAGTGTATATATATATATATATATATATAATTTCGAGAGGGTCAGACAGGGAATCAGTGTGCAAATTTACAGCCCATTTGTCCCAGCCATTTTTTAGTTTTTTTAGTTATAGAGGTTAGGGTTTACGATATCTGGACTTCCTACTTGGAACAGGGTATAGCATCGATACCACCATAACAGACCATTACACGGGTACGAGTAACTGACATGACCCCTTCTAAATCCCCCAACATTACAACCACAATAACACAACCACCACAACAATAACAATATACAACTACCACCATAACCACCAGCCACTATTCACTTTGACACACACACACACACACACACACGACTATCTGACACGACCCTCTAAAACCCCCAATATTACTACCAGCATTTGCCCCCACAATATACCCTTACTGCCAGTTAAATTCACCACTATTACCCTCAATACCGGTGACAATATTAACCATAGACGCCGCGACTAACTGTAATAGCGACAAGTATCACGGGGCATGTACGGGAATTATTGGAAAGAGAGAGAGAGAGAGAGAGAGAGAGAGAGAGAGAGAGAGAGAGAGAGAGAGAGAGAGAGAGAGAGAGAGAGAGAGAGAGAGAGAGAGACCAATACTATTCTACCATGTTAACTGTATATTATTGCAGTTGTTACTTTTACTCTAGAGCGTTTTTGGTATTTAGCTACTTAACTTTTTCATTAAGGGGGGTGACCTGTTTTTGTTCTGTCCTTTTCTATCTTTCTCTGGCTTGCATCCATTTGGCCCCATTCAGCCTACTGTTTTAAGACATTTATCCCCATCCAGGTGTCAATTTTTTACTGGTGAGCGGTAGCGAGCCAGCATATTTTTTTAAATGTTTTTTGACAGCAGGCTAAATTTGTAAATTTTTCGATAGAAAAATTTCTCCGGCGAAGCCGGTTCTCTTTATATAATGCTGGCTCGCTATCGCTCGCCAGGAAGAAATCGACACCTAGATGGGGATAAACGTCTTAAAATAGTTGGCTGAATGGGGCCGAATGGATACAAGCCAGAGAAAGAGAGAAAAGGAGAAAAATAAAAAAAACAGGTCACCCACCTTAAGGTGACCGCTTGTTTTATTAATCTGTTTAATATTAGATTAATTAATTATGTTAGGAGGAAGGATGTAAAAACAATCCCGATCAAATCTTTGACTCCCGCAGGTCCTTCCTCAGACGAATAAAATAGCTAACGTTTGAAAGATATATAATTATTCCTCATAGTAATCGTAATCCCATTTTCTCTAATTAAATGTTTACTATCTTGAAATAGAAAACGTGAGGAATGCAATAAATACCAAAATGCGGAGCTCGCGGCAACACGGGTGTGGTGGAATAAAGAAACATGGGCCCAAAAGTCGGCCACCTCTGTGTGGTATGCGGAAAAAATAGACGAACTGGCCGTGACCTACGATTCCAATTTCATCCCATTATGGAAAAATCAGCTGCTAAGGGAGTGATTATATTTTCACATGAATATACTGTATATGGTGTACAGTAGCGTGGTATTGTGTATTGGTTATACTCCAAAATAAATATTTGACACCAGACACCTATTTGCATTTCATGATGCCATACCTAATTCTCCCTTATTCATCTACTAGGCTAATATACATAGTACATAAATAATTGAATTATTTTAAATGTTCAAATTCACTTGTAACTGTGTACACCGGAATAGGTGTAATTGTGGGTATCAATAAGGGTAATTCTCTGAGACCAACTTCTTACGAATCTGAATGTCAGAGCTGTGTGTGATTAGGTTACTGCAAAATGTTAACATATTCCGACAGAGAGGTCAGAGGATATACAGTTTAATATTATAAGATAAACTTACGTTATTGTGCATTACAGCCATTGACATGTATAAATGTATAAAACATGTTTTATGTGCCACATTCTCTGTTTGAATTAATTGTATGTTGTTAAGGGACATTTCATAATGTATTACATTCCAATTATCTCAAGGATAATATTAGTGAAACTTTTCGTTATAAAAAATAATGAAAACTGGACACAATTTATACAAATTAAGGATACTAATATGCACCCCAAATCTGCCTTCATACGTTTTCTTTAAACCCTATTGTATTCCCATTCTCTTATCAACTAGCTTGGCCAATAGATGGCGTGCATGTAATGCTTTCGCAACTATAGTGTGGAGTTGACAATCCGTATATCCTTTCCTCCGTGCTACCACCCCTCTTTTTTTTTCTTCTCCCTGTTAACATTGCACACACACACACACACACTCTTATTTCCCGTAACAGCTCCCCCTCTCTTCCCCACTTTCTCCCTCCCCCTCCATTCTTCTATTCCTACTTAGTTCATCCCCCTCTGCTTTTTCAACTCCCTTCCATGCTCCTCTTCTTTATCTTACTCCTTGCCCCCTCCCCAAATTCCGAACCCCCCCCCCACCCCCCTTGCTTTCTCTCCTCCCTTCCCCCATTTCCCCCATCCTCATTCACCTATCCATAACTTCCCCCGCCTCCCCCCTTTACTACTTTACTACTCCCTTTCGTTCCACTTTATTCCGTCTTTACCACTCCTTATTCTTCCATCTATCTGCTTTCCCATTCACTTCTCTTATATCCTTTTATATTACCCCCCCCCCATTCTATTCTCACCAAACTATCTCTTTACATTCCTTCCCTCCCTGTTTCCCTCCCGCCACTTTCCTTGTCCCTTCCCCCTTTCCTCTTCTCCCCCCCCCCCATTCCACCCTTCGCCCACGTCAGTCAGTCGTCTAATTGCTTCTGTAGAGTGCACAACTGCGCATGTCGTTCTGTGATTCATAATTATATAATGCTATTTCTTCTCGTCTCTGTTATTTCTACCGGACCAAGGAACTAGGTGAGTGTTGTGTAACCCAGTTTGTTTGTTATTACTAATTAACCCTTTCAGGATTATGATGCATTTGGGCACTTTCTTATGGCTTTCACTAGACGTCGGTGCCCTGGGCCGCCTTCAGTCTCTAGGAGTCTAGGGCTTGTGTTCGGTCCACCATCCTCGTCTCGATAAATCTACAGTTATACTACCCCTATTTTGTCTCTATTCTGTTGGTACTAATGAGTTAATATTATTAGTAGTAGACTTAGTATGGGTTGATGATGCGCGGAAATGTATATTTGACTTGAAATAGATACATTGAAGTATTACAAACTTTCGCGAACCCATAAACAGGGAACGTGAGCTGGGTTTAGACCGTCGCGCACCTATAAACAGCGAAAATGAGCTGGGTTTAGACCGGTCGTGAGACAGGTTAGTTTTCGGTTAGGTTAGGTTAGGTTAGGGTAATGTTAAAAATACTAAAATGTGACGGTCCTCGGTATTAAACAACACTGTATATCAAATAAAAAAATAAAAAACAACAACAAATTACCTGAAAAACTCGTATCTGGTTGGTGATAAATGTTTATCAAAATACGTTTTTTTTAAGTTTCCGCGTCTGCTGAACCATCCAAAAACACGCTAAAAGGCGTGTTTTGAAGGGGTGAGGTGGTGGGGGGTAGTGGGGGAGGGGTAGTATAACTGTAGATTTACCCTCGTCTCTTTTCTGCACCACACTTCTTCCTGTCAGGTATCATTGTTCATCGCTTTACCTCCACTGTCCATCCTTTGCAATATGGGAGTGTTGCTGCCCCTGTGTGACCCCTCCTGGGTCCAAGAGGTTTGGGCCTCCTGTTTCCAAGGAGGCGTACTGGTCTAGAACTGTTGGTACCGATTTATAACCTCCATATTTTCGCCGTGAACGCAATTTCCTACTGTGTTGACTACCTGGCCGGTCCCGGCGATCTGTTCATACCAACTCATTATCATATCTCACTCCTGGAAATGCCCCCTGCTGGCAACATAGATGATGATTACAATAAGTCCTGGTGGGGGGGTGAGGGGGCTCTTATCGTGGATCCATCCAGATCCCTAATTATGCCTCCTTGAAACATACGAAAATCCGAGCCAAATGTTGCCTTGATTTTGTGCGATTTGCTTACTTTTGGGTAAATCAATTGGCATTTGCTATGTTTGGGTAGTTTTAGGGATAATATTCAAGACCTCTTTCGCCGGCCTATTAGAAATAATTTATTAGGGAAAATAGGGACCAATAGACTCGCCATATTTTTCTCATTATAGTCCGCATGGAGGAATTTCGGGTATTTATCAAGGAAACCGGCCACGAATTTTTTCTGGAAATTTGGAAGTCACCCATTAAATGAACATAACCTATACATCATATTAATATATGTTTCAACTTTCGGAAGAAACCGTTTTCAATTACTTTGACAAAGTTAATATTTACCTCCTGTTATCCACAGCCAAAACTGAAGATTGCGGAGTCAATACCGTGGACTTCATTCAAGTTTTTTTTGGCGACCGTCAACCTTTTATTAATTACATACCAAACCAGCGGGGGTGTGGGGGCGGCAGCCCCCACCTAATATACTAGGTTACGTTAGGTAAGGTTGTTAGGTTAGGCTAATATTACCCCTTATTTTCGTCTTTTACCCCTCAATTTCCCTGTACTTCATAGCCGTCCCCACTATCGGGGGGCCGTATCTTAAGATTGTTGGATAATGGGGAAAACGGTTTTTCCGAAAGTTGAAACATATATTAATATGATGTATAGGTTATGTTCATTCGATGGGTGACTTCCAAATTTCCAGGAAAATATATATAGAAAAATAACGCCAAAATAATAAGTCCCGACCGTAAACAAAGCATTGCGCACAATGAATCCTTCGACTTGACTCTCCTTCTTCTAATTTTAGTACCATGCTTTTATATTAGGTTTTTCCGAGGGTTTAACACATTTTCATATGATCTTTAGAGCTATCGATAACTGGAAGTACCATATTGACAACCTTGTTACGAAAAAGACATTTTAGTACCATACTTTTTTTATTAAGTTTTGCCGAGGGTTAAAACAAATTTTCTGATGATCTCTAGAGCATATAGATTCAATATTTATCTTCAAATATATCGACAAAATTCGTGGTATTAAAATAACATTGAACCCTTGGTTCTCTTAACTTCTCAGTTTAACTTTATTTTAATACCACATTTTTTTTTTATATATTTGAAGATAAATATGGAATCTATATGCTCTAAAGATCATATGAACATTTATTTTAACCCTCGGCAAAACTTAATAAAACAGTATGGTACTAAATTGTCTTTTTCGTAACAAGGTTGTCAATACGGTACTTCCAGTTATCGACAGCTCTAAAGATCATATGAAAATGTGTTTTAACCCTCCGGAAAACCTAGTATAAAAGTATGCTACTAAATGTAATTTTCGTAACAAGGTTGTCAATACGGTACTTTCCTTATCAACGTACAATCAATGCTGAAGATTGCAGAGTAAACACCGTAGACTTCATCGACTTTTCTTTCACCTTCGACAGTTTTTTTTTTTTTTTTTTTTTTTTTTTACTAAGGAATTAGTACCCAACCAGCGGGGGTGTGGGGGGCAGCCCCCACCCCCCATAACACTAGGATAGGTTAGGTAAGGTTGTTAGGTTAGGCTAATGTCTTTTCAAACCATAGCCCTCCCCACTATCGGGGGGAGGGGGGGGGGGGGGGGGGGGGGGGGGGTTGGGGGGGGGGGGGGGGGTCTCAAGATCTATGAGAATGTGGAAAATAGTTTTTTTCCGAGATTTCTAAATAATGACAAACGCTATATATTGATGCAAATTAATAAAACAAAAATATAGAAGCACTGGGAAAATTAGTGGTATACAAATAAATATTTTCCAACTTCTCTCGTTGCATTTCCAGACCACCAATGGAGGTATGCAACACTGCCCCCTGTTTTATTATTTTTTTCTTCAGTGGTGTGCTGGTGTCCCCTGTAGGCCTAGTCCACTGTCCCACATTTTTTGTCAGTCAATCCATTCGATGGTCTTGTGACTAAGTTTCAGTTGACGTGCAATGGAAAGTGGTATGGTAGTTGGTGTTGTTGACTGAGATAGCTAGGTTTGTTGGTGATGGTGACGGGTGATAATTATGTGGTTAATATAAAGGAGCCGGACCACAGCTATTTTCAATGTTATTTTGTGTTGGTTTTGTTATTTTTTAGGTTTATCAGTTTTTAATAATAATGATTATTACCGGAAATTAGTATTTACCCATTATCCAACAATCTAAAAAATATGGCCCCTACTTGTGGGGAGGACTATAAATTTCAGGGAAAATGAGGGGTTAAAGGAAATAGCTCAATTTTGTTCACCATTTGCCATTGGATACAGAATAAGTAGAGGGGGGAGAAACCCCCCTCCCCCCCCCCCCCCAGGACTTATAGAAATCAACATCAATGTGGCCAGCAGCCAACAAAAAACACTGTTTTCCCTATCTGACCTTATTGTTGGATAATGGGTAAATACTAACTTCCAGTATTTTGTCAAACCTCTACATCAATGCTTATACCAGCGGGGGTCTGGGGGCGGCAGCCCCCAGCTTAGGTTAATGACAAAATAGGGTTTTGGGGTGAGGATTTCTAAGTCCTGTTGGGGGGGGGGGGGATTCCCCCCCTCCCCTCCCCTCTACTTCTTCTATATTTCATGGCAAACGGAACTATTTCTCTTCTTTAACTCCTCATTTTCCCTGATCTTCATGGCCCTCCCCACTAGTGGGGGCCATATTTTTAGATTGTTGGATAAATACTAATTTCCGGTAATAATCATTATTATTAAACACTGATATGCCTAAAAAATAACAAAACCAACAAAAAATAACCTTAAAAATAGCTGAGGTCCGGCTCCTATATATTGACCGATAGTTTTGTTGGTGTTGGTAACGGAGATATGTTTGTTGGTGACTGAGATATGTTTGTTGGTGACTAAGATGTGTTTGTTGGTGTTGGTGACTGAGATGTGTTTGTTGGTGTTCGTGACGAGATATGTTTGTTGGCGACTGAGATATGTTTGTTGATATATTGTTAATTGTAGCAAGAGGATATGTTATTACAACCGTTGCATGCATTTCCCATGCCTTAATTAATAGCCTCTTTTAAGAATTCAATCCTTTCAAGGTCATGGACACTCGTACCACAGCTGGTTAAAACCGCTATCAAATGTTAATTTCAACTATTGTACTGTACTGATTTAGAAAATGCGTATGATCGTGTGGATCGTGAAGTAATGTGGAAGGTGTTAAGGATTTATGAAATTGGAGGAAATTTGTTAGCAGTTAAGAGTTTTTATGAAGGGAGCAGAGCATGTGTTAGAGTAGGAAATGGTGAGTTGAG
Organism: Paralithodes platypus; assembly: GCA_032716605.1. Lineage (NCBI taxonomy): Eukaryota > Metazoa > Arthropoda > Malacostraca > Decapoda > Lithodidae > Paralithodes > Paralithodes platypus. The sequence continues at coordinate 23,166,747 of CM064576.1, read as the reverse complement.
TGAATGGCTTGAGGTAAAGGTAGGTTTGCGACAGGGTTGTGTAATGTCACCATAGCTGTTTAATATGTTTATGGATGATGTGGTAAGGGAGGTGAAAATGAGAACTATGGGAAGAGGATTGGGTTTAGTAGGAAAGAATGGTAGAGATTGGGAATTGAATCAGTTGCTGTTCGCTGATGACACAGCATTGGTGGCGGATTCTGATGAGAAACTGCAGTGGGTAGTCAAAGAGTTTGGTGTGGTGTGTGGAAGGAGGAAACTGAAGGTGAATGTCAATAAAAGTAAAGTAATGGTGTGTAATAGGGGTGATCCTAGGGTGAATCTAGATGTGAGGCTGGATGGGGAAATATTGGAACAAGTAGAGTGTCTTAAATAGGTAGGAGGAACAATAAGCAGGAGTTGAGGTATGGAAATGGAGGTAAAACAGAGAGTGTGTGAAGGAAGGAAGGTTTTCGTAGCAATGGGAAGTATGTGGAAGACGAGAAATCTCGTAATGAAAGTAAAAAAGTGCAATGTATCAAGGAATTGTTGTGCCAACAGTGATGTATGGGGCTGAGACATGGGCTCTGAAGGAAAAGGAGAGAAGAAAGCTGGATGTGATGGAGATGAGCTGCTTGAGAAATATGTGTGGAGTTACTCGTAGAGACAGGTTGAGGAATGAAGAGATACGTAGGAGAGTGGGGCAGCAGGAACATATGTCAGCCAGAGTGCATTGGACAGAAGGGTGCTGAGCTGGTATGGTCATGTTGAAAGAATGGAAGATGAAAGGCTTACAAAAAGAATATGCGAGTCAGATACAAGGGGAGATAGAAGGGAAGGAAGACACCCATTGAGATGGAGAGACTGTGTAAGACAAGCTTTGGATGATAGAGGCATGACTATAGATCAGGCAAGATAAGTGGTAATATACAGGAATGAATGGAGAATGCTTGTGAATAGATGAGATGTGTGTGAATTTGTATTTTGTCTTTGTGTGTTCATTGTTTTATGTTGTGTATTGTGTTGTCCCTATTTTTGCTCTGTCTTGAGTCCCCCCCCCAAAAAAAAATGGGGATTGGGCCTGAGTAAATAGTAAATAGTATAATGATGAAAACTACCTAAAACCAAAGAGCATTGCGTTAAATCACATTTTGAGGCATGATTGCATCGCAGTATGTTATGTCAGTTGAGCTATGTCATTACCCATGCTATTGTTCAATTTTCAAAGGGAATCTGATACTTTGAAAAATTATAGTCTTGAAGCTTCCATAAATATACATATAGCCTATACATACATCGCTAGGAAGAAAACAAAATATATATAGGCTACTATTAAATTTAGTCAAGACCTGCATTGCCAGGAAAAGATAATATGATACCTTTTAATTCACCAATGGACAAGCAGTGAAATGTTTTAAACTTACAAGGGGAATAAAGAGCTACCTTTGCCAGATAAGGACCGTAATAACTTTGTAAAAATTTCCTGATGAAAGTTAAAGGTGAACGTTTTATTATAAGATCATAATAGCGTAATGGTACACAACCTACCCGAGTCCGTCTGGCTTGAACAAGAATGCTGACTGTAGCTAATGGCATGACTACCTTAGCCAATATGTTAATGGATTTTTTTGATTAAAATTGATTGATTGAAATTAATTAACCAAAAAAGCAGGGCCTAACACCTTCGTGGACATCGCGGATTATTTTTGAATTTCGCACTCAGCCACTGACCAATCAGTGACGAGAATCAAAGTTTGGCTATCATGTCGTCCACCCTGCTCAATCCTAAAAATTATTGCTCAAACAGAAACCTTATGGTCTTGATAGGGTGTACTGAATGCAACCATGGTGTTTGGCTCAGAGTATACATCTGCTTTTCTTTCTTCCTGCTGGTCTGTGGCATAAAGGTATTTCTGGTCTCTGTTGATGTGGTGTCTTCTTTCCCATGTCGATCTGGGTTGGCAGGTACAGTTGGTCAAGGATGAGAGTATACAGTTTTTCGTCTGCTATAGCCATACATGGTTTGTCATGTTGGCAGCCATGACAGCCTTTCCACTAGCCCAAACCATCCCAACACACATGGAGTTTATTATATTGATACATTAATTAATATACGGAGTGCTTCGAAAAAGCGTTTCCATAAATATCAAAAGTTAGAGAATTATTCATAAACCTTCAGGGTGACTAAATACTGTTATGGAGATAGCAAAACAAAGCTGGGGGCATATGCTGGAACAGCGCGTAGCCGCGGCGCTCGCCTCCGTTTCATTGCCCTTTGGATCACATATAATCCAGTCTTGGGGATGAAAGTGAAATATCAATATTTACCTTTTTTTTTTAAAAGACCTCCGTCTACGTATTGTGAAAAACCTGTTATCCTCCGGCAAATTGTGGGGTTGAGTGAGTGAAGGGGGGGACAGTGAATGAAGGAGGATGCATGTTTTTCATAATACGTGTTGCTAGCCCCAAACGCGCGAGCAACTGTGGCTTTCAACCATCCGACACATCCCCTTTTATTTATGTGCATCACACATGTTACATACAAATAAAGTTTGTTTTGTTTTACCCTACTGTGGAAAGACTACGGATACACCACTCCTGCCCGGGCCTCACACAGTGGCATGACCCAGTCCTGTCGAACTGAGCTCATGACGCTGGTGGCATTGCCCCGGAGGATAGCCATCCCTAGTCTTTGCTTGAGCCAGAGGGTTTCCCGGGGTTCTCCTGAAACTTCTCTGATTTTACGGCCTATTTCATTCACCATCTTAAGGGTGGTAGGGCCGAAGACTCCTGAAGTTTCGAATGCCAGGGGCTCGAACTGATGATTTCTGGCGATGGCTTGATATTTTTCTCGCTTTTTATTTTCTGCTATCAGGGTGGCTTCACCTGCTTCGTCGGCGTTTCTGGCGATGTTGGTTGTGGAGAAAGTGTCAACACATGTGGCATCCCACACGAGGCACCGGCCATTCTTGTAAGGGAAAGTGGTCATCCCATCTGGCCGTTTGCCGTCTTCTCTGTGAAGTCCATGTGGTTCGAGGATTGATGCACGGTTAGCACTCTGCAGGGCCCGTTTTATGACATCATTTAGTGCAGAGTGTCTTGGCAGGCGGCCTGCGTTGTAATTACATGACAAGGCATGGTGACCTTGAGCATCCATCCACCCACCACGCTTGCAAGTGTGTGGGTGACAAACTGCCGCACCCACTCTGAGCGCGTAGGTGCGTATTTACCTACTTATTACTTAACAAGTATTATTAGATTCCTCTGTCTACTCATTATTTATTATGAATGTTATAATGTTAAGTGTATATCGTAATATCTTTTATAGCCACTCCATATTCGTCTACTTTAGATACACAAAAATCTAATTCCTAAACGTGGACGTAAGGAAGCCTGTGTGTTCAATAGGGTAATGACCCAGCAATTTTACTCATCTTGCGAGCGCCATTGCTTTATGAGTCAGTCCTCGAAGCATAATGAGGCTTTACTTGTGATTTTTATTTATTTATTTATTTATTATTATTATTTTTATTTTTATCAGCAGAACACCTGCAAACCAACTGCAACATTGATATCACCATACCCTACATTATTAGCCACATATTACCACGTGTGAAAATGGACCTGTATTCCACTGAAATATCGTATATAGGTAGACGTTTTGATTTTCGTTTTCACTCTCGCATTTCTTGTATATCTATCAATAACATTAAGTGTTTAATATCTCCGAAGTGATATTCACGTCTAAGATTATAGAGCAATATATTCATATTTCCGTCTGACAACTAAGTCCAGGAACACGTTTTTAAACACCCTGTATAAGGTGGGCGGGCTCTGAGATATGGCTACCAGGGCTGCCAACATGACAAACTATGTGTGGCTATAGCAGACGAAAAACTGTATACTTTCATCCTTGACCAACTGTACAGGTGATATGAATGGCTGGAGAGCATGTAGGAATGAGACATGATTCCCTGGGGAGCTTGGGGGTGGGGCTTCATGACGTAGCTGGGCGGAAGATTCGGGCTCTGTGGTGGGGCGGATGGCCTTGAGGAGAATGATGGTTGATGGGCAGCATGTCTACTCTCGCCTGGTGTCACCACCATTAATGCGATTTTTCTTGGGTGTGTGAGGTTGAGGAATCGGGCATACCAGGAAAAGTAGTAGAAATAATACTAACCAGACGCATTGAAAGAGTAAAATATTTGGTATGTATTGTAAAATATTTTCACATACTGCTTTTCATCCCTTCTCACACATCTCTATTCATTCCCCCCCCCCCCCCCTCCCGCCTTCCTGTTGTCTATCAGTTATCAATTACCTTTATCCTTCACCTTCTCTTTGTCATTTAGTATCCTGACTGCAAAGTGTCAAACTAGGGAAAGTTTGATTTTAAAACTGGTATGCAGCATGTGAAAAGGAATACCGGATAATTATTGTAGAATTACATTGTTATGGCCATTTTATTAATTCCAAAGGCACAATTACAACTGAAGAGCATAGATTTCATTCAGTTCGTTTTAGAAAACGACTAAAAAGAATTTAATCGTATTTATAATTGGTTTGGAATAGTCTCTCGTTTGGCATGGTGCTTCCTATTCCCTCTCCTTAAACCTAACATCATTCACCTGGGTATTTGTTTACATTATGGGAACACAAAAGTCAAGGGTCCATGTCAAATCACCCGGTAAACCCTTGCAACCGGTAATTCTCTACCAGAACCAGTTTAAGGAGGAAAGGGTTTATTTATTGGTCGATTTTTTTCCCCTCCATCAAGCTTAATACAAACATCCCCAGATGAATTTGTAAATTTTTTGGGTAGAAAAAAGTCACGGCCGAAGGCCGGTTCCTCCTAAATTACAGGCTCGCTATCAGTCGTCAGGAAAATAATTGACACCTAATTGGCACGAAAGGTGTTAATATTGGCAAATAAATGGGGTGAATTGGGGCCGAACGTCTTAAAATCTGAAAACTAATGGGACTAAGTATGAGGGAGAAGGGGAGGGGGGAGGTGTTAAAAAAAAAATCAATCAATCTCTCCTTAACCAGGACCAAGTACTGTAGAACTAGGGTATTATCAGGGTGGCAATTAAACCAGGGCAATGTTGTTTAAGAATGAGTCGAGTGTGAGAGGGAATATAGCAAAATGTGCATGAATTTGCATTACTTTGGGCATTGAATCACTTCCAGAGGCATTATGGGAACTAGGGAACATAGTTTTGCTCTGTATATTTAATACTGATGACTAAACACAATAGACTTACTTTTAAGACTGTAGGTTAACCCATTCAGTACCGGCGACGTCTTTTTAATTATATTTTACCTACGTTTAGACGATGTTATGAAGCTTAGGAAGGATATGTGGTAGCTAACATGATTCTGTAGCCTTTTAATGAGTAAACATCCTCCTTAAGCTGGATAAAATCATCTAATAGTTACCAGAATATATAGCCAAGGACGTCACTGGTACTGTATGGGTTAACAGTCCCTCGTTTGCCAGCCTGGATCGTATATGTGACTAACTACACGTAAGGGTTAAAGGCGAATTTAAGGGGAAAATTTGGGGAGATGGGTCGTTTTTCTGACCCCCTTTCTCCCTCATGTTTAGCCCCATTAGTTTTGAGATTTTAAGACGTTTGCTCCATTAATATGGCGATTTTATGACCTTTTGCAAAATTGTTGTCAAATTTTAAGACAATTTGTGCCATTAGTTGATTTTTTCCTGGCGAGCAATAGCGAGCCTCTAATTTAGAAGGAAGCGGCCTTCGGCCGGGACATTGTTTTACTGAAAAATATACGCATTTAACTTCAAGGGGGGTCGTGGGGGAAATATGTTAAGCTTGGTGGAGGTCTTCGGACAATCTAAAAATCTCTCCTTAATGGTTCAAGGACTCGATGTTATCATTTATATATTCTTCTTACCTGTCACAATTATATTATTTCCTCTGCGACATAATGGGATTGGTGAGAGGCGGAAGCCATCTTTTGATTGGCTTTTACATATTTGTTTTAATTGTTCGTAATTCAAAGCATTTTTTAGGATATAATTATTAAGCTAGGTAATATAGGTTTGACCAATTTAGGGAAACCAGGTTTGTTGGGGTAAGGTAGGTAAAGTTATATTGAAAACACGTTATTACAGGTAAAAATCTACGTCAAAATACATCAAAAAACATAATATATCATACTGTATACATACAAAACTCATGTGTTGTGTTCAAAATAATATATGTGTGGTAAGTCACATTTACCAGCGGATTAAAGTCCCAACTAAATCTGACAGTAGCCTAGCAATGAGATGTTAATTGTGCTTACCTATCACCTGATGTATAGTATATCATATGTGTCAATGACATCTAATGTATTTTAGTCTGTTGAGTGTAATTCTTAAGTTTGCAGATCAAAATAAATTTGGAGTGAATGTGAAAAATCCTAAAGAGGTTGAACAACTCAGCAAGAATCTTAAAAGACTGGGTGAATGGTTTGAGGCATAGCAGATGTAATGCCACTAGACTTGGAAAGTGCAATGTGATGTATATCGGCCAAACAAATCCCAAATCAGATTGTTCATTATGGAAATGACTGACTTGGAAAAAGATTTGGGTGGTCTGATTAGTGACCTACGATTTTCTAAGCAGTGTATTAAAATAAAGAAGAAAGCCCAGATATTATTAGGGTACATCAAGAGACAGATTCAATATAGAAATAAGGAAATAGTCCTTACAATCTACAATGTTTTGATATGGCCTCTTCTATGGTATGCTTCCTCACAATAGGCACACAATCATATGTTCTACCTGGAACAAACTTCCCTCAGAAGTTGTAAATAGATCTTCAGGAGACTAGTTTCAGAGGAGAGTAGACATTTTGTGTACACTCTGCAATGTGTGCAGTGCTCTACACATTATATATTTCCACTTCTCCGTGGAGTGGACTGCAAGATCTTTGGGATACTAACTAATCCTTGTAACTCTGTGTAGCTCTCTCCTCCACACTCTACCCTCCCTGGTCGTCTCATTTGCCTATACAGTACCTGGGCGCGGTCTATAGGCTATAATCTTACTCCACTAGGGCTTACTATCTCTTCCACCCTCCTACTCTCTCTTCTCTCTCCCTCTCTATCTCACACTCACACACACACACATTCTCTCTCTCTCTCTCTCTCGTGTATACTATAACAAGACCGTGATGGTCATATTGGAAAATAATCATATGTGACCTTCACTTAAATTGGTTTGTGTGTTGACAAGAAAATCTGTATAATGTGGTCCCCGCAAATGGCAGTCACAAGCCATAACAAAAGGATTATTATTGTTTTATTTTTCTATTTTTTTTATTTATTTATTTATTTATTTAGTGTAGATTATAGAGTGTAGATTGAGTGTAGGTAATACGTTCTTCAAAAAAAGGCGTATACACAAGTACACCTGGCATAGACTTGTGAGGGGAGAGATTGTACAGAGGGCATTGATGGATTATGTGCTGGTGACAAGGGAAAGATTGTGTAGACTGCTGGATGTGAATGTGATGAGAGGTGAGGCGGAGGGTATGTCAGATCATTACCTGGTGGAGGGAAAGCTAAGAGTTAAGAGTTACAGGAGAATAAGAGACAAGCGTGAAGTAAGAGAGGTAACAAAAGTTAGTGAGTTAGAGAAGAGTGAAAAAGAGAGGGAGTACAAGGAAAGACTAAATGAAAAGTGGATGGAAGTGAGAGAGATGGAAGAGAGAGAAGTAGAGGTTGAATGGCAACAGTTTAAGGAAGGAGTGAAAGCAAGTGCAGAGGTAGTATGCGGCAAAAGGAAAGTAGGAGGCAGAGGTATCAGGAAGGGAAGCGAGTGGTGGAATGATACGGTGAGAAAGGCAGTTGAGGAGAAGAGACAGTGTTTTGAGAGGGTTTTACAGGATGGTAGTGTTGAGGTATGGGAGAGGTACAAGGAGAAAAGGAGAGAGGCAAAACGGAAAATTAGAGAAGCGAAAAAAGATGCAAACGAAAGGTGGGGCCAAAGGCTGAGTGAGAATTTTGAAGAACGAAAGAAGATGTTCTGGAAGGAGGTAAATAAAGTAAGGAAAGGAGGACAAAAGAGGGAAGAGTCAGTGAAAGATGAAAATGGAGAATTACTAGTGGAACCAGTTGAAGTGAGGAAAAGATATGCCGAGTATTTTGAATCTTTGTTAAATACAAGAGATGGAAGAGAAGCAGTGATTGAAGCAGAGGTGGATGGAGATAGGTTACCCAGGCCACCCAGGTGGCAGGGAATGAATGAAAGGATTGAGAAAATGAGGTGAAGAAGCAGTGAAACAAATGAGAGCGGGAAAAGCAGAAGGTTTGGATGGTATTGCTGTGGAGTGTATAAAGAAGGGTGGAGATGTGATAATAGATTGGTTGGTGAGACTTTTCAATGTGTGCTTTGCTGTGTCAATGGTACCAATAGACTGGAAGAGTGCATGTATTGTGCCGTTGTACAAGGGGAAGGGAGATCGGCAGGAGTGTTCAAGTTATAGAGGTATTAGTTTATTGTCAGTGGTTGGAAAGCTGTATGGCAGGGTGTTGATAGAGAGGATAATAAAGTGTACGGAAGTTGCAATAGGAGAAGAACAGTGCGGTTTTAGGAGGGGAAGAGGGTGCGTGGATCAGATGTTTGCAGTAAGACAGTTATGCGAGAAGTATTTAGAGAAGCATAAGGAGATATTTTGGGCTTTTATGGACTTGGAAAAAGCATATGATCGTGTGGACCGTGAAGCAACGTGGAAGGTGTTAAGGATTTATGAAATTGGAGGAAATTTGTTAGAAGCAGTTAAGAGTTTTTATGAAGGGAGCAGAGCATGTGTGAGAGTAGGAAATGGTGAGTTGAGTGAATGGTTTGAGGCAAAGGTAGGTTTGCGACAGGGTTGTGTAATGTCACCATGGCTGTTTAATATGTTTATGGATGGTGTGGTGAGGGAGGTGAAAAGGAGAACTATGGGAAGAGGATTGGGTTTAGTAGGAAAGAATGGTAGAGATTGGGAGTTGAATCAGTTGCTGTTCGCTGATGACACAGCATTGGTGGCGGATTCTGATGAGAAACTGGAGCGGGTAGTCAAAGAGTTTGGTGTGGTTTGTGGAAGGAGGAAACTGAAGGTGAACGTCAATAAAAGTAAAGTAATGGTGTGTAATAGGGGAGAGCATAGGGTGAATCTAGATGTGAGGCTGGATGGGGAAATATTGGAACAAGTAGAGTGTTTTAAATATCTAGGAGGAACAATAAGCAGGAGTGGAGGTATGGAAGTGGAGGTAAAACAGAGAGTGTGTGAAGGAAGGAAGGTTTTCGTAGCAATGGAAAGTATGTGGAAGACGAGAAATCTCGGAGTGAAAGTAAAAAGTGCACTGTATCAAGGAATTGTTGTGCCAACAGTGATGTATGGGGCTGAGACATGGGCTCTGAAGAAAAAGGAGAAAAGAGGGCTGGATGTGATGGAGATGAGCTGCTTGAGGAGTATGTGTGGAGTTACTCGTAGAGACAGATTGAGAAATGAAGAGATACGTAGGAGAGTGGGGCAGCAGGAACATTTGTCAGCCAGAGTGGACAGAAGGGTGCTGAGCTGGTATGGTCATGTTGAACGAATGGGAGATGAAAGGCTTACAAAGAGAATATGTGAGTCAGGTACAAGGGGAGATAGAAGGGCAGGAAGACCCCCATTGAGATGGAGAGACTGTGTAAGAAAGGCTTTGGATGATAGAGGAATGACTATAGATCAGGCAGGGGAAGTGGTGGTGGACAGGAGTGAATGGAGAATGCTTGTGAATAGTTGAGTGAACACGTGGTAATTTGGAGTAAGGGGTCGGGCGCAAGTTGGACTAGATAATAGTCCATCAGGCGCCTGGCCCGGGGAGACGATTAATATGAAGGGTGTGGTGGGAGGGCTTGTCGCTTTGGCTCCGCTGCATGTCTGCCTGCCGAGATCGGAACCTCTCCTGGTGGTCAGGGGCCGGGGGAGTGCTGGAGCGACCTTGGTAACCCTGGTCTCTGGGTCTTCTCCTGGGTGACCTGGATGTGTGAGAGTTTGTGTTTTTATCTGTGTTTATTTTTTGTTTTATGTTGTTTTTGTGTTTTCCCTGTTCTTGCTCTGTCTTGAGTCGGCTACCCCCAAAATGGGTATTGGGCCTGAGCATATAGATAGAATAGATAGATAGATTTATTTATTTTGTATATTCATTTATTTTGTATCTATTTAATTTGTATTTATTTATTTATATAGTTATATATTTATTTATATATTTATATAAAACAATTTTAGGGGGAGGCTATAACGCATCATATCAACTTACTTTCCTCTCATTTTAAGTTTGACAAGTCCGTCCAAATGATCAAGGGAGGACATTCTTAATATGAATTCCCGAAATGTTAATTGAACGAAAAAAAAAAAAAATCCGGAAGGAAAGCATTATGACCTTCGCCAACGATTTTGGAGGAGCTAGGTCATTATTCTTGCCTCCGTTTCTGTAAATAAGGTATCTCAAAATGTTATGAACTGATTTCCACGAAATTTGGTAGACAGATATACGATATGTGCTAAGTAGGAAGTTATTCCATTTTGGAAGCGATCGGTAGAGCACATACCTCCGCCAGCGTAGACGGAGGTACCAGTTCTCATGAGTACCCCTCTAGTTGACTATGTTTCGCAAATAATTTCTTCAGAAGCTATATGGGGAGTATTGCCAATAAATTGCTTCTCCTCCAATTGTGATTTAAAAATCTAATAAAAAAGGATAGCTTTGAAAATTGCTCTAAGGAAACCTTTATAGAATTCAGTCAGGAAGGTCAGTGTTAAGGGGGGTGACTTGCTTGATTTCTCTCCTTTTCTCTCTTTCTCTAGCTTGTATCCATTCGGCCCCCTTCAGCCTACTGTTTTAAGACGTGTATCCCCATCCAGGTGTAGATTCCTTCTTGGCGAGCGATAGCGAGTATGTAATTTAGGCGTGACCGGCCGAATTTTTCTACCGAAAAATGTACAAATCTATCTTGGTGGGAGATCTTGGGGATGTTTTATATAAGCTTGATGGAGGTCTAGAGAGGAAAGTAAAAAATATTAACATACAAATATATCGGCCAATAAATAAAGCCGTACGTCCTCCCTAAATATTAATATAAATTAATACTAATAACTGGATATTATAGTTTATGATGATCTAGCTTTCCTGAGTATGGGGAAGTAATGACGTCAATGACAAGGAGGACAAAGCTATCGTTAATGAGTGCTGTTTGTACTATTGTTGATGTCTTGCCAAATTGCAAATTTAGTTAAATATTAAATTTAAATATTAATTGTAGTTTCTTTATTCATACAGAATTTAGTAAAATTTACCAGAACGCCCCGGACTTCCCAAACTGACTAATTCCTTGAACGTGACGATGGTGCGTTGTTATATGTGGGATTGGTTTGCTTGGGAAACAGATTAACTTGCTCATGTAGTAATGTACACCCTATGTGGTGGATTGTGTTCTTTTATTTATAAAGAATTATTATCTTGCTTAAGCGTTGTTTCCACATAGCGATTTTGATAAGTTGTTTTGTCCTTTTACTGTGTTCGTCCAAGTTTTAGTTTGTTTATTTTGCAAGTTTTACATTAAAATGTCTCATTTGTCGTCACAAGTTATGATGTCTTTGACCCCTTCTGTACTGGCGACGCCTTTTTCATTTGATTTTGGTTACATTTAGATGATTTTATGAAGCTTAGGAACGGTATATAGTAGCTTAAAGGATTAACTGAGATAGTCTTAAGTCTTTTAATAGGTAGAGATCCTTCCTAACTTTAATGCAATCGCTAAATAATTGCCAGAATTGAAAAGGACATCACCGGCACTGAAGGGGTTAAGAGAGATGGTTCGTTTTTCTGGGCCCCCTTCTCCCTTATGTTGAGCCCCATTACTTTTCAGAGTTTAAGACGTTTACCCCATTAGTTTGTCGATTTTAAAACTTCGCCCCATTTATTTGTCAATATTAAGACTTTTCGCGTCATTTAGGTGTAAAGTTTTTCCTGGCGAGCGATAGCGAGCCTGTAATTTAAGAGGAACCGGTCTTTGGCCGGGACATTTTTCTATTGAAAAATGTACAAATTTATCTTGAATGAGGGTCTTGGGGAGGTGTTTTCTTAATTAAGCTTGATGGAGATTTAGAGAGGAAACTCAAAATATAATAAAAAATATATATTAATGAACAAATAAATACGCTCATCCCCCTTAGTTCGTTAATATGTTATGTCCCGTATATATGTCATAAGCCCTAGCTTATGACATCTTTAAGTACCCAGGTCTTGAGTAATATCGTCTAATGTTAGCCAAAACCAACACGAGAGAGTCTTTATCGTAGTGAAGGAGCTCTATATATCTGGCTACCAGTCCGACCCTGGGATTCAGTGCAGTGTGTGGCTTGATGGCTTTACAATCCCTCAGATGATAGTGGTGATTGTGGGAATGGTGGTGGTGGTCGTGGTGTGGTTGAGGTGGTGGTGGTGGTGGTTGTGATGATGGTTGTGGTTGGGAGGGTCATGGTGGTTATGATGGTAGAACAAAAACGAGATCGTAATTATAGTACTGAAGTACTGTTATATATATATATATATATATATATATATATATATATATATATATATATATATATATCTACCGTACCTTTTCGACACCTGGATCCATGTACTGTATGGCTTGATGACTTCACAATCCCCCAGATGATAGTGGTGATTGTGGTAATGATGGTTGGAATGATTGTGGTAGTGCAGGTTGTGGTGGTGTTGGTTTTGATGGTAGTGGTGGTGGTGGCTCTGGTGGTGGTGTTGGTAATGGTGGCGGCCTTGGTTATTGTTGTTATGATGTTGGTGGTAGTTGTGATGGTAGTGGTTGTAATGGTAGTGGTGGTGGTTGTTATGCTAGTGGTTGTGATGGTGGTGGATGTGATGATAGTGGTGATGGTAGTGGTTGTGGTTGTGATGGTGTTTGGGTAGTGGTGGTGGTTGTGATGGTAGTGGTGGTGGTTGAGCTGTTCATAGTGGTAGTTGTGATGGTGGTTGGGATGGTAGTGATGGTGGTTGTGATGGTAGTGGTGGTGATTGTGATTGTAGTGATAGTGGTGGTGGTTGTGCTATTAATAGTGGTGGTTGTGATGGTATTTGTGGTGGTAGTGGTTGTGATGATAGTGGTGGTTGCTATGGTGATAAGGCTGGTGGTGGTGGTGGTAATGTTGATGGTGGTAGGGGTATTGGTGGTGGTGGTTGTTCTGGTGGTAGGGGTAGTGGTGATGGTGGTTGTAATGGTGGTGGTGGTAGTGATATTGGTGGTTGTTTTGTCGGTAGGTGTAGTGGTGGTGGTGGTGCTGGTAATGTTGATGGTGGTAGTGGTGAAGGTGGTTGCTATGGTGGTAGGTGTAGTGGTGTTGATGGTCGTAGTGGTGATGCTGGTTACTACAATGGACTTGTTGGAAATCATATGACAGAGAGTTCATTACAATGGTGCAGTAGAGGACGCTATATAAAACCATTAATATCTCTTTAATGGTTGAAATTTCGATGTTTTGTTATATAGTATTTTAAGCTAAGAATGATCTATTCATACCCTGAATCTTGGCACACTTATTTAGGGACTCCCTAGTCCCTATATATCTACCTGTTTGACCCATGGAACCAGCGCAGTGTGTGGCTTGATGACTTCACAATCCCTCAGATGATAGCGGTGATTGTGGTAATGATGGTGGTGGTGGCTGTAATAGTGTTGGTGGTAGTGGTTTTGGTGGTGATTCTGATGGTGGTGATGTGGTTGATTGTTGGTGGCGATGTTTGTGGTGGTGGTAGTGGTGGTTGTAATGGTCGTGGTAGTGGTGATGGTTATGGTGGTGGCTGTGGTAACTAGCAGCGGTTGTTAATGTTGTTATGGTGATGGTGGCTTGGATTTCAGGACATATTGTGGTGGGTATTATGGTGGTAGTGGATCTCCAGCGAATGTCTATTGTTTCTCTACATATAATATATTTGTATTGTTACATATTGTGAGCTCTAATGAATCCGCTGATGTGGAGAACTGGCCCTTATGACAATTATTTTGTTTTCTTAATTATTATTATTATTATTATTATTATTATTATTATTATTATTATACTATAGTTCTTCTTATTATTGTTTTACTATTATTATTATTATTATTATTATTATTATTATTATTATTATTATCTCGGTTTCATGTTACTGTATCTATCAGATGCTGCAAGACCCTCGGTTATCAAGCTGTCTCACATTTCCGAAGGGTACCGTACCCTCGGGAACCAAAACCTAAAACCGATTAATAAGTGTCACTTCACGCTCCCTTGAAACTATTCGTTACTGAGGTTCTCAGATAATACATGTGCAGGTACACCCTCATAATATTATTTAGTATTTCTCTTTAGCACACATAGAACAACGAACACTAAATAGTCAACAACATCAATCATTCGATGTCTTGGCTATTGTGGGTTAGTCACAATTTTAAAACTGTTTTACCATAATATAAATGTAGACTTTAAAAATCATCAAAATGTCAAGGCTCTCAAAATACCTAGCACGACATCGGAGGCGAATCTGCATGCGGGCGTGTGCTTGCATGCAAATTATCTACAGATTAAATGAATGGACCTTGATTAATCTTAATCAATACTTTCATTTGGAACGCGAATGGAAACCATTAACTTTTCATCAATATTAGATAGCGCCCGTTCTCCCACGCTTCAGTTGCAGCCCCCATGATCCTTAATACATGATAATATCGACCTCAGTCCAAGCAATCCACACAGCGAGAGTTATTCATCTTTTCTCGGATTCGCTTTTTCATGTGTCAATAGTTATAAAAACATTATGAAGGCTAAACGAAGTTTGAAAATGTCCGATTATACAAAATATTGATTGTTCAGAACAAACATACTGGAAAAGCTAGAATAATACTTTTTTTAAGGCATATCTTGAGGCATGAAAGTTGCTGAGGACAGCTTTTGTATTAAGTATATATGTTGAACTTGCATCAAGATGGAAGCACAAATGCCCTTATTAAATAATTTTTGATCGTCAATATTTGGTTTCTAACAGTATTTTTGGTTGTGACTGGACCTTTGCTTATATCATATATCAATCAGTCCGTCTGTCCGTCCAGTCGGCCATATTCAGTTTTTATGAATTCATATCTCAAGTTTTATCACCGAAATTTTCACATTCGAAACGGGTCACACCCCCCTCTCTCTCTCTCTCTCTCTCTCTCTCTCTCTCTCTCTCTCTCTCTCTCTCTCTCTCTCTCTCTCTCTCTCTCTCTCTCTCTCTCTCTCCGTTAACCATCGGCCAATTAGTTTGACGTCTATCATGGTTAGGGTGATACTAGTACATAATTATGATAGTTGACTACCTGGAAATCCACAACTTAATGATAAACTCTCCAACATTAACTTTAGGCAAAACTGACCATGTCCTTCCAAACGGCTGGATTTTCTTTTCTCTTCCTGTCCCTTTCCACCTCCTCCTCCCTCACCCCTCCTCCTCCTGTAACCTTTTTCCTCCTCCTCCTTTTCCACTCCTCGTCTTTCCTCCCTTCTCCCTCGCCCCTCCTCTCCTCCTGTCACCTCCTCCTCCACCTAGAGTTCTAAAGGAAGCTAAGGATGAGCTCTCCAAACCACTGACATTGCTATTCAATAAATCCTTGCAGTCTGGAACTATGCCTGATCAGTGGAAGTTTGCCAACGTAACACCGATATTCAAAAGAGGCAGCAAATCCCTACCCAGTAACTATCGTCCAATTAGCTTGACCTCAGTTGTATGTAAAATGCTAGAAACACTCATAAGAGACAGACTCGTAAATCACTTAGAGGAAATAACATACTTAAAGATACTCAACACGGCTTTCGTAACCAACGTTCCTGCTTAACAAACCTCCTAGACTTCTTCCACGATATCCACACCTCTATGATGAGAGTAAAGCTGTAGATATAATATGCCTTGATTTTCAAAAGGCCTTTGACAAAGTTCCCCACAAACGTTTACTGCTAAAACTAAAAGTGCATGGAATACAAGATAGTGAGTTGAAATGGATAGAAAATTGGCTCAGTGACAGAAAGCAAAGAGTAGTCATAAATGGTAAGGCATCTAAATGGACCAATGTAAGTAGTGGGGTACCCCAGGGATCGGTACTGGGACCAATTATCTTTCTAATTTACATCAACGACATAGATGAGGGTCTCACCTGTACAATCTCAAAGTTTGCTGACGATACAAAAATTGCAAATAGCATACTCTCAATTGTTGTGCCAACAGTGATGTATGGGGCTGAGACATGGGCTCTGAAGAAAAATGAAAAAAGAGGGCTGGATGTGATGGAGATGAGCTGCTTGAGGAGTATGTGTGGAGTTACTCGTAGAGACAGATTGAGGAATGAAGAGATACGTAGGAGAGTGGGGCAGCAGGAACATTTGTCAGCCAGAGTGGACAGAAGGGTGCTGAGCTGGTATGGTCATGTTGAAAGAATGGGAGATGAAAGGCTTACAAAGAGAATATGTGAGTCAGGTTAGGGGAGGTGTGGTGGAGTGGTCTTGCCACTGGCCTGGTAATCCAAAGGTCCCAGGTTCAAATCCCGATGTATCAATGGGAAGATATTATTGGGATGGAATTTGTGCTGTACCTAGTATCAGTGCATTACCACAAGCCCACCGAAACGTCAATAAAACACCCTCATTGTTCCCTGATTAAATAGCACTGTATGAATATTCCCATATTCAAAATATGCTATAGGGGTGCAATGCCTGGTGAGTTATCTGCTCAACAGGTGGCGTTGTGTGTGTGTGTAAGTGTGAGAGTCCGAGTGTAGGGGGTGAGACAGTGAAGCACGGGAACGAGGTGGCTTCAGAGAGGGGGTCGTTTCGGGCCATGAGTGAGCATCGTGCCTCATGTGAGGGCAAGATGGCAGGTGCTCGTTGTACTCTACGTGCTTCACATGTCTCACTCCCTAGACTGGAACAAGACCTCACGGGCTTCACTGTTCATTGTAAAGCGGTGAATGTTAAGGCTCTCAGCCTATGCCCGAGAGGAAGTAAGTTGGAATATAGGAAAAAAAAAAAAAAAAAAAAAAAAAAAGTACAAGGGGAGATAGAAGGGCAGGAAGACCCCCCATTGAGATGGAGAGACTGTGTAAGAAAGGCTTTGGATGATAGAGGAATGACTATAGATCAGGCAGGGGAATTGGTGGTGGACAGGAGTGAATGGAGAATGCTTGTGAATAGTTGAGTGAACATGTGGTCATTTGGAGTAAGGGGTCGGGTGCAAGTTGGACTAGATAATAGTCCATCAGGCGCCTGGCCCGGGGAGACGATTAATATGAAGGGTGTGCCTGGAAGTGTGGTGGGAGGGCTTGTGGCTTTGGCTCCGCTGCATGTCTGCCTGCCGAGATCGGAACCTCTCCGGGTGGTCAGGGGCCGGGGGAGTGCTGGAGCGACCTTGGTAACCCTGGTCTCTGGGTCTTCTCCTGGGTGACCTGGATGTGTGAGAGTTTGTGTTTTTTATCTGTGTTTATTTTTTGTTTTATGTTGTTTTTGTGTTTTCCCTGTTCTTGCTCTGTCTTGAGTCGGCTACCCCCAAAATGGGGATTGGGCCTGAGCAAATAGATAGATAGCATATAGATAGATACTCTCAAAAGAACAAGTTGACAATATGCAACACAATCTAGATAAGTTGTCATGTTGGGCGAAAACTTGGCAAATGAGTTTCAATGCGGATAAATGTAAAGTACTACATGTCGGATACCGAAATGAGAGTGCAAACTATTCAATGAATGGCACTCAGCTTAAGAGTGTAGACAGAGAAACCGATCTGGGAGTAACAATATCAAGTAACCTAAAACCGAGTCAACAATGTTCAGAAGTTATTAAGAAGGCAAACAAAATAATTGGCTTTATAGGCAGGTCATTTGAGCATAAATCCAAAGAAGTTATCCTAACTCTTTACAATTCCTTAGTCCGCCCTCTGCTGGAATACTGCATTCAACCCTGGTGCCCTTATTACCAAAAAGATATAGACAAGCTTGAACGAGTTCAACATAGAGTTACCAAAATTATACCTAGCCTAAAGAACAAACCATACGAGGAGCGTCTTAAGGAATTAAATCTATTTTCTATAACCCATGGCAGATTAACCCTTCTTTGGCGGTGCGCAACTTATGTCGTGTGAAATAAATTTGGACTAAGTGGCGGTTCACAACTTATGTCAAGTGCCATTTTCAGCACGTAATGTTGCAGAGAGAGAGAGCTGAGCGGTGTGAGGAGCGTAGTAAGGCTATGACCGCCGCGCACCACCGCGGTGGGCCACCTGAAGTGAAAACCAGCCTTCCATCCCCCCTCACACTCACTACACAGGGAATTATGTAGGGAAAGTACCTAATTACATGGTTTTTGCACTCGTGTTGCGCGATCATTGCAAGAAAACCAGTGGTCGTACAAGGATGGTTGGGGTGTAATTGAAAAGCTCTGTTTATGCCCTTTCAGGGATAGATACTTGTTTTACGCTCTGGGTCTTATTTAGGCATGAAAATTATCATGTAAACAACCCTATTTAGGGTAAAAACACCCCGCTGGGCGGTACATATAAATTACCGCCTAGGCTGCTCGTAAGGTGTTAAGAAGCGACTTAATTCAAGTGTTCAAAATCATCAAAGGCTTCATCAATATGAACTGTAGTAAGTACTTCACTATCGATCAATTTATTTACATGCGGGGAAACGGTTGCAAAATTATTGGTAAAACTTTTACCTCACACGAATCTAAGAACGTTTTCTTCAATCGAGTTGTCAACTTGTGGAATGGGCTTCCCTGAGACGAGACGTTATAGACTGCAGCACCAATGATTCTTTTAAACTTCGCCTATACAAATATCTTGCCTCCAACCCGCGACTGACTGAGTTTGTAAATTAATAACTTTATTTTATTCCCCCCTCAGATACATCTAAGATTATTGCTTATATATAGTACAAAGGCGTTACTCTCTTTTTACCAGATATATGAAAGATCACTTATAGCTGTGTTATGTTACTAACCCATCTGTCCCCTACTAACATCCTAATCCTGCCACGGACATTAGTTCCAGGGCAGTAGTTCCCTTCCCAATGTTCCCTTGCCCACTCTAAACCACTGTTCGGACACTTGACCATCAGTGTTTTGGAGGACAAGCAGCCTAGAGGAGTCACTATACTGTTGTTGCTTGATTTCCTTTGTACTCCTCCTCCTCTCTTTCTCCTCCTCCTCCTCCTAACTTTCCCTAACTTCGGTCCTGAACCTTTGATCCCTCGCCTCTAGATCAGAGAGAGAGAGAGAGAGAGACTCTTCATAATGTGAAAGAAGTCTGCAGTACCAAGCAAACTTTAAATCTACTAGTAAAGGGATATACTAATTTCTTCCATTGTTATTAGTTATGAAGTAAAAATTATATATGAAATATCCACATTATATACAGTATATAATATATATATATATATATATATAGAGAGAGAGAGAGAGAGAGAGAGAGAGATAGTTTGACTACTTACCTATTTTGCAATGAGCTCTTTTTGAAGATCATTACTTGTCAACAATGTTCTTAATTGAAGCATTCATCCCTTTTAGTAATCGAGGACGTGTTTCTGCATTATAGTTCGGCTATTATTTGACAAAAGGTCTTTGACGAAAAGTCATAAAATATCAAAACTAATGGGATGAACGTCTTAAAATCTCAAACTAATGCTTAGCCCTATTAGTTTTGAAAATTGTGTACAAATATATCTGGAAGGGGAATATTGACTATAATTTATTTAGCTTGATGGAGGTCTAGGGAGGAAACTAAAACAATAACAAATATATGAATAAATACACTAATAAATAAACCCCACTCCCTTAAAATAGGAAAGGTATTAAAGGGTATGACTTATATATATATATATATATATATATATATATATATATACTGTATATAAAGTCCTTGGGTAGGCTATATTGATAGTGGTTTATCTTACTATAATCCATTCTTTATATGCAGGCCATAAAGCTTGACCACTAATCTATAACTAAAAAACGACTAGAGTAATCAAGCTAACATTTCTACCATTTGGGAAGAGTCAGCCAGGGAACAGGTGTGGAAATTAAAGTAATCACGCTAATATTACCACCATTTGGGAATAGTCAGCCATGGAACAGGTGTGGAAATTAACAATCCATTTCCTCTAGCCCATTTTTAGTTATAGAGGATAGGGGCCACGATTTCCGGCCTACTGATAACGAATGTACTATAACTGGAATAAGAAGGGTTTATTATTACTGATTTACCATTCAAAGGGTAGGGTTTTATGGACACTCTATACTATGCCCTTTTCATACCGATATTGGTTTTAGAGTTGAAACAGTTGGACAAATAGACAGGCAATAGACTTGTTCTGAGGGAGATAGGGTGCCTTAAGATATAAGACACCTTTGGAGATAGACGCCTTTAGAGATAACACGGCTTTGAGATAGGACGCCTTTAGAGATAAAATGCCTTTAGAGATAGGATGCCTTTAGAGATAAGATGCCTTTAGAGATAGGATGCCTTTAAAGATAAGACGCCTTTATAGATAGGATGCCTGTAAAAATAGGATGCCTTGAGAGATAGGATGCCTTTAGAGATAGGATGCCTTTAGAGATAGGATGCCTTTAGAGATAGGACGCCTTTAGAGATAAGATGCCTTTAGAGATAGGATGCCTTTAGAGATAGGACACCTTTAGAGATAGGACGCCTTTAGAGATAGGACGCCTTTAGAGATAGGACGCCTTTAGAGATAGGACGCCTTTAGAGATAGGACGCCTTTAGAGATAGGACGCCTTTAGAGATAGGACGCCTTTAGAGATAGGACGCCTTTAGAGATAGGACGCCTTTAGAGATAGGACGCCTTTAGAGATAGGATGCCTTTAGAGATAGGATGCCTTTACAGATAGGACGCCTTTAAAGATAGTACGCCTTTAGAGATACAATACCTTTGGAGATAGAGACGCCTTTAGCACGGTCTTTATGGATGGCATACTGCTTTTGGATATTTATAGGGCCTAGTCATCATAGTAAGTCAACATATTAACAGACAATTCAATAGGAAAACAGAGATATCGATACATCAATTCATCAATGATCTCCTCAACTGTACCTCTAGTCCTATCTCCTCATATGCTGATGACTCTACCTTACACTATTCAACTAGTTTTTTCACATCAACCCAGCATGCAAGCACTCCTAATCAAACCTGGTGAGGCCATGGAATGCCTATCATCTGATCTTTCAATTATTTCTGATTGGGGCAGAGAAAATCTTGCTACTTTCGATGCTTCCAAAAACCAGTTTCTCCCTCTATCAACTATTCTTCAACAACACACAACTCAAATCTTCATCTTCTCTCAATATTCTAGATGCATCTTTTTCATCCGACCTTTCTTGGAAAGATCATATTACAACTCTTGGTAAAGCAGCTTCCCAGAAGTTAGGTGTGCTCAACCGTCTCCTTGGGCTCTTAAGCCCCGCACAACTTCTTGCTCTGTTTCGGGGCACAGTGCGCCCCTGTATTGAATATTGTTAGCAAGTGTGGGGAGGCTCCACTCATACCACATATCTCGAACGAGTAGAGTCAAAAGCATTTCGCCTCATCAACTCGCCTCCTCTTACTAATTCCCCACAATCTCTTTCTACATGCCGCAATATCGCATCTCTTTCACTCTACTATCGCTATTACAACAATCCGTATTCTTCAGAGCTCTTTCAGTGTATACCCCCTCCCTTGCGGCGAGTGCGAGGCACTCCCTATTCTGTCCAGCTCTCCAACCCTAGAATTAACAAATTTTCTCAGTCTTTCTATTCAACAAGTGAACTCTGGAACCCTCTCCCTCAGTCAATATTTCCTTCATTCTATAACTTAGACTGCTTTAAACTTCGTGTGTCCAGGCATTTTATCTCCAATGTCCCTTGAAATTGGCTCTGTCACTCTTTTAACTTTGGGGGAGACACTGGCTATAGGCAACCTGCCTTTTGTATCCTCCATACACATACAAACAAAACACAGATAAATCAATTAACAAGAAAGTCAGTAGGTAAAGCAAGCATCAATGAATAACAGTAAAATCAATAAGGAAAAATACAATTCAATAAATACTTTTAAGAAATAATAAGTAAGCAGACAAATCAATAAGTAAGCAGGAAAATCAATAGGTAAACAAACAAAATATATAGTTAACAGATAAATCATTATGTAAACAGACAAATCAATAGTTAAACAAGCAAGTCACTAAGTAAACAGACAAATCAATAAGTAAAAAGACAAATCACAATGTAAAAAAAACAAGTCAAATAAGTAAACATATAAATCATTATGTAAACAGACAAATCAATAAGTAAACAGATAATCCAATAAGTAAACAGATAAACCAATAAGTAAACAGATAATCCAATAAGTAAACAGATAAACCAATATGTAAACAGATAATCCAATAAGTAAACAGATAATCCAATAAGTAAACAGATAATCCAGTAAGTAAACAGATAATCCGATAAGTAAACAGACAATCCGATAAGTAAACAGACAAACCAATAAGCAAACAAACATCTATAAGTATACAGATCAACCAATAAGTGAACTGATCAACCAATAAATACACAGACACATCAATAAGTAAACAGATAATCCAATAAGTAAACAGATAAGTAAACAGATAAACCAATAAGTAAACAGCCAATCCAATAAGTAAACAAAAAAACAATTAAGTATACAGATAAGCCAATAAGTAAACAAACCAATAAGTAAACATATAATCCAATAAGTAAATAGATAAACCAATAATTAAAGAGACAACTCCCTCACAACACAAACACCGAACATACAGTATATAACCTAGCAACGAAGGAGGGGCATACATCATTCATCTTCCCTAGTCCCTTATGTGTGACAAGCTAGAAGAGAGATAGGGTATGTGTGTGTGGGGTTAGTGTACAGTATATGTGTTGGTATGTGTATCTGCTAGTATGTGCACCCGTGTTTGTATGAATGTACAGTTAGTTGCTTGAAATGAAAGGCGTTTATTAATCATACTGAATAAATCTGACACGCAGATGAAATATATTGTAACATTCCCTTTACACACATGCTCGGGTCAGTATTTTCTCCAATTCAATTAGCCCTGTCTTTAGTTTATCCCACAGTAGTGTACCAACTACTTGCTCAGGTGATTGTACATTAGCATATAATTATAAGGTTATACCAACTAAAAATTTGAATGTTTTAAGCCAAGTTCTGAAGTATCTGGGTAGTTTTATAGCATTGTATTGTCTCGTTGCGTTCGATACTGATTCAAATGGGTACTCTTGACTGTACATGTTTTGTGTATATCGTATGTCTTTCATTCTTGCTTGAAGTTTTCTCCTAACCTGTCCCAAAGAAGGGCGACCGTTCCCAACCATCCAACTATCGTCCAATTGCTCTCATTTCTTGCATCTCTAAAGTTTTTAAAACTATTCTTATTATCTCAAAATTTCTTAAGCATTTATCTTCCCATAATCTACTTTCAGATCACCATGGCGTTTCTCTACTGGTGACCATCTTGTTTATCTTACAAACTCTTGGTCAAACTCCTTTCGGGACTTCGGTGAGACTTTTTTTATTGCACTAGACATATCGAAAGCCATCAGCCATCAGCTGGTGCCTGGCGCTCTTCAAACCTCCCGCCCCGGCACACCACAACTGAGTGCGGTAGCATGGCAGATGTACGATGCGTCCAGTTTTCGAGTGACGGTTATTTACACCCCCGAGGATCAAGTGTGCCTTCATAGTTCATATATTAGCAACATTTATCACATAATGTCATTATAAGTGAAGTTACAGTGTGATAAGTGCATAGATTCAAGTTTTATAAGTGCCGACGAGTGGCAAGCCCCGCGCGCATCCTGGTTACCATGGCGACTGGTGGCCATCTTGGCCCACGACGCACGCACATACACAAGGCCAGCTGACCGACAGCCGATTCCCCATACACTAACTTTCACTTTTATTATGCCTCTCTCACGCACTGTTTATTGATTTTATACTTTATCGTATGTTTTATAGTTAGAATATGAGTTTTACACATTGTTTTAGGCACTTTTGACTTAGAAATATGGGTTTTGACATTGTAATTTTAGTGGAGAGACAGGGGAGGTGGTGGTGAAGGCAGGCGGGGGGGGGGGGGTACTGGGGGAGGGCCACATACGCCGCGATTGTTGTGTACGTAGCAACATGAAACACTCTCTCGTCTCTTCTGACCCCTACAATGACCTGGCAGAATTTTGAGGAATGCCATGGGGTCTGGGTCATCCTCCTCCTCCTCTTCCCCACTTGGTGGGGATTCAACTATGTCATGGGGAGCAGTAGGGGAGCAATACACACTCTATTCCCTTTGTTTCAACATCGCGAGGCGATGAGGTAGGTCCGACACTCGTGAACTAATCAGGACAACTGGCGGCCCAGTCCTCCACCCACTCCCCACCGTGGCAGATCTTGGGTGTTGCCAAGCATTGCCACTGTTGGGCAACATCATAAGGTAATAAGGTATATCCCATACAAATTTGAACTCTCTAGCTACCATAGGACAAGAATAAATAAGCTCGAAAGTGGTGGTGAGATAAGTTGGTAAACTGGCTTTCCCCATCCGCCCGTACCCACCCGCGCGGCTGGACTAGGGGGTTGCCGAGTACCGCCACTGTTCGGCATCATCATAAGGTATATCCCATACCATCTTCAAGCCTCTAGCTACCATATGACAAGAGTATATAAGGTCGAAATTGCTGACGCAGGTACTGCGGCTCTGGGGTTTAGCGTCACATACATTGCCAATGCATCACGTGCATCCCTTGGGTCCTGTGGGTTAATGATCTCCTTAACTGTACCTCTGTCCTCTAGTCCTATCCACTCATATGCTGACAACTCTACCTTACACTATTCAACTAGTTTTCACATCAACCCAGCATGCAATCACTCCAAAACAAACGTGACAAGGCCAAAGAATGCCTATCTTCTGATCTATCAATTATTTCTGATTAGGGCAGAGAAATTCTTGTAACTTTTAACACCTCCAAGACCCAGTTTCTCCCTCGATCTCTACATCACAATCTTTCGCAAGACTATCAATTATTCTTGAATAATACACAAATTAACCCTTCATCTCTTCTCAATATTATAGGTGTATCTTTTTCACCCGACCTTTCTTGGAAAGATTATATTACCACTCTTGCTAAAAACAACTTCCCAAAGGTTAGGCATGTTCAACCATCTCTGTGGGTTCTTAATCCCTGCACAGCTTCTTGCTCTGTATTGGGGCACAGTATACTCCTGTATTGAGTATTGTTTACATGTGGGGGGAGGCACCACTCATATATCGTACTTCTCGAACGAGAATCAAAAGCATTTCGCCTCATCAACTCACCTCCTCTTACTAATTCCCTACAATCTCTTTCTACACACCGCAATGTTGCATCTCTTTCACTCTTCTATCGCTACAATCAGTGTTTTCAGAGCTCTCTTAGTGCATACCCCCTCCCTTGCGGCGAGTGCGAGGCCTTTCAACACAGTCCCACTCATGTTCTATCCAGCTCTCCAACCCAAGAATTGACAAATTTTCTCATTCTTCTACTCAACAAGTGAACTCTGGAACTCTCTCCCTCAATCAATATTTTCTTCATCCTATGACTTAGACTGCTTTAAGTTTCTTGTGTCCAGCCATTTTGACCCCCAACGTTCCTTGAATTTGGCTCTGTCACTCTTTTGGCCTTTGGGGAGACTCTTGTTAAAGGCAACCTGCCTTTTGTCTCTTTGATAGACATAGATAAATATATACTGTATATATTGTAGGTATGTAATTGCGTATTTGTGTGTATATAGGTGTGTGTTTTTGTATTTGTGTGTGTATATTGTAGGTATGTGTTTGTGTATTAGGATGTACATAGTGTAGGTATGTGTGTGTATGTCTATGTGAGTATATAGTGTAGGCATGTGTTTATGTGTAGCCTACGTATATACAGTATATTAAAACATAGACTACAGTATTAAAGGTATATATGTGTGTGTGTATGAGTGTCTATGTGTGTGTGGATCGAGTGTGTGAGGGGGAGATAAGAAGGAGTGGGGGTAGGGTGCCTTACAACAAGACGTATTGGGCTATAACGAGACTGTCTGGCAGGGATTGAGGGAACACGATTGGTGGGGCTAGATGGAACTGGTCCGGTATGGACTGGAGAGAGAGAGAGAGAGAGAGAACGAGAGCGAGAGCAACAGTGTGACCGTTTTGGTTGTCGCCGATTAGGAGTGTGACTCTTATTGTTGTGGCTGATTAGAAGTGTGGCCATTGTGGTTGTGGCAGTTTTGGAGTCGCCAATTAGGAGTGTGACTGTTTAGAAGTGTAGCCATTTAGGAGTGTGTCATTTAGGAGAGTGGTCGTTTAGGAGTGTGGCCGTTTAGGTTGTGACCGTTTAGGAGTGTGACTGTTCTTGGTTGTGGCTATTTAGAAGTATGGCCATTTAGGAGTGTGGCCGTTTAGGAGTATGGCCGTTTAGGAGTGTGGCTATTTAGGAGTGTGGACGTTTAGGAGTGTGGCCGTTTAGGAGTATGGCTGTTTAGGAGTATGGCCGTTTATGAGTGTGGTCGTTTAGGAGCGTGGCCATTTAGAAGTGTTGCCGTTTAGAAGAGTGGCCGTTTACAAGTGTGGCCGTTTACAAGTGTGGCCGTTTAGGAGTATGGCCGTTTAGGAGTATGGCCGTTTAGGAGTATGACCGTTTAGGAGCGTGGCCGTTTAGGAGTATGGCCGTTTAGGAGTATGGCCGTTTATAAGTATGGCCGTTTAGGAGTGTGGCCGTTTAGGAGTGTGGTCATTTAGGAGTATGGCCGTTTAGGAGTATGACCGTTTAGGAGTGTGGCCGTTTAGGAGTGTGGTCATTTAGGAGTATGGCCATTTAGGAGTGTGGCCGTTTAGGAGTATGGCCGTTTAGGAGTGTGGTTGTTTGGGAGTGTGGCCGTTTAGGAGTATGGCAGTTTAGGAGTATGGCGGTTTAGGAGTATGGCCGTTTAGGAGTGTGGCCGTTTAGGAGTGTGGCCGTTTAGGAGTGTGGCCGTTTACAAGTGTAGCCGTTTACAAGTGTGGCCGTTTACAAGTGTGGCCGTTTACAAGTGTGGCCGTTTACAAGTGTGGCCGTTTACAAGTGTGGCCGTTTACGTGTGTGGCCGTTTACGAGTGTGGCCGTTTACGAGTGTGGCCGCTTACGAGTGTGGCCGTTTAAGAGTGTGGCCGTTACGAGTGTGGCCTTTAACGAGTGTGGCTGTTTACGAGTGTGGCAACTTAGGGGTGTAGCTGTTTAGGAGTGTGGCCGTTTAGGAGTGTGACCCTTTAAGAGAGTGGCCGTCTAGGAGTGTGACCATTTTGAAGTGTGGCCATTTATGAGTGTGGACGTTTATGAGTGTGGCCATTTCGGACTGTAGCCGTTTTGGAGTGTGGCCGTTTAGGAGTGTGGCCGCGTTGACCTGCTTCCCTCTCCGCGGCAAGTTGGTGTATAATGAAGAAAGTTATAAATTGATACCCTTGCAGGCTACGATATCGCCTCAGGGATACTATCAAAAGTGTGTTATGGAAACATATTGGATGCCTACCTTCAGATCTTTGTTATATGTCTGGTTTCCTCAAGGGAGAATAGTGAGAGAGAGTACAAAGGAGTACAAAGGAAATCAAGCAACAACAGATCTAGTGACCCTTCTAGGTTGCTTGTCCTCCAAAACACTGAGGATCAAGTGTCCAAACAGTGGTTTAGAGTGGGTAAGGGAACATTGGAAAGGGAATTACTGCCCTGGAACTAATGTCCGTGGCAGGATTAGGAAGTTAGTAGGGGACAGATGGGTTAGTAACTGAGGGGGGGATAAAATAAAGTTATTCATTTACAAACGCAGTCAGTCGCGGGTTTGAAGCGAGATATTTGTCTAGGCGGAGTTTAAATGAATCAACTGTGATGCAGTCTATAACGTTTCGGGGAAGCCCATTCCACAAGTTGAGAACTCGATTGAAGAAGAAATTCTTAGATTCGTGTGAGTTAAAAGATTTACCAATAATTTTGCAACCGTTTCCCCGCGTGTAATTAGATTGGTCGATAGTGAAGTACTTACTACAGTTCATATTGTCGATGCCTTTGATGATTTTGAACACTTTTTTTTTTTTTTTTTTTTTCTATGTGATTGAGGGAGGCAAAAGGCATAACTGCCTATAGCGAGTGCCTCCCCCATAGTTGAAAGAGTGACAGGGCCAAAATCAAGGGACGTTCGAGCCAAAATGCCTGGACACACGGAGTTTGAAGCAATTTAAGTCATAGGAAGAGGGAAAGACTGATTCTGGGAGAGAGTTCCAGAGCTCAGATGTTGAGTAGAAGAAAGTTTGAGAGTAACGTTTCACTCTTGGGTTGGAGAGTTGCACAGAGTAGGGGTGGGATTGAGTTGCAAGACGGGTACCACGTGCCCTACGTAAAGGAGGTGGTATGCACTGGGATAGCTCTGAGGAACACTGATTATTATAGTAGCGATAGAATAGCGAGAGAGATGCAACATTGCGGCGGAGAGAGAGAGATTGCAGAGAGTTGGTGAGTGGACGGGAGTTAATGATACGAAAGGCCTTCCTTTCAACTTTGTCTAGGAGAGCGGTGTGAGAGGAACCTCCCCACACATGTGAACAATACTCAATACAAGGGCGCACTATGCCCCTGTACAGAGCAAGAAGCTGTGCAGGGGAAAAGAACCCCCTAAGGCGGTTGAGCACACCCAGCTTCTGGGAGGCTGCCTTAGCAAGACTGGTAATATGGTCCTTCCAAATGAGAGCAGAAGAAAAAGAGACACCAAGAATATTGAGAGAAGATGAAGGGTTGATTTTTGTATTGTTGAAGAATAAGGGATAGTCCGCTGGGAGATCCTGACGGGTAGATAGATGGAGAATTAAGAGATAGACTTGAATTAAGTCACCTCTTAATCTGCGCTGGGTTAAAGGAAATAGATTTAATTCTCTAAGACGCTCTTCGTATGGTTTGTTCTTTAGGCTAGGTATCATTTTGGTAACTACGTTTAACTCGTTCTAGCTTGTTTATATCTTTTTGGTAATAAGGGCACCAGGATTGAACGCAGTATTCCAGAAGAGGGCGGACTAAGGAATTGTAAAGGGTTAGGATAACTTCTTTGGATTTATGCTCAAATGACCTGCCTATAAAGCCAATTATTTTGTTTGTCTTCTTAACAACTTCTGAACATTGTTGACTCGGTTTTAGGTTACTCGATATTGTTACTCCCAGATCGGTTTCTCTGTTTACATTCTTAAGCTGAGTGCCATTCATCGAATAGTTTGCTTTCTCATTTAGGTATCCGATATGTAGTACTTTACATTTATCCGCATTGAAACTCCTTTGCCAAATTTGGGCCCAACATGACAATTTATCTAGATTGTGTTGCATATCGTCAACTTGTTCTTTTGAGAGTACGCTATTTGCAATTTTTGTATCGTCAGCAAATTTTGAGATTGTACAGGTGAGGCCCTCATCTATGTCGTTGATGTAAATTAGAAAGAGAATTGGTCCTAGTACCGATCCCTGGGGTACCCCGCTACTTACATTGGTCCATTTAGATGCCTTACCGTTTATGACTACTCTTTGCTTTCTGTCGCTGAGCCAATTTTCTATCCATTTCAACACACCGTCTTGTATTCCATGCGCTTTTAGTTTTAGCAGTAAACGTTTGTGGGGAACTTTGTCAAAGGCCTTTTGAAATTCAAGGTATATAATATCTACAGCTTTACTCTCATCGTAGAGGTTGAGGATATCGTGGAAGAAGTCTAAGAGGTTTGTTAAACAGGAACGTTTTTTACGAAAGCCGTGTTGAGTATCTTTAAGTATGTTATTTTCCTCTAAGTGATTTACGAGTCTGTCTCGTATGACCGTTTCTAGCATTTTACATACAACTGAGGTTAAGCTAATTGGACGATAGTTACTGGGTAGGGATTTGCTGCCTTTTTTGAATATCGGTGTTACGTTGGCTAGCTTCCACTGATCAGGCATAGTTCCAGACTGCAAGGATTTATTGAATAGTAATGTCAGTGGTTTGGAGAGCTCATCCTTAGCTTCCTTCAGAACTCTAGGCGAGATTGTATCAGGTCCAGGCGTTTTATTTACCTTGAGTTTATCTAAACAATTCAATACTTCTCTCTCTGTAACGGTGATATTGCTTAGAACATCTGAATTATCAATCTGAATCGGCGATGGTGTAGGGATATCACTGAGGTCTTCTGTTGTAAAAACTGATGCAAAGAAGGTATTGAGGGCATTACTCATTTGTACTTCGTCTTTGGTGTATTCTCCATTTTCACCGACTAACGGTCCAACAGTTGAAGTAACTACTTTTTTCTTTCTAATATAACTATAGAATTCTTTCGGGTTTGTTTTACTTTGATTCGCAATATGTAACTCTAGGGTCTTTTTACTTTGCTTAATTAACTTTTTGGCTTTGCGTCGTAGCTCTACAAATTTCACCCGTTCTTCGTCATTTTGTGAGGATTTTAATCTATCATTAGCAAACTTTTTAGCAAGCAGGCGGTTTGAAATATCTTTATTCCACCATTTGGGCTTATTATTATGGCCTGGACGCCGTATTTTCGATGGTATGCAGTCTTGCACTGCTTTTAGGTAAGTGGTTTCAAATAACTTCCAAGATGTATTTATGTCATTATTGTTAATTAAAAAGCTCCAGTCAGTTTCTTTAAACATAGCTCTAAGTTTATGGAAGTTTGCTTTCTTGAAATTAGGGACTTTTTCGATGCTACTATTTGGTTCGTTACTAGTAAACTTTAAAGTGAAAGTTATCGTACGATGGTCGCTGTTACTGAATTCATCACCAACATTCAAATTCTCTATTAATTCTTCTTTTGTTGCAAGTACAATTAGTCCATGAGCCAGGCCAGATATCGGTACCACCTGGGGTGACTAAACACGAATGGTACTAAAATGTTTATAGAGTGACTGTAAGTACATTAAGATATGATAGCCTTCTCGCACTGGTAGCTTAGTCTAATTTTTTTGATGCAATAGGGGCGCTACCCAAAAATAAAGATTTTTAGCGTGACGCTCGGCGTTTTCCTCATTTTCTTTAAAATCCATCACACAATCATCGCGAAACTTTGAACACCTATGTAGAATTATATTCTCTACCAGAGTTGTTCCTAGGTATTTTTCAAATTTCCTCATATTTCGGAATATACTCTATATTTTGGGTATTTTCCTCT
>CM064576.1:23064819-23135336 GCA_032716605.1 Paralithodes platypus | reverse complement strand
ATCAATCAAATGGCTCCAGGGTGACATGTCAAAGTGATATACTGTATTCTCTCTCTCCATATTTGTGTTGCTTTCTATTTACCTACACGCGCACACACACACACATACAGACACACACACACACATACACACACGCAAGGTCTCTCTCTCTCTCTCTCTCTCTAAATGGAGTTTGAAGCCCCGAGACTTACATACAATTCTTTATGTTAGGAATGTTGTTTATCATTTTGATGTCCATTTTATCAAAAGGACATAAATCGACTGGAAAGAATACAGCGGAGAGTAACAACAATTATTTCTATACTAAAAATAAGTCATATGAAGAACGTCTAAAAGAGTTCAATCTGTTTAGTTTAACGAAGTGCAGGCTATGAGGGGACCTAATCCAAATGTTTAGAATTATTAGGGGTGAGGATGTTAATTAACAAATACTTCACAACTGGTCATTGAAATTCACTAGAAGCAATGGTTGTAAGATAATTGAAAATCCTTTTAACCCCTTGAGGATTATGACACGCTTTGACAGTTTATTTTGGCTATCTATAGGGGATTTTATACAGCTTCGAAAGAATTTGCGGGAATTAGAAAGGTAAATACTGTCTAAATTCACTTTCATATACCCTTCCTAATCGAAATATAATCGTCTAATGATAGCCAGATTAAATTACGAAAATGCGTTATGATCCTCAACGGGTTAACTCACATGAGACAAAGCATTTTTTTTCCTCAATCGAGTAATAAACCTATGGAATGGACTACCTAATATCATTGAGTATAATGACTGTGTTGATATAACGTTCAAAATCTTCTGCGACATAACATCGCACATATCATGTCTCATTCATTCACATCCGCGACTAACTGGATTTACAAATGAACAGACTCTACTCCTTCATGTAAACAACAAGCAAACACTCTCATCAATCACTTCTCACATGTCTTTCACCTAAACCCTCACAAAGACGACCGACGTGTCATCCGACGTAAGAGACAATTCCCCACAGACCCTGACTATACACCCTTCACCAATCCCCAGACAAAGCCATATCATCACCACTCCAACCTTCAAGATCAGACTCACCTTCACCCACCCCTGTGGCCTAGACAACATAAGCAACATACACCTCAGAGCCCTGGGACCACAAGGCATACCAAGCACTCAATAACATATCAAACTACAGCTATTCACACAACACACATACCAGAACGTTTGGAAGCATGGTATCATCATCACATCCCTCAAACCCCACTACAGTGACCCCACGCTAACCTCCTCGCACCGCCCCATCACACTCGTTTGCTCCCCCTCCAAAGTCATGGAACGGATTGTCCTTAGTAGTTTACAACAAATCGCCCCTCCACCACTTACCCCTATTCGGTTCCAACCAAACAATGGACGTCTTTACGGCCACTGCAGCCTCCACAAACACTTCCCTTTCTAGACAGGACTTACACAAAGAGCTGTCGACGGCAGCAACTCCCATAAACCACCACAACAGATCACTATTAGCCACACTCGACATTAGTAAATCCTTCGATGCCATCCCCCGCCACAACCTAACATACACATCTAGCAACACAAACATGCACAACAACACAAAAAGGTGGCTGTCCAACTTCCTAGCAGGCAGATGTGCACCTACGTATCTTTTGCCGGTCAGTCATTCTAAAATCAGAAACTTTCCAAACGGAGTCCCACAAGGCTCCATCCTAATCGCCGCGCCATCTTCAATCTGTACGACACGATATAACTACACCCCAGACGCCCCAAATAAACTTAGGTTAGCCTCCTATACAGAGAGACATAACCTCTCACATGCACACACCATGACCCAAAAGAGCAACAGATCTACCTTCAACCCCTATCTCAACACACTACCCCTACTTAATCTAGCCTCCAGCCAAATCCACCGCAACCCTGCCTCACAAGCTGGACAGGAAAACACGAATACATCCCTCAACTCACCATAAACAACGACAACCCCTTAAACAACATACACACACACCCAAAATCCTAGGAGTAACATATGATACTCATATGCCATTCAAACAGCACACCACAAACCTTAAAAGAAACTGACACCCAGACTTAACGGCCCTCCGGTCACTTGCTCACATACCAAAATTTGGACACAACAAAGAAACTAGCACCACAGTATATAAACAATACGATAAGATCAGTGATGGAATACGCAAGCCCAGCCGGGCTTCTAATCCTAGCTGAAACACAAGTCATAAGACTTTACAGACTATTCAAAGCAAGCCCTGAATATCATTACAGGCTGCAACAGCTACTGCACCCACAGATCACCTACATCATCAGAAACCAAAATCCTCAAAGTCAAAGACCATCCTGGACATGAGAGCACTCAAATCTTGGCAGCAGCCTCCCCACAAACGACCAAGACCCCACAAACCACTAAACGACATGGCAACACAGCCACAGACACCACGAAATATCAAACAACACCCGCACACTGTATCATCACACACAATTATTGTCCTCTCTCCCTCCCTGCCCACCCCCCGAACCAACTTTCCAGAAGCACATCCATACTCATATCTCTCACCGCAGCCATCCACTCACTCACAGACAACACGCAGCTGCATGCGCGACCCTCCCTGAAATCCCTCCTGTTCCGCATCCTCCCCTTCCTCGCGAGGACAAGAGTCCACCTGCCAGGCTGAGATGCGGACACCATCCAGCTCTCCTGATCTATTCAGAAAGAGACGGATGAACTCCGTTGTCGACTTCCTGCCTGGGAATGTAACACAGCACCCATATATACCATTAAACACATCATAGAAGACTGCATTTCCAGCACAAACCACTTACGCCAACAACACAATCTACACTCAATGAGAGCTCTGTGGGAAAGCCCGATCGTGGCCATGGCCTTCCTCAGGGACTCGGAGCTGTTCGGCCAGGCAGCTTAGGGAACAACAACAAAAACAACAACAAATGAACAGCACCACCCTTTACTGTGCTACTGTTACCTGTTTTTTTCACATAAGTTAGGTCATATAATTACAAACAGCCTCGTAAGGATCAATCGATATGTCCTTGCTTTTTTCCCTTTGTATTTATTTGTACATTTGTTGTTTTTTTCTTTTCCCTCCTACTGAAGCACCTCACAAGATTCTACCCATCTCTTTTACAAATCATTGTTCTTCACTGTAAGCAAAATGAATAGTAATACATATAATTAAATTTAAAACTATTAATATATGAATAGTTAAGGGTAATCGTTAAGCTAACACATATATACACATTTCTAACACATATATAGTCTATAACGTACCTCGAGAGGGTCGGCATTAATTAGTAATTACAGCCTCGTGTTTCCCCATACCAGGAATTTGAACCAATGTTATCGTTTTTCTAAAAATGTCTTTTCAAGCTTATGACACCTCTTTTATATGTGTTTAACCCGTCCAGTACCGGTGAAATCCTCTTCATTATATTCTGGCAACTATTAAACGATTTTATTCAGCTTAGGAAGTACCTCTAGCAATAATAATGCTTCAGACTATCTCAACCATCCCTTTTAACTAACGCACATCCTTCCTAAGATGCATAATATCGTCTTTACATAGCTAAAATAAAAGATAACACACGTCGCTGGTACTCAAAGGGTTCAGATGCATTTTTGTTATTGTAATTATTATTCTTAGTAGTATTAAGATTGAAATTAAATAATGGTGGTGGGTAATTTTATACCTACGTATTACATTTATTCCTTTTACTTCTAAATTTACTGTAAGTCTCCTGCAGTGGCCATTCCCTACGAATTGCTGGGTTAAGCATTTGTCCAACTTTTAACCCTTTGTTACGACCGGGACTCGTATAAAACCAGGGCTCTTAATCATTGGACTAGAAAGGCACAGCCACAACGGTAACACTAGATCCAACCCTCGAACTTATAATGCCGGCGCACAAAAACACCTATACCCTCCAGAGTTAAATCTGCGATAGCGAGGTATCCTCTAACTCGGTATAAATGCACTACTACAACAGGCTGATGATCTCTGATACAGCCTGATCACAACAACATACAATTACGTTAATAATGTATACAAGGAAAAAGATAGAGAGCTTAATTAAATCACTGAAATGATTTAATGCAAACAAGAAGAAGGTATGATTAAAGTTACTCTAAATAATAATAAACTGTCACTCCTATATTAAAGAAAGTGAACGAAAGTCCTAAAGCATCGAGCAGGAATCTTCTGAAGAAAGTGATGCTGCTTAAGATGATCGAATCGGATTTTGAACTGTTATATAAAGCAGGAACAGGATATGACAAGTGTAGGGACATACAGTGTTAACTGGCACGGGAATAACGATAAATGCACAATAGTATTATCTCCAACAACAAAAGAAGTACTTCGTCAGGCAACTCAAATAGCCTGCTCGGGTTGTGCAACTCAACAACAACCAAGGCTTACAATCAACGTGAATAAAAATGCTGCATACATAACACAAGAGTTTATAATCCTAATCGGCTGTCTGCTAGGCGAATAAAGTCTAGCTGGCATGTAGTAGGCTAGGAAACAATGGCTGAGCAAGCGGCTCGTAGCCTAGCGAGGTCCTTAAGACTGTACGGCCTAATTACGTTAAATGACGGGGTGCTCTCTTGAGAGATCCAGATCGCTAGTATCTGGTTTTCTCCTGGCGACCCTCTCAAAGTCAAAGCAAAACGAGTTAGCACAGTGTTGGGTGGCAGAGGCAAAAGCCCTCACTCGCAACACAGTGCTAAACTCACAAGGTACACAGTCAGAAAGACCACCTAGGCTTCCCACGCATCCGTTGCGATTGTACAGGTTCAACAAAACCTGGTACACATCGGAAATCACAACAACAATAGCCTCACCCCAGTCTATCATTAAATAGCCCATCAGACAACCAAGCAAAGGTAGGGAGACACCGTGAGTGTGTCGAACCTCTACAGACAAAATGTTAACCCCTCCAAAATGTCTATCTAAACATGGAATATCTGAGAGCTTCAGCATATAATACGATGGCCGATGTATGAAATCGTGCAGAACCAAAGGGGAGTTATGATGTTAAATAGATTGGAAGAATGAGAGGTAAGAAGTTGAGAGAGAGAGAAAGTGTTCTATAGGTAGAAATCGGGGACAGGTGGTAAGGGAGGTGTGAAGAGTATGCTGGTCAGGCAAGCTCTGAAGAGAGTAGCTCCTCGGGACCCCCAGGATCACACAAAGGCATGGTGGTCAGCCAATCACAGGCCGCTACGTCACCAGGCAGTAGGCCTGCAGAAGGCGCCAGGAACCACCAGCCAATCAAAACCGAGAGAAAGCCACGCGGGCGGGAAACTCCTCCAGGCGAGGGAGGAGGGAGGAGGAAATCAACACTCACTGCCCCCACGCTACTCGCTCGCTCTTTCTCTCTCAACTTCACTACAATGCATCTTATATTCAACTCATGATATAAAATATAATGCATTGTCACAGGTGAAAATAAAGACCACTTCTATACTGCCTGGGACATGACGATTCACAAGAAAGAAAGTACAACATTGTAGATAGACTGTAGCCCATTTCACTGCCCTGGCGAGCGCTAGTGGCTACCGGGAGGCGATTCTGCCAACGCTGGCAGGCAACACACCTTTCACGCATATGACGCAATATTGAGCCTATTGGGGATACTTTAAAGCCTTTGTTACCATCAGGGGTATTTAGAAACCTTTAGTTTAGTTACTTCAACCTCTGCAGTTGTCTTTGAGTTAGCTGTGGGCAGAAAACTAATTTTGGAGAGGTAATTATAAGAGTGAGAGAACTCTATTTCTTATTGCTAATCTGGCAACCTCTGAGTCATAAATGCGTGAAAGGGTTAATTGCACGCCAGCTGTGTAGTCGGATGCATTTTTGGGTGGGGAGGGAGCCTTCTTCTTTGCTATCCTGTTTTTGTACTCAGTAGGGATAGGACATTTTAAAACGAAGTCCGGACTGCCTCGCCGGGACCACAGGGTCTGTGTAGTCCATGTATCTATGTAACTGTGTACTCTATATAACTATTAGCCACATAAAACTGTTGTGGCTTGCTTTTTATTTGAACTATTGAATGTTATTTCATTCATTGCATTGCGTTCTTATGTTTTAAATTTTTATTTTATCTTCTTTGCTAACAGAAACTCTACCTGTATGCATTTGTCTTTGTAATTTAAATCCTTACAGTGCGATGTTAGGAGTGTATATTTTCTTTTTAGTGTATTTGTATCTTCTTCTTTTTATCTAACACCCATACTCTCTCTTTATTTCACCAGAGGGGTAAGTAAATAACTTTGCAGCAGATTTTTCGTTAGTTAATAGAAACAAATATTGAAGCACTGGATCTCTACATCCTACGAGTGCCACGTTCTCATAACCAACACCACATTTAGCGACCGCATCACTGTAATAGCCAATTAATCCAATTATAGACATGAGTACTAAGGGGAGATTTTACGGTATATTTTTACGGATCCCCTTCTCTCTCATGCTTAGCCCCATTCGTTGTGATATTTTAAGACGTTTGCCTCATTAGCTGGGCGATTTCAAGACCTTTCACCTCATTTCTGTCAATTTTAAGACCTTTCGTGTCATTTAGGTACCGATTTTATCCTGGCGACTGAGAGCGAGTCTGTGATTTAGAAGAAACCGGCCTTCGGCTGGGACATTTTTCTACCGAAAAATGTACACATTTATCTCGAAGAGGGGTCGTGGGGGTATTATTTTTAGCTTTTACGGATGTCTAGGGAGAAAACTAAAACCTCCCCTTAACCCTCTCCGTACCGGCGACGTCTTTTGTATTTCATTCTAGCTACATTTAGAAGATTTTGTGCAGCTTAAGAAGGATCTGTGGTAGTAAAAAGGATTGGATGAGATAGTTCGAAGCCTGTTAATTGCTGGAGGCTCTTTCGAAACTGAATAAAATCGTCTAGTAGCAGCTAGAATAAACTTAGAAGGACTTCGCCGGTACATAAGGGGTTAACTGTCACCTAAGATAAAAACAGACAATCTTTTCGAGCATAGGAAGAGCCTTTAAGAATCCAAGTGTTGTTTAAGGGGGGTCACCGGCTTTTTTGTTTGTTTGATCTTTCTCTCCTTTTCTCTCTTTCACTGGCTGATAGTGTTCTTTTATTTCATAAATGTTATTTTAGTAAGTGTTGTTTCCACATAGCGATTTTGATAAGTTAATTTGACTTTATATTGTCTTTGTCCCAGTTTTGGTTTGTTTAGTTTGCAAGTTTTACATTTTAATTGTATCCATTCGGCCCCATTCATCCAACTGTTTTAAGACTTTTATCCCCATCCAGGTGTTGATTTCTTCCTGGCGAGCGATAGCGAGCCAGCATTGTATGGAGAAATCCCGCTTCGCCGGAGACATTTTTCTATCGAAACATTTACAAATTTAGCTTCCTATCAAAACAAAAATATATATATGCTGGCTCGCTACTGCTCACCAGGAAAATATTGACACCTGGATGAGGGTAAACGTCTTAAAACAGTAGGCTGAATGGGGCCGAATGGATACAAGCCAAAGAGAGAGGAAGAGAAAGAGAAAAAGAGCGAGGTGGGCTCCCTTAACAACATAAAGCAGTTGATAAAAGAGTAATGGTACAGAACGGTTGACTTCGTTCATTCTTGTGCTATATATATTCAGCTTAGGAATGACCTATGATAGTCAAATTATCAACAGAGATTACTGTCAAGGCTCTGCACGCCAAGTGACATTCCTAAGCTGCATAAAATCGTCTATTGTTAGCCAGAAACCCTGAAAATTGGTGTAAGGACAGTGAAGTTCATACACAAATTGGTATGAGGACAGTGA
Source organism: Paralithodes platypus (assembly GCA_032716605.1). NCBI lineage: Eukaryota > Metazoa > Arthropoda > Malacostraca > Decapoda > Lithodidae > Paralithodes > Paralithodes platypus. The sequence goes on along the minus strand of CM064576.1, from coordinate 23,127,502 downwards.
GGTTCATACACACATTGGTATGAGGATAGTGTAGTTCATACACACATTGGTATGAGGATAGTGTAGTTCATACACACATTGGTATAAGGACTGAAGTTCATACACAAATTGGTATAAGGACAGTGAGGTTCATACACAAATTGGTATAAGGACAGTGAAGTTCATACACAAATTGGTATAAGGACAGTGAAGTTCATACACAAATTGGTATAAGGACAGTGAAGTTCATGCACAAATTGGTATAAGGACAGTGAAGTTCATACACAAATTGGTATAAGGACAGTGAAGTTCATGCACAAATTGGTATAAGGACAGTGAAGTTCATACACAAATTGGTATAAGGACAGTGAAGTTCATACACTAATTGGTATAAGGACTGAAGTTCATACACAAATTGGTATAAGGACAGTGAAGTTCATGCACAAATTGGTATAAGGACAGTGAAGTTCATACACAAATTGGTATAAGGACAGTGAAGTTCATACACAAATTGGTATAAGGACAGTGAAGTTCATGCACACATTGGTATAAGGACAGTGAAGTTCATACACAAATTGGTATAAGGACAGTGAAGTTCATACACACATTGGTATAAGGACAGTGAAGTTCATGCACAAATTGGTATAAGGACTGAAGTTCATACACAAATTGGTATAAGGACTGAAGTTCATGTACAAATTGGTATAAGGACAGTGAAGTTCATACACAACTTGGTATAAGGACAGTGAAGTTCATGCACAAATTGGTATAAGGACAGTGAAGTTCATACACAAATTGGTATAAGGACAGTGAAGTTCATACACAAATTGGTATAAGGACAGTGAAGTTCATGTACACATTGGTATAAGGACAGTGAAGTTCATACACAAATTGGTATAAGGACAGTGAAGTTCATACACACATTGGTATAAGGACTGAAGTTCATGCACAAATTGGTATAAGGACAGTGAAGTTCATACACAAATTGGTATAAGGACAGTGAAGTTCATGCACAAATTGGTATAAGGACAGTGAAGTTCATACACAAATTGGTATAAGGACTGAAGTTCATGCACAAATTGGTATAAGGACAGTGAAGTTCATACACAAATTGGTATAAGGACAGTGAAGTTCATACACACATTGGTATAAGGACAGTGAAGTTCATGCACAAATTGGTATAAGGACAGTGAAGTTCATACACAAATTGGTATAAGGACAGTGGTGTTCATGCACAAATTGGTATAAGGACAGTGAAGTTCATGCACAAATTGGTATAAGGACAATGAAGTTCATGCACAAATTGGTATAAGGACAGTGAAGTTCATACACAAATTGGTATAAGGACAGTGAAGTTCATGCACAAATTGGTATAAGGACAGTGAAGTTCATACACCAATTGGTATAAGGACAGTGAAGTTCATACACAAATTGGTATAAGGACAGTGAAGTTCATACACAAATTGGTATAAGGACAGTGAAGTTCATACACAAATTGGTATAAGGACAGTGAAGTTCATGCGCTCTTTCTATTCGTCTGTTTATTTGCATTATAGGTGTATATTTTCTTTGTTACAGTATACTTTTATTCATTAACCCCCATTAATTTCGATGAAGTAATTTTCATTATATTTTGGCTAACATTAAGCAAACCTTAGTGTTTGAGAATGTCGTGTGTGTGTGTTTTTTTTTATTTTTTCTCTATATTCCAACTACTCCCTCCCGGGCATAGGCTGATAGCCTTTACACTCTACCGCTGAACACGGTGAGGCCCGTGAGGTCTTGTTCCAGCCAAGGGAGTGAGACATGCGAAGCACCTATTTCACGGCTTGTAGAGAGAGAGAGCGAGACTTGACTTGAATTAATAACCTTTACTTACCGCCTCACAGAGTGGATATGGGCAGACATAAATACATTTCGATACAATAATTATTTGTGATACAATCTTTTAGTTAAAATGAGCAAAACATGTCTTGGCCATGTGCATCATAGGCCAATCATAAGATCACTACAGACAGTACAGTTTCTTGATATAAGAGTCGTCCAAGATAAACCTCGATCACAGGAAAGCGTGACAATAACTTGCACAATGTCTATTTGAGAGAGAGAGAGAGAGAGAGAGAGAGAGAGAGAGAGAGAGAGAGAGAGAGAGAGAGAGAGAGAGAGAGAGAGAGATAAGAGAGAGAGAGGAGAGAGAGAGAGAGAGAGAGAGAGAGAGAGAGAGAGAGAGAGAGAGAGAGAGAGAGAGAGAGAGAGAGAGAGAGAGAGAGAGAGAGAGAGAGAGAGAGAGAGAGAGAGAGAGAGAGAGAGAGAGACGGAGAGACGATCAGTATGCTTCCATGTGCATGTGAGCATGTTCGTTTATGCGTGTGTGTGTTTTCTTAAGCCCCCTTCACACATACACGATCTTTGGTCCGACTGCCCCCGATTTTGCCAAGAATAAATTGGAAGATTACAAAATTGGGTTCAGTCGGGACCCAAATCGTGTTTCTTTCCGACTGATCTAAGTTTTCGGAGACAGTCGGGACCAAGAATCGTGTATGTGTGGGAATGGGAGTGTTCTACCTACCCCAAATGGAAGTGCCTGATAATATTAGCCCCTTGAAGATCATGACGCGTTTTTGACAGCTTATTCTGGCTATTTTTAAACGATTGTGTATTCCGATTAGGAAGGGTATACGGAAGTGAGAGGGTTAATTGAGATAGTATTTACCTCCTTGATATCCACAGATCTTTCCTAAGTTGCATAACATCGTTTGATGATTACCCTCCTTTCTTCCATTCCTCTTCTCCCTTTCCCTTCTTTCATGTTATTTTGTCTTTCCTTCTTTCATTTTCTTTCCTCCTTTCTTTCCCTCTTTCATTTTCTTTCCTTCTTTCATTTTGTTTCCTCCTTTCTTTTCCTCTTTCATTGTCTTACCTCCTTTCTTTCCTGCTTGTTTTTTCTTTCCTTTTTCATAATTATTCTCTCCTCCTTTATTCCCCTTTCATTTTCTTCATCCTATCTTTCCCTTGCATTTACTTTCCTAATTTTTCCCTCTTTCATTTCTTCTTCCTTTCTGTCCCTCTTTAATTTTTTCTCATATTTTCTTCCCCTTCTATTTTCTATTCTGCTTTCATATTTACTCTTCCCCTCCTTCATTCTCATTCCTCCTTTCTTTCGCTCTTTCGTCTTCTTTCTTTTCCCTCTTTCATTTTCTAACTCCTTTCATTCCTTTTTTCATGTTATTTCCTTCTCTTTTCCACTCTTTCATTTCCTTTCCTCTTTTCTTTCCCTCTTTCATTTTCTTTCCTCCTTTATATCCCTCTTTAATGTGCTTACCCTCTTTCTTTCTCTCCTTCATAATGTCGTCACTCTTTCCGGCCCTCTGTCGTTCCTTTTCTTTTAGTTTCCCTTTTGAATCCCATCTTCTATGTGTGTATACGAGTCATTCTCATTTTCTTTCAATTTATATATTCTCTCTCTCTCATCCAGTCACCTTTTTCTCTTTGTTTGTATTTATTTTATCTCTACCCGTTCCTCTATCTTTTACCCCCCCCCCCCCCCCAATCACCTCACCTTCTGGCTTCCGGCACCAAACCATATTTATATCGCTCGGGCTACAATGGTTTTCAAATACAAAAGAGGATGGAGTACTAGAGTTATACGATTCTTTCTCCTCTTCTCTCCCCCCTTTCCCCTCTCTCTCTCTCTCTCTCTCTCTCTCTCTCTCTCTCTCTCTCTCTCTCTCTCTTGTCCTATGTCTCTCTTTCTCTCACTTTTTCTCTCTCTCTCGCAATACAATTTTGGAAATAGCCGAGTCGACGAGAAGGGGACATGTGAATTTACCGTCAGCTGATATACAATGGACTTTAATCATATGACGAATCGTTTTTGGATATTGGTGTTGTCATTATCTGCTCCTTCCATTACCCAGCCTCCCGCGGTAACGGTACAGTCATAACCCATAGTGCGAAGAATACCTTGATGATAGGTTGGGAGAAATCTATGTTGTTTTTTTTTTCTTGATCCCCTTCTCCCTCATGTTTAACCCTATTTTGATATTTTAAGACATTCGCCCCATTAGTTTGGCGATTTTAAGACAGCAGAAACATTTGTCGGCCAGAGTGGACAGAAGGGTGCTGAACTGGTATGGTCATGTTGAACGAATGGAAGATGAAAGGCTTACAAAGAAAATATGTGAGTCAGATACAAGGGGAGATAGAGGAGTAGGAAGACCCCCATTGAGATGGAGAGACTGTGTAGGACAAGCTTTGGATGATAGAGGAATGACTATAGATCAGGCAACGGAAGTGGTAATAAACTGGAATGAATGGAGAATGCTTGTGAATAGATGAGTGAAAACTTGGTCATTTGGGAGAAGGCGTCGGCGCCAGTTAGGCTAGATAATAGTCCGTCAGGCGCCTGGCCCGGGGAGCCGGTAAATATGAAGGGTGCGCCTGGAAGTGAGGTGGGCAGGCTTGTGGTTTCGGCTCGCTGCATGTCTGTCTGCTGAGACCGGAACTTCTCTGGACGGTCGGGGCCCGGGGGAGTGCTGGAGTGACCTTGGTGATCCCTGGTCTCCGGGTCTTTTCCTGGGTGTCCTAGATGTGTATGAATTTGTGTGTTGTTTTTGTGTGGTCATTGTTTTTCTGTTGTATTGTCCCTGTTCAGGCTCTGTCTTGAGTCTGTCACCCTTAGAAACAAAAAAAAGGGCGGGAATGGGCCTGAATAAGTAGATACTGTAGATAGAAAATAGATAGATAGATCATTGTCAATCTTAAGACATTTCGTGCCATTTAAGTGTCGATATTATCGTTAAATAATAACCAGAAAGAAGAAAAGAAATGCATTATCGTATCTTGTAAGGGTTAATTGGAGCAAAGTATAGCCTAGATTAATGTAGCATTGGAATAACCTCCGGTATATACTAGTAGCTGATTATATTTTCCGTAGAGAATATGAAATAATTAGTAGTCTAAAAATACTTCTAACGTTAACCACCCTCAAACCCCCACAGTAATAAATATGAATATGTTTAAAAATAATTATAATAATAATAATGCGATTTGTAGTGACAAACGTATGGACCAATCAGCGGCGAAGATTTCAAGCAAACAAAGAGAAGTAATTTACTGGAGTCTGAGGCAATGTTGCAAGGCGAGGGGATATGAACCCACCAGCAAATCAGCACGCTTCAATTACCCTAAGAGGAACCGAGAGATAAATGCCGACTCAAGCTGATCTACTATGCACACCGCCTATGCTTGCTCTGATTGGTCGGTCATGAATCCTTTGTCCTACACAACTCCCAACCCAATATATCCCTATGGATTTGGTAGTATTGTCTACCTACAACATCCCTGTCACCAAAACATACAACAAATATCAATAAACCACTGCCGGGATATTATTTTGACGAGTGGAAAGCCGAGATAACTTAAAGGAAAAATCAAAGAAGCCGTGCAGAAGGAGAAAGTACCTGCCGCCCGTCTCAGCTGATCGGTACGCTCCTTGAGGTGACACCAGAGTATATAAAGGGCAGGAGGGGAAAGAGAAGCTCTCTGAGCACCCATCAGAGAAGGTCCACGCTTCTCTCTGCTACCACCATGCCTTCCATCACCCACAAGACTTTCACAGGCCATGCCAAATGGTTCAATGTGAAAAAAGGATTTGGTTTTATCACCAGAGATGACGGGGGGGATATTTTTGTACATAGTACAGGAATTTCCAAGCCAAACTCCCGCCAGTCTACACCCTCTCTCGCCAACAATGAGAGGGTAAGGTTCACCATCAGGAAGACCAGGAAGGGTGACGAAGCTACCGGTAACTGGGCCTGAAGGGGCAACCCGGAAAGGCTCCAGGCATGCCTGGGGAAAAAAGGAGGAGAAAAAAGAAATGTTTGACTACCCATCAGCAGGCTGTGGCCAGCCATCATATGACCAATCCAATATCATCAAGATTGTTGTCACAACGGCCATGGCTCTTGCTGGTGGGGATCACAACATCTTAAGAGATTGTTTGACAGACCTCCTGGAGGTGAATAACCTCCCCACTGACACCTTCCCCAGGACTAAAACACCCAAACCAACCTGGCCCTTGGAGCTCATCCCAACACAAGCTCTGAGGCCCAGAAAAACTCCATCCAGGCGCCTCAACTTGCTTCATCCACTCAACAGGAGCAATGTGCAGAGGCAGCCTGAAGTGACAACACCAGAAGAAAGCCCAAGCCCTCCCGCCTCTCCTGACGAGGAGGTAGAGGAGATGGAGCAAGAAACTGGCCAAAAACTTGCCTGCAACCTGACATTAACACCAGTCATCGACCTCTACACACAAGTTCCAGAGGAAGACCAGGAAAGGCAGACAACAACACCAGCAAAAGCCAAGGAGACAACACCAACTACAACTCCAGAGCCTCAGCTGCCCACATCTCCTCAACAACTATTCATGGACATCTGCATGAAACATTTGGCTGAGGACTATCGTATGTCTATGAGCTATGCATACGAAGACTGCGTCCCGGTAAAATATCACGGGTTCCTGTCTTACTGTATGGAGAACTGGAAAAGAGACGGCTGCAATTGCTATTTCCACACCAAGGACAAAAACAACTACGTGGTGTGCAGCTTAACAGTGGAAGAAGCTCTACAACGCGGCTTCCCGGACCTCCCGAGGAAGTAAAAATCACCACCACCACCACCCATCACCTTCACCACCATCACCAACACTTCATCACCAACGGGCTATTAGTACGGGACTCCCAGTCGGGCCGGGAGGATAAATATATGGCCTAAAATTCCCTACCCGTACAATAGCCCACAGTTCCAGCCTCACACACCCCCGAACAGACAATGGCAGATGATACCCATGCCAGCGAGGAGCCTCCCCCCAATACACCCCTGTCGATCTTTCCCTGGCCAGTCTCTTTAACATCTAAATCAGAAAACCATCAGGCAGTTCCAGTTAAGCCTGGAAACCTTTCTCTCTGACTAAAATTCCCTTCAATCCAACTTTCTCCTTGCCGTATCACAACTTCCCCCCTAACCCCCTTTCACTACTATTTTTCGTTCGTTCGAGAACCTCAGTTGGACCGACCGAACTGGCCAGCCTGGCCAGGTCAGAGCCTATCCTAAGGCATCTGCAACTTTGCTTCCCTGGCCGGATCCCTTTACAATGAATAAATGGTTGGCCATGAGTAAATATATTGGCGGATAGAGAGCTGCAATACCAGTCAACCCAGAGAAGAATGGCTGAACCAACATTTGCCCAGATACACCTAGGCCTACAGTACCCAGGATTCTGTGCACACATCGCCCGCCTGCATCAAGTATCCCAGAAGCTGCAGGGTTTGACCGAAAGGAGGAGAGCTACAGTCGTGGTCAGAAATACTTGAACATCTATTGAATAAAATCAAAACACAATCCTCTTTAATCGGGAAAATAATAAAAACAAATTATAAACCTTAATCTATCCCTTTTATTCAGACTACCATTTGAAAGTAGTATATAGTTTAGAAAGTATCTGTGTACTCTGAACAAATAATAGCCAAATAAAGCACGAAGGCCCATGCAAATCGTCTGAATTAGTCATGCAAATAACAGAGTACAAAGGAGATAATCATGCGCTGCGTCCGAAGAATAAAGAGACGTGCAGATCGCTTTGATAACTGTGAGTGTTCCATATTCACGGGTCCATAAATTATCACTCTGTTCCACATTGGTCCACTCAGTACTACTCCACCTCAGTTTAGGGGGGAGGGGCGTATTTATTTGCTCATTTATATATAGTTTTATATATATTTATTTTTAGTTTTCTTCCTTGACCTCCATCAAGCTTTAAAAAAAAAAAAAAAAAAAAAAACAACCCAAGACTCTCCTTCAAGATAATTTGTAAATTTTTCGATAGAAAAATGTTCCGGCCAAAGGCCGATTTCCCTTAAAAAATCGACAAAATTGGAAAAATCGACACCTAAATGACACGAAATGTCTTAATATTGACAAAGAAATGGGGCGAAAGGTCATAAAATCGCTAAGCTAATGAGCCGAACGTCATAAAATCTAAAAACTAATGGGGCTAAACCTGAGGAAGAAAGGAGACTAGGAAAACTACCCATCTCCCTTTAAGAAGGATGGGAGGAAGTTATGTTTTCATCCGTTATGTGTGTTTGTTTGTGCGCTTACTTGTTTGTAGATCTAGGTTTTGCTTCATCAGTATGTATGGTATATGGGTGCATCTTGTATGTATGTATATATGTACAGTTATAAGCATTAATGACGATACATTCATTTGAATCAGTTTCGAACGCAAACAAGATAAAACAATGCTTGTTGGTGGTGTATTGGTTTAGACTTTAGGTGCTTATGTTCTGGGTGTTGTGTCCCGAGTTCGAATCCCGGGAGGACCAAATGCTTTCATTAGTTTATTCAAGTACATTGGGGTTTGTAATTGATGATTAATATTAAAAACGGGGTGTTACTTATAACACCTACTGTATGCTTCAGAACTGGACTTTAATTAAAGGTTCAAAGGTTCAAATGTACGCTCTCAGACTCTAATACTGCCCTTTAATCTTCAAGACCTTTCCTACCATTTAGGTGTCGATTATTTCCTCGGGAGCGATAGCTAGTCTGTAATAATGCAGGTCTTCGGCCACGCCATTTTTCTAAAAACAAAAAAATAATTATTATCTCGAAAGGGGATTTGGAGGATAATTTATAAAGGTTGATGGAGGTCTAGGGAGGAAACTAAAACAAAATTAAATGCAATATTTATAAAGAAATGGGATGAAAGGTCTTAAATTCGCAAAACTAGTAGGGCGAACGTCCTAAAATCACAAAACTAATGAGGGAAAAGGGGGTCCAGAAAAAGCAACTCTTTCCTCCTACAATGCATTGGTAACTATTAATGTTCCCAATCGTAAAATATATGCAGATAGCTTTGGTAGCTGTGTGGGGGGGGGGGGGGGGGGGGGGGGGGGGGGGGGGGGTGTTCCATATTCACTGGTCCATATATTACCACCGCACTTTCTATTGGTCTACTTATACACTTATAGCTGCAAGGGGGGAGGGAGAGGGGGGGGGGGGGGGGGGGGGGGGAGAGTTCAACGATTTTTAGTGGTTAGGTGGTTGTAATGTGTATGTGTTTGCCTTTGTTTATATATATATATATATATATATATATATATATATATATACATATTTATATATATATATATATATATATATATATATACATATTTATATATACAGTATATATATATATATATATATATATATATATATATATATATATATATATATATATATATATATATATATATATTTCTTCCTATTGTCTTTGCAAATATCTTATTGGCATATTTTTAACATATATTGTCCATTTTCTTGACAGTTTTCTTTATAAATGATTAAGCATATGGCATGAATAAATGTTTTATCCTTTTTAAGTAGACTCCGCATAGTTGAACTTCGATCTTGTATTTACATAAAGAACGAAGACATCTTGAGTCACAAATCTTTTTAATTACCTGCAACAAAGTGCAGCATCCTTTTTAAACTTTATTAAGCATTTTGCATGAATAAATGTTTTTAAATGTTTATGTACAGCCAGCATAAGTTGAGCTTAGTTGTATAATTGCATTCCTGATTTGGCATAAAGAACGTCTAATAAGACATCTTGAGCCACAAACCTTTTAATTTTCGCAACAATACGCAGCATACTTGAGCTCAGTCTTTTATGTGCATTTTGTATTTGGCATCAAGCATATCTAAAACTATATCTTGAGCCACAGACCATTTATATTGGGCCCATAAAACTATATCTTGAGCCACAGACCATTTATATTGGGCCCATAAAACTATATCTTGACCCACAGACCATTTATATTGGGCCCATAAAACTATATCTTGAGCCACAGACCATTTATATTGGGCCCACAAACTATATCTTGAGCCACAGACCATATATATTGGGCCCACAAACTATATCTTGAGCCACAGACCATTTACATTGGGCCCATAAAACTATATCTTGAGCCACAGAAAAACTATATCTTGAGCCACAGACCATTTATATTGGGCCCACAAACTATATCTTGAGCCACAGACCATTTATATTGGGCCCATAAAACTATATCTTGAGCCACAGACCATTTATATTGGGCCCATAAAACTAGGCCCACAAACTATATCTTGAGCCACAGACCATTTATATTGGGCCCATAAAACTATCTTGAGCCACACACTAAGTTTGTTTCTCTGCATTATATATATATCTCTTTTCTGTATTTATTTTCCATTGGTGATCGCGGGGTTTTCGCCCTTTTTCTTTGCATTTATATATATATATATATATATATACAGTATATATATAATATGGTGGGGAGATTGTAGACACCAGTCGAGCAGGACAATACCCAGGGGAGGCCTCATAGACATTTGATAAGGAATTGCTGGAACCCATGTTTCATTTGTCTGGCGTCTCTCATTGTTTATGTTTGTGTCTCACCTACACAGAGAGTAATCCAGCTAGCTCTCACAAACACCTCCTCCTCCTATCCATTGCACTACACTAAACAAGCACACCACAATGCTTTCCAATACAGAAAAAAATATAAAAAAGAAAAAAAAAGAAATATATATATATATATATATATATATATATATAGGGTGTTTCATAAATACCTTTCATAAATTTCAGAATGAATAGACTTAGCAATAATAAATATACTTTACTATGTGACGGTTTTGGAAATTGCTCATATTTACCGGGATATTACACATTTTAGTTTAGATAGGAAAGTCTTGGGGATGAAAACGATCAGTAGATTACCATCACCTCAATTACTTTATTTTGTCATAAATGTTTGAACATCAATGTATTTTACAGTATTTACCATAGTTGCTCGAAGTTTCTCCCACCCTCGTTGATACAGGCTTGGGCTCGGCGCATAAGAGACTGTCGCACTCTTTCAAATATCCCTGGTGTGTTTCTTACTTCTCTGCATTCCTCTTGAACTTGTTGCCACATTTGCTGACAGGTGTTGATTTGTGTAGCATACACCCTGCTCTTCAAGTGTCCCCAAAGATAAAAGTCAAGTGGAGTTAGGTCCGGTGATCTAGGTGGCCAGGCGATGGGACCACCACGGCCTATCCACTTATCAGGGTACATAACATTAAGGAAATCCCTCGTACCTCGTGCAAAGTGAGCTGGAGCCCCATCCTGCATGAACCACATTTGTCTATGTGTTCTGAGAGGCACATCTTCAAGTAGTATGGGTAAGTCATCCTGAAGAAATCTGGTGTACACATTGCCTGTAAGTCGTTGTGGTAATATAAAAGGTCCGATTAGATGATCACCAAGAATACTGGCCCAAACATTAATCGAAAAGCGTTCCTGATGTCCCCTCGTTGTTGTTGCATTTGGATTTTCTGCTCCCCATGTATGTGTATTATGTAGGTTTAACATGCCATTTCTTGGGAAATTTGCTTCATCACTAAACAAAACCTCTGCAATAAAACCGTTGTTCTCCCTCTCTTGAGTAAGGAGCCACCGACAGACATCCACTCGTTGGTGATAATCACGTTCAGTCAGAGCATGGATGGGCTGGTGATGATATGGGTACAGGCCATGTCTGTTTACAATCCTCCATACTGATGCATGAGCCACACCAAATCGTGCACCAAGTCAACGTGTGCTTGTAGATGGATCATCTGCGATGGCATCAAGGATATCCTCTTCTTCATCGAGTAGTTGCTCATCATGAGGCCTTCCTCTGTCTACTGCACCTAGATTCAGTGAGCCATATTCCCGTAGTCGTCTTTCTACGCTGAGGAAAGTAGGCCGAGATGGTTGCCTCAGGTTGGGATATTGTTCACCGTACATCCTTACTGCTTCAGCTGCATATCCTCCAGCTTCACCTAAAGTAAGTAACATGTCTGTGTACTCAGCAGAGGTGTATGGCTCCATGTCTGGCACTTACTTAAGACTGCCAGTACATCCTTCTTTCTCTCACCTTCTCACATTACCTTCAATTTGTGAAGCTTCATTCATACAGTATTCGAACCCATGAAGCAAATTGATCGAGCACCTATTGTAAATACTGTAAAATACAATGATGTTCAAACATTTATGACAAAATAAAGTAATTGAGGTGATGGTAATCTACTGATTGTGTTCATCCCCTAGACTTTCCTATTTAAACTAAAATGTGTAATATCCCGGTAAATATGAGAAATTTCCAAAACCATCACATAGTAAAGTATATTTATTATTGCTAGGTCTATTCATTCTGAAATTTATGAAAGGTATTTATGAAACACCCTGTATATACAGTTTGAAGATGACTACCAACCGCCCTTAATATGATCCTGTCAATCTTTCAAGTTTGGGAAGGCAATTATTACAGGAAGTTTTGACTTTTGTCTCCCTCATTCACATAGACAAAAAAATATATAATGTGTGTGTGTGTACGCTCAGTAGGTATAAGTATATTATATAAGTATATGTATTGATATATGTTTTAACCCTTGTCTGGCGGGGATGGACTTAAGTCGGTCTAGAGAACCATGGACTATGTGGCGGGGACCGACTTCAGGCGGTGTGCAATTCTGAGCAATATTTGGCTCTGAGAGAGAGACGAGTGGTGGGAGGAGCATAGGCCGACTCTGACCGTTCGGCACGGCTCTCGCGCCAGCACTGGGCCCAGCTCCACACTCACTGCCTCGCTACACAGGGAATTATGTAAGGAAATTACCGCATTTTAGGGATTTTTCCTTCGTCTTGCACGATCGTTGCAAAAGAACGCGTGGTCGTAGAAGGATGGTTCTGGTGCCATTGGAAAGCTCAATTATCGCCCTTTCAGGGATACATAATTGTATTACGCTCTGGTTCTTGTTTATGCATGAAAAAGAGCACAGAAACAAAGTCGTTTAGGGTAAAACCACCTGCTTGGCGGGTAGTAGAAGTTACTGTCGGGCCCGCTCGTAAGGCGTTAATTGTAGTTTTTATAAAAATAACTATATATAGATTTTGGGATGTAGGCCTACTTTGCTATCGGTAAATTTGCATTTGCATTTTGACGAACATAATACGTCTAAAAAGATTGGGTGACTATAGTTTGTCCAGTACGAAAATAATACTGCGTCGAAATTATGGGGGTAGTGGTTATGGTTTTGTCAATATATGTAATCATGTTTAGTTTCTTCGCTATACCTCCATCAAGCTTACAACAAAAATAAAACAAAAAGAAAACCCTAGACCCCCCTTCAAGATAAATTTGTACACTTTTGTATAGACAAATATCCCGGCCGAAGGCCCCCGCCCTCCTAAATATACAGGCTCGCTATAGCTCGCCAGGAACAAACGACACCTAAATGGCACAAAAGGTCTTAAAACTTTACAATGAAATTGGGCGAAAGGTGTTAAAATCGCCAAACTAATGGGCCTAACGTCTTAAAATGTCAAAACTAATGCGGCTAAACACGAGGCGGAAGGAAGTCCAAAAAACCAACCACCTCCCCCTTAAACTAACTGGACTGACTGCCTTCTTTGGATTGATTAACATGAATATCGTGTTCTAGGTATTAACTACACTATACCTGTAGGGTAGCGGCTTTCTATTAGAGGTTGTATATTATATAGAATGGCTTGTGTATTTTCTCTGCCCCAGGTTATTATGGGTATGTGTGTGTGTGTGTGTGTGTGTGTGTGTGTGTGTGTGTGTGTGTGTGTGTGTGTACAAATGGTGGAAAAAAGATATTTCAGACTGTCTGCTTGCTAACAAATTTGCTAATGATAGATTAAAATCCTCACAAAATGACGAAGAACGGGTGAAATTTGTAGAGCTACGACGCAAAGCCAAAAAGTTAATTAAGCAAAGTAAAAAGACCCTGGAGTTACATGTTGCGAATCAAAGTAAAACAAACCCGAAAGAATTCTATAGTTATATCAGAAAGAAAAAAGTAGTTACTTCAACTATTGGACCGTTAGTCGTCGATGAAAATGGAGAATACACCAAAGACGAAGTACAAATGAGTAATGCCCTCAATACCTTCTTTGCATCAGTGTTTACAACCGAAGACCTCAGTGATATCCCTACACCATCGCCGATTCAGATTGATAATTCAGATGTTCTAAGCAATATCACCGTTACAGAGAGAGAAGTATTGAATTGTTTAGATAAACTCAAGGTAAATAAAACGCCTGGACCTAATACAATCTCGCCTAGAGTTCTAAAGGAAGCTAAGGATGAGCTCTCCAAACCACTGACATTGTTATTCAATGAATCCTTGCAGTCTGGGACTATGCCTGATCAGTGGAAGCTAGCCAACGTAACACCGATATTCAAAAAAGGCAGCAAATCCCTACCCAGTAACTGTGGTCCAATTAGCTTAACCTCAATTGTATGTAAAATGCTAGAAACGGTCATAAGAGACAGACTCGTAAATCACTTAGAGGCAAATAACTTACTTAAAGATAGTCGACACGGCTTTCGTAAAAAACGTTCCTGTTTAACAAACCTCTTAGACTTCTTCCACGATATCCTCAACCTCTACGATGAGAGTAAAGCTGTAGATATTATATACCTTGATTTTCAAAAGGCCTTTGACAAAGTTCCCCACAAACGTTTACTGCTAAAACTAAAAGCGCATGGAATACAAGACGGTGTGTTGAAATGGATAGAAAATTGGCTCAGCGGCAGAAAGCAAAGAGTAGTCATAAACGGTAAGGCATCTAAATGGACCAATGTAAGTAGCGGGGTACCCCAGGGATCGGTACTAGAACCAATTCTCTTTCTAATTTACATCAACGACATAGATGAGGGTCTCACCTGTACAATCTCAAAATTTGTTGACGATACAAAAATTGCAAATAGCGTACTCTCAAAAGAACAAGTTGACGATATGCAACACAATCTAGATAAATTATTATGTTGGGACCAAATTTGGCAAATGAGTTTCAATGCAGATAAATGTAAAGTACTACATATCGGATAACTAAATGAGAAAGCAAACTATTCGATGAATGGCACTCAGCTTAAGAATGTAAACAGAGAAACCGATCTGGGAGTAACAATATCGAGTAACCTAAAACCGAGTCAACAATGTTCAGAAGTTGTTAAGAAGGCAAACAAAATAATTGGCTTTATAGGCAGGTCATTTGAGCATAAATCCAAAGAAGTTATCCTAACCCTTTACAATTCCTTAGTCCGCCCTCTTCTGGAATACTGCGTTCAATCCTGGTGCCCTTATTACCAAAAAGATATAAACAAGCTAGAACGAGTTCAACGTAGAGTTACCAAAATGATACCTAGCCTAAAGAACAAACCATACGAAGAGCGTCTTAGAGAATTAAATCTATTTCCTTTAACCCAGCGCAGATTAAGAGGTGACTTAATTCAAGTGTTCAAAATCATCAAAGGCATCGACAATATGAACTGTAGTAAGTACTTCACTATCGACCAATCTAATTACACGCGGGGAAACGGTTGCAAAATTATTGGTAAATCTTTTAACTCACACGAATCTAAGAATTTCTTCTTCAATCGAGTTGTCAACTTGTGGAATGGGCTTCCCCGAGACGTTATAGACTGCAGCACCGTTGATTCATTTAAACTCCGCTTAGACAAATATCTCGCATCACTGACTGCGTTTGTAAATGAATAACTTTATTTTATCCCCCCCTCAGTTACTAACCCATCTGTCCCCTACTAACTTCCTAATCCTGCCACGGACATTAGTTCCAGGGCAGTAGTTCCCTTTCCAATGTTCCCTTACCCACTCTAAACCACTGTTTGGACACTTGATCCTCAGTGTTTTGGAGGACAAGCAGCCTAGAAGGGTCACTAGACCTGTTGTTGCTTGATTTCCTTTGTACTCCTTTGTGTATGTGTGTATGTAAGTGTCTGTCACTAAGCAAGATATACAGTCTATACATATATATATATAGAGTGTATATATAATTTTACATAGATTATTAATGGAACATATGTTTTTTACAGGTTTCTCCCACCGTGATAATCTGCCAGATAATGTAAGTACAATTATATTTTCCAACCCCTTTAGTACAATATGTCTATGATCGTGGTGTAACGGAGGCGATGACCAAATGTACATACAGCTTTTCCAAGGTTGAGGGTTCATTCGTTTTGGGTTAAAATCTTGACTGTAAACTGAATTAAATGTGTGTGTGTGTTTGTGTGTGTGAGAGAGAGAGAGAGAGAGAGAGAGAGAGACGAGTCGAGAGAGAGACGAGTCGAGAGAGAGACGAGTCGAGAGAGAGACGAGTCGAGAGAGAGACGAGTCGAGAGAGAGACGAGTCGAGAGAGAGACGAGTCGAGAGAGAGACGAGTCGAGAGAGAGACGAGTCGAGAGAGAGAGAGAGTCAAGTCGAGTCGAGTTGAGTTAGTAAGTGTGTGTGTATGTATGTATGTCTGTGTGCATTAAACCAGTACATATGTAGGCCTACCTAACAAGGGCACGTGTGTGAGATTGTATCCATGCATGTTCAACCTGGTGTATGCATTGCAGTATGTGTACGGCATATATTCACCACTCTCACAAACACAGACATACTTACATTCCCGCTCAGTCTTGCCTTTCATACGAGGCAGTCAGAGCACAACCACCTCCACGGATGAAACCTGCACCACCTCTTAACACTTCACTGCGATTAGTCTTATTTTTCTCTGGCTAACATTCTGCGATTTTTTTTCTTTCAATCAGAGGGTTAATTGACTTATTATTTACCCCTATGTTTCCGTAAGGTCTTTCACTAAATGAGCATTCACTTTTCACTAAATTTCTGTTGTTAGCCCAGAATTATTTAATATATTGACATTGTACTGAAGGAATCTAATCCGAGACAATATGAGCAGAACCTCTCTGCTGATGAAATCCACATCCTCGTTTACTCTTTAACAGAGTTCATTTGCAACCCCTTGGTTGCAACTTGCAACCATTTTGCAAGGAGATAGACAGGGATCGGTAGGGTGGTTATGAAGTGGTAAGGGAGGGGGGGGGGGGGGGGCTACCACTTCATAACCACCCTACCGATCCCTGTCTATCTCTTTACCATGCCTGCCTTAAGGACACTTCACACATACAGGATCTCCATCCCGACACATCACAACTTGGCAAACGTGGTGCAATCCTAGGCGTGGTCATGTACAGGTGGGCAGCGTCTAGGGGCCGGTCTACTGGCATCCCCATGTGACGGCATGGCACGAACAAATTTTTAGCATGTTCAAAACTTTGGAATAGTGTTGTAGCCCATTAACACCCAGGCCGCGGGTCCCGACATATGTCGAATGAGAGAAAAGTGGCCTATCCCGCGGGTCCCGACAATAGTCGAAAGGAATGTTGAGCACATTATCGCCTCTGAGAGAGAGTCCACGCGTTGGGAGGACTGCAGGCGGGCTCTGACCGCTTGGCATGTGCCGAGCGAGGCAACTGAGATCCCCACCACACCCCTCGACATCCCTGGCCTCTCGAGGACAAGGATAATCTGAGGAAATTACCGTATTTTAGGGTTTTTGCCCTCGTGTTGCAACATCATTGCAAGAGAACCCGTGGTCGTACAAGGATGATTCAGGTGTCATTGGAAAGGTCTATTATCGCCCTTTCACGGATACATAATTGCATTACGCTCTGGCTCTTGTTTATGCATGAAAAAGAGCATGGAATGAAGGTCGTATAGGGTAAATATGCCCGCCACACAGGTAGTAGAAATTACAAATATCCCCGTTCGTAAGGGGTTAAGGTTCTTTGTGCCGCCTTAGTAATGTTGCGGCACCGTTGTGGTACTGCCATTACTGTTGTAGCACCGTCGGTACATTCAAGGCACCATTGTTTGCCATTGGCCATTGGAAGTGCATAATGCAGCATAACGGTACAGTACTGTAGAATACCGTTTATCCGGTATTCACACAAACGGAAATTATGACAAAAGTCAATCATTGTTATTCACTCATCTTTAAGTACTGTACTGTAAAATATAGGTTATTGTTTGGTGTTAATTTAATTTGTAACTAGTATCTGTTGTCATGGACTTTTAATTGATAATCATTACACCTACTCATAATTAACAAAAGTAACACACAGGTTAATTATAACATGTTAAAAAGAAATCCCCTATGTTTCCCAACATGAGCTCATTGATTAATAACGTCGGTGTGGGAAAGTTCTACCCCTCATAACGTCAACAACATACCCGTAGAGTAAAGATGAGTGACTATTATATATTGATTCTTTTTGTCATAATATCAATGTATGTGTTGGTTGGATATAATAGTTTTCAATTCCAATGCATTAGATATTAAACACTGCTTAAATTAAAACAAACCACATTTACGTGTTCACGAACACTGGAGATAGATTGACAATTAGATATCAATATTATCAATATATTGTTCATAATCATCACTGTATCACCATAACTACCACGATAATTATGCCATACATACTGTAGTGTCGTTCGGACGTAGTCCCTCGTTATGCCGCTTTCGCCTGTTGCCATGGGTACATCCTTCCGAGCAATGCCCCGCTGTCCTGCCCCGTCGTTGTACACCGTGACGTCATCATGGGTCCGTCCTTGTTCGGCCTGTTACCGTGGTTACACCATGTTCACACTCAACAAGTGAACTCTGGAACACTCTCCCTCAATAAATCTTTCCTTCATCCTATGACTTAGACTGCTTTAAACTTCATGTGTCTAGGCATTTTGACTCCAATGTCCCTTGAATTTAGCTCTATCACTCTTTTGGCTTTCGGAGAGACACTCGTTTCAGGCAACCTGCCTTTTGTCTCCTTCATAAACATAGAAAAAAGAAACAAATATAACAGGGTCTTCCCACGCTAACATCTTACCCATTTTCCCCCGAATCCCGCCGGTTTTCAGCGTTGTAGCCGTCGTGACCAAGATCATATACGTGTGCCTTTTACCCTACCATCCCTGCCTACCACCGCCTACCACTCCCATACCACTCAAACACCCCCTACCATCCCTGTACGACCCCACCACCACCTACCACTCCTATACCACTCAAACACCCCCTACCATCCCTGTATGACCCTACCACCCTTGTACGACCCTACCACCACCTACCACTCCCATACCATTCAAACACCCCCTACCATCCCTGTATGACCCTACCATCCCTGTACGACCCCACCACCACCTACCACTCCCATACCACTCAAACACCCCCTACCACCCCTGTACGACCCCACCACCACCTACCACTCAAACACCCCCTACCATCCCTGTATGACCCTACCACCCCTGTACGACCCTACCACCACCTACCACTCCCATACCACTCAAACACCCCCTACCATTCATGTATGACCCTACCACCCCTGTACGACCCCACCACCACCTACCACTCCCATACCACTCAAACACCCCCTACCATCCCTGTATGACCCTACCACCCCTGTACGACCCTACCACTCAAACACCCCCACCATCCCTGTATGAGCCTACCATCCCTGTACGACCCTACCACCACCTACCACTCAAACACCCCCTACCAACCCTGTATGACCCTACCACCCCTGTACGACCCTACCACCCCTGTACGACCCTACCACTCAAACGCCCCGTACCATCCCTGTATGACCCTACCATCCCTGTACGACCCTACCACCACCTACCACTCAAACACCCCCTACCATCCCTGTATGACCCTACCACCATCTACCACTCAAACATCCCCTACCATCCCTGTATGACCCTACCATCCCTGTATGACCCTGCCATCCCTGTACGACCCTATCATCTACTACCACTCCCATACCACTCAAACACCCCCTACCACCCCTGCCTTACCCTACCATCCCTGTAAGACCCTACCACTCCCATACCACTCAAACACCCTCCACCACCCCTGTCGTACCCTACTATCCCTGTACGACCCTACCACCACCTACCACTCCTTTACCACTCAAACACCCCCTACCACCCCTGTCTTACCCTACCATCCCTGTACGACCCTACCACCACCTAACACTACCATACCACTCAAACACACCCTACCACCCCTGCCTTACCCTACCATCCCTGTACGACCCTACCACCACCTACCACTACCATACCACTCAAATACACCCTACCACCCATGCCTTACCCTACCATCCCTGTAAGACCCTACCACCACCTACCACTTCTTTACCACTCAAACACCCCCTACCACCCCTGTCTTACCCTACCATCCATGTACGACCCTACCACCACCATACCACTCAAACAGCCCCTACCACCCCTGTCTTACCCTACCATCCTTGTACGACCCTACCACTCAAACGCCCCTGTCTTACCCTACCATCCCTGTACGACCTTACCACCAGCTACCACTCCCATGCCACTTAAACACCCCCTACCACCCCTGTACGACCTTACCATCACCTACCACTCCCATGCCACTTAAACACCCCCTACCACCCCTGTCTTACCCTACCATCCCTGTACGACCCTACCACCACCTTCCACACAAACACCCCCTACCACCCCTGTACGACCTTACCATCACCTACCACTCCCATGCCACTTAAACACCCCCTACCACCCCTGTACGACCCTACCATCACCTACCACTCCCATGCCACTTAAACACCCCCTACCACCCCTGTACGACCCTACTATCACCTACCACTCCCATACCACTTAAACACCCCCTACCACCCCTGTACGACCCTACTATCACCTACCACTCCCATACCACTTAAACATACCACTCCCATACCACTTAAACACCCCCTACGACCCCTGTACGACCCTACCATCACCTACCACTCCCATGCCACTTAAACACCCCTACCACCCCTGTACGACCCTACCATCACCTACCACTCCCATACCACTTAAACACCTCCTACGACCCCTGTACGACCCTACTATCACCTACCACTCCCATACCACTTAAACACCCCTACCACCCCTGCCTTACCCTACCACCCATGTACGACCCCACAACCACCTACCACTCAAACACCCCCAATACCACCCCTTGCCTCCCTGTACCACCTTCTACCACACTACCTTTCGTTTCCTTTTCATGTCAATAAGACCCCCAGTGGATATCTCTAAGGGGATATATTTTTGTTTCTAGTATTAAAAGGAGAGAGGTGGGGGGGGGGGGAAGCGGGTTCTAGGACCTCCTTCTCCCTCATATTGACATTCCATTAGTTTTGAAATGTTAAGATGTTCACCCCATTAGTTTGGCGATTTTAAGATCTTTCACCCCATTTTCTGTCCATTTTAAGACCTTTCGTGCCATATAGCTGACAAACAAAATCATATAATTATTGTAATGCCATTAATTTTCCATTATCCCCATGTCATTAGATGGACATTTCTGTAACTCTGTTCACATTTTCATGAAATGGATCAACAGATCTGTTGTTGCTTCCCTTTCGCTGTACTCCTTTTTACCACTCATTGTAGGATCACGAACGATAGAGAGCTTCAAGATCAAATTAGATATGCACATGAACGAGATGGGATAGGATGTGAAAGTGATCTGCCTTGTGTGGGCCAATCGGCTTTTTACAGACTCACGTTTTCCTATGTTCACTCCCACAAACCCCTACAATGAGTCACGGACCTACTCTATAAACATTTCATAATCATAATCACAATAGAACACATAAACCGTATACAGTATATATGTAAACACCATAATTATGAGGAGGAGCACTGTATTGACAAGCTAAATTTGTACATTTTTCGATGGAAAAATTTCCCGGCCGAAGGCCGATGTCTCTTAAAAATATAGGCTCGCTATCGCTCGCCAGGAAAAAATCGACACCTAAATGGCACGAAAGGTCTTGTTGATATAGAAATGGGACAAAAGGTTTTAAAATCGACAAGCTAATGGGACGAACTTCATATAATCTGAAAACTAATTGGGCTAAACATGAGGAAGAAGGGGGATCAGAAAAACGACCCATCTCCCCTTAAAGCATAACGTTCAGATTACTAGATTAATTCATTAACGTTCATAGTTCAGATTACTAGATTCATTCATTAACGTTCATAGTTCAGATTACTAGATTAATTCATTAACGTTCATAGTTCAGATTACTAGATTCATTCATTAACGTTCATAGTTCAGATTACTAGATTCATTCATTAACGTTCATAGTTTTGTGTGTTATTATGAATGGATGTTCAAACATAGATGTCCAATTCATCTTTTACCGCTAACAGAACTTGCAACATCGCCAGAATCAATATGTTTGTTATTACTTGCTTTCTGTTGTGTTCCTCTATATGTCACGTGTTATTTTAGGGAGGTAGTTGTTATTAATGTGTATATATATATATATATATATATACATATATATATATATATATATATATATATAAGATAATATATATATATATATATATATATATATTATCTTGATTATTATCTTACTTTTCTCCCTTGGCCCCCATCAGGCTAGAAAAAAGTCCTCAAGATCCCTCTTCCAGATTTGTTTGCACATTTTTCGGTAGAAAAATGTCCAGTCCGAAGGCCGGTTCCTTCAAAATGACATGGTTGTTATCACTCGCCAGGAAAAACTCAAAACCTAAACGGCACGAAAGGTCTTTATATTGTCGAAGAAATAGGGAGAAAGGTCTTAAGCTCGACAAAAGTAATGAGGCGAACGTCTTAAAATCGCAAAACTAATGGAGCTAAACATAAGGGAGAAGGTGGTCTCGAAAAACGGCATAGCTCCCCTTAACCAGATCGCCCCGGGCCCAACCAGTGAAGCCCCATTTCATTACGAGCAGTCATGAACGTCAGCTAATTCCCACCATTTTACTATTTTCTTTGTTAAGTGGCCGCGGGGTCAGGTCGGGCTTTCGTAGTCACTTCGTATACAGGTCTTTCCGCCTCTAAACTATGATCTGACTATAGTCTGTGTGTGTGCGTGTGTGTATATAATAATAATAATAATAATAATTGTCGGTTAATTGTTCATTGCAGCCCTGCGGCTGAAAATCTACAGAGTTTTTCTTAAACCTAGGTACAGTACAATACTTATTCTACCTTAACTGCAAGGTCACATGCCTGGCTTCCCATCAAGTACATACGCAGATGCACTTTGTATTGGTGAGAAGATGTGTATGATAAGTTGCTAACACAGGCTGCTAGCAGCTTGGTTAGGGAGGAACCACGATACAATTATCTCCGTTGCTATGGCCGAAAAAACCTTTAGCATTCTGATGAGACTCCAATGCTTGCCCCGGCCTGACCCTCATGGTTAGCGCGTACACAGCGCTCTAGACCACTGTGTGTTTTGTGTGTGTGTATGTGTGTGTGTATGTGTGTGTGTAATTTTGTTCCCCACCTTGCGGTAATATGCCATGTCCCATTCTTGATTAGTCAGCCATTATGAATATTGTGCTACGAAATGTAACCAATAAAGACAAGTTGGTATTAGTATGTGGCAGACCCATAAAAATTTCATATTTGTCTATTAAAAATCGAGACATCAGCTGCTAAAGGATTACATTTATATAAGCTATAACTCTGCTAACCAAACCATAACCGTAGCTAATAACAATAATCTAAGCTAACCAAAACCCATGAACAATAACCTAACCTATACCCTGTTCCAAATAGGTAGTCAAGAAATCGTGAACCCTGACCTCTATAACTCAAAAAGGGCTAGAGCAAAATGGCTGTAAATTTGCATACCTATTCCCTGTCTGCCCCTTCCCAAATGGTATAATTATTAGCACGATTACTCCTGTCGTCTCAGAGTTATATAGGTTAACCCTTAATGCTTAAGCATTTTGGCCTACTAATTGGGAACAGTATAATCATAATTTAATCGTAAGCTAGCCTAACCTAACCTAATATAATCTAATCGCAACCTAAATAAAATAGATTATAATTAGGTTCAGGGATATTTCGTAGCGAGGTTGGTCTATATTATCTGTGCCCCATGAATATCTTTTCCTCTCACTTAACCACTAGGCTATTCATAAGTGCTGTTGGGTGTAGTACATGCTTAGATTAATGTCCAGTACTCGATAAATGGATTTTTTTTTTCTATGTGATTGAGGGAGGCAAAAGGCAGAACTGCCTATAGGGAGTGCCTCCCCCATAGTTGAAAGAGTGACAGGGCCAAAATCAAGGGACGTTCGAGCCAAAATGCCTGGACACACGGAGTTTGAAGCAATTTAAGTCATAGGAAGAGGGAAAGACTGATTCTGGGAGAGAGTTCCAGAGCTCAGCTGTTGAGTAGAAGAAAGTTTGAGAGTAACGTTTCACTCTGGGCTTGGAGAGTTGCACAGAGTAGGAGTGGGATTGAGTTGCAAGACGGGTACCACATGCCCTACGTAAAGGAGGTGATATACACTGGGAAACCTCTGAGGAACACTGATTATTATAGTTGCGATAGAATAGCGAGAGAGATGCAACATTGCGGCGGACAGAGAGAGATTGCAGAGAGTTGGTGAGTGGACGGGAGTTAATGATACGAAAGGCCTTCCTTTCAACTTTGTCTAGGAGAGCGGTGTGAGAGGAACCTCCCCACACATGTGAACAATACTCAATACAAGGACGCACTATGCCCCTGTACAGAGCAAGAAGCTGTGCAGGGGAAAAGAACCCCCTAAGGCGGTTGAGCACACCCAGCTTCTGGGAGGCTGCCTTAGCAAGACTGGTAATATGGTCCTTCCAACTGAGAGCAGAAGAAAAGGAGACACCAAGAATATTGAGAGAAGATGAAGGATTGATTTTTGTATTGTTGAAGAATAAGGGATAGTCCGCAGGGAGTTCCTGACGGGTAGATAGATGGAGAAATTGGGTTTTGGAAGCATTAAAGGTAACTAGGTTTTCTCTGCCCCAATTGGAGATAGTATTTAGATCAGAATTTAAGAGTTCTATGGCTCCATTACGTTTGTCGTTGAAGGATTGCTGGCTGGGGAGTTCTGAAAAATTAATGGAGTAGTTTAAGGTTGAGTTGTCTGCGTATGAATAGATGGGAATTGAGGTGCAGTTGAGGAGATCATTTATAAAAATTAGAAAGAGAATAGAAGATAGGACAGAGCCCTGAGGAACACCGGAGTTTATAGGATGAGGAAGTGAACAATGGCCATCCACAACCGCGGCTATGGAACGGCCGGAAAGGAAATTAGAGACAAAGGTACAGATGAAGGGATAGAAACCGAAGGAGGGTAGTTAAGAAATTAAAGATTTGTGCCAGACTCTATCGAAGGCTATCGATATGTCTAGTGCAATAGAAAAAGTCTCACCGAATTTCCGAAAGGAGGATGACCAAGAGTTAGTAAGATAGGAAAGAAGATCACCAGTAGAGCGACCCTTAAGGAAGCCATACTGGCGATCTGAGAGCAGATTATGAGAAGAGAAATGCTTAAGAAATTTGGAAGCAAGAATAGTTTCAAAAAGTTTAGAAAGACAAGATATGAGAGCAATTGGACGATAGTTGGAGGGTTGAGAGCGGTCACCCTTCTTTGGGACAGGTTGAATGTGATTAAACTTCCAGCTTGAAGGGAAGACGTTAGAGGATAGACAGAGACGAAAGAGTTTGCATAGGCAGGGAGTCAGCACGGAAGCACTGTTTTTGAGAACAACAGGAGGAACACCGTCCGGACTGTCCGCCGCATTAGTATTAAGCCCAGAGAGGGTAGAAAGTACATCTTTAGAAGAGATTAAGACATTAGGCATAAGTAAGAGAGAGGAGGGTGGAGAGGGAAGAATAGCACCGGAATCATCCAAGGTGGAGTTTCTAGCAAAAGTTTGAGCGAAGAGTTTAGCTTTGTCAGAGGAAGAAGTGATGGTTGTGCCATCAGAGTGGGAAAGGGGAGGGAAAGACTAGGAAGAGAAATTGTTGGCATGGCTTTTGGCTAGATGCCAGAAAGCTTGGGAAGAGCTAGAGTTGGATAGTTCAGTGCATTTATTATTGATGAAAGAGTCTTCGGCATGTCGAAGAACAGATTTGGCTTGATTCCGGGCAGAAACATAGGAAGAATGAGTCTTGAGTTTTAAGGCGTCGGTACCGTTTGAATGCTTCCTCCTTATTGCGGACAGCAGTAGAACAGGTGTGAGTAAACCAAGATTTTTTAGCATTAGTCTGAGAGAAAGAGAATGGAATGTATGCTTCCATGCCCGATAGGATTACCTCGGTAATGCGTTCAGCACTCTCCGAGGATCCCCGGCCACGGAAGCAGAAATCATTCCATGGGAAATCAAAGAAGTACTGTCGGAGAGCCTCCCAGTCGGCAGCGCTAAAGTGCCACAAGCGCCGCCGGCTAGGAGGATTGGGTGGCCGTACGACTGGTGAGATAGGACAGGTGACAAAGATAAGTTTATGGTCGGAGGAGCCCAAAGGAGAGAAAAGATCGACAGTATAAGAAGAAGGGTTAGAAGTTAGAAACAAGTCAAGAATGTTTGGCCGATCTTCGATGCGTTCCGGAATATGGCTGGTTTGCTGAACTAACTGCTCTAGGTCATTTAGGATAGAAAAAACGTAGGCTTG
This sequence comes from Paralithodes platypus, assembly GCA_032716605.1. Classification (NCBI taxonomy): domain Eukaryota; kingdom Metazoa; phylum Arthropoda; class Malacostraca; order Decapoda; family Lithodidae; genus Paralithodes; species Paralithodes platypus. The sequence continues at coordinate 23,101,045 of CM064576.1, read as the reverse complement.
TTCACCAGATGGGTCAGTAGTGTGAGAGGAGAGCCATTGGCGGTGGTGAACGTTGAAATCTCCTAAGATGGAGATTTCTGAGAAAGGAGAAATGGATAGAATGTGTTCCACTGTAGAGTTTAGATAGTCAAAGAATTTGGGAAAGTTGGTAGAGTTAGGGGAAAGATAGACAGCACAGCAATATTTAGTAAGAGAATGACAGGAAAGTTTGAGCCATAAAGTTGAGAATTCAGAGGAGTCGAAATCGGGAACACAAGAGCAAGTAAGTTTGTTGTGCACATATGCACAACATCCGCCTTTGGCTTTGAAACTAGCATAGAGAAAGTAGGAGGAAACAGAGAAGGGGCTGCTGGATGTTGCTACAGACACCTGAGTTTCGGTGAGGAAGAGAAGATCAGGTTTGTAGGAGGAGAGATGGTGTTCAACAGAGTGAAAGTTAGAGGAAAGTCCGCGAATGTTGCATAAATTAATAGAAAGAGTAACAGGCCGAGTTCCAGGTAATTTTGTGGGGTCGTCAGGGGATGGTCGGTCGGGTGTGGGGGCATTTGTGCCCCCCCCCCCCCCCCTGGGGACTCCGAGGCTGGGTTAAAATTCATAATTTTTTTTAATTTTGGTGTGAAGGAATGAAGTGTGGTGTGCATGTTTAGTGTAGTGCAGTGGATAGGAGGAGGAGTTGTTTGTGAGAGCTAGCTGGATTGCTCTCAGTGTAAATGAGGTACAAAGAAAATCAGTAAGAGAGGCCAAACAAATGAAACAGGATTTCCAGCGACTCTTTATCACATGCCTATAACCTCACCTGGGTCTAGCCCTAATCGATTGGTGCCTACAGTCTCCCCATCGTAGACATGTACTGTACTTATAGCTGCATTGATGGTATAGTGGTTAGAGTGTTTAAAATATGTGTGTGGTAACCCAGGTTCGAATCCCGGTGGATCACATGTTTTCAATAATTTCGTTTGGAGGTGTTTGGTATTGAAGTGATATGAATAAAGATAGATTAACCTAGCCAATAAAGCTAACCTTAATCTAACCTAACCATAACTTCATATAACCAAACATTAACCTAACTTTAACCAACTTTAGCTTAACCCAACTTAACAGCCTAATATTTACCTAATATAACCTAATCATAGCCCCACAAATTGCCTGTAAACTAACCACAGCTTGAGGGGAGGATTTTAGTTTGTTCGCTAGACCTCCATCAAGCTTAAAATTACGCCCCTTTGAGCTACTTTCAAGATAAATTTGTATATTTTACGGTAGAAAAATGTCTCGGCCGAAGGCCAGTTCGTCCTATATTACAGGCTCGCTTTCGCTCGCCAGGAAAAAGTCGAGACCTAAATGACACGAAAAGTCTTAATATTGACAAAGAAATGGAGTGAAAGGTCTTAAAATCGCCATACTAATAGGCCAAACGTCATAAAATCTGAAAACTAATTGGGTTAAACATGAGGGAAAAGGGGGACCAGAAAAACCGACGAGCTCCCCTTAAGCAAGAAGTGTACGTCGTATACACTGGATCCATTCCATTACCATCCAGGTATGCAAACTGCTGCTATGCTACTTATTCATGTAATGATACAGAAATACTTAAGGGGGGAGGGGTTTATTTATTTGCTCATTTATGTATCTTTTTATTATTTTATTAGTACCCTCCCTAGACCTCCATCAAGCCTAATAAACACCCGCCCAAGACCCTCCTTCAAGATAAATTTGTACATTTTTCGATAGAAAAATGTTCTCGCCAAAGGCCGGTTTCTCTTAAATTCCAGGCTAGCTATCGCTCTCCAGGAAAATATCGACACCTAAATGACACGAAAAGCCTTATTAACAAAGAAACGGGGCGAAAGGTCTTAAAATCGCCAAACTAATGGGCCAAACGTCTTATAATATGAAATCTAAAGGGGCTAAACATTAGGAAGAAGGGGGACCAGAAAAACGGCCCATCTCCCCTTAACCCATTCTGTACCAGGGACGTCATTTCCATCCTACAGATTTTATTCAGCTTAGGAAGGACCTCTAGCTATAATAAGACTTCAAACTATCTCAACCAACCCTCTCAGCTACCACAGATCCTTCTTAAGCTGCATAGTATCGTCTAAATATAGCTAGAATAAGATATTACACACATGGCTGGTACTCAAAGGGTTAAATTGTAGGAATATATTGTTAAATGCATCACCATTATGTTGCTAAGATGCTAGAAGCCTCTTCGTATTTTAATGTTACCTTTATATTAGTAATATATACATAATCAATGAATATGCAACTATATATGAAATAATTACATTAAACTAGTAAAACACTGAATATATATATTTTTGTAAGCTATCTATCTATATATTTATCAATCTCTATCTATCTATCTTTCTTCTGAGAACAATAATTATTCTATTTTGATTTATTCATATTATGTAAGAAAAGATTATGCAGTACATTAGACAAGACTAGGCTAGGTGAAGATAAATAAAGTTAGTTTTAATTAGGTTAGGCGAGGTGTGATCTACTAAAAATGTGGATGAAAATACTTGTAAGCGAAGTTACCTGCGAACAAATAGAGTTAAAATAGGCGAGGTCACAGAAGCGATCTGTCCGACATGCTTTGTCCGATTTGCTTGATTGAGGGCTAGTTATGGTCCTAATGTTCATCCAATCTCTTGCCAGGGCCAATCAACATCACTTAGCATCCTTACTGAGTGCACCTGTTGTTCTTGGATGTCCTTGATTAGCAAATATAGGCTTTTGATAGAGTTCGTTAAGCATTGGTTACCTAATTTCAAGCCCTTTGTACTTAATTTCAAGCCCTTGGTGCTTAATTTCAAGCCCTTTGTATTTAATTACAAGCCCTTTGTATTTCATTACAAGCCCTATCTACCTAATTACAAGCCCTATCTACCTAATTACAAGTCCTTTGTACTTTATTTCAAGCACTTTTAAAATTAATTACAAGCCCTTTGTATCTAAATACAAGCCCTTTGTATCTAATTGCAAGCCCTTTTTACTTAACTACAAGCCCTTTGTATCTAATTACAAACCCTTTGTACTTAATTTTAAGCTCTTTGTACCTAATTTCAAGCCCTTTATATCCAATGTCAAGCCTTTTGTACCTAATTTCAAGCCCTTTATATTCAATTTCAAGCCTTTTGTACCTAATTTCAAGCTCTTTGTACCTAATTTCAAGCCCTTTATATCCAATTTCAAGCCTTTTGTACTTAATTTCAAGCCCTCTGCCACATAAACCCAACCAAATATCCGCACCTATGAACGCGCCCATCTCTGTCAAGGTAATATTTATGTAGAAAAAGATATATGGGAGAACAAAATTGCGAACGAATAGACCGCATCAAGGGGACCGACTTGCTTTTTCTCTGTTTTATATCCATTCAACCCCATTCAGCCTACTGTTTTAAGATGTTTCTCCCCATCCAGGTATCGATTTTTTCCTGGCGAGCGAGAGTGAGCCATCATTGTATAGAGTAATCCAGCTTCGCCGGAGACAATTTTCTACCGAAACATTACGTAATTTTCATCATATTCTGGTTACCATTCGACTATTTGTCTTTAGTTTGTAATCTATCTATACGAATCAAATGGGTAATGACGATCGCGATAGAAGTTAGAACCTTCTTAGTAAAAAGGTACTTCTTAAACTGCATAAAATCATCAAACTTTAGCCAGAATCAAAGGTAAAACGGCTTCTTGGTGCTGAAGGGCTTACGACGGTTAATGAGACAGTCAAACAGACAGTCAGACAGACATATGGACAAAGAGAGCAACAAGAAGAGTTAAAGGGACCAGTGACGAACTCTCTCTCTCTCTCTCTCTCTCTCTCTCTCTCTCTCTCTCTCTCTCTCTCTCTCTCTCTCTCTCTCTCTCTCTCGCTCACACCCACACACTAATTAAGCTAGTGTTTGGTATTCATAGAAGTTTTATAGAGGTTTAGCGTCTTCCTGTACCAATCTGGTTTTCATTTAAACTGGAAACAAAAAAATGAACCACACCGGTGGCGGACGTACGATATTTTTACCGTACTCATTCATTCCTGCAGCTACGTATAATAATTTAAGTCAGTCAGTCAGTAACCAAACCCGCACTCCCTTGAAGGGGTATGGAGGATTAGCAAGCAAAACTTGCAGATCCCTTAGTGTGCAAACATTCTGGAATTTGGTTAATTTCTCAGCCCTAACCTCCAGGGGGGTTATCTGCACCACAAAAGTTACATTTTCTTTTTAATTTTCTCTTGATATTCTTGGTCTTTTTTTCTTCTGATTTCTCTTGGAAATATCATATTACCTCTCTAGCTGGAAAGCTGCTTCCCAGAAGCTGCGTGTGCTCAACCGCCTCCAGAGGTTCTTTAACCCATCCAATCCCAGCGATGGCTGGGGGCCGTCAGTAATGTACTTATCTTGTAACTGCCTGTATCAGGCTGTGCCTGGTACCACGACCGTTTGAGCACTGCTCTCAATATGGCGTCACTTCTCAGATTATACCCAACCCTCTGAAGGCTGAGAGAGCCAGTCTTCCTTCATCTCTTGAGGTGGAAGGTTGTTCTATCTTGCCATTTTGGCCACATTGCTTGGGACTGGGGGTGGGGGGGGAACTTTTATTACCGTATCCTACGGTACAGTAGGGGTTAACCCTGTACAGCTTCATGCTCTGTACAGGGGTCAGTGCATCCATGTATTGAGTATTGTTCACACGTGTGGGAAGGACACATGCTTACATTACTGAAATGTTGGTGGACATGCAGTAATGCAAGTAATGATGACTCTTCTGTAAATCTAAAATGGCTTACTTAAGAATGGGAAAGGGGTGGGACCTTCTATTTTTTTTGTTTTTTTGCTTTTTTTAATGGAAAAAAAAGGATCATCTCACACAGTACTTCTAGACAAAGTAGAAAAGAAAGCCTTCCATCTCATTAACTCTCATCCACTCACCAATTATCTGCAGTTTTTCTCTCTCCGCTGCAATATTGCATCTCTCTCGCTATTCTACCGCTATTACAATAATCAGTGTTCCTCAGAGCTCTCTCAGTGTATACCACCCCCTCTTCGTAGAGCACGTAACACCCGTCTTGCAACACAATCCCACCCATACTCTGTGCAACTCAACAACCCAACAGTGAAACGTTATTCTCACTCAATCTTTCTTGAATTCAACAGCTGAGCTCTGAAACTCTCTCCCAGAACCAGCCTTTCCCTCTTCCTATGACTTAAATTGCTTCAAACTCCGTGTGTTCAGGCATTTTGGCTCGAACGTCCCTTGATTTTGGCCCTGTCACTCTTTCAACTCTTGGGGAGGCACTCAAATAATAAATAATATATAAATAATAAATACAAAATTAAAGAAAGACGATAGGCATGTTCATTGTTCAACCGACTCCGTGAGTTTCTCTCCCATCAAGCTTTTCTTTCACTATGCAGGGGTTTAGGTTGGGGGAGGCACTCGTCACAGGCAATTTTACCTTTTGTCTCCCTCAACCACATAGGAAAAAAAAATGCATGGATTATTGCTCGCTTGTGTGGGGTAGAGATCTTATAGTAACAGAGTTCAGTCAACCTTCCCCACTGGTGCCATTATTCTATCAATACACTAAATATATCTATACCTATTATGAAGATTCAAATATAATAATATCACTCCAGTTGTAACGCCAACAGTTGTGGCAGTCATATTTATTGGTAGATTTATTTAGTTATATATTATTATCGTATTATTATTATTATTATTATTATTATTATTATTATTATTTTTTAGTTTCCTCCCTAGGCCTCCATCAAGGTTAAAAATACATCCCCCAAACCCCCCTTCTAGATAAATTTGTACATTTTTTGGTAAGAAAAAGTCCAGGTCAAAGGCCAGTTCCTCCTAAACTACAGGCTCGCTATCTCTCACCAGGAAAAAATAACATCTAAATGGCACGACAGGTCTTAATATTGATAAAGAAATGGAGCGAAAGGTCGTAAAATCGCCAAACTAATAGGCCGAATGTCACACAATCTGAAATCTAATGGGACTAAACATGAGGGAGAAGGGAGTCGAGAAAATGCAATTACCTTCCCCTTAAACCGAGCTGAATACGGAAAATCACTTGAGCCTCAAAGCCCAAGTGGAGTACTGTTCTTTGTCTAGTGGTGAGAGTGTTTGACTCGTGAGTGTGAGAACCTTAGTTCGAATCCTGGCCCATACCCTTATATTAGGTGGTAGCCTCACAATCATATTTCGGGGGGCGATATCCGCATTTAACACACTTTTGTTGTGTTTTGTAACCCATACAGTACCTGTGATGTCCTTTTCATAATATGCTGGCAACTAAGAGACGATATTAATAAGGTTGGGAATGATGCCTACCCATAAAAAAATATACTATTTCAATGAATCCTTTTATCTACTCTTAGTTATGGGTTTCCTTCTAGTGCAGCTATTACCATCTTATATGATGATCTTAGTAGACACTAGTAAACTTATACTTGTAATAACGGTAGCGGTTAACGCTTGCCACCACCCATAGTATTTAATGACCTAATGGGAAGTCAGAATCACTACACTTGTAGTCAGCCTGTTGTTTTTTATTGAGTAAGTAGGTGTAGAATCAGCAGCAATCAGCAGTAACAGAGCAGGAATATTCAGCAGCAATAATAGTTAGTCATCTTGAGTTATACAGGGCTTCAGCGTCAATGGTGATTCTTCAATAGGCGTAATGGTGAATGGTGAAATGGTGAAGAGGTAGATGATATGCCCAAGCGAAAGCGGGACACCTCTCGTTACGTGTGGTATGTCTGGGAGAGTCTAGTCGTGTTCTCCCGTGTGCCGGAGTGTGTCTGTGAGTCTAGTGTTCTCCAGAAATGTGTAAAGGAGCCGAGCACTATGCCCGGAAGGTGTGTACTTCCGTTGCCGTTTCAGCTCTCGTGTGAATAATGCAGAACATGCATTCTAAGGTAATGGTGTGATGTGAGGAAACGAGTCAGCATATAGATATGTCAGCAAATAACATCTTGTACAACCACACTCACAACCATCAGGTAGATCTGTGTACAGTCGTGACCAATAATCACGTTACCTATATGAACGAAGATATTTCTGTATAATAAATTAGATGAGGAAACTAGATATTATCACAAATGTATTGTATGACACTACCATATAGCTTTCCTAAGCTTCATAAAATCTTCTAAACATAGCTGACCTCAAATATAAAAGACGTCGCCGATACAGAGGGTGTTAAATTGTCGATTGTCCTGTAAAATAGTTATAAAGTCCTAGAATGTAATTAATAAGTTGTGTGCGATCAGTTCGAAATTTTGAAATGACGCCACACAACTTACAATTACAGTTTCGGAAACTTAGAAGTGTATCAGATTACGGCACGATAAAGAATGACAGTGATTCAGGAGCTCCGATGTAGTTTTCCGCTTTAAAGGGGGATGGGTGTATTTCTTTGCTTATTTATTATTTATGGATTTGGTATTTTTATAGTTTCCTCCCTAGACCTCCGTCAAGCTTAAAAATCACCCCCTCCTTCAAGATAAGTAAATTTTTCGGTAGAAAAATGCTCCGGCTGAAGGCCGGTTTCTCTTAATTTACAGGCTCGCTATCGCCCACCCGGAAAATATCGACACCTAAAAGGCACGAAAGTTCTTATAATTGACAACGAAATTAGTCGAAAAGTGTTTATATCGCCAAACTAATGGGCCAAACGCCTTGACATTTCAAAACCAATGGGGCTAAACACGAGGGAGAAAAGGAGCCAGAAAAACAACTCCTCTCCCCTTAATCAATGTTTCCCTTTACCTGCCCCCGGGGTCCAACGGCTGTCCGTTCACCTGACTCCCACAGTTAATTACCTCCTCGCACCTGTTCCCTGCACTCACTCTAGGTACAAAGGGCTATATTGGGGGAGAGAGAGAGAGAGAGAGAGAGAGAGAGAGAGAGAGAGAGAGAGAGAGAGAGAGAGAGAGAGAGAGAGAGAGAGAGAGAGAGAGAGAGAGAGAGAGAGAGAGAGAGAGAGAGAGAGAGAGAGAGAGAGAGAGAAAGAGAGAGAGAGAGAGAGAGAGAGAGAGAGAGAGAGAGAGAGAGAGAGAGAGAGAGAGAGAGAGAGAGAGTTACAAGGAATATTTAGTATCTCGGAGGCATTGCAGTCCATTCCGGGGAGATACTCAAAGTGGAAGGAGAGAGACTGTTTAGTGCACTATACTCATTACAGACTGTGCAGAATACTATATAATCTCTTATTGAACTGCTCTACTGAAGAACTGTTTACAACTTCTGAGGGAAGTTTGTTCCAGGTAGAACGGATCTTATATGTGAAAACGTTTCCACAAATATTAGTGCTGAATCTTTTCAATTATAATATCCAGCCATGGTTGCGTGTTGTATTCATATTGTGACTAAACATTTTGCTATAATCCACATTGTCAAGCTCATAAAGTATATTAAAAACTTCCTTCAATGAGCTGACATCGTAGTCTGCATGTCTCCAACGGAAAGAGATCAAGAGTTCTCAACCGGTCCTCATAGCTCAGTCTTTTAATCAATGGAATAAGCTTTGTAACTCTAGCTTATGATATTTCTAGTCGCTCTATATCTTTCCTGAGTGCTGGAGACCAGAATTGAACTGCATACTCCAGGAGAGGCCGTATCAGAGCGTTGTAAAGTGTTAGGACTATTTCCTTTATGTCGATACTTAATTTGCCATTACAGTATATGTAGCCCAATCATTGTTTAGCTTTCTGTTCTACTTCAATGCACTGCTTGCAAAACTTTCGGTCACTGCTAATCAGAACACGCAAATATTTTTTCTTCAAGTCAGTCACTTCCAGAGGCATTCCCAATAGCGCATAGCCTCACTTGGGGTTTGCTTGGCCGATATGCATCACCTTACACTTTTCCAAGTTTAAAGGTATCTGCCATGTCTTGACCGTTCACCCAGTCTGCTGAGGTCCATGGGAGAGAGAGAGAGAGAGAGAGAGAGAGAGAGAGAGAGAGAGAGAGAGAGAGAATGATGTTATAATCATCATTATCATCACCTAATTTATCAGTTAGCAACATCTGCACATCTATCATCAATTATCATAATCGTCACATCATAAATTGCCATCGTCACTTATTTTCATAATTTAGCTTATGGAGAGGTATTTGTTTTTCTGGATCCCATTCTCTTTCATTTTGATCCCCAATAGATATGAGATATTAAGAAGTTCGCCCCACTAGTTTGACGATTTTAAGACCTTCCGTCCCATTTCTTTGTCAATATGTACAAAATGTACAAATTGATCTCTAAGAGGGATTGTGTGGGTGTTCTTATTATGCTTTATGCCCCCCCCCCCCTCCCAACCCCAACCCCCATCCTTAACTCATTCAGTACAGGTGCCGTCCTTTTTGGCTACTATTAGATGATTTTATCCAATACAGACCCTTCTTAAACTGTACACAAATGTCTAATTATAACTAGAATATAATGCAAAAGACGTCGCCGGTACAGAAGGGTGTTAATGACCCCTTCCAGCCCCCCTCACCTGGCCACTTTACTCTATATGCAAATAATATTAACCCAAGGAGAGCCACTAACACCACTAACACCATCATACAGACTTTGTTGTTCCCGCCACTGCAAGAGATCATGAAGGGGGGATGGGCTGGGTTTTTTTTGCCCTCTTCTCCCTCGTGTTTAACATATTCGTTTTGAGATTTTAAGACGTTCTTTCCGTTACTTTGGCTATTTTGAGACCTTTCGCCCCATTTCTTTGTCCTGTCGGGCCATTTAGTGTTGATTTTTTCCTGGCGAGCGTTAGCAAGCCTGTAATTTTAGCAGGAACCATGACATTTTTCTATCGATAAATGTACAAATTTATCCTAAAAGGGGGTCTAGGGGGTGTTTTTGTAAGCTCAATGGAGGTCTAGCGAGGAAACTCAAAATAAACTTAATTGATATATATATATATAATATATAGGCCTATATATAAACCAAAAAAGAAGCACTACCCCCTTTAAAGAAGATAACACAACATAACCTACTAGCACACCAGGAAGCATAATTGGGCTACACAATACAGCATCACATAACACATAATTACTACAGTCTGCTTACAGCTCCCGGTGTATCCAATTCTTGAGCAGCCGATTTCTATATACTTTCGGGGAAATAATTAAGCTACTTGTCTTTTCATAATATACAATATATTTCATTTCAATAGCTGAGTAATCAAGATGGACACATAGAAATTTACCGTCAGCCGTTGTATTCATACCCTTTTAGAGCTAAAGAATAGTCCCGAGATCCCAAGAGGGCTGCACTATGACAATACATTCTACCGGGATCATAACCCCTGGGGGGTAGGACCAATCTCCCGTAGCACCAACCCTTTAAAAATGTTAAATAAAATCGTTTAACACCTATTTAGAGACCCCCTGAGTACCCCTGCCAAGTCGCAAATCCATAGTCCCAAGTATTTGAGAGCTAGAGGGACACAAACAAACGTACTATACAACATTATAAATATAGATTACAATACTACCTGTACTCATGGTGTTTGTCACCTGTATGAGACAGCGGGCCTAGTAATCAATACCTGTAGGGAAGGTTTATATAGCGATTTAGAGAATACAGTTGAAGTTAAGGTACAGTCGTGGCTATTAATTTTTATACATTTTAAAGCCTCGAACTGATTTTACGAAACCCAAATATGTAAGTATCGGGTAAACAATTAGTATGGACATTCAATTCAGCCCGAGACAGCTTCGAAACTATATGTATGATAATTAATGACCGCGACCGACGGTACATGATAATAATTAGGTAGCTGTGTTTGGTATACTCGGATGCCATAGTATCTAGCCCATTCACAAATATTCATGGACTTCCACCTATTTCTAATTATGGAAGTATATCTTTGGGAACTAAGTAATTAATATTATTTTCTATGCATCAACATTAAAACTACATGTACTATTTACTGAAAAGCAGCTTATATACCAACATCAATCAAGATAATTATAATTTAATAAAGAAACACATAGAGAGTCCAGGAATTCTTATGAGTGGGCTAGAGACTATGGCATCAGAGTGTACCGTACTTTCAAACTGGGAAAGGTGTTGATCATCATGACAACTGTCGTGGTTTTGCACTATTCAATATACTAAGGCAGGATCTTTACTCTATTCCATTAATACATTCGAGACTATATTTTATAAGGTCAGAGATCCTAGAGGTCCTTCCGAAGCTGAAAACTATCATATAATACTAGCCAAATATAGCAGAAATATCACTTTACAGTTGTCCTTTAGCTACAATTATATATATATTTTTAAATCTTGGACATTAAACAATATTACAATGCTTAGGAAGGGCTTCAAGGAATCGAAGGGTTATACATTAATGATTAAACTATCTCGCCACTTGATGTTCACCTGTTATTTTTATACTAAAATATATCGTTTAATGATAGTTAGAATAAATGGAAGTATGGTACCATATTGTACATACAAAGTTATAAAGGTTTCTGCGACTCCGGTTTCGGTTTACAAAACACATTTTTATATAGTTGTTTCTTTCTTTAATAGTTTGTATACACATTGTAGGTAAACCAACTTCAAAAATGAAAAGACAAAAATAAACTTGTATTTCACAATGTATAGTGCAATGGAACATACTTTATTCTCTGGTATAGTAAGTTGTGTTCTGTAAAATTTGTGTAACTCCAAAACAACTCTTGTACTAACTATAGGTAATGCCAACGAACTTGACAATAATCTTGACCCCTTAACTTCTTATAACTCAAAATGAATGAAAGCAATCGGGCTGAAATTACTATAATTTGCGTAGAGTCGACCAGGAAATAGGTGTGGATATTTACAGTCACTTTGCTCTAGGCCCATTTGAGTTACGAAGAAGTAAAGGATTGAGATTTGTGTCAAGATCGTTGGCGCTACCTATAAACACAAATCTGCATCACAGTTGTAGGATACACAAATTTACAAAGACAAATTGAAATCGACAGAAAATTGTGAAAGTGACTTGGTCCGCGTCCGTGGGTCTTTAACTGCCCGGGCCCAGAATTCCGTTATGACCGTTAACGTCCCCCGGTGAAATTTAAAAGTTTGAATTCGGTTTTCGCCTCGTAGGGTTTGACAGGTCGATGTTCGGTGGCGATTTCTTTTTTACTCTCCTATATTTTTCTGTTTGTATTTGTTGTCTATTCTTTTGTGAGCTGAAGTTTACCAAGTGGCTTTGTGTGTTTGTACGAGTGATCTTTTCCATATGTTACTGTATATTTTTTGGTATTTCATGTATGTGTGCAGATGTAAACGTGTGATCGTGCAAGTGTATTTCTTTCTTTTTGTGTTTGTTTGTATAGTATAATTTTCCATAACTATGTGTGTATATTAGTGTTTTTTATTTGCCATGTCTTCTTTTCACTCCTTTCTATATTTTGTTTTTCCATTTTAATGCGTCTTGAGTCTATTGTTAGCGATGGTTTCACTCCTTTCTTGTTTGTTCGTCTGCATACATATGGAACATTTTTCTTTACGTTTCGGTCTTTCTTTCGGTTCTCTTCGTGAGATACTTGGCTATGCGTTACCTGTGGGTATATCTTATAACAATATTAATTATTTTATCATTCACCTTTATTTTACTATATCCATCGATTTCATTTTCACCCAGTAGCGTGCACAAACGATATTTTGGCTACATAAGTAGGTCCTTATAATACAAGAGCTAAAAGGTCATTCTGACTTTATACATTTCACTGATATATGCCCACTTAGCATATTGTGTTCAGTTTTGGTCTTCGTAATATAAATAAAATAACTTAAAAACAAGAATTTAACGAAGACTATCTTAAGATTACTCTCCGAGTTAGAAATAAACCGTACTGGGAACAACTAAAATAACTAAGCCTATTTAGCTTGACATAGCGCAAAATAATCAAAGATCAGAAAATTATACATGCAATTAAATGCTCATATTAAATCATTAACAACTCACTAGAAGTCCTCCATCTATTACCAGACACCATGATCCCCGAGGTGGTGGCTATAATTGAATCGCCTCCAGATTTCGAGACGATTTTTATCAGTTTTCTGGGTTGTTTTGGTTGCTACCCCATTCACCCTTTGTTTTGTATAGTTGTGTGAGGTACATGTGGAATGTTATCTACTGTTGTAATGGCTATGGATGTGAATGTAGATTGTAAACAGTGCAATCAGCTTGTCCTTGGTGATCAGGTGCTATACTTGTATACATGTAACACTGATCTACCGCACCTAATATTTCGCCATTGCAGTGAGAAGTTCGAAAGTATGTGCAATCTGTCCAATAAACCTTTTGAGCACCCACAGGTAAGCCAAACCTGTACTTCCCGCGCACGAGTGGCAAACATTACCACTCAGTCACATAAGTGTCCTTTCGTTCACATTAAACAATGCATTTAATGTTCAACTGTTGGTTGACTGGTGGACGAATATTTTAATAACATAAGTTGAAGATTGCGGTCAAACATCTGAATATTAGTTATTTTAATCAACTCTGCGTAAGCAGAGTGGTATCGCCCCGCCGTATAGTGGGGTACCACCGGTCAAAAAGTCTCGTCGTCGTCGTCCGTCTGTCCTGAAACTCCTCCGTTGGACGGATTTTCACCAAACTTTGCACGAACATTTGATGGGTGAATGAGATGGTCATTCAAAAAAGATTGTTTGAATTCGTACAATAGTGTTGGTTTTAGGCCAAACACATGGTTTGGCCCCCTCCCCAACACCCACAACCAGCCCCCCCCCCCCCCCCCCCTCTCTCTCTCTATACCAAGCCCCGCCCGCAATACCCCCACCCCCACCCCCATAGGTCAGGTGTAGTATTTAGATTACTGTCTGTATTTGTGTGTGTGTGTGCCATGCAAGGGCACACACATTATTCTGTGGCAGCAACGATGATGGCGTTCTGTGTATGTGTGCCCCTACATCACAGAAGTGATGATGATGATGGTTACTGGATATGTCGCCCTGAAATAACTTATCCTGCATGTGTACGAGGAACGTGCCCCATTTTGGATAGGTTAGGTTGGGTTAGGTTAGGTTAAGTAGTAGTAGTAGTGATGATGGTGACAGTAGTAGTGATGATGGTAAGAGTAGTAGTGATGATTGTAATAGTAGTAGTGATGATGATCATAGTAATGGTGACGATGACAGTAGTAGTGATGATGGTGCAGTTGTAGTGAGGATGGCAATAGTAGTGATGATGGTGATAATATGATTGATGATGGTAACCCATCGCAGAGTTGGGTATGCCGTTTTTATGTTGAGCAAAACGGCACGTCTATTGTATTATTATCGTTATTATTATTAATATGTTTGTTATTATAATTTTTATAAATTCATTACTTAAAATACTATCTATTAAACAATGTGGATTATATAATTACTAACAAGGCGTATTTACATATACAGTATATATATATATATATATATATATATATAGATAAAGCTCGGTATATATATATATATATATATATATATATATATATATATATATATAAAGTATATATATATATATATATATATATATATATATATATATATATATATATATATATATATATATATATTCTTTAATACATACGAGGTTGAAAGAAATGGCAATTTCTGCGTTGGAAATTTTATTATTCAAAGTTTCCAGGTCTCTGATGAGTTTTCGCTGGGTGGAGGGAAGTAGATGAAGGAGATGAGCAAAATTCATGGTTGTACAGGGTTACATTAAAGTACATGAAGATACAGGATATACGACGCGTTTCACTGGACAACCAGCATTATCAAGTAAGGATAATTGCGATTTCTTTCAACCTCGTATGTATTAAAGAAAATTTATTACCTGGCTTTACTAACACATATATATATATATATATATATATATATATATATATATATATATATATATATATATATTATATATAAGTATATATACATGTATATATACTGTATATATTTTTATTTATTTCACTCCAACTCCAAACACCTCCAATGAAGTTCAATTATTATATCAATATATTGAACCAGCTATATACTCATTAGGGATGTTTATAAACATAATAATTTGATTGATTCACAAAACTAAAGTAATGGCATTTCCAGCAAAATATACAGTTAATGACATAATTAAAATATACAGTTAATGACATAATTAAAATATACAGTTAATGACATAATTAAAATATACAGTTAATGACATAATTAAAATATACAGTTAATGACATAATTAAAATATACAGTTAATGACATAATTAAAATATACAGTAATGACATAATTAAAATATACAGTTAATGACATAATTAAAATATACAGTTAATGACATAATTAAAATATACAGTTAATGACATAATTAAAATATACAGTTAATGACATAATTAAAATAGCATTATACGTGATTCCCGGTTTTTGTTGTGTAGAAAAAATAATAATATATACATCTGAAATAATGACCAAATTTATGTTACCATATTCAGGGTTTTAATGAGCCTGGTCGTTGCTCTTATATATAATGGCCCCCTTCAGTGGAGTGGCTAACTTGTTAAATTAGACTATTATATTCAGTTTAGGAAGGATCTTTAGCAATTATAAGCCTTCTAACTATCTCAATCACCTCTTTTAACTACCACTGATCCTTCCTAAGCTGCATGAAATTATCTAAATATAGCTAGAATTAAATATTACAGACTTTGCTGGTACAGAAAGGATTACAACCTTTACTGTGCCATTCTCCAACCTATATTATTTGTGTCTACTCTTCTTTTTCAACATTACTTTTTTGTGCCTACATTTTCTTTTGTGAACATTACTTCTTTTGTATCTACTTTGTCGTTCTACAGCCTTCAGGGGAGGCAGACCGTTTGTTTGGTCTAATAACTCATTTATTCATATATGTTTTAATTTCCTCCCTAGACCTCCATCAAGCTTAGAAAAACACCCCGTAGACAAATAGATAAATTTTTAAATTTTTTCGCTAGAAAAATGTCCCGGCCGAAGGCCGATTCCTCTTAAAATTGCAGGCTCGCTATCGCTCGCCATGAAATAATCAACACCTAAATGACAGGAAAGGTCTTAAAATTGACAACGAAATGGGGCGAAAGGTGTTAAAATCGCCAAACTAATGGGCCGAACGTCTTATAATCTCAAAACTAATGGGGATAAACATTAGGGAAAAGGGGGTCCAGAAAAACGGTCTTGTTTGTCACGAATTTGCCCTTCAATATTGCCTTACCTTTTTTTCTCTACTTTGTACTTTTTCTACCTTACTTTTTGTCTCTACTTTGCCCTTCTTCAACCTTATTTGTTGTCATTATGTTGTCCATTTTCAAACTTACGTTTTTTTTGGCCTACTTTGCCCTTCTTGAACAATCCTACTTTTGTTGCCACTACTTTGTCCTTACTTTGTCAGCCTTACATTCTTGTGAGTGTGTTTAGCCCTTTACTTGTACGCTCCAACGTTGCTTAAGGGGGGTTATTGTGTTTTCTGAACCCCTTTCTTCCTCGTGTTTAGCCCGATAAGTTTTGACATTTTTAAGACGTTTGGCCCATTAGTTTGGCAATTTTAACACCTTTCGCCCCAGTTCGTTGTCAATTTTAAGACTTTTCGTGCCATTTAGGTGTAGATTTTTTCCTGGTGAGCGATAGCGAACCTGTAATTTTAGGAGGAACCGGCCTTCAGCCGGGAAATTTTTCTACCGAAAAATAAAATTTATCTCGAAGAAGGGTCTAGGTTTTTTTTTTTTTTATTACAGCTTGATGGAGGTCTAGCGAGGAAACTAAGAAATATATACATCAATAAATAAATAGACCCAAACTTACCTGCTTCACCTCTTAAGATTTATAAATGTTTCAACTTACTTTATTTTTCTATCCGACTTTTTCCATGCTTTCCTTACTCGCTCAAGTATCTACATTTTCTATCCTCGACCTTCTTTCTATATTTATGCATTTCCCTTTGTATAGCCTAGATTTTTCCTCGGCCTGGTCTTTGCTCCAAATAGGCCTCTTTAGTTGAGTAGGTCATTTTTATAACCTCTACTTTTTTATTTTTTTATCCATCTGCAACCTATTATGTTTGTGAATATGGTCATCCTTTACATGTTCCTCTCTAACATATTTATATATATATTTGTGCTTGAATCTAAATTGTGTTGGTGGTGTAATGGTTTAGATGCTTATGTTTTGGGTGTGGTGTCCCGAGTTCGAAGCCCGCGAGGATCATATGCTTTCATTGGTTTATTCAAGTACATTGGGGTTTGTAATGGACTATTAATGTTAAGAACGGGGTGTTACTCATTGTTTTCTATCCGACTATTCTCTCTCCATTCTTCTTGTTCTTTAGCCTCTACATTGCTAAGCTTGACATTTTATATTGATTATTTTGCCTCTTTTATCCTCTACATTATTCCAGATTGTTCCTGAACCTGGATTTTACTGTATGTTAAGTGACAAATTTGTTATGGGGGGTCATCTTGTTGTTATTGGCCTTTGGTCATTATTATTTGTTCCCTAGACCTTTATCAAGCTTAAATGATTCACACCTAAGACCCCACTTCAAGATATATTTGTACATTTTTCGGTAGAAAAATGTCCCGGCCGAAGTCCGATTTCTACAAAATTACAGGCTCGCTATCGCTCGCCAGGAAAAAATCGACACCTAAATGGGACGAAAGGTCTTATAATTGACGAGATGGAGCGAATGGTCTTAAAATCGCCAAACTAATAGGTCGAGCATCTTAAAATCTCAAAACTAATGGGGCTAAACACGAGGAAGAAGAGGTTCCTAAAAAAACACATACCTCCCCTTAACCTATTAAACGCGAAAATACCCTAGGGCAAGGGTACTTATTTGTGAATTTCTAGCCTTGGATTCTGACAGAATTTGTTATATTTACGATATAAAGCATTACTTGTTTTCAATATGCTTTTATTTTACATATATGATGTATATATGAACCTTCAAGAGTGCTAAAATAAGTTGGAAAAGCATTTGGGTGGTGAAAAACGTAAATATTGGCCACCCGGTCATATTCTCAGGCGAGAGTGAACCAGGTGCAACCCTGCCCTCTCGCTGCCTGTGAGGTAACTGAGGCGAGCGCGGGGCAGTGTCTTGGTGTTATATAATTATCTTTTATGCAACCCACTTGTGCTACATTATCGCGGGAGAGAAAAATAACCGATAAATGATAAAAATAAGAGGAAAAATAGGTGATAATTGAGGAGGGGGGAATAAGGTGGGGAAGGAGGGAAAGAGGGGGGATGAGAAACACATGGATGAGTACTAGAGGGGAATTATCTCACCTAGAGACAAATTCCTTTGTTTTGATAGCCCTTGGGATGTTTTGGAAGGCTTTTTTTATGGTCTTGCTTCCCTATGGCCTATGGCCCTATCCCTATGGCCCTATAGCCTATCGCATTCCCTATGGTGAGCCTTCCGTTAGGCCTATCACGCTTCATGGGTTAAGGCTTCTACCTTGAGCTTGGTCAACCTTACTCTCTTGTGTTTAGTTTGTTTTGTTTTTGCTCTCCAATATTGTTCTTTGCATTTTAATTTTTCTCACTAAATATTTGATCTCCATTCTTCTTCTTTTTAGTGGCTATACTTGCTATAGTCTATTTGCTGTAAGTAGGTGAGAAATCATGACCTCTAACCTCTGTAACTTAAAAACTTTTAGAGTAATCGAGCTAATATTTCTACCATTTGGGAAGAGTCCGTCAAGGAATAGATGTGGACATTTACATCCATTTTGCTACAGCATTTTTAAAGTAACAGATAGAGATCATGATTACTCGCCTACTTACAGCGAATAGACTTTAGCCTTGATACATTCGGCCCATTATTTATTTTTTGCGATTTTAAGACCTTTCGCCTCATTTACTTGTCAGAATATATTTAGATATTGTGTAAAAAAAAAAAATCCTTGACAGCCAAAACTGCATACCTAATCTAGAGGAAATCAGGATTGGCTGAGAATAAGGCAATTTAAATTTACATATTTACCTTCGATACAGAGTTGATATTTGGCAAGCATATGCAGTAAATATAAACCATCTGAAGGTCCCTACTTGCATTATACTGGAGAGAAAAACTGAAAACTAAATCATTTTGCGAGGGATAATTTTAAGGGGGATGGGCGTATTTATTGGCTCATTTATGTATCTTTTTACTATGTTTTTAGTTTCCACCGTAGACCTCCGTCATGTTTAAAATAACACCCCCTAGACCCCTTTCAAGATAAATGTGCAAATTTTTCGGTAGAAAAATGTCCCGGCTGAAGGCCGGCTCCTTCTAAAATTACAGGCTCGCTATCGCTCGCCAGGAAATAGTCGACACCTAAATGGCACGAAAATCTTAACATTGACAAAGAAATGGGGTGTAAGGCCTTAAAATTGCCAAACTAATGTACCGAAAGTCTTAAAATTTCAAAACTAAAATGGTAAACATGAGGGAGGAGGGGGGCCTGAAAAACCAGCCCATCTCCCCTTAAATAGGCCCGGCCCTCCTCTCATAATTATCGTCCCGCTTACCTTCTTCTTCTTTCCATCATCATCTTTTATTCCTTGTCTTCATCCACCTCCCCTTCTTGCCATCCTCCTCTTGCTCAACCCTTAAGGGGAGCTAGACAGACCGTTTTTCTGGACCCCCTTCTCTCTAATGTTTAGCCCCACTAGTTTTGAGCTTATAAGACGTTGGTTCCATTAGTTTGGGGATTTAAAAACCCTGCTCAGGCATATTGGCCCCATATGGGCCAAAAAATATGCGTAAAACAGGTTTTTCGCGAATATTTCACGGCCAGAGGCCGATGGCAAGAAGTTTTGAAGACGAGCAGTCGGTCCGCATCATCCTACAACTGGGAGAGGGTGTGAGCCGCCGCTCTCTCTCCTCCCCTTTCCTGTACCAACCTGTCCGGTCACCATATGGGGTCCATAATCCCAAATGTGTACTACAAATTTCCCCTTCCTATCGAACTTTTTTTTAGCCCCAGAGCTCTGCCTTGTTGTCATCCAAGACCCTTAGCCATACCCTCCACAGCCCTGCAACACAATTAATCCAGCTTATGAGATATGCCTCACTTTTGTTGACCCTTTTTTTCATTTTTTTTTATATATGACTTAAAATTTACAGTAGTGTAATTTGCTCTTAACATAATATTAAGCATTAATTGTAGTTTCTATTGGTAACAAGAAATTTAAAATCCATCAATCAGTTTTCGGGTGAGAGCCGTTTAAAGTGCCGGTCCCCATATGGGGCCACATTGCTAATTTCGTTACACTTCTGGAACATTACCTGAGCAGGGTTAAGACCTTACACCCCCATTTCTTTGTCAATTTTAAGACTGTTCGTGCCATTTAGGTGTCGACTATTTCCTGGTGAGCGATAGCGAGCCTGTAATTTTAGGAGGAATCGGCCTTTGGCCGGGATATTATTCTACCAAAAAATTTACAAATCTATCTTGATAGGGGGTCTAGAGGATGTTTTTCTAAGCTAATGGAGGTCTAGGGAGGAAACTAAAAAAGTATATAAATAAATAAATTAATATACCAAACAAACAGCCACTGTCCCCTTAACCCTTTGAGCATTGTGACAGATTATTGTGGTTATCATTAGATGATTTTATTCAGCTTAGGGTGAACTTGTGAGAGATGAAGAGTTAATTAAGATACTATTTACCCCTTTGATTCCTAGCTACCCTTCCTAAATTGTATAAAATCGACTACTGGTCACCGAAATATACTGTAAACAAGCGTCTTAGAACCTCAAGGGGTAAATTCTTCCTCCTCCTCATCATCATCATCATCGTTTCTTTGTTCTTCTTCCTCTCCCCCCTCCCTATCCCCCTCTTTTTCCTCCTCTCCCCTCCCTCCTCTTCCCTCACCTTATCTTCCTCTTTTTCCTCCTCCCCCCTCCGTCCTCTTCCCCCCTCCCTCGTCTTACCACTCCCTATCTTCCCTTTCTTACTACCCCTCCCTCTTCTTCCTCTTCCCCGTCCCTCCTCTTCCCCTTCCCTATCTTCCTCTTCTTCCTACACATCTATTTTTCCTCCTCCCTCTTTTTCCCTCTCCTCTGCCTCCTCCTTCTCTTTCTTTGATGTCATTGAACTAGTCCCGAGCGCTTCTTCAAGAGCTTAAATGATTGCTGTTGTTATTGTTGTTGTTGTTAGTGAAGCTTGTAAGGGTTGTAATGGTTGTTTGTGTTGTACTTGTTGTTGATATGATGTCTTTATATGTTGTTGTTGTCTATGTTTTCCAGCTGATGGTAAATAGAACCCCTTAGCAAACTGATATCTCGAGACTTGATGGAATTATATGTGAAACTACTATGTCTCTGTCACATAAATACCAAACATTTATTTGTTACAACATTCACAACGAGTGTCCAAGCTTTTAAGCCACTACACCACGGCGTGATATAGGAATAACCCGAGTTGCGTGGGGAATCTTGTAAACATCCCTGTATGGTACCCTGGAATATGGATCCTGCGACTTGTACATGAACGGAAATACATTCTCCAAGTAGGATTTCCCTACTCCTTAATATAAATAGGAATAGGTTTTGATTCCTTTGTCACGCCGTGGTGTAGTGGATTAAAAACTTGGATTCTCGTTCTGAATGTTGAAGGTTCGAGTTATTAGCTCACGTATTGTTCAGGCTCTGTCTCGAGTCGGCCACCCCCAGCTTAAAGAAAAAAATGGGAAATGTGCCTGAGTATTTAGGTAGATAGATAGATATTTGTGAGATATATTTGATATTAATGACTCGTGTTTGGCTGGGCGATAATTAAAATGAAATCTCTATAGCCCGAGTTGCGTAGAGAATCTTGTAAAACTCCCTGTATGGTATTCTGAAATATAAATCCTGTGACTTGTGCATGAATTGAAATACACTCCATGTAGGATTTCCATTCTCCTTAATATAAATAGAAAAAGGTTAAGATGCCTTAATCACGCCGTGGTGAATTGGATTAAAAGCTTGGACACCCGTTCTGAATGTCGGAGGTACGAGTCCGGCTGGGAGTGTATATATATATATATATATATATATATATATATATATATATATATATATATATATATATATATATATATATATATTGAAGCAATTTAGGCAGTTGTGTATATACGGTGTCGTGTGTTATTTCTGAGTATAATGTTGACGTTTTTCGATCATATATAATATTACTTTGAGGGGATGGTGCATTTTTAGTTGCGACTATAAGTTATAAAAATTGTTTGAATTATGTCTGTTGTATCTATATTCATACTAATGGGCGCACTTTTATTATAACTAGATTTTTTTTCCCCAGACGCCGTAATTCCCAAGAATGGGTGGCCATGAAGATTATGCGTTTGTCACGAATTGCTAGGGCTTGACATCTAGCAATAACATTTTGACAGAGAGGATTCGATCCGCCGACCCTTTGATCAGCAGCCGAATCTCTACTGACTATGCCACGGCTCGCGACTAGATAAATATATATATTCTTATACACTAACATAATTTGTTCTACTATCCATCTATAACTAACATTTAAATATTTGTATACCTATATCATTCGAAGTATTTGTCTATATACAGTTCATGTATCTATAATGTATATTTATCTGCCATTTGTACATCTCTCCCAGCCTACATCTATATACACGTTATCAATGTATTAGCCTATCTATATACTCCATGTATATACGGTGCTAATGGTGGTAAGTAATTACTCCCTTGGGTATATTACGAGGGCTTAATCTATTAATGTGTGTGTTTAGGGAGTAACGTGTGTGTGTGTGTGTGTGTAAGTGTAAGTGTGTGTTTGTGTGTGTGTGTGTATGTATGTATGTATGTGTGTATCTATCCATCTTCTTGCAACAATAATCTGTGCCAGCCCACACCGTTGTCCCTGGCGAGTGAAAGTTGATGAATAATATAATTATACCCAATGTTGAATCTCTCTCTCTCTCTCCCTCTCACTCTCTCTCGCTCTGGCAAGTTGAAGAAAACAATACATATATAGTGTGTGTCTATATTTCTATAGGTGAAAGATTCAATGACATTTCCTTTCCCTATCTAGCTATCACGCAAGTAGAGTGTTTTAAATATCTAGGAGGAACGATAAGCAGGAGTGGAGGTATGGAAGTGGAGGTAAAACAGAGAGTGTGTGAAGGAAGGAAGGTTTTCGGAGCAATGGGAAGTATGTGGAAGACGAGAAATCTCGGAGTGAAAGTAAAAAGTGCACTGTATCAAGGAATTGTTGTGCCAACAGTGATGTATGGGGCTGAGGCATGGGCTCTGAAGAAAAAGGAGAAAAGAGGGCTGGATGTGATGGAGATGAGCTGCTTGAGGAGTATGTGTGGAGTTACTCGTAGAGACAGATTGAGGAATGAAGAGATACGTAGGAGAGTGGGGCAGCAGGAACATTTGTCAGCCAGAGTGGACAGAAGGGTGCTGAGCTGGTATGGTCATGTTGAACGAATGGGAGATGAAAGGCTTACAAAGATAATATGTGAGTCAGGTACAAGGGGAGATAGAAGGGCAGGAAGACCCCATTGAGATGGAGAGACTGTGTAAGAAAGGCTTTGGATGATAGAGGAATGACTATAGATCAGGCAGGGGAAGTGGTGGTTGACAGGAGTGAATGGAGAATGCTTGTGAATAGTTGAGTGAACATGTGGTCATTTGGAGTAAGGGGTCGGGCGCAAGTTCGACTAGATAATAGTCCATCAGGCGCCTGGCCCGGGGAGACGATTAATATGAAGGGTGTGCCTGGAAGTGTGGTGGGAGGGCTTGTGGCTTTGGCTCCGCTGCATGTCTGCCTGCCGAGATCGGAACCTCTCCGGGTGGTCAGGCGCCGGGGGAGTGCTGGAGCGACCTTGGTAACCCTGGTCTCTGGGTCTTCTCCTGGGTGACCTGGATGTGTGTGAGTTTGTATTTTTGATCAGTGTTTATTTTTTGTTTTATGTTGTTTTTGTGTTTTCCCTGTTCTTGCTCTGTCTTGAGTCGGCTACCCCCAAAATGGGGATTGGGCCTGAGCATATAGATAGATAGATAGGTAGATCTAGCTATTCTATAAATTCCTTCAGGCAGTTTCCAACCCCTGTAAGTTTATTCACTTTTAACTGTTTTCATATATGGCAATTACCAGAGGGACCAGAGTTGGGAGAGAGCCTTGTTCTTTGCTATCCTTTCTTCCCACTTTCCCTTACTTTCGAGTTTGCTATCCATACTAGAATTAA
This sequence comes from Paralithodes platypus, assembly GCA_032716605.1. Lineage (NCBI taxonomy): Eukaryota > Metazoa > Arthropoda > Malacostraca > Decapoda > Lithodidae > Paralithodes > Paralithodes platypus. The sequence goes on along the minus strand of CM064576.1, from coordinate 23,076,806 downwards.
GTCCTGACCACCTCTTGGGGATCGTAAGGTCTGTTTGGCCCGTGTATATATGTAAATCCATGTAAATCTCTCACTCTCTGTGTATGTGCCTATTTAGTCTGTCTGTCGTCTATATTCCTGAGGCCTTCTTTCTGACTGCCTGGCTAACTATCTACCATTCTATCTTTTCATCTGTCTATTTCTGTCTATCTGTCCGTCTACTAGTATCTATCTACCTGTCTATCGATCGATCTTTTTCGTTATACTTATTTGATTCAATTATTACCGGTATATCCCTGATTTTTTTTTTTTTTTTTTTTTTCTATATTCCAACTTACTTCCTCTCGGGCATAGGCTGAGAGCCTTAACATTCACCGCTTTACAATGAACAGTGAAGCCCGTGAGGTCTTGTTCCAGTCTAGGGAGTGAGACATGTGAAGCACGTAGAGTACAACGAGCACCTGCCATCTTGCCTTCACATGAGACACGGTGGTCACTCATGGCCCGAAACGACCCCATCTCTGAAGCCATCTCGTTCCCGTGCTTCACTGTCTCACCCCCTACACTCGGACTCTCACACTTACACACACACAACGCCACCTGTTGAGCAGATAACTCACCAGGCATTGCACCCCTATAGCATATTTTGAATATGGGAATATTCATACACTGCTATTTAATCAGGGAACAATGAGGGTATTTTATTGACGTTTCGGTGGGCTTGTGGTAATGCACTGATACTAGGTACAGCACAAATTCCATCCCAATAATATCTTCCCATTGATACATCGGGATTTGAACCCGGGTCCTTTGGATTACCAGGCCAGTGGCAAGACCACTCCATGTATGTATTGTTCATGTTTACCTGTCTAATAAGTCATTTCCCAGCTGTCATTACGTTTGGATTGCTCTGTGCTATATTATTGTCTGTCAGATGTTGAATAGGGTGGGTAAGTGTAGGAACATGTTTGTATATTTCACTCGATATGAAGAAATTAAGGTTAGATATTGCTGATTCCAATTATAATTTAAAACATACTTGGTGCTGAGACATCACTTATTAGCGCGACTGTACCTACTTCCTGTCATTTATCTCTGTTTGCTTGTTGTTTATAGCTCTCTATCTAATTATCTATCCATCAATGACCTATCTATCAATTTGTCTATCTATCAATATCTACAGTATACAGTATATCTATCTATCCATATATCCATATATTTGTCTATCTATCTATAGATCTATCTATTTATTTATCTATTTATCTATCTATTTAGTTATCTACCCATCTATGACCTATCTATCTAGCTACCTATGGCCTATCTATCTATCTATCTATCTATCATTAGCAAAGGAAGTTAACTATATCCTAGTACATGAATACGACGTGAATTTTTGAGAACTAATGATGTCAATGCTATCAAGTCAAGAATAATGTTTGTACAAAACCATGAACCTATAATGCGGTAATGTGTAAGGTTACTGTTATCTCTATTGTATAATATGTACAAAGTTAATTGTGTAGCTTGTTATGAAATAAAGAATTGATTCTGAATCTCTCTCTCTCTCTCTCTCTCTCTCTATATATATATATATATATATATATATATATATATATATATATATATATATATATATATATATATATATATATATATTTATTTATCTATCTATTTATCTGTCTATCTATCTATTTATCTATATTCATCTAACTATCTATCTATGTATCTATCCCGCTCCAAAGGTATCTAACTGCGAGTGTTGGTCGTTTGATGAATAATGAGCCACTGTCACTCAATCTGAAGCCTGTTTCATTTTCTAAACTAATGGTTGTCGGTTCACTACGGATGGGGATCATTTATCTGTATTTTGTGTAACTATTTCCTTTCCTATTGGTGTCTGTCTCTCTACGTATATTTGTTTGTTTCTGTGTCTATCTATGAAACTATCAATCAAGCTATGTATGCATTTGTTTATCCCTATGTCTATCTATCTATATCTATCTATCTATCTATCTACCAATCCCTGGGCTCCATCTACAGTATATCTGTCTATCTATACCTCCTTGTCAATCTAGTTATTTATCTATCGGTGTAGTACTCTCTCTATCTATCCATCTATCCCTGTCCCATATATATATTTGTTTGTCTCTGTCTATCTATACCTCTTCATCAATCAAGCTAGTTATCCATCTATTTATCCATCTATCTATATATCCATCTATCCCTGACCTCCATCTATATCTGTATCTATACCTCCTTATCAATCTATGTTTTTATCCATTTATCCCTATATCTATCTATCCATCTATCCCTGGCCTCCATCTATCCCTGTTTATATATAACTCCTTATCAACCAAGCTATTTATTTATCCATATATCCCTCTATCTATCTATCTATCTATCCATCAATCCCTTCATCTAGCTCTGTCTATCTATACCTCCTTATCAAGCTATCTATTTATCTATCTCTTCAACCCTCTATCTATCTACCCGTCAATCCCTGTTATCTGCAGAGCATGTAATCGGTTGTTGATAAATATTAAATATGTGCCATTCATTCCGAAGACTGTCTTATCTCTGATGGGTTTTTCCTGGCCCCTGTTCTCCCTCATGTTTAGCCCTTTTAGTTTTGACATATTATGACGTTCGGCCAATTAGTTTGGCGATTTTAAGATATTTCCCCCATTGCTTTGTCAATATAAAGACCTTTTGTGCCATTTAGGTGTCGATTCTTTCCCTGACAAGCGATAGCCAGCCTGTAATATATGAGGAACATTTTTTCTGCCGAAAAAATGTACAAATGTATCTAGAAGAGGGATCTTGTGGATGTGTTTATTAAGTTTGATGGAGATCTATGGAGGAAACTAACAAACATTACCATTAAATGAAATAATAGACCAACAAAATTACCCTTCCCCCTTAAATAAAATATTGCAAGTTTGCTGTTGATAATGTGGAATATTATATTTTATGTATATATTTTGCCTATCTATTCCTGTTTCTAACTATATCTATATCACCACTTTTCCATCTATCTTTCTTTCTATATTTCTATCTACCTGCCGTATTTATTAGTGTTTGTATTTTTTTTTTTTTTTTTTTTTTTTTTTTTCTTCTATGTGATTGAGGGAGGCAAAAGGCATAACTGCCTATAGCGAGTGCCTCCCCCATAGTTGAAAGAGTGACAGGGCCAAAATCAAGGGACGTTCGAGCCAAAATGCCTGGACACACGGAGTTTGAAGCAATTTAAGTCATAGGAAGAGGGAAAGACTGATTCTGGGAGAGAGTTCCAGAGCTCAGCTGTTGAGTAGAAGAAAGTTTGAGAGTAACGTTTCACTCTTGGGTTGGAGAGTTGCACAGAGTAGGGGTGGGATTGAGTTGCAAGACGGGTACCACGTGCCCTACGTAAAGGAGGTGGTATGCACTGGGATAGCTCTGAGGAACACTGATTATTATAGTAGCGATAGAATAGCGAGAGAGATGCAACATTGCGGCGGAGAGAGAGAGATTGCAGAGAGTTGGTGAGTGGACGGGAGTTAATGATACGAAAGGCCTTCCTTTCAACTTTGTCTAGGAGAGCGGTGTGAGAGGAACCTCCCCACACATGTGAACAATACTCAATACAAGGGCGCACTATGCCCCTGTACAGAGCAAGAAGCTGTGCAGGGGAAAAGAACCCCCTAAGGCGGTTGAGCACACCCAGCTTCTGGGAGGCTGCCTTAGCAAGACTGGTAATATGGTCCTTCCAAATGAGAGCAGAAGAAAAAGAGACACCAAGAATATTGAGAGAAGATGAAGGGTTGATTTTTGTATTGTTGAAGAATAAGGGATAGTCCGCTGGGAGATCCTGACGGGTAGATAGATGGAGAAATTGGGTTTTGGAAGCATTAAAGTTAACAAGGTTTTCTCTGCCCCAATTGGAAATAGTATTTAGATCAGAATTTAAGAGTTCTATGGCTTCATTACGTTTGTCGTTGAGGGATTGCTGGCTGGGGCGTTCTGAAAACTAATGGAGTAGTGTAAGGTTGAGTCGTCTGCGTATGAATGGATGGGAATTAAGGTACAGTTAAGGAGATAATTTATAAAAATTAGAAAGAGAATAGGAGATAGGACAGAGCCCTGAGGAACACCGGAGTTTATAGAGTGAGGAAGTGAACAATGGCCGTCCACAACCGCGGCTATGGAACGGCCGAAAAGGAAATTAGAGACACAGGCACAGATGGAGGGATAGAAACCGAAGGAGGGCAGTTTAGAAATTAAAGATTTATGCCAGACTCTATCGAAGGCTTTCGATATGTCTAGTGCAATAGAAAAAGTCTCGCCGAAGTCCCGAAAGGAGGATGACCAAGAGTTAGTAAGATATGAAAGAAGATCACCAGTAGAGCGACCCTTAAGGAAGCCATACTGGCGATCTGAGAGCAGATTATGAGAAGAGAAATGCTTAAGAAATTTGGAAGCAAGAATAGTTTCAAAAACTTTAGAAAGACAAGAGATAAGAGCAATTGGACGATAGTTGGAGGGTTGAGAGCGGTCACCCTTCTTTGGGACAGGTTGAATGTGAGCAAACTTCCAGCATGAAGGGAAGACGTTAGAGGATAGACAGAGACGAAAGAGTTTGCCTAGGCAGGGAGTCAGCACGGAAGCACAGTTTTTGAGAACAACAGGAGGAACACCGTCCGGACCGTACGCCTTATTAGTGTTAAGCCCAGAGAGGGTAGAAAGTACATCTTTAGAAGAGATTAGGATATTAGGCATAAGTAAGAGAGAGGAGGGCGGAGAGGGAGGAATAGCACCGGAATCATCCAAGGTGGAGTTTCTAGCAAAAGTTTGAGCGAAGAGTTTAGCTTTGTCAGAGGAAGAAGTGATGGTTGTGCCATCAGAGTGGGAAAGGGGAGGGAAAGACGAGGAAGAGAAATTGTTGGATAGGTTTTTGGCTAGATGCCAGAAAGCTTGGGAAGAGCTAGAGTTGGATAGTTCAGTGCATTTATTATTGATGAAAGAGTGTTTGGCAAGTCGAAGAACAGATTTGGCTTGATTCCGGGCAGAAACATATGAAGAATGAGAGTCTTGAGTTTTAAGGCGTCGGTACCGTTTGAATGCTTCCTCCTTATTGCGGACAGCAGTAGAACAGGCGTGAGTAAACCAAGATTTTTTAGCATTAGTCTGAGAGAAAGAGAATGGAATGTATGCTTCCATGCCCGATAGGATTACCTCGGTAATGCGTTCAGCACTCTCCGAGGGTCCTCGGCCATGGAAGCAGAAATCATTCCATGGGAAATCAAAGAAGTACTGCCGAAGAGCCTCCCAGTCGGCAGCGCCAAAGTGCCACAAGCGCCGCCGGCTAGGAGGATCGGGTGGCTGTACTGGAGAGATAGGACAGGTGACAGAGATAAGTTTATGGTCGGAGGAGCCCAGAGGAGAGAAAAGATCGACAGTATAAGAAGAAGGGTTAGAAGTTAGAAACAAGTCAAGAATGTTGGGCCGATCTCCGATGCGATCCGGGATACGGGTGGGTTGCTGAACTAACTGCTCTAGGTCATTTAGGATAGAAAAGACGTAGGCTTGTTCACCAGGTGGATCAGTAGTGTGAGAGGAGAGCCAATGGCGGTGGTGAACGTTGAAATCTCCTAAGATGGAGATTTCTGAGAAAGGAGAAATGGATAGAATGTGTTCCACTGTAGAGTTTAGATAGTCAAAGAATTTCGGAAAGTTGGTAGAGTTAGGGGAAAGATCTAGTTATCTGTTCAACTATATATCTATCTATCTATCTATCTATCTATCTATCTATCTATCTATCTATCTATCTATATCTCCCTATCTATCTATCTATCAATCGATCTATCTATCTATCTATCTATATCTATCTATCTATATCTATATCTATCTATATCTGTCTATCTATCCCTGACTTGCTCCACCGTTATCTCCAGAGAGCGTTGACCGTTGATGAATAATAATAAATCACTGCCACTCGCTATGAAGACTGTCTTATCTCTTTAACCCTTTGGAGATTGTGACGCATTTTAACAGTTTATTTGGGTTATTATTCGACGATTTCATACAGTTTAGGAAGGATGTGTCGGAATTATGAGAGTAAAGGCTATCTCAATTAACCCTCTGATTTCAATATACCCATCCTAATCTGAATAAAAATCTACTAATAATAGCCTGAAAACAGAACATAAATGCGTATCGTATCTGGAAAGGGTTAAGTTTACTGGTTTTCATGAACAAATTAATGGCATACTGTTTCGCAAAGTGTATAATATATGCTTTAACATAAGTTCAGTGTGGTAATAGTGTTTTAGTTATTGTACTGGAGTTTTGTATGTTTCGTGGGTAGTTTAACTTTGCAGATTTATATATTTCTTTTAATGTGTTGGTAAAAGGATTATTGCGCTTGGCGGTTAGGATTAGTGATTATCGCCTGTCAGGTTATTTTTGTTATTATTTTTTTTGTTTGCGTTATAGCAGTATTTGTCTAGGTCAGTAAAGTACCACCAATTTGCCTGCTCCTTACAGATATGCAATATTCCGTTCGAGGCGCTCTCAATTGTAACACTTTTTTGTTTACACTTCATTATTTTCAAGTCAGGTGACGGAATAAATTATACGAACTGTTGAACTTTGTATGTAGAATTCTTTGATTGGTATTGTTTCTTAACCACAGATCCTTCCTAAACAGCATAAATTCGTCCAATGATATCCAGACTAAACTCTCAAAACGCGGCCTAGTCTTCAAAGGGTTAAATAAAGTGTTAGCGACTGGACTTCTCTTCTCTAGTGGTGGCGAGGATAATTATGTGAAGTATTTAATCTCTATAATTATTATATCCATCTGTTTTGTTGTTCTGAATCGATCTAACTTTGCCCTGTTCATTAGTTTATACCCATCTATCTATATATATTTATCTATCTGCCTGCCAGCTTGCCTGCCTTCCTTGCCTAACAAATCTCCTTGACTTTTTTCATGATATCTTCAACATGTATGACGAAAGTAAAGCCGACGACATTGTCTACCTTGATTTCCAATATGCATTGATAAAGTCCCCCACAAAGTCTCTTGATAAAATTAAAAGTTCGTGTCATAGAAGGATATGTACTTCGATGGATTGATAATTGTCTTACTGGGCGTACGCAACGAGTAGCAATAATCAGTAAAAGCCTCAGACTGGAAAAAACGTCACAAGTGGTGTGTCGAAGGGGTCAGTTCTCGGACCCGTTCTTTTCTTAATTTATATTATTGACATTGATAACGATCTTTCATGTACAATTTCAAAATTTGCAGATTATGCCAAAATAGCAAACATAGTAGTACTTCCCTTGCATGTTCAACAGATCCATGATTTAGATTAATTAGCAAATTGGGCCCAAACTTGGCAAATGAGTTTCAATACCGACAAATGTAAAATACTACATATAGGATACAAGAATGAAAATTCAAACTATTCAATGAATGGTAGCCAACTCAAAAATACTGATAAAGAAACTGACTTAGGAGTAACAATATCAAGTACTTTAAAACCCAGCCAACAAAGTACCGAAGTAGTTAAGAAAGCAAACAAAATGATTGGCTTCATTGGAAGATCGTTTGAATACAAACCTGAAAATGCCATTCTCACCTTATACAATTCTTTGGTTCGCACCCATCTGGAATACTGTGTACAGTGTTGGTGTCCATATTATCAAAAGGGCATAGCTAAACTGGAGAGAATACAGCGGAGAGTGACAAAAATGATCCCTAGACTAAGAAAAAAAGTCATATGAAGAGCGTCTAAAAGAGTTAAATCTGTTCAGTTTAACAAAGCGGAGGCTGAGAGGGGACCTAATTTATGTGTTTACAATTATTAAAGGTATTGAAAATATAGATGTCGACAAATATTTCACAATCGATCATTCAAATTACAATAGAGGAAATGGTTGCAAGATAATCGGAAAGCATTTCTTTTTCAATCGAGTAGTATTAAAACTATGGAATGGACTATCAAGTCATGTCATTGAATGCAGTACTGTTGAAACATTCACAATACGCCTAGATAAATATTTCGCTCTTAACCCTTTGAAGCTCTGACGCGTTTTAACAGTTTATTTTGGCTATCATTAGACGATTTTATGCAGCTTAGGAAGTATCTGTCGGTATTAAAAGGGTAAATACTATCTCAATCAACCCTTTGACTTCCATATACCGTTACTATTCTGAATAAAATCGTCTAACAGTAGCCATAAACAGAACAGAAACGCGTATTGGAGTTTGAAAGGGTTTATCCACGATTAACTGCTTTTACAAACGAATAGCAGCACTTTTTCACATAGGTTAGGTAATTTAGTTATAAGCAGCTTCGAAAGGATCAATATATCTGTTGTTGCTTGTTTTCATGTGTACTCCTTTGTACCTACCTACCTGCCCACCTACCTACGTACTTGCCTACCTACCTACTTACCTACCTACCTACTTACCTACCTACCTACCTACCTGTCCACCCACCTACCTACTTACCCACCTACGTACTTGCCTACCTACCTACTTACCGACTTTCCTATCTACCTACCTACCTACTTACCTACCTACCTACCTACCTACCTACCTACCTACCTACCTACCTTCCTTCCTACACACCCCCAGCCACCTACCTACCTACCTACCCACCTATCTACCTACCCACCTACCTACCTACCTACCTACCTACCTACCTACCTACCTACCACACCCACCCACCCACACACCCACACACCCACCCACCTACCCACACATCCCACAGTTATCTCCAGAGAGTGTTGGCCCTCGATGAATAATGAATCACTTGCCGCTCAATCCGCAGAAAGTCTTATCTCCTAAACTTGTGACTAAGTTTGGCTGGCGATAATGATGATGATAGGATGATAATGATGGTGGTTATAAGTGATGATGGCAATGGGTACAAGAGGTTGTTGGTGATCGTGATGATGATGATGACGGTGATAATAATGATGGTGGTGATAGTGATGATCAAGAGGGATACAAGCGGTAGTTCGGTGATAGTGATGATGATGGTGATGCCAGGATGATGATAATGATGATGGTGGTTATAGTGATGATTTGGAAGGGTATTAAGAAGTAGGTTAGTGATAGTGATGATAATTGGAGGATTTTCTTTAATTCCCTTCCTCCCTAATGTTTAGCCCCATTAGTTTTGAGATTTTTAGACGTTCACCCCATTAGTTTCCCAATTATATTACCTTTCTTACCATTTAAATCTCGATGTTTTCCGGGTGAGCAATAGCGAGCCTGTAATTTTGGAGGAACCGGCCTTCAGCCAGAACAACTTTCTAATGAAAACTAAAGATTTATTGTTTACGCTTGATGGAGGTCTAGGGAGGAAATATATATAATAGTAATATATAAATAAACAGATAATTACACCCTACTCTCCTTAAGGGGGGTCACAGGGTTTTTTATCTCTCCTTTTATTTCTCTTTCTCTGGCTAGTATATATTCGGCCCCATTCAGCCTACTGTTAGATGACGTTTACTTCCATCCAGGTGTCGATTTTTTCCTGGCGAGCGGTAGCGAGCCAGCATATTTTGTTTAAAGATTTTGACAGCAGGCTAAATTCGTACCCGGCGAAGCCGGATTTCTCCATACAATGCTGGTTCGCTATCGCTCACCAGGAAGAAATTGACACCTGGATGGGGATACACGTCTTACAATAGTAGGCTGAATGGGGCCGAATGGATACAAGCCAGAGAAAGAGAGAAAAAAGCCTGTCACCCCCCTTAATATTCATGATATGAAAAGGGGTGGTGAGAATGTGAAATATCCCTATCCATGTATCTATCTGTCTATCAAACTTCTATCTATCTATCTCTACTGGATCTCCCTCTACTGTTATCTCCTGAGACTGCTGCAGGTTGATATATAATGCATCACTGTCACTCACTCTTAAACTAATATTATTGTAACTTTGGCATTGGTGGTGATAATGGTGATGGTGGTGGTGTTGATGATAGTGGTGGTGATGATGGTAGTGATGATGGTGGTGGTGAGAAAGGTGGTAGTGATAATGATGGTAATGGTGATTTTGCTGATGATAGTGGTGGTGTTGAAGGTGGTAGTGATGGTAATGATGATGGTGGTGATTGTGATAATAATGGTGATATTGGTGAGAATAGTGGTGGTGATGATGGATGGTAATGTGATACTGGTGAGGAAGGTGGTGATGATGGTCATGATAATAGTGGTGAGAATGGTGATGGTGGTGGTGATTATGATGATAGTGGTGATATTGGTGAGAATAGTGGTGGTGATTATGGTGGTAGTGATGATGCTGGTGATGATAGTGGTGATATTGGTAATGATGATGGTGGTAATTATGATGATAGTGGTAATAACAGTGATAATAGTGGGGTTGATGATGGTAGTGGTGATGGGGATGCTGTGAAATATCTATCCCTCTACACATATGTTTCGGTCTGTGTAACTCCGCCCTTTATAAATGTCCAATAATTTGTATTGAGCGAGTTAATTAGATTGTTTTGGGGTCACGGCAGTCTAGCTTTAAGGAAAGATGGGGCCTTTTTTTCTATTAATTCATATATTCCTTTATTTTATAGTTTCCTCGCTAGACCTCATCAAGCTTAGAAAAAGACATCCTAGACCCCCCTTCAATATAAATTTGTAAATTTTTCGGTAGAAAAATTACCCGACCGTAGGCCGGTTTCTCTTAAAATTTCAGGCTCTCTTTCGCTTACCAGGAAAAAATCGACACCTACTTTTTTGTGTTTTTGTTGTGTTAGGGGAGACAAAAGGCAGAACTGCCTGCAGCGAGCACCTCCCCCATAGTTGAAAGAGTGACAGGGCCAAAATCATGGGACGCTCTAGCCAAAATGCCTGGACACACGGAGTTTGAAGCAATTTAAGTCATAGGAGGGAAAGACTGGTTCTGGGAGAGTTCCAGAGCTCAGCAGTTGAATAGAAGAAAGTCTGAGAGTAACGTTTGGCACAAAATGTCTTAAATTTGAAAAAAAAAAAAAAATGGGGCGAAAGGTGTTAAAATCGCCAAACTAATGGGCCAAACTTCTTATAATCTTAAAACAAATGGTGCTTGACACGAAGGAGAAAAGGGACCAGAAAAACAATCCGTCTCCCATTTCGACTGAGATAGATAGTTGATGAGATAGATAGTTGATGAGGTAGGACTAGTTGTTTAATTGATTTAGTTGATGAGGTAGATAGTTGGTGAGATAGATCGTTATATGAGATAGTTAGTTGATAAGATAGATAGTTGATGAGATAGATAGTTGATGAGATAGATAGTTGATGATATAGTTAGTTGATGAGATAGATAGTTGATGAGATAGATAGTTGATGAGATATTTAGTTGATGAGGTAGTTAGTTGATGAGATAGATAGTTGATGAGGTAGATAGTTGGCGAGATATTTAGTTGATGAGGTAGATAGTTGGTGAGATAGATCGTTATATTCAGAGATAGTTAGTTGATGAGATAAATAGGTAAGGCAAACAATGCCGTGAATTTAATTATCCTGTTTGTTACAAGGAAATCTACTTAGTGCTGAAGTAAATATTACAAAACGATTAGCATGCTAACGTAACATAAATATATTTTACAACCAGAATAACTAAGAAGTAAGTGATCTGATATACTGTAGTTAACTTTACGGGACCTACTGTACAGTATATCCGTTTTTTTTTTTTTTTTTTTTTTTTTAAAGCTAGCGAAAACTTAACTGGTCCTCATCTTAAGGGAGGATTTCAGTTTTCTCCCTAGACTTCTATCAAGTTTAAAAACGTCCCCAAGATCCCATTCAAAATTAATGTGTAAATTTTTTCGGTTGAAAAGTGTCCCGGCCGACGACCGGTTCATCTTAAATTACAGGCTTGGTATCACTCGCCAGGAAACAATCTACACCTAAATGGCATGCAAGGTCTTGATATTGATGAAGAAATGGGACGAAAGGTTTTAAAATCGACAAACTAAGGGGGTGAACGTCTTAAAACCTCATAACTAAT
>CM064576.1:23052319-23059819 GCA_032716605.1 Paralithodes platypus | reverse complement strand
CTGGTTGAGAGCTACTGGTTGAATTGGTCTACTGGTTGAGAGCTACTGGTTGAATTGGTCTACTGGTTGAGAGCTACTGGTTGAATTGGTCTATTGTTTGAGAGCTACTGGTTGAATTGGTCTATTGTTTGAGAGCTACTGGTTGAATTGGTCTACTGGTTGAGAGCTACTGGTTGAATTGGTCTACTGGTTGAGAGCTACTAGTTGAATTGGTCTATTGTTTGAGAGCTACTGGTTGAATTGGTCTACTGGTTGAGAGCTACTGGTTGAATTGGTCTACTGGTTGAGAGCTACTGGTTGAATTGGTCTACTGGTTGAGAGCTACTGGTTGAATTGGTCTACTGGTTGAGAGGTACTGGTTGAATTGGTCTACTGGTTGAGAGCAACTGGTTGAATTGGTCTACTGGTTGAGAGCTACTGGTTGAATTGGTCTACTGGTTGAGAGCTACTAGTTGAATTGGTCTATTGTTTGAGAGCTACTGGTTGAATTGGTCTACTGGTTGAGAGCTACTGGTTGAATTGGTCTATTGTTTGAGAGCTACTGGTTGAATTGGTCTTGTTTGAGAGCTACTGGTTGAATTGGTCTACTGGTTGAGAGCTACTGGTTGAATTGGTCTACTGGTTGAGAGCTACTGGTTGAATTGGTCTACTGGTTGAGAGCTACTGGTTGAATTGGTCTACTGATTGAGAGCTACTGGTTGAATTGGTCTACTGGTTGAGAGCTACTAGTTGAATTGGTCTATTGTTTGAGAGCAACTGGTTGAATTGGTCTACTGGTTGAGAGCTACTGGTTGAATTGATCTACTGGTTGAGAGCTACTGGTTGAAGTGGCAGTTCCCCGGTACAGACAGCAGATTGGATTAGGTTAACCCCTTCTGTACCGGCGACGTCTTTTAACTATATTCTGGCTACTATTAGACGATTGCATTCAGTTTAAATTGGGCCTCCAGCCATTAACAAGCTTCCAACATCTCACTTAACCCTTTTTACCACCACAGATCCTTCTTAAACTGCACAAAAACGTCTAAATTTAGCTAGAATATAATACAAAAACATCACCGGTACAGAACGGGTTAAGGGGAGGAATGTCGTTTTTCTGGCCCCTCTTCTCCCTCATGCTTATTTCCTTTATTTGTTCAGAATATAATACTGTCCGCCCAATAGTTTGGCGATTCTAAGACTTTTCGCCACCATTTCTTTGTCATTATTAAGACCTTTCGTGTCATTTAGGTGTCGAGTTTTTTTCCTGGGGAGCGATATAGAGCCTTTAACATAGGAGGAATCGGCCTTCAGCCAGGGCACTTTTCTACCGAAAAACGTACAAATTTATCTAGAATGGGGATCTTGGGGATGTTTTTTAAGCCTGATGGAGGTCTAGAGAGGAAACTAAAAACATATATAAATTAACCCTTCCAGTAGCAGCGACGTCTGTTATAATATATTCTAGCTATATTCTAGCTATATTTGGACGATATTATGCAGTTTAGGAAGGCTCTGTTGGTAGGTAAAAGGGTTGATTGAAATAGTCTGGAGCCATATTATTGCTAGAGGTCTTTTCAAAACTTAATAAAATCGTCTAATAGTTACCTGCAGTTAATGAAAAGGACGCCACTGGTACTGAATGGGTTAATAAATATACCAAAACAACAAAGGCAACCCCCATAAGTGGCTTTATGTTGGTACCGGCTTATATGACCTTGGTTGTGTTGGCACTGGTTGAGAGCTACTGGTTGATATAGTCTACGGGTTGAATTGTCATGGTGAGGGAGAGATGGAAAAGGAAAGGAAAGGAATGGAGGACCTATAGCATGAGAGAGAATATGGTGGGATGACAAAGAGGAAAGGAGATAACCGAGAGAGCGAGAGAGTGCCGACAAAAACATTTCATAGAAGGCTAATTCTATCTTATTTTACTTCGAGAGTATTGCTAGTATTGCAGTGTTGATGTTTTACTAGTATAATCAATAGAATAAAATGCAACATGATTTATAAGAATGAGGAAATAAGATAATTAGATCAATTGGTCAAAAATTGAGATCATATTCAAGGACAAAAAAGGGGAAGATCAAGATCATCTAATAATAATAAACATAATTATAAACATTATGAATGAATGACAACATGGGACAATAATAAGACAACGTAATTTATGCTTGAGGGAACAGTAGTATTGTAATGCATAAAACTCTAGTTTATCAAAGACATTGTCTGACAGAGAGAGAGAGAGAGAGAGAGAGAGAGAGAGAGAGAGAGAGAGAGAGAGAGAGAGAGAGAGATGTACTGAATTGGGAAGTTTATATATATATATATATGTGTGTGTGTGTGTGTGTGTGTGTGTGTTAAGTATATCTCACAGATACACGTGATTTACTAAATGTATATAGATTCTCAGCCGGGCTCGAACCACCGTCAGTAGGACTGTCGGTGGTTCGAGCCCACTATAAAAACATTTCGTAGCTCATGTGTATTTGTAAGATATACTTAATATTAATTACTTTTAGGCTTTGCTGGGAGATAATTAAATTAAATCACTTCAACCCAAGTTGCGTGGGGATAGTTTAAAAATCCCTGTATGGTACTCTGAAATATGGGTCCCTCGGTTTGAGTATGAAATGGAATATTTTCTCCAAGTAGTATTTCTTCTTCTCCTTAAAATAAATAGGATAAAGAGATAGGGAATTGAGGCAAAATACAAAAGAACACAGGCAGCAACAGATCTATTGTTCCATACGAGATTGTTTATAACTAAACTAATTAGCCTACCGGTATTTGAAATAAGGACACGATAGCACAGCAATTAAGAAAGTGACCCTGATCGTTTATAAATGCAGAACACTACATTTTTATCTAGTAAACTTTTAAAAGTTTGAACTAGGTAGTCTATTCCAATAGCTTAATACCATTCGATTGAAAAACCAATGTGTTGCATCTTAAAAGTTTCCAATTATCTTACAACAAATTCGTCTAGTGTAATTTCAATGATCAATTGTGAAGTTTTTTTTTGTCATCCATATTATCAATACCTTTAATTATTTTAACACTTAAATTAGGTCCAATCTTAGCCTGAGCTTTGTTAATTAAACTAAACAGATTTAACCCTTCTAGACGTTCTTCATATGACTTATTTCTTAGTCTAAGTATCATTGTTGTTACTCTCCGCCGCATTATTTCCAGTGTATCTATGTCCTTAGATAATATGTATACCAAAACTGTACACAGCATTGCAGGTGGGGGCAAATCAAAGAATTATATAATGTGAGAATATCATTTTCGGATATGAATTCGTATTTGTATCTTAATTTGTGAAAAGGGAATGGATTAAGCAAAAGAAATAGCAAATGATAGAAATAAATGGGGGAAGTTTGTTAGGGAGACCATATGAAGGTCGTTGTAGCTTTTTAAATGACAAAGTTGGAAGGTCTCGTCCTAGATGTTGATGTGAAGCGACTTTGTTGTGGAAAATGTATAGCATCTGAGGTTAGGCCAATAATGTTGGGGGGGCTGGTGAGTGAATGGTGTTCTGAATGTTAGAATGCTTGGTTTTGGCTGGCGTTTATTATATGTATTCTTTCCCTGCCATCTCGGTTCCCTTTTCTATGTTTCTTGCTGATCCTCTCTACCCCTTTAAGAGCGTGTGGGTTTGGCTACTAACTGACTGAATTCAAACGATCTTGTCAATTATTTTGTTTGCCTACTTAACTACCTCTGTTCTGTACATTGTTATTTGGTTTAAATTGCTTGTTATTGTTACTCTCGTCATTTTCTTTATCCGTGCTTTTGTGTTGACTTCCAGCTATTGAGAAGCTTGATTTTTCATTTCTGTAATCCATATGTAGTATTTTGAATTTATCGGTATTAATATTCATTTCCCAGGTTTGGGCCCAATTTGCTAATTTATCTCACTATATTTGTATCTGTTTATCTGCAAGGGTATATACTTATGTTTGCAATTTTGGTATCGTTTACGAATTTTGAAATTGTACATGAAAGATCATCATCTATGGGACAGAGAGAGAGAGAGAGAGAGAGAGAGAGGGAGAGGGAGAGGGAGAGAGAGAGAGATTCAAAACTTAAGTAGAGTTGAGAGACATGCACTCCGTAAAAATAATACCACCCGATATACAACGATGTGAACAAAGAGCATTCAGTGTACGGGGTATTTTGGTGTCTCAGAGGGAGTTGTTATCATCAATACTGGCGGGGGGGGGGGGGGGGGAGAAGACAGATATTCGACGTGAAGGGGGGAGGGGAGACGGAAACAAATATGGTAAGGGATAGAAAGGAGATAACAGAGGGAAGAGAGAGAGAGAGAGAGTACACAGAAATACAAAGGAAGTCAAGCAACAATAGCCTAGCGACCCCTCGAGGTTGCTTACTCTCTAAATCACTGCTGTTCAAAGTGTCGAACAGTGGTTCAGAGTGAGTTTAGGACAATTGGAAAGGGAAGCACTGCCTTAAGACCAATGTCCTTGGCAGGGTTAGATGTTAGTAGGGAACAATTTGGGTTAATAACTTAACACAATGTATATTAGAAAAAGGTCAATCATATACATATGCAATCAGTCGCGGGTTAAAGGTGAGGTGCTTGTCTAGGCGATGTTTAAAGGTGCTGTGCTGCAGTCTATAACATCTCGAGGAAGCCCATTCCACAAGTTCACAAATCGATTGAAGAAGAAATTCTTAGACTCGTGCGAGTTTTTTACCAATAATATGGCAACCATTTCCCCGTGTGTAGTTTGATTGGTCGATTGATCGTTAAAAGTACTTATTACAGTTCATATTGTCGATGCCTTTGATGATTTTTCGCTGGGTTAAAGGAAATAAACATAATTCTCTAAGACGCTCCTTGTATGGTTTGTTTCTTAGATTAGGTATAATTTTGGTAACTCTACACTGAACTCGTTCAAGTTTGTTTATATCTTTTTGGTAGTAGGGGCACCAGGATTGAACGCAATATTCCAGAAGAGGACAGACTAGGGAATTGTAAAGTGTGAGGATTACATCTTTGGATTTATGCCGAGAGAGAGTACAAAGGAGTACAAAGGAGTACAAAGGAAATCAAGCAACAACAGATCTAGTGACCCTTCTAGGTTGCTTGTCCTCCAAAACACTGAGGATAAAGTGTGCCAAACATGGTTTAGGGAGTGGGTAAAGGGAACATTGGACAAGGGAATTAACTGGCCCTGGAACGAATGTCCCCCTTGGCAGGATTAGGAAGTTAGTAGGTGGATCAGAGGGTTAGTAACTGAGGGGGGGATAAAAATAAAGTTATTGATTGACAAACGCAGTCAATCGTGGGCGTGCTGCGAGATATTTGTCTAGGAGGGGTTTAAATGGATCAACGGTGTTGATGCAGTCTATAATCGTTCGGGGAAGCCCATTCCCACAAGTTGACAACTCGATTGAAGAAGAAAAGAATTCTTAGATGTCGTGTGTGCGTTAAAAGATTGTACCAATAATTTTGAAAAACGTTGCCCCGCGTTTCATTAGATTGGAGATAGTGAAGTACTTACTACAGTTCATATTGTCGATGCCTTTGATGATTTTGTTGAACACTTGAATTAAGTCACCTCTTAATCTGCGACTGGTTTTAAAGAAATAGATTTAATTCTATAATACGCGCTTCGTATTGTTTGTTCTTAGGGCTAGGTATCATTTTGGTTAACCTACGTTGAACTCGTTCTAGCTTGTTTATATCTTTTTGGTAGAACGGGCACCAGGATTGAACGCAGTCTTCCAGAAGAGAGGGACCTAATGAATTGGTAAAGGGTTTAGGATAAATTCTTGGGATTTATGCTCCCAATGACCTGCCTATAAAGCCAAGTATTTTTTGCCTTCTTAACAAACTTCTGAACATTGTTGACTCGGTTTTAGGTTACTCGATATGTTACTCCCAGATCGGTTTCTCTGTTTACCATTCTTAAGCTGAGTGCCATTAATCGAAGAGTGTGCTCTTTAGAAGTTTTGGTATCAGATATGTAGTACTTTACATTTATCCGCATTGAAAAGCATTTGCCAAATTTAGGGCAAAACATGACAATTTATATAGATTGTGTTGCATATCGTCAAATTGTTCTTGTGAGAGTACGCTATTTGCAATTTTTGTAGCGTCGAGCAAATTTTGATGATTGTACAGGTGAGACCCTCATCTATGTCGGGATGTAAATTAGAAACGAGACTTGGTCCTGAGTACCGATCCCTGGGGTACCCCGCTACGTACATTGGTTCCATTTAGATGCCATTACCGTTTATGACTACTCTTGGCTTTCTGTCGCTGAGCCAATTTCTATCCATTTCAACACACAGTCTGTATTCCATGCGATTTGTAGTTTTAGCAGTAAACGTTTGTGGGGAACTTGGTCAAAGGCCTTTTGAAAATCAAGGTATATAATATCTACCAGCTTTACTCTAATCGTAGAGGGGAGGGTCATCGTGGAAGAAGTCTAAGAGGTTTGGTAAACAGGAACGTTTTTTACAGAAAGCAGTTTGGTGTTTTCTTGTGAGTATCTTTCAGTATGTTATTTTCATCGAAGTGATTTACGAGTCTGTCTCGTATGACGGTTTCGAGCATGTTACATACAACTGAGGTTAAGCGAATTGGACGGGATAGTTCATGGGTAGGGATTTAGCTGCCTTTTTGAAGAGTCGGTGTTACGTTGGCTAGCTTTCACTGATAGGGCATAGTTCCAGGACTGCAAGGATTTATGAAATGTTAATGTCAGTGGTTTAGAGCGAGCTCATCCTTAGCTTCCTTTCGAAAACTCTAGGCAAGATTGTATCAGGTCCAGGCGTTTTATTTACCTTGCGTTTATCTAAACAAATTCAATACTGCTCTCTGTCTTTTTAACGGTGATATTGCTTAGACCATCGAATTATCAATCTGAATCGGCGATGGTGTAGGGATATCACTGAGGTCTTCTGTTGTAAACAACTGCATGTTCAACGAAGGTATTGCGGGCATTAATCATTGTTCTGCGTCTTTGGTGTATTTCCCATTTTCATCGACATAACGGTCACAAACAAGTTGAAGTAACGACTTTCTTTTTCTTTCTGATATAAACTATTAGAAATTCTTTAGGGTTTGTGTTACTTTGATTCGCAATATGTAAACTCTAAGGTCTTTTTACTTTGCTTAATTAACTTTTTTGGCTTTGCGTCGTAGCTCTACACATTTCAGCGGGTCTTAGTCATTTTGTGAGGATTTTAATAATATATCATTAAGACCAAATTTTTTTAGCAAGAATGCAGTTTGAAATCTCTTTATTCCACCATTTGGGATTATTATTATGCGCCGGCCGCCGTATTTTCGATGGTATGCAGTCTTGCACTGCTTTTAGGTAACCGGGCTTCGAATAAACTTCCAAGATGTATTTATGTCGTTATTGTTGCATTAAAAATGCTCCAGTCAGTTTCTTTAAAACATAGCTCTAAGTTTATGGACGTTTGCGTTCTTGAACTTCGGGACTTTTTCGATGTTACTATTTGGTTTCGTTACTAGTA
>CM064576.1:22898873-23052219 GCA_032716605.1 Paralithodes platypus | reverse complement strand
AAAAAGGTTCAGATGTGAGGAGAGTGGGGAAGTGGAATGGGTGTGTGTGCTGGAGTGAGTGAAGGAAACAGCGAGGAGAAGGTGCATGTTTGTTTGTAAGTAGCAAATGGATAGGGATATGTGTAAGAGAGTATTGGGTCTGTGGGTTCAAGGATTGTTGTGGTGTGAGAATGAAAGTAGGAATACAAACGTGGGTGAGTGTATGCGCTGTATGCCCCGACCAGAGGATATACTTGAAAGAAAGAAAGAGGAGTTCTGGATGAATGTGGAGGCGTGCCTGGAGAAGTTTGACAAGAAAACGAAAGAATATTTCTGATTGGGCGGATATGGAATGGTAAGGTGGCGGTGATAGGAAAGTTTGAGGGTAGTGGTGGGAGGGTAGGGGGGGTACCATCAGAGGTGAATGGGAATGGTTAGTGCACTTGTGGACGTATGTGTGGGAGGAGGGAGGCTCGTGGATAGCCAACACCTTCTTCCGACACAGAATGATCCACAGGTACACGTGGAAACGGGATGTTGACGAAGTGTAAGGATAAGACAGTGGTGGAAAACGAAAAGTCATTGATTGATTATGTATGTGTGGATGAACGAAAATGAATGAAACTCTGTGATGGATGCTAGGGTGTATAGGGGTATTGGAGGGGGTCTGTCTGATCATTATGTAGTGGTAGCTAAGGTTAGGATACAAAAGAAGTGGGTGAGGAGAGAGCGGGAGGGAGGCGAGAGGAGGGTGGAATGGTGAGGAGGGTGGAGAGGTTGCAGGAGGAGGAAATCAGGGAGGAGTACAGGAGAGCAGTGGAAAGACGACTAGGTGGGTTCGACCTGGTAGTTATGGTGGAAGTGGAGGAGGGGGGCAAGGTGTTTAAGGATGAGATCTGTGCAGCATGTGAGGAGGTGTGTGGAGTGAGGAGAAGAGGGAGGGGAGTGAAAGGTACAGCATTGGTGGACAGAAGAGGTAAGAATAGCTGTGGAAGAAAAGAAGAAAGCATATAGAGAGTGGTTGGGTAGCAGAGGGAATGAAGATTCCGAGAGACAGAAACGAGCGAGGTACGTGGAGAGTAAGAGGGTGGTGAAGAGAGTAGTGAAGGAAAGTAAGAGAAGAGTAGATGAGTTATTTGGAAGGAATCTGAGTGTAAAATGGAGGGAGAGTAAGAAACTGTTCTGGAAAGAAGTCAAGAAAGTTAGGGAAGGTAGCAAGGGAAACAGTAAGGGTGTGAAAGATAAGAATGGGAGAATGCTAGCCGAGAAGCAAGAGAGAGTCGAAAGGTGGAGGGAGTACTTCAGTGAGTTGCTAAATGAAAGGAATGAAGAGCCAGCAAACATAGCTGGATAGGGTATGGGAGGGAGAAGAAGAGAAGTAGTGGAGGAGGAGGTGGGGATCAGGAGGTCAGAAGTGTGGGAAGCCATGAAAAGAGTGAAGTTGGGGGAAAGCACCAGGAACAGATGGAGTGTGTGGGGAAATGTTGAGGTATGGTGGTGAGATAGTGATAGAATGGGTATGGAAAATGTGCAAACTAGCATGGGAGAAGGGGAGTGCACCCGATGACTGGAAGACTGGCATAATAGTCCCCCTATATAAGGGCAAAGGGGAAAGAGGAGTGTGTGGTAACCACCGAGGAATATGTCTTCTAAAGCGTAGTAGGGAAGGTATACAGTAGGGTAGTGATTGAGAGAGTGGAGAGTGAAGAACGGAGAAATGGATAGGCGACGAGCAGGGAGGTTTTAGGAAGGGAAGAGGATGTGTAGATCAGATTTTTACCCTGAATTGTGTTGTGGAGAAGTATCTGGAGAAGAAAACAAAAGGTGTATGTTGCCTTTATGGACTTGGAGAAGGCTATGACAGAGTGGATAGAGGAAGGTTTGTGGAAAGTACTTAGAATATACGGAGTAGAGGGCAAGTTGCTGAAAGCAGTGAAGAGCATGTATGAGGGTGCAAAGGCGGCAGTACGTGTGGAGAGTGAGCAGAGCGAGTTCTTTGACCTGAATGTTGGTTTGAAACAGGGGTGTGTGATGTCCCCGTGGTTGTTTACTGTATATATGGATGGGAGGTTATGAAAGGAAAATACTATCAAGAGCAGTGGATGTTGGTGTATCGCTGAAAAGGGAGGGAATTGAGTGGAAGCTACCTATACTGCTGTTTGCGGATGATACAGTTCTGATGAGTGATAATGAAAAAATGGGAGTTGCAGGGTCTGGTAAATGAGTTTGGAACAGTGTGCGAAAAACGGAATTTGAAAGGGTAAATACGGGGAAGAGCAAGGTTATGGTTCTTCGAAAGGGATGAAGTCACAGAGTGTGAGGTTGAAGCTGAACGGTCAGGCTATGGAGATCGTCAACTCTTTTAAGTATCTGGGCAGTGTGTTGAGTAAAGATGGGACTATGGATGAAGGAGGTGCGGGAGAGGGTACAACAGGGGAAGAGGGTTGTAGGAACGCTAAAAGCAGTAACAAGAAATAGGGTGGTCAGTATGGAAGTGAAGAAAGTCCTTGCATGACAGTGTGGTAATCCCGACACTGACTTACGGAAGCGAAGCATGGACGTGGTTGAGAGACTCAGGACCAAGAGTGAGAGCAGTGGAAAATGAATTACTTAAGGAGTGCGTGCGGAAGTTTCATGGAGGGAATAGACAGGACTAATGAGGAAGTAAGAAGGGAGGTGTGGTGTGGAGGTAGATGTGCTGGAAAGTGTGAAAAGGAACAACTTGAGATGGTTCGGCCATATGGAACGTTATGGAAAAGCGAGAGAATGACTAAGAGGGTGTATGAGAGCGAGGTGGAGGGGACAGAGAGGGGAGAGGTAGACCGAATATGAGGTGGAAGGATGGAGTGAGAAAGTACATGAACGAAGGTGGTGCTGGTTGGGGGGAGGGGCGTCGACCTGACTGGGGACAGAGGTGCATGGGGGCGGTTCGTTCGTGGCCACCCCTTCGGGGATCACGGCGTCAGGCAATATATAGATAGACTAATAGACGGTTATATTGTTCAGCAATAATATACCTCGAACTATCTTAATTCCTTTTTGTTCATTTCATACCACATTTCCTTCCTAAGTTACAAAGTCGTCTATATATTTTAGCTAATAAATAATATCAAAGATAATTAACAAACATGTCTGAACTATCTTAATTAGCCCTTTTCCTACCACAGATCCTTCTTAATGCTTCACAAGTCGCTACAAATAGCTAGAAAAAATATATTAAGACGTCGGCCGGGTACAGAAGGGGTTTAACGGCTGGCTGTTTTTTGTTTTTGTTTTGTCTATTAATTAATTTATTAATTTATTATTGTGTTGTGTTCCTCGATAGACCTTCATAAAGCTTAAAAAAATCACCACTCACCACTCCTAGACCCACTTTCAAGATAAAAAATTGTACATTTTTCGGTAGAAAAAAAATGTCCCGGCCGAAGGGGGGCCGGGTGTCTTCTAAAAATGACAGGCTCGCTATCGGTCGCCAGAAAATAAATCGACACCTAAATGGCACCAAAGGTCTTAACATTGACAACGAAATGGGGCGAAATGTCTCAAAATCGCCAAACTAACGGAATTAACGTCTAAAAATGTAAAAACTGATTTGCTAAACATGAGGGAGAAGGGGGTCCAGAAAGAGTCAGTACTACCCCCTTAAAGAACTCCAGCCGTGTATTTCTGTACCCCCAGGGGATTTTATTCAATACTGGGGAAGGGAGGGAAATGAGGTTGGGTGAACAGAGAAGTAGGATGGAAGAAAGGAAGAATAAGTAAGGGAGAATAAGAAAGTAAGAATAAGAACGAAAGAATAAGAAAGGAAGAATAAGAACGGAAGAATAAGAACGGAAGAATAAGAAAGGAAGAATAAGAAAGTAAGAATAAGAAAGTAAGAATAAGAAAGTAAGAATAAGAAAGGAAGAATAAGAAAGGAAGAATAAGAAAGGAAGAATAAGAAAGGAAGAATAAGGAAGAATAAGAAAGGAAGAATAAGGAAGGAAGAATAAGAAAGGAAGAATAAGGAAGAATAAGAAAGTAGGTATAAGAAAGGAAGAATAAGAAAGTAAGAATAAGAAAGGAAGTATAAGAAAGGAAGAATAAGAAAGGAAGAATAAGAAAGGAAGAATAAGAAAGGAAGAATATGAAAGTAGGTATAAGAAAGGAAGAATAAGAACCGAAGAATAAGAACCGAAGAATAAGAAAGGAAGAATAAGAAAGGAAGTATAAGAAAGGAAGAATAAGAAAGGAAGAATAAGAAAGGAAGAATAAGAAAGTAGGTATAAGAAAGGAAGAATAAGAACGGAAGAATAAGAACGGAAGAATAAGAAAGGAAGAATAAGAACGGAAGAATAAGAACGGAAGAATAAGAACGGAAGAATAAGAAAGGAAGAATAAGAAAGTAGGTATAAGAAAGGAAGAATAAGAAAGGAAGAATAAGAAAGGAAGAATAAGAACGGAAGAATAAGAAAGGAGAGGAAGGAAGGGGGGAGATAGAAGAATGTAAAACAATGTGTTTTGTTGAAAAGAGGAGAAGTAGGATGGAAGGAAGGGAGAATAAGAGAGAAAGGGAAGAAAAGGAGGGATATAACGAAATATCTTGAAAGGAAAGAAGTGGGGAGATAGCAGAATTTTAAAAGATTGGGTGGAAAGAGGGACGAGGTAGGATGGAAGGAGGAAGAATGCGATTGGAAGAAACCATGAGAAAAGGAAGGGAGAGAGAAGGGGTGAGAGGACAGGCTACCAAGGAAGATACAGATATAAACAAAGACAAGACTCGAGGGAAGCTGACTATATGTTGAGCCCCCCACAAGGGATCCTAGGGGGAGTTATTATATTGTCTAGTTTTGTTGTTATTATATATATTTTTTTTCTTTTAGTTTGCGTCCTAGAGATCTATCAAGGTTTTAAGGGGAGATGGGTCGTTTTTCTGGTCCCCCTTCTTTCTCATGTTTAGCCCCATTAGTTTTCAGATTATAAGACGTTCGGCCGATTGTTTTGGCGATTTTAAGACCTTTTGCCCCTTTTCTCTGTCAATATTAAGATTTTTCGTGTCATTTAGGTATCGATTTTTTTTCCTGGCGCGCGATAGCAAGCCTATAATTTAGGAGGAACCGGCCTTCGGCCGGGACATTTGTCTAACGAAAAATTTACAAACATATCTTGAAAGGAGATCCTATTTTTTGTTTGTTTTTAGTTTGATGGAGGTTTATGGAGGAAACTAAAACAAAATAATAAATAAATTTAAAAATCGACCAAAAAGTGAACCATCCCCCCTTTAAAAATCAAGACCAGATATTTCCAGATAATTCCAGATAAATGTCTACACTATTTGGTAGAAAACTGTTCCGGCCAAAGGCTGGTTCCTAATAAATTACAGGCTTGTTTTCGCTCCCCTGAGAAAAATGGACACCTAAATGATACGAAATGTCTTAATATTGGCATAGAATGGAGCGAAAGCTATTTAAATCACAAAACTATTGGAGCGATCGTCCTAAAATCTCATAACTAATGGGGATAATAAGGAGGGAGAAGGGGGTCCAGGAAAATCAAACTCCTCCCATTAACTCTTTCAGTATTTGAGGAAGCATTTTGACACTTTATTCTGTTTATCTTTAGACTATTTTATGCAACTTAGGAAGGTTGTAGAGGAATCAAAACGGTAAACACTACCTCCAATAACCTTCAAACTCCCATCATCCCTTCCTAAACTGAATTAATTGTCCAATGATAGCTTGGATAATGTATAGACACGCCACCTCGTATGTTGGAAGGGATAAAGGGAGGTATTTAGTTTGCTCCCTAGATCTCCATCAAACTTTGAAATATATCTCCAAGATCCCCTTCCGAGATAAATGTGTATATTTGAAGGTAGAACAATGTCCCGGCCGAAGGCCAGTTTCTTCTAAATTAAGGGCTCGCTATCACTTGCCAGGAAAGAAATAGACAGCTAAACGGCGCGAAAGGTATTCAAATTGACAAATATGGGGCGAACGTCTTAAAATCTCAAAACTAATGGAGCTAAGCATGAGGGACAAATGAGGCCAGAAAAAAAAACTTAAGTGAAAATTTCCCCAAACAGCCAAATACCGCTAAACCTGCCCCTGCCAACCCCCCCCCCCCCCCCCCCCCCCTCCTCTTCAGTTTCCTCCCATTTTCCTCCCAAGATCTCCATCAATCTATAAGATACCCCAAGACCCCTTGGAGAGATTTGTACACATTTTGGTAGAATGAAATCCCCAAGGGTTAGAGCCCCAGGGGATTTCATTCAATACTGGGTAGGGGACGGGAGTGCAGGGAAATTGAAAGGAAGGAAGAGCAGTGATATACTTTATCATTATTTTGTTTTCATCTTTTTCTTTTTGCATTATTATTATTTTTAGTTTCATCACTAGACCTACATCAAACTTAAAAAAACAATACCCTGTTCTAAATTTGTATTTTTTTCGGTAGGATAATACCCCGATCGAAGGACGGTTCATCCTTAATTGCAGGCTTGCTATTGCTGGCCAGGAAGAAAATCGACACTTGTGTGGTACGAAAGGTCTTAAAATCGAAAAGAAATGGGGACATTTTTTTTTAAAATAGCCAAACTTATGGTGCAAGTACCTTAGACTATTACAAAAAAGGGGTATATAGACGAACGCCCTGTGTGCACTCGATAGTTTACTTCCCCAAGGCGATTACATTCAATACAGGGCAGGGGCGAGAGGGAAGGGAAATTGATAAGAAAGAATTGGAGTGAGAGAAGAGTAAACACAGAGGGGGGAGTGAGAGTAGGTAAAACAAGATGGTAGGAAGGAAGGAAGGAAGGAAGGAAGGAAGGAAGGAGAGAAGAAGAAGGATAGAAGGGAAGAATTTAGAGAGGAGGAAGAAGAAGAAGGACGGAATAAGGAAGAAGGATAGTGGAATAACAGTGGCTAGGGGGTAAGCAAAGGGTAATAAAAATATAACATATGCTAGGAAAACGATGTAAGCAAGAAGAGGAAAATTTGAACTTAGAAGGATACAAATGAGGAAGGAAAAGATGAGTAAGGAAGGCGAGACAGGAAGAATTGGGATGAAAGGAAGACATAGGAGGGGAGGAAGGATATTACAATGAAGATAGGATGAAGGAGGAGGGATAGAAGGATACACGAATAGGGAGGGGTAAATAAAAGAAGATCGAAGGAAGAGGAGGAATTGAGAGAATGAAGAAATGGATAAGGAAGGGTCGAAATAAGAGAGAAGGAAGGGTGGAATAGGATAAATTGAAGAATACTTTGAAAACTGTAAGAAAAGCGAAAGGGAGATAGACGACTAATAGGGCAAATTAAAAAGGAAGAGGAAATAAAGGGGAATTAAGGATACACAAGAAGAAACCAAGAAAGGAAGAAAGAATAAGAGATAACAGAGAAGGACAGGACAAAGATTGAGAGAAGAGTAAAAGAATTTGGAGAGACGGGTGTAACCAAAATCGAAAAGGAAAACAAAGCAAATTGAGAGGAAAGAGAGGGGAGGGGAAAGGGGAGAGGAGAGGGGAGGGGAGGAGGGAGAAGAGAGGGGAGGGGAAAGGAGGGGGGAGGAGAACTGAAAGGAAGAAGGACGAGCAGAGATAAAGGGATAACAGAGAAGGAGGAAAGGAGAGAAGATGTGAAGGCGAATACAGTTACAGACGGACCAAGTAGACAGTAAATAAAAGGGATGTGTCGGATGGTTGAAAGCCACAGTTACTCGCGCGTTAGGGGCTAGCAACACGTATTATGAAAAACATGTATCCTCCTTCATTCACTGTCCCCCCCTTCATTCACTGTCCCCCCCCCCCCCCCCCCTTCACTTCACTCCACTCGCTCAACCCCATAATTTGCCGGAGGATAACAGGTTTTTCACAATACGTAGACGAAGGTCTTTTAAAAAAAAAATATATATATATATATATATATATATATATATATATATATATATATATATATATATATATACCGGTATATATATATATATATATATATATATATATATATATACAGTAGACCCAAGGTGAGCTGGGTATATTTAGCCCACATCAAGGATTACTTCAAGATGGTTCACTTTTTGGGCGATTTTTGCATGTATTCATTACTTTTCTAGTTTCCTCCCTAGACCTCCATCAAATTTAAAAAAACATCCATTAGATCCTCCTTTTAGATTAATTTGTACATTTTTCGGTAGAAAAATTTCCCGGCCGAAGGCCGGTTCTTCCAACATTACAGGCTCACTATCGTTCGCTAGGGAAAAATCGACACCTAAATAGCACGAAAGGTCTACATATTGACGAAGAAATTGGGCGAAAGGTCTTAAAATCGACTAACTGATGGGGCAAACATCTTAACATCTGAAAACTAATGGGGCTAAACATGAGGGAGAAAGTGGTCCAAAAAAACGGCCCATGTCCCCTTAACCTTTTGAGTATATGGACGCCAGTTTACGTTAGCTAGTTTAATTTGTATGGCACTTATATTGCCAAGCTGCCAGACAACAACTGCCGGTAAAAAATTGCCGGCAAAATCATTCGTGTGACACCGCCTTTATGCCAAGAGACCTCCGATGTTATTTCAACACTCAGAACTTGTACAAATATTTCCGACTGAGCTATACTCTGTTCATTATAGGTAGGCCAGGGGTGCGTTTGTAGACAGCGTCTTTATTATTGTATATGATGTAAAGATAGAATTGTGGTTTATAGGTCTAGTTATGTCTTTGGAAGTCATGAAATGGCCCAAACAATGCTATTTCACGTTAATTTTCTCATATTCCTTCTCATATTCATTTAAGGGGAGGTTTTTAGTTGTTTCCTACTCCTCAAGCAATCTTAAAATTTCACCCCCTTGACCCCCTTTCAAGATAAATTTGTACATTTTTCGGTAGAAAAATGTCCCGGCCGAAGGCCGTTTACTCTTAAATTACAGGCTCGCTATCGCTCGCCAGAATCAAATTGACAGCTAAATGGCACGAAAGGTCTTAAAACTGACAGAATGGGGCGAAAATTCCTAAACTAATGGGGCAAACTTCTTAAAATCTCAAAAGCAATAGGGCTAGACATGAGGGAGAAAGGGCTCAAGAAAAAAGTCCCTCAAGTGGAAATCTCCCCTTAAGTTTACAAACAAAATGGCTCCGGTTTGACACCTTGTGATCATAAACTTGATCTGTCCCGATCTGTCTACCAAAGCGCCCCACCTCGGGAAGTGGTCACACTGGTTTCTTGTGACGTCACAGTATAAACAAAAATAGATGCTCAACAACAAGTGTACCGCTGTTCGGAATGCAATACCATCTTTAACCCATTCAGTACCGATGACGTCCTTTTCCTCATGTTCTGGCAACTATTAGACGATTATATTCAGTACAGAAAGGACGTCTACCTATGAAAAGGCTACAGACTATCTCAAATAATCTGTTTAGCTACCATATATCCTTCCTGAGCTTCATACAATCGTCTAAATGTAGCTGAAATCCAATAAAACAGACGTCACTGGTACTGTATGGGTTAACTATTATGATGTGGCTGGTGAACACTACAGTATACAGTAATGATGCACTGATACATCTAGTAAGTGATCCCATAAAGCCATCGTGGAAATGATTCAACGTTTATATATAAATCAACCTAATGGCCTATGGGCTATAAACAGACTAGTCCAACCTAAGTTTTAGATTGTGCACGTTTTCTTTCACTACTCATTTCTTTTATTACCTGTTATCATGGTAACATTAAGGCAGGTCTGCTTACAAATTACTGGCAGTCCTGGTGGAACGATCACTGTGGTTTGAGACAGGCCAATCACCGACCGAAAACTTGGGCCCTTTTGGTCACTGTCTACAAACGCACGCCAGAATTCTTGACTCTTAAGGGGCTAGTGCATGTTTTCTTGGGATACTTATTCATTTATTTATTTAATTTTGAGTTTCCTCGCTAGACTTCCATCAAGCTTAAAATAACACTCCCTATACCCCGTTTCAAGATATATTTGTACATAAGTGTCCCTGCCGAAGGTCGGTTCTTCAAAAATTACATAACTCGCCAGGAAAAAGTCGACACCTAAACGGCACGAAAGGTCTTAATATTGACAAAGTAACGGGTCGAAAGGTCTCAAAATCGCCAAACTAGTGAACGAACGTCTTAAAATCGCAAAATTAATGGGTATAAACATGAGGGAGAAGGGGGTCCAGAAAAAAACGAGTACCTCCCCCTAAACCTCTGTAACTCAAAAATGACTACAGTGATAGAGTTCATTTGTCTACCAATTGGACAGTGTCAGACAGGGAATCAGTGTGGAAATCTACAGCCCATTTGCTCTAGCCTTTTTTGAGTTTCAGAGGATAGAGGTCACGAGTTTTGGCCTACCTATAATGAAGAGGGTGTAGGAACCTAGAATCGTCTGCATAGTCAAGGTTGGTGATCGTGACATCGGCAAGGATAAATTGAGAACTCTTTGATTCCCTAAAGGCTCTGCATAAGTTAAATAACATTGTCTAATGCTTAAAACACACACACACACACACACACACACACACACACACACACACATAATTGTAACTCAGGAAGCGGGACAATACGAGCCTAGAAAGCTCAACTCTGTATACTACAAGTAGGTAAATCTATCTATCTATTGCCTGACGCCGTGATCCCCGAAGGGGTGGCCACGAACGAACGAATTAGGTATATACGATTAGGTAAATACACACACACCTTGGTAAAAAGGCCAAATCAATAACCAAGATGGCAGAGAATGTCACTAAAGACTTGTACCTCTGTGTCTGCATGGCATATCTGTGCAGTCAGCCAGGGGATTGTCTTCAGAGGGGGAGGGAGAGGGGAGGGAAATTGAGAGGAAGGAAGAGAAGCGATAAAGGGAGGAGGGAGGGAATGTGAAGGAAGGTACAGTTATAGACAGACCAAGTATAGACAGGTGGCTATATTAAGGTAGTTATAGACAGGTGACGGAAGGTACAGTTATAGACAGACCAAGTATAGACAGGTGGCTATATTAAGGTAGTTATAGACAGGTGACGGAAGGTACAGTTATAGACAGACCAAGTATAGACAGGTGGCTATATTAAGGTAGTTATAGACAGGTGACGGAAGGTACAGTTATAGACAGACCAAGTGTAGGCAGGTGGCTATATTAAGGTAGTTATAGACAGGTGACGGAAGATACAGTTATAGACAGACCAAGTATAGACTGGTGGCTATATTAAGGTAGTTATAGACAGGTGACGGAAGGTACAGTTATAGACGGACCAAGTATAGACAGGTGGCTATATTAAGGTAGTTATAGACAGGTGACGGAAGGTACAGTTATAGTCAGACCAAGTATAGACAGGTGGCTATATTAAGATAGTTATAGACAGGTGACGGAAGATACAGTTATAGACAGACCAAGTATAGACAGGTGGCTATATTAAGGTAGTTATAGACAGTTGACGGAAGGTACAGTTATAGACAGACCAAGTATAGACAGGTGGCTATATTAAGGTAGTTATAGACAGGTGACGGAAGGTACAGTTATAGACAGACCAAGTATAGACAGGTGGCTATATTAAGGTAGTTATAGACAGGTGACGGAAGGTACAGTTATAGTCAGACCAAGTATAGACAGGTGGCTATATTAAGGTAGTTATAGACAGGTGACGGAAGGTACAGTTATAGACAGACCAAGTATAGACAGGTGGCTATATTAAGGTAGTTATAGACAGGTGACGGAAGGTACAGTTATAGTCAGACCAAGTATAGACAGGTGGCTATATTAAGGTAGTTATAGACAGGTGACGGAAGGTACAGTTATAGACAGACCAAGTATAGACAGGTGGCTATATTAAGGTAGTTATAGACAGGTGACGGAAGGTACAGTTATAGTCAGACCAAGTATAGACAGGTGGCTATATTAAGGTAGTTATAGACAGGTGACGGAAGGTACAGTTATAGTCAGACCAAGTATAGACAGGTGGCTATATTAAGGTAGTTATAGACAGGTGACGGAAGGTACAGTTATAGTCAGACCAAGTATAGACAGGTGGCTATATTAAGGTAGTTATAGACAGGTGACGGAAGGTACAGTTATAGTCAGACCAAGTATAGACAGGTGGCTATATTAAGGTAGTTATAGACAGGTGACGGAAGGTACAGTTATAGACAGACCAAGTATAGACAGGTGGCTATATTAAGGTAGTTATAGACAGGTGACGGAGGTACAGTTATAGACAGACCAAGTATAGACAGGTGGCTATATTAAGGTAGTTATAGACAGGTGACGGAAGGTACAGTTATAGACAAACCAAGTGTAGGCAGGTGGCTATATTAAGGTAGTTATAGACAGGTGACGGAAGGTACAGTTATAGACAGACCAAGTATAGACAGGTGGCTATATTAAGGTAGTTATAGACAGGTGACGGAAGGTACAGTTATAGACGGACCAAGTATAGACAGGTGGCTATATTAAGGTAGTTATAGACAGGTGACGGAAGGTACAGTTATAGTCAGACCAAGTATAGACAGGTGGCTATATTAAGGTAGTTATAGACAGGTGACGGAAGGTACAGTTATAGAGAGACCAAGTATAGACAGGTGGCTATATTAAGGTAGTTATAGACAGGTGACGGAAGGTACAGTTATAGACGGACCAAGTATAGACAGGTGGCTATATTAAGGTAGTTATAGACAGGTGACGGAAGGTACAGTTATAGTCAGACCAAGTATAGACAGGTGGCTATATTAAGGTAGTTATAGACAGGTGACGGAAGGTACAGTTATAGACAGACCAAGTATAGACAGGTGGCTATATTAAGGTAGTTATAGACAGGTGACGGAAGGTACAGTTATAGTCAGACCAAATATAGACAGGTGGCTATATTAAGGTAGTTATAGACAGGTGACGGAAGGTACAGTTATAGTCAGACCAAGTATAGACAGGTGGCTATATTAAGGTAGTTATGGACAGGTGACGGAAGGTACAGTTATAGACAGACCAAGTATAGACAGGTGGCTATATTAAGGTAGTTATAGACAGTTGACGGAAGGTACAGTTATAGACAGACCAAGTATAGACAGGTGGCTATATTAAGGTAGTTATAGACAGGTGACGGAAGGTACAGTTATAGACAGACCAAGTATAGACAGGTGGCTACATTAAGGTAGTTATAGACAGGTGACGGAAGGTACAGTTATAGACAGACCAAGTATAGACAGGTGGCTATATTAAGGTAGTTATAGATAGGTGACGGAAGGTACAGTTATAGACAGACCAAGTGTAGGCAGGTGGCTATATTAAGGTAGTTATAGACCGGTGACGGAAGGTACAGTTATAGACAGACCAAGTATAGACAGGTGGCTATATTAAGGTAGTTATAGACAGGTGACGGAAGGTACAGTTATAGACAGACCAAGTATAGACAGGTGGCTATATTAAGGTAGTTATAGATAGGTGACGGAAGGTACAGTTATAGACAGACCAAGTATAGACAGGTGGCTATATTAAGGTAGTTATAGACAGGTGACGGAAGGTACAGTTATAGACAGACCAAATATAGACAGGTGGCTATATTAAGGTAGTTATAGACAGGTGACGGAAGGTACAGTTATAGACAGACCAAGTATAGACAGGTGGCTATATTAAGGTAGTTATAGACAGGTGACGGAAGGTACAGTTATAGACGGACCAAATATAGACAAGTGGCTATATTAAGGTAGTTATAGACAGGTGACGGAAGGTACAGTTATAGTCAGACCAAGTATAGACAGGTGGCTATATTAAGGTAGTTATAGACAGGTGACGGAAGGTACAGTTATAGACAGACCAAGTATAGACAGGTGGCTATATTAAGGTAGTTATAGACAGTTGACGGAAGGTACAGTTATAGACAGACCAAGTATAGACAGGTGGCTATATTAAGGTAGTTATAGACAGGTGACGGAAGGTACAGTTATAGACAGACCAAGTATAGACAGGTGGCTACATTAAGGTAGTTATAGACAGGTGACGGAAGGTACAGTTATAGACAGACCAAGTATAGACAGGTGGCTATATTAAGGTAGTTATAGATAGGTGACGGAAGGTACAGTTATAGACAGACCAAGTGTAGGCAGGTGGCTATATTAAAGGTAGTTATAGACCGGTGACGGAAGGTACAGTTATAGACAGACCAAGTATAGACAGGTGGCTATATTAAGGTAGTTATAGACAGGTGACGGAAGGTACAGTTATAGACAGACCAAGTATAGACAGGTGGCTATATTAAGGTAGTTATAGATAGGTGACGGAAGGTACAGTTATAGACAGACCAAGTATAGACAGGTGGCTATATTAAGGTAGTTATAGACAGGTGACGGAAGGTACAGTTATAGACAGACCAAATATAGACAGGTGGCTATATTAAGGTAGTTATAGACAGGTGACGGAAGGTACAGTTATAGACAGACCAAGTATAGACAGGTGGCTATATTAAGGTAGTTATAGATAGGTGACGGAAGGTACAGTTATAGACAGACCAAGTATAGACAGGTGGCTATTAAGGTAGTTATAGATAGGTGACGGAAGGTACAGTTATAGACAGACCAAGTATAGACAGGTGGCTATATTAAGGTAGTTATAGACAGGTGACGGAAGGTACAGTTATAGACATACCAAATATAGACAGGTGGCTATATTAAGGTAGTTATAGACAGGTGACGGAAGGTACAGTTATAGACAGACCAAGTATAGACAGGTGGCTATATTAAGGTAGTTATAGATAGGTGACGGAAGGTACAGTTATAGACAGACCAAGTATAGACAGGTGGCTATATTAAGGTAGTTATAGACAGGTGACGGAAGGTACAGTTATAGACAGACCAAGTATAGACAGGTGGCTATATTAAGGTAGTTATAGACAGGTGACGGAAGGTACAGTTATAGTCAGACCAAGTATAGACAGGTGGCTATATTAAGGTAGTTATAGACAGGTGACGGAAGGTACAGTTATAGTCAGACCAAGTATAGACAGGTGGCTATATTAAGGTAGTTATAGACAGGTGACGGAAGGTACAGTTATAGTCAGACCAAGTATAGACAGGTGGCTATATTAAGGTAGTTATAGACAGGTGACGGAAGGTACAGTTATAGTCAGACCAAGTATAGACAGGTGGCTATATTAAGGTAGTTATAGACAGGTGACGGAAGGTATAGTTATAGTCAGACCAAGTATAGACAGGTGGCTATATTAAGGTAGTTATAGACAGGTGACGGAAGGTACAGTTATAGTCAGACCAAGTATAGACAGGTGGCTATATTAAGGTAGTTATAGACAGGTGACGGAAGGTACAGTTATAGACAGACCAAGTATAGACAGGTGGCTATATTAAGGTAGTTATAGACAGGTGACGGAAGGTACAGTTATAGTCAGACCAAGTATAGACAGGTGGCTATATTAAGGTAGTTATAGACAGGTGACGGAAGGTACAGTTATAGTCAGACCAAGTATAGACAGGTGGCTATATTAAGGTAGTTATAGACAGGTGACGGAAGGTACAGTTATAGACAGACCAAGTATAGACAGGTGGCTATATTAAGGTAGTTATAGACAGGTGACGGAAGGTACAGTTATAGACAGACCAAGTATAGACAGGTGGCTATATTAAGGTAGTTATAGACAGGTGACGGAAGGTACAGTTATAGTCAGACCAAGTATAGACAGGTGGCTATATTAAGGTAGTTATAGACAGTTTTATATTTATTTGTTTACTTATTTAATATTATTTTACTTTTATCCCTAGGCCTCCATCAACCTTAAAACAATATTCTCAAGATCTTCCTTCGAGATTAATTTGTACATTTTTCGGTAGAAATATGTGCCGGCCGAAGCCGGGTTCTTTCAAAGTTACAGGCTCGCTATCGCTCGCTAGGCAAAAATATCGACACCCAAATGTCACGAAAGGTCTTAATATTGACAAAGGAATAGGGCAAAAGGTGTTATAATCGACAAACTAGTGGGGCGAACGTCCTAAAATCTCAAAACTATTGGGGCTAAACATGAGGGAGAAGGGGGTCTTGACAAATAAAACAAAAAAAACAAAGCTCCCCTTAAGGCACAGTTGTAGACAGACCAAGTATAGACAGGGTGTGGCGGACTGGCTATATTTAGGTACATTTTTTTTTTTTTATGCAGCCCCTTCTCCCTAATGTTTAGCCCCATTAGTATTCAGATTTTAAGACGTTCATCCCATT
Organism: Paralithodes platypus; assembly: GCA_032716605.1. Classification (NCBI taxonomy): domain Eukaryota; kingdom Metazoa; phylum Arthropoda; class Malacostraca; order Decapoda; family Lithodidae; genus Paralithodes; species Paralithodes platypus. Next base: position 23,036,044 of record CM064576.1, on the reverse strand, counting down.
AGCTTGGCGATTTTAAGACTTAATTTGACTTAATTTGGGATGAACTCGTAAACTTAAGGCCTCGATTTATGTCCTAGAGTGTTTAACCGTGACCATAGTATAATATTTATACAGTAGTTACATCAATTCGAATCTTTGAACTATTGAAGCCATGTTTTGAAGCATCTAGTTTATAGTAATAGATAGAGCGTTGTATTGTCTCGTTTGCGTTCGATACGGATTCAAATGCGTGCGTCGCCATTATCCCATTCAGTACCGGTGACGTCCTTTTCACTATATTCTGGCAACTATTAGATGATTTGTTCAGCTTAGGAAGGACGCCTACCAATGAAAAGACGACACACTTTCTCAATTAATCCTTTTAGCTACCATAAATCCTTCACAAGCTTCATACTATCGTCTAAATGTAGCTGATATATAATAAATAAGACGTCACCGGCACTGAAAGGGTTCTGCTCATGACTACAAAAACAGGGTGCATTCTAAGAACCTATAAAATATACCATCACCGAATGTAGGAGAGGTAAGCTATGAATACTAACGAGGGGATTATAATACACACACACACACACATATTCTCTATATCTCTCTCACATACTTGCACACACCCTCTCTCTATACATATTTATCTATCTATTTAACTCTATATATATATCCGTCAGTTAAGGATCAATAGTAAGAACTTTCCACATGTGTTATAACCCACTCAAACTATCCACGAACACCTGTGCTGGCTTACCTTTCAAATTAATACACCCCCACATGCTCTCTCTCGCTCTCTCTCTCTCTCTCTCTCTCTCTCTCTCTCTCTCTCTCTCTCTCTCTCTCTCTCTCTCTCTCATACAGTATATTAACTCCCTATCCATCAAAGTGATATACTCACTCAAGGGCAAACTCATTATATAGACAAACATGCATACATATACATAATACTGTACACTGTACACATGTATACTGACTTACGAACACACGTACATAAGAATACACACACACACACATGCAGGCAGACCTATTATATCCTAATGGAGAAACAATCACATCAAAATATGACCCTAATAATGAAGTCAGACTTAAATCCATCCTTCCAACCTTCACACATTCCAATATGCTTTCCTTTCTTCATATGCGATCAAAAGTACATATTAATCAAAGATATAGGCTACTCTATTCATCATTACTGGCTGAGTATGGCATTCCTCAGTGGCCGAGATCCTGACACGTTTGTAATTGCAGAATGTCAAACTCCATCATCTTTCATTTTAATTAGTACTGTGTGTGTGTGTGTGTATTTACCTAATTGTAATTACCTAATTGTAGTATACAGGAGTTGAGCTTTTTAGGCTCGTATTGTCCCGCTTCCTGAGTTACAATTATCTAACTTTGCCTTAAGAGAAATGTGTGTATGTGGGTGTGTTTGTGTGTGTGTGTGTGTGTGTGTGTGTGTGTGTGTGTGTGTGTTTTATGATTGCCATATATTCCATGATTGAAATCAAGTTACATATCGGCAATACAGATAGAAAGTTCAGATGAGAGAATAGATGCCAAGCTTTTTCAGTTCAACGATAACGTATTTCCATAAAAGGTAATTGTACTCTCTAAAGAATATGGGTATGAAAAGGGTATCTAAAGTGTCCATTATAGTATATCCAGATATCAGTTAGGTATATTGGCAGTTATATACCCGTTTTTCTGGACCCTTTCTCCCTCATGTTTAGACCCATTTGTTTTGAGTTTGTAGGACGTTCGTTCCATTAGTTTGTCGATTTAAACAACTTTACGCTCCATTTCTTTGTCAATATTCAGACATTTCGTGCCATTTAGATGTCAATTTTTTACTGGCGAGCGATAGCAAGCCTGTAATTTTAAGAGGAACCGGCCGGGACATTTTTATACCGAAAAATGTACAAAATTTATTAAGGGGTGTTTTTTTACAGCTTGATGGAGGTCTAGGGAGGAAACTTAAAGATTATATAATTATAAAACAATAAGCCAATAAATACGTTACTCTCCCCTTAATACAAGGATAACATAATATGGTGTATCACTATCAATATACCCAATTATCTTATAGACCTTTGTTATACCTCGTTCTTGCAGTGTATAATTATAGTCTATTTTGTTTAAACTGCCTAAAATTTGGCTTGTTCCCTTCTTAGTTTCTGATATAATATTATGTAAGCGTTTTATAGTCAAATATGTTATTAATTACAAAATATTGGCAATAATATAACGAGAAGGCCTAATAGTTTCTTATTTTTCCTTTAGTTATTGACAAATGAGCTGCAGAGGGAGTCAAATTTCCGCTAAGTTAAAAATAATTGAGCATTAGAAAGGTGTATATCAATATACTCAATTATCTTATGTACCTTTATTACAGGTTGTTGTTGCTTTTACGGAGTGGATGAGAGTTAAAGAGTCAGATGTAATAGCCTGTACCTTTCTGATTCCTTAATGTCATTCCTAAGCTGAAAAAATCGTCTGCTTTTAAACCTAATAATATGAACATGATGTCATTATATTCATGGAATAAACTATCTACCTCTTTATCTACTTATCGTACCTACCCAACCAACTTACCTATCTAAGATTCTACCTACCTACTTACCAACCCACCAACCTACCTACCATCCTACCTACCTAACTACTAACCAACCAACCCTACCTACCTACCTCTGTAATTACCTACCTACCTACCTAAAATCCTACCTATCTACTTAGCTACCCACCAACCTACGTACCTGCCTAGTTACCCACCTACATTCCTACCTACCAATCAACCTCACACCCTACCTACCTACATCTGTATCTACCAACCTACCCACCAAAAGTTCTACATATCAACTTAGCTACCCACCAACCTACCTACCCACCAAATTACCCACTTACCTACCTATCTAAATACCCACCAACCTCACACCCTACCTACCTACCTCTGAATCCACCAACATACCCACCTAAAATCCTCCCTATCTACTTAGCTACCCAACAGCCTACCTACCTGCCTAGTTGCCCATCTACCTTCCTACCTATCAACTAGCCTCACACCCTACCTATCTACCAACCTACCTCACACCCTACCTACCTACCTACCTCCATCTCTTCCAACCTACGTACCTACCTACCTACCTACCAACCAACCAACCTCACACCCTACCTACCTATCTACCTACCTACCTACCTACCAGCCTACCTTTCTGCCTGATACGTCGAGAGTGATGTATCGACGTCAGGGAAGCTGCGACGTGCCCCGGAGAGAGAGAGAGAGAGAGTGAGTGAGTGAGTGAGTGAGTGAGTGAGTGAGTGAGTGAGTGAGTGAGTGAGTGAGTGAGTGAGTGAGTGAGTGAGTGAGTGAGTGTGAGAGAGAGATAGAGAGAGAGAGAGAGTGTGTGTGTGTGTGTGTGTGAGAGATAGAGTGTGTGTGTGTGTGTGAGAGATAGAGGGAGAATGGATGAATGGATGTAGGGGAGCGAGGCAAAAATATACAGGTATTCTCTTCGGCTTCTTTTTGGTTTAGTCTGTCTGTATATATATGGCTCTAGCTAGTCTGTTATAGTCTGTCTGTATATATGGCTCTAGCTAGTCTGTTATAGTCTGTCTGTATATATATGGCTCTAGCTAGTCTGTTATAGTCTGTCTGTATATATGGCTCTAGCTAGTCTGTTATAGTCTGTCTGTATATATATGGCTCTAGCTAGTCTGTTATAGTCTGTCTGTATATATGGCTCTAGCTAGTCTGTTATAGTCTGTCTGTATATATGGCTCTAGCTAGTCTGTTATAGTCTGTCTGTATATATATGGCTCTAGCTAGTCTGTTATAGTCTGTCTGTATATATGGCTCTAGCTAGTCTGTTATAGTCTGTCTGTATATATATGGCTCTAGCTAGTCTGTTATAGTCTGTCTGTATATATGGCTCTAGCTAGTCTGTTATAGTCTGTCTGTATATATGGCTCTAGCTAGTCTGTTATAGTCTGTATATATGGCTCTAGCTAGTCTGTTATAGTCTGCATATATATGGCTCTAGCTAGTCTGTTATAGTCTGTCTGTATATATGGCTCTAGCTAGTCTGTTATAGTCTGTCTGTATATATGGCTCTAGCTAGTCTGTTATAGTCTGTCTGTATATATGGCTCTAGCTAGTCTGTTATAGTCTGTCTGTATATATGGCTCTAGCTAGTCTGTTATAGTCTGTCTGTATATATGGCTCTAGCTAGTCTGTTATAGTCTGTCTGTATATATGGCTCTAGCTAGTCTGTTATAGTCTGTCTGTATATATGGCTCTAGCTAGTCTGTTATAGTCTGTCTGTATATATGGCTCTAGCTAGTCTGTTATAGTCTGTCTGTATATATGGCTCTAGCTAGTCTGTTATAGTCTGTCTGTATATATATGGCTCTAGCTAGTCTGTTATAGTCTGTCTGTATATATATGGCTCTAGCTAGTCTGTTATAGTCTGTCTGTATATATATGGCTCTAGCTAGTCTGTTATAGTCTGTCTGTATATATGGCTCTAGCTAGTCTGTTATAGTCTGTATATATATGGCTCTAGCTAGTCTGTTATAGTCTGTCTGTATATATGGCTCTAGCTAGTCTGTTATAGTCTGTCTGTATATATGGCTCTAGCTAGTCTGTTATAGTCTGTCTGTATATATATGGCTCTAGCTAGTCTGTTATAGTCTGTCTGTATATATGGCTCTAGCTAGTCTGTTATAGTCTGTCTGTATATATGGCTCTAGCTAGTCTGTTATAGTCTGTCTGTATATATATGGCTCTAGCTAGTCTGTTATAGTCTGTCTGTATATATGGCTCTAGCTAGTCTGTTATAGTCTGTCTGTATATATGGCTCTAGCTAGTCTGTTATAGTCTGTCTGTATATATGGCTCTAGCTAGTCTGTTATAGTCTGTCTGTATATATGGCTCTAGCTAGTCTGTTATAGTCTGTCTGTATATATGGCTCTAGCTAGTCTGTTATAGTCTGTCTGTATATATGGCTCTAGCTAGTCTGTTATAGTCTGTCTGTATATATGGCTCTAGCTAGTCTGTTATAGTCTGTCTGTATATATGGCTCTAGCTAGTCTGTTATAGTCTGTCTGTATATATGGCTCTAGCTAGTCTGTTATAGTCTGTCTGTATATATGGCTCTAGCTAGTCTGTTATAGTCTGTCTGTATATATGGCTCTAGCTAGTCTGTTATAGTCTGTCTGTATATATGGCTCTAGCTAGTCTGTTATAGTCTGTCTGTATATATGGCTCTAGCTAGTCTGTTATAGTCTGTCTGTATATATATGGCTCTAGCTAGTCTGTTATAGTCTGTCTGTATATATGGCTCTAGCTAGTCTGTTATAGTCTGTCTGTATATATGGCTCTAGCTAGTCTGTTATAGTCTGTCTGTATATATGGCTCTAGCTAGTCTGTTATAGTCTGTCTGTATATATGGCTCTAGCTAGTCTGTTATAGTCTGTCTGTATATATGGCTCTAGCTAGTCTGTTATAGTCTGTCTGTATATATGGCTCTAGCTAGTCTGTTATAGTCTGTCTGTATATATGGCTCTAGCTAGTCTGTTATAGTCTGTCTGTATATATGGCTCTAGCTAGTCTGTTATAGTCTGTATATATATGGCTCTAGCTAGTCTGTTATAGTCTGTCTGTATATATGGCTCTAGCTAGTCTGTTATAGTCTGTCTGTATATATGGCTCTAGCTAGTCTGTTATAGTCTGTCTGTATATATGGCTCTAGCTAGTCTGTTATAGTCTGTCTGTATATATGGCTCTAGCTAGTCTGTTATAGTCTGTCTGTATATGGCTCTAGCTAGTCTGTTATAGTCTGTCTGTATATATGGCTCTAGCTAGTCTGTTATAGTCTGTCTGTATATATGGCTCTAGCTAGTCTGTTATAGTCTGTCTGTATATATGGCTCTAGCTAGTCTGTTATAGTCTGTCTGTATATATGGCTCTAGCTAGTCTGTTATAGTCTGTCTGTATATATGGCTCTAGCTAGTCTGTTATAGTCTGTCTGTATATATGGCTCTAGCTAGTCTGTTATAGTCTGTCTGTATATATGGCTCTAGCTAGTCTGTTATAGTCTGTCTGTATATATGGCTCTAGCTAGTCTGTTATAGTCTGTCTGTATATATGGCTCTAGCTAGTCTGTTATAGTCTGTCTGTATATATATGGCTCTAGCTAGTCTGTTATAGTCTGTCTGTATATATGGCTCTAGCTAGTCTGTTATAGTCTGTCTGTATATATGGCTCTAGCTAGTCTGTTATAGTCTGTCTGTATATATGGCTCTAGCTAGTCTGTTATAGTCTGTCTGTATATATGGCTCTAGCTAGTCTGTTATAGTCTGTCTGTATATTGGCTCTAGCTAGTCTGTTATAGTCTGTCTGTATATATGGCTCTAGCTAGTCTGTTATAGTCTGTCTGTATATATGGCTCTAGCTAGTCTGTTATAGTCTGTCTGTATATATGGCTCTAGCTAGTCTGTTATAGTCTGTCTGTATATATGGCTCTAGCTAGTCTGTTATAGTCTGTCTGTATATATGGCTCTAGCTAGTCTGTTATAGTCTGTCTGTATATATGGCTCTAGCTAGTCTGTTATAGTCTGTCTGTATATATGGCTCTAGCTAGTCTGTTATAGTCTGTCTGTATATATGGCTCTAGCTAGTCTGTTATAGTCTGTCTGTATATATATGGCTCTAGCTAGTCTGTTATAGTCTGTCTGTATATATGGCTCTAGCTAGTCTGTTATAGTCTGTCTGTATATATGGCTCTAGCTAGTCTGTTATAGTCTGTCTGTATATATGGCTCTAGCTAGTCTGTTATAGTCTGTCTGTATATATGGCTCTAGCTAGTCTGTTATAGTCTGTCTGTATATATGGCTCTAGCTAGTCTGTTATAGTCTGTCTGTATATATGGCTCTAGCTAGTCTGTTATAGTCTGTCTGTATATATGGCTCTAGCTAGTCTGTTATAGTCTGTCTGTATATATATGGCTCTAGCTAGTCTGTTATAGTCTGTCTGTATATATGGCTCTAGCTAGTCTGTTATAGTCTGTCTGTATATATGGCTCTAGCTAGTCTGTTATAGTCTGTCTGTATATATGGCTCTAGCTAGTCTGTTATAGTCTGCTTTTTTCCAGTTGATGATCAATTTATTCCCTTAGCATCTGATTTCCTGTTTTGGTTTTGGAGAAATATGATACTGCTATATCTCTGTGGCATAGTGCTGTCAATATGATACTGCTATATCTCTGTGGCATAGTGCTGTCAATATTTCTTAACCCCTTCTATACCGAGGTTGTATTTTGTATTTTATTATACATGTATTTAAAAGACTTTTGCAGTTTAAGAAGGATCTAGAGTTGAGATTGTTTGAAGCATGTTATTCGCTGGATACTATATGTAAACTAAATATAATCGTCTATCAGTAGTCAGAATATAGTTAAAAGGAAGGCACCCGTACTGAATGGGGTAATTAGCGACATAATTCGCTACAAAATCATGGTAATAGCCGAGTAATTAGGATAGCGAGATATAAATTTATCACCAGCTGGGGGAAAAAATACAGACTAGCTTGTGTAACGATCTATCTATTATCTACATTATTATATATAACAAAATCAAAGTCATGTAACTTTCATGAACTGTAACAAAGTAAGGTCAGAACTGAATGTATGGTACCTGGACGATGCAACCTTGGGTGGGTCAGTAGAGAACGTTCTAACCGACCTAAATAACATCGTAACTGACCTCGGCCAGGCTGGGCTAGTGATAAATGACACCAAATGTGAACTTGTCCTCCTCAACCACATACGCGAACAAGGAGAAGAGACTCAGGCCCTGTTTCGAGGCATATTGCCAGATGTAAAGATCCTTCAGGAGCACCAGCAAACCCTATTAGGTTCCCCACTAACTCTGGCAGCAATCCCACCAGCACTTCAAGTTAAAAAGAAGGAGCTTCAACGTCTCGTGAGTCGCCTGATACACATCGATGCCCACTCAGCTCTGGCCCTGCTCAAGAACTGTTTCTCCATCCCAAAACTCCAATACCTCCTGCGCACATCGATGACTTACACGAACAATGGTGGCCTCCAAGAATTAGACCGCATAATCCGAGAAGCAGTGACCAGCATCACCAACGTGGAATTTAAAGAACGGACCTGGACACAAGCCACCCTTCCTGTCCGCCTCGGGGGCTTGGGCATACGGAGAGCCTCGGATATTGCCTCCCCAGCCTTTATCTCTTCCCTCATCGCGACCAACGACCTTGTAGTGTCCATCCTTTCTTCTCAACCCGGAATGACACTTAATGGGGACGTAACAGCAGCGATTAACACCTGGAAGGGAAGTACAGGAGTAGAGGAGGAGCCTCAGGGTACCTCCAGGAGCAAGCAGAAAGCGTGGGATACCATCTCGGCGAAGAAAACTCAAGAAAATCTCCTAACCAATGCAGACCAGGTTGCAAAAGCACGCCTCCAGGCAGCCGCCCGTTCGGAGAGTGGCTTGTGGTTACACGCCATCCCCATCCCACCTCTTGGAACTCACTTGGATGCTGAAGCGCTCCGGGTTGCCATCGCGCTCCGAGTGGGTGCGGCACTTTGTCACCCACACACTTGCAAGTGTGGTGGGGGGATGGATGCTCAAGGTCACCATGCCTTGTCATGTAATTACAACGCAGGCCGCCTGCCAAGACACTCTGCACTAAATGATGTAATAAAACGGGCCCTGCAGAGTGCTAACCGTGCATCAATCCTCGAACCACATGGACTTCACAGAGAAGACGGCAAACGGCCAGATGGGATGACCACTTTCCCTTACAAGAATGGCCGGTGCCATGTGGGATGCCACATGTGTTGACACTTTCTCCACAACCAACAACGCCGACGAAGCAGGTGAAGCCGCCCGGATAGCAGAAAATAAAAAGCGAGAAAAATATCAAGCCATCGCCAGAAATCATCAGTTCGAGCCCCTGGCATTCGAAACTTCAGGAGTCTTCGGCCCTACCACCCTTAACCCGGGAACTGCCGGGAGACTCTTAAGAGTTCCCCCGGCGGACTGCGGGGAGACTCTTAAGAGTGAGTGAAAAAAAAAATCAACTTTTGACATCGAAAAAAAAAAAAAAAAAAAATTGGCCCCTGGGCCATGCAAAATCTCAGTCCTCTACCTCCCCTCCTTCCCCACTTTCCTCCTCTCCTTCAGTTATCACCTATTTTCCCTGTTATTCCCGTATTCTGAGGTATATTTTCGTGCTAACATTAGAAATCCGGTTGGAGGGTGTGGTCATCACTGATAGCAAGCGAATGCAAGAGAGAGAGAGAGAGTATCGATCGACTGTGTCTCAGTGGCCTTGGGGGAAATTGGCGGGAAAGCAGCTTGCCTCACCCATACATTATACAACTCGCGGGCTATATCTCCGATTTTGACCATCCAAACGCTGTTTTCACTCGTTTTATTGTTGTTTCAGGTTAATACCTTTATAATCAACCCATAATAGGCGCATATGGATAAGTATTAATGCTATTAATGGTACAATGAATATTTTAGTGACGGAAACACCTCAAATACATGCGCACAGGGAGAGGTGTCTAATTACCCCCATGCGCACTTCAGAGGTTAAGATGGTGAATGAAATAGGCCGTAAAATCAGAGAAGTTTCAGGAGAACCCCGGGAAACCCTCTGGCTCAAGCAAAGACTAGGGATGGCTATCCTCCGGGGCAATGCCACCAGCGTCATGAGCTCAGTTCGACAGGACTGGGTCATGCCACTGTGTGTGGCCCGGGCAGGAGTGGTGTATCCGTAGTCTTTCCACAGTAGGGTAAAACAAAACAAACTTTATTTGTATGTAACATGTGTGATGCACATAAATAAAAGGGGATGTGTCGGATGGTTGAAAGCCACAGTTGCTCGCGCGTTTGGGGTTAGCAACACGTATTATGAAAAACATGTATCCTCCTTCATTCACTGTCCCCCCCTTCACTCACTCAACCCCACAATTTGCCGGAGGATAACAGGTTTTTCACAATACGTTCATGAACTTGTATTAAAAGATGTAATCGTTTCAAATGTTTTTGTTATTTTTTGTTATTCAATTAATTGAACACTATAATTGTGTTGATTGCATGCGTGTAAATGCGTGCTTGAGCAGGAACACTTAGTAGTATGTGGGTGTGTGCGCGTGGGTAGTGTGTGTGTTTGTGTGTGCCTGTATGTGTGTATACGTGGTCAGACCACAGCATACCTTATAATACGACTGAGCCCTAATGTGATGATAATTTTATACTGCACATACCCTGGTAGTCGAGATAAATTCTGAAGGTCGTTACTATAAGACACTTTTAAGGGGGTAGTACTCGCTTTTTCTGGACCCCCTTCTCCCTCATGTTTAGCATATTTGTGTTGAGTTTTTTAAACGTTCGTTCTGTTAGTTTGGCGATTTTTAGACCTTTTGCCTCATTTTGTTGTCAATATTAAAATCTTTCGTGTCCTTTAGGTGTCTATTTTTTCCTGGCGTGCGATAGAAGGAATCGGCCTTCGGCCAGGACATTTATCTTGAAAGGGGGTCTAGGGGATGTTTTTCTAAGCTTGATGGAAGTCTAGCGAGAAAACTCAATTATATTATTAATAAATATATATACTGTAGGCTATATACCAAAAAAACAAGCACTACCCCCTTAATGAGTAGTAATGACCTTTAAGTGATAGGAGTATAAATTATCTCGATTTATATTTTATACTTCGACGGGCCGCTTATCATAACTTGTTTAAAATCGTTGTGTGGTAGCAAAAATTCGTAAAATAAAATTAAAAACGTCTTCGTCCTCTTGCCTCACAATGCCTTATCTTGCCCATGAAGGTAAGATATAAGAGGAGGGAGGGTGAGTGGTGGGAAAGTGAAGGCGCTGTCAGTGACTGGCCGCCATCTTGGTACTGCCAGGACAGTATGACCAAGGTATGACCTGACAACTCCTTGACCAGGCTGAGTCACAGGTGTCCCAGTCCGATTTCACTTAGGGCCATTTTATTAAACCGTGGTAAGAGCTTTCCCTACGACATTTCCCGACCAGATTGACCCTTATCGATTATCTATATAAGGGTCAGTCTGGTCGCAAATGGTCGTAGGGAAAGCTCTTACCATCCTCGAAGGAGGAGAGACGGGCGCTATATAAGTAACCAGAAGATTATTATTATTATTATTACCATGGTTTAATAAAATGGCCCTTATAGATACCACCCACCACAGACATCACAATCACTCCTGGTACTGGGTCAATGTGTCTTTTTGAGTTGTGTGAGCATTTTATGCAGTAATGCCAGTATCTTTGTGCTGCATTTGGTTGTACTGCAAGGTACACCAAGTTCAAAGATCCTATCCTTACATTTCATCAATAAGTAAAATACAGACATTTGGTTATACACAGAAAGAACATTTAAACTCAGATATTCAGCATTTAATATAAATGTGATCATATGCGTAATTATATAGGATATTGTCCACATAACTTACAAGTCTGATTTTGTGGTATTCAAGGTAATACCACTTTCATGAATATCATAATGCATATATTAGACTGTAGACTAACACCTTATTGGCAGGCTAGGCGGTCTATTTGACCGTACCGCACAGCGTTTTTTTTTTTTTACCCTAAATAGGGTTGTTTACGTGATCATTTTCATGCCTAAATAAGACCCAGAGCGTAAAACAAGTATCTATCCCTAAAAGGGCATAAACAGAGCTTTCCAATGACATCCGAACCATCCTTGTACGACCACTGGTTCTCTTGCAACGATCATGCAACACGAGTGCGAAAACCCTAAAATAAGGTAATTTCCTTACATAATTCCCTGTGTAGCGAGTGATAAAGGGGGGAGGAAAGTAGAATACAGTTCAGTAGGTCCACGGTGGTCGTGGGGAGCGGTCATAAGGTTACTACGCTCGTCCCACCGCTCAGCTCTCTCTCTCAGCAACATTACGTGCTGAAAATGGCGCTCGACAGCTATCGTTCACCGCCACTTAGTCCAAATTTATTTCACTCGACATATGTTGCGCGCCGCCAGTTAAGGGTTAATATGAAAATTTGATAGAAATGTTTTGTTAGGTAGTAAAGTACCTACATACATACGTGCGAACATAAATACATTCCAGTACATACAAATAGGCGAGATTACATAATTACATTCATGCAAACTCAAATAACTTGCGCATATACTGTGTTTATAAAAATATTTATACTGTATACATAAAATGCATTTACAAACTTCCACACACATATCTTGCGCCTACATACTGTATGTCTATACAAATACTTATATACATAAAATTCATATACACACTTTCACACATTACACACAGGTCTCACGTTTCACCAGTGCATAGTAAGCTACCGGTACATATATACTTTCACCTATTCCATACTAATTACTCATATATTGGTGAAAGGCATCACCACAGAACCCAAGCATTTTCTTAACTCGTATTACGTACATTTTCTTAGAAAAATAGGTCTAACTTCATGATTATGTCTGTATCTGATAGTTGCATATTATTGTAAGCCGAACATGGATAATTAGTCGTACATAATTTGGCAGTATATAATGTAGTAAATATTAAATACATTACCAGGACAAATACATTACCAGGACAAATATATTACCAGGACAAATATATTACCAGGACAAATATATTACCAGGACAAATATATTACCAGGACAAATATATTACCAGGACAAATATATTACCAGGACAAATAAATTACCAGACACTTATACTAAATGACAGAGCAAATTAAATACTAAAAGGCCTAAATACTAAAGCATGGATATAAAAGGGTACAATTAAGCGCAGTATATAACATTTTGAGATATGTATACTTATATTGCATTTGTTCGTGATCCGTGTACTGTTTATAGGTTTAAATATATCTGATTTCAATTTAAACATTTCCTAAAGATGAAACACTACGTAATGGATGGTTTCGGAAGATACGACGTCAGAATTGTCATTGTCATCATAATCAATATCACCACCAGCAACACCTCCATAATGTTAATTATCATCATTATGATAAAATAAATAATAGTACAACATAAAGTAATATTTTCAAAACAAAGTTAGGGTCACGTGGTTCAGATAGGCCTTGTTCACAAAATTAGTGCCATTTGGAATAACGAGAGTCTTAGTTTGTAGCCGGCTTCAAGGTTCATTAAGGAGAATAATCACTGACCGGCCTAAATGATAGTTCCATCTCGCTCCCCGCCTCGTTTAACTAATACAGTACATTTGTCTCTGTATGTTGTCTCACACACACACACACACACACACACACACACACACACACACACACACACACACATGTGAAAAGAGTTGAAATTAATATAGATATACCCTGTCTCTCTCTACCTCACTGTCTCTCTACCTCACTCTGTCTCTCTACCTCACTCTGTCTCTCTCTACCTCACTATGTCTCTCTACCTCACTCTGTCTCTCTCTACCTCACTGGAAGCTAGCCAACGTAACACCCCTACTAACTTCCTAATCCTGCCACGGACATTAGTTCCAGGGCAGTAGTTCCCTTTCCAATGTTCCCTTACCCACTCTAAACCACTGTTTGGACACTTGATCCTCAGTGTTTTGGAGGACAAGCAGCCTAGAAGGGTCACTAGACCTGTTGTTGCTTTATTTCCTTTTTACACCTTTGTACTCTGTCTCTACCTCACTCTGTCTCTCTACCTCACCCTGTCTCTCTCTATCTCACCCTGTCTCTCTACCTCACTCTCTCTCTCTACCTCACCCTGTCACTCTACCTCACTCTGTCTCTCTACATCACTCTGTCTCTCTACCTCACTCTGTCACTCTACCTCACTCTGTCTCTCTCTACCTCACCCTGTCTTTCTCTACCTCACTCTGTCTTTCTCTACTTCACCCTGTCTCTCTACCTCACCCTGTCTCTCTCTACCTCACTCTGTCTCTCTCTACCTCACTGTCTCTCTACCTCACCCTGTCTCTATACCTCACCCTGTTTCTCTACCTCACCCTGTCTCCCTACCTTACCCTGCCAGTCTTTTCCTGATCTTTACTAATTTTCAGAGGTTTCCTTATTGCTTTCTTGATTAGTGTCACCCGAACTACTCCCTCTTACCCCCTCCCTCTCTCTCTATCTATCTCTCCCTCTATCTATCTATCTTATTCTTAATTCAACTTCAAGACAAACCCCAACATGCCTTGCAGTCATCACCTCAACACCAGCGAAAAGCAACGCAGCCTCCCCTGAAAACACCATCTTCTTTGAGACAGCGGATGTCACAATCCCCGCCTCCAGCCACTACATCATTCGTTCTGCCCTCCATATCCCCGGGGAACACCAAGCCAACCTTACCTGTTCTGCTGCCCTGCCTCTCTCCATTACTAAGATTCGCCAGAGCGATAAGGGCACAAAGTCAGGTTACAGGTGAAGGAATAGGAAGACCTTCATGCCCACAACCCCAAGACCCACAGGAAGAATGGAAGTGGAACATGTACTTCAACTGGACCAGCACTCATCAGCCCACCTTCGCCTAGGCAAGCTCCCTCTACAATGTATCTTGTAGAAGGTTGACGAGGTATCATGTTGACAATATCTGTGGCAAGGTATCCTGTCACGGTACTACCAATACACTCTATGAGATATCCTGTGAAAGGTCGACAAGGCATGATGTCGACAAACCCTGTGACGAGGCATCCTATCATGGTCCCGTCGAGGAATCCTGATGGGCCCACGAGGTATCTTGGGGGTAGGATAAACTCGAAACAACGAGCCCAGATGTCGAGGTATCCTGGCACCACAAGATCCTTTCAGTCTTGAGGCGTTCGCCAAACCTGCGAACAAAAGGCCAGAGTCAAATCCGGGTAATATAGTGAGTTGTCTCGCTGCCAACACCACAGACTCGCAGTGTTCCTTATATATTTATGAATACTGTATGTTATTTGTCTATATAATTATTATTGTGTATAATTATGTATATTACATTTGTGGATGTATCATTATGTATAGTTTACTATGTATGTTATTATATAATTATACGATATCCTTTTTTTTTCGAGCCCCCCAAAAGACGCTATGTTGACCAAAAATAAGTCGGTCTAAATAGGTGCTGTAATTGCCTGCCAGATCAGACAAGGCCAATGTCATGTTAGTCGTTCTTTACAAGGGACCCGGTAATTATCACTTGGGTTCAATAGTCTGTTTTGGATGTTGCTGGTCTTCGACGAGTTTTTATATCAGTGTGTTTGCTGTCTGCTCCTTTAATCGAGAAATGTCGTTTGCTTAATTTCGCTACTTAAAAGTAATTCCAGTGGGTTGTTTTTATATGTGTGTGTGTGTGTGTGTGTGTGTGTGTGTGTGTGTGTGTGTGTGTGTGTGTGTGTGTGTGTATAACTATTTTTGTTTTGTCTATGTAATTGAGGGAGGCAAAAGGCATTACTGCCTATAGCGAGTGCCTCCCCCATAATTGAAAGAGTGACAGGGCCAAAATCAAGGAACGTTCGAGCCAAAATGCCTGGACACACGGAGTTTGAAGCAATTTAAGTCATAGGAAGAGGGAAAGACTGATTCTGGGAGAGAGTTCCAGAGCTCAGCTGTTGAGTAGAAGAAAGTTTGAGAGTAACGTTTCACTCTTGGGTTGGAGAGTTGCACAGAGTAGGGGTGGGATTGAGTTGCAAGACGGGTACCACGTGCCTTACGTAAAGGACGTGGTATGCACTGGGATAGCTCTGAGGAACACTGATTATTATAGTAGCGATAGAATAGCGAGAGAGATGCAACATTGCGGCGGAGAGAGAGACTGCAGAGAGTTGGTGAGTGGACGGGAGTTAATGATACGAAAGGCCTTCCTTTCAACTTTGTCTAGGAGAGCGGTGTGAGAGGAACCTCCCCAGACATGTGAACAATACTCAATACAAGGGCGAACTATGCCCCTGTACAGAGCAAGAAGCTGTGCAGGGGAAAAGAACCCCCTAAGGCGGTTGAGCACACCGAGCTTCTGGGAGGCTGCCTTAGCAAGACTGGTAATATGGTCCTTCCAAATGAGAGCAGAAGAAAAAGAGACACCAAGAATATTGAGAGAAGATGAAGGGTTGATTTTTGTATTGTTGAAGAATAAGGGATAGTCCGCTGGGAGATCCTGACGGGTAGATAGATGGAGAAATTGGGTTTTGGAAGCATTAAAGTTAACGAGGTTTTCTCTGCCCCAATTGGAAATAGTATTTAGATCAGAATTTAAGAGTTCTATGGCTTCATTACATTTGTCGTTGAGGAATTGCTGGCTGGGGCGTTCTGAAAAACTAATGGAGTAGTGTAAGGTTGAGTCGTCTGCATATGAATGGATGGGAATTAAGGTACAGTTAAGGAGATCATTTATAAAAATTAGAAAGAGAATAGGAGATAGGACAGAGCCCTGAGGAACACCGGAGTTTATAGGGTGAGGAAGTGAACAATGGCCGTCCACAACCGCGGCTATGGAACGGCCGGAAAGGAAATTAGAGACAAAGGCACAGATGGAGGGATAGAAACCGAAGGAGGGTAGTTTAGAAATTAAAGATTTATGCCAGACTCTATCGAAGGCTTTCGATATGTCTAGTGCAATAGAAAAAGTCTCACCGAAGTCCCGAAAGGAGGATGACCAAGAGTTAGTAAGATATGAAAGAAGATCACCAGTAGAGCGACCCTTAAGGAAGCCATACTGGCGATCTGAGAGCAGATTATGAGAAGATGAAATGCTTAAGAAATTTGGAAGCAAGAATAGTTTCAAAAACTTTAGAAAGACAAGAGATGAGAGCAATTGGACGATAGTTGGAGGTTTGAGAGCGGTCACCCTTCTTTGGGACAGGTTGAATGTGAGCAAACTTCCAGCATGAAGGGAAGACGTTAGAGGATAGACAGAGACGAAAGAGTTTGCCTAGGCAGGGAGTCAGCACGGAAGCACAGTTTTTGAGAACTCTCTCTTTGTATTCATTCCATAGATCAAGCAATCGAGTTCGAGAAATATCCCTGACATACCACTGGGATTGAACCCCGAATTAAGCGGTCAACAATCGATCGTGCTAGCTACTACACCACACAAGCTTAAAGGGGAAGGGTGTATTTTGTGGTCGATTATTTCATTTATATATTAAATTTTTAGTTTCCTCTCCAGACCTCCATCAAGCTTGATATTATATCCCCAAGATCCCCATTCTAGATAAATTTAAAAACATTTCGTTAAAAACATGTCCCGGCCGAAGGCCGATTCCTCTTAGATTACAGGATCGCTATCGCTCGCCAGGAAAAAATCGAAACCTAAATGGCACGAAAGGTCTTAAAATCGCCAAACTATTGGGTCTATCTCTCTCTCTCTCTTTCTCTCTTTCTAATATACATCAACGACATAGATGAGGGTCTCACCTGTACAATCTCAAAATTTGCTGACGATACAAACATTGCAAATAGCGTACTCTTAAAAGAACAAGTTGACGATATGCAACACAATCTAGATAAGTTGTCATGTTGGGCCCAAATTTGGCAAATGAGTTTCAATGCGGATAAATGTAAAGTACTACATATCGGTTACCAAAATGAGAAAGCAAACTATTCGATGAATGGCACTCAGCTTAAGAATGTAAACAGAGAAACCGATCTGGGAGTAACAATATCGAGTAATCTAAAACCGAGTCAACAATGTTCAGAAGTTGTTAAGAAGGCAAACAAAATAATTGGCTTTATAGGCAGGTCATTTGAGCATAAATCCAAAGACGTTATCCTAACCCTTTACAATTCCTTAGTCCGCCCTCTTCTGGAATACTGTGTTCAATCCTGGTGCCCTTATTACCAAAAAGATATAGACAAGCTAGAACGAGTTCAACGTAGAGTTACCAAAATGATACCTAGCCTAAAGAACAAACCATACGAGGAGCGTCTTAGAGAATTAAATCTATTTCCTTTAACCCAGCGCAGATTAAGAGGCGACTTAATTCAAGTGTTCAAAATCATCAAAGGCATTGACAATATGAACTGTAGTAAGTATTTCACTATCGACCAATCCAATTACACGCGGGGAAACGGTTGCAAAATTATTGGTAAATCTTTTAACTCACACGAAGCTAAGAATTTCTTCTTCAATCGAGTTGTCAACTTATGGAATGGGCTTCCCCGAGATGTTATAGACTGCAGCACCGTTGATTCATTTAAACTCCGCCTAGACAAATATCTCGCATCAAACCCGCGACTGACTGCGTTTGTAAATGAATAACTTTATTTTTTCCTCACCTCAGTTACTAACCCATCTGTCCCCTACTAACTTCCTAATCCTGCCACGGACATTAATTCCAGGGCAGTAGTTCCCTTTCCAATGTTCCCTTACCCACTCTAAACCACTGTTTGGACACTTGATCCTCAGTGTTTTGGAAGACAAGCAGCCTAGAAGGGTCACTAGACCTGTTGTTGCTTGATTTCCTTTGTACTTTGTACTCTCTCAGCCAATAATCTGACAGGTAGGTAATCAGAACCAATTAAAAGTGGCGAGGTTGGCTTCTGATTGATCCCCCACCCTCCGTCTGATCCCCCGAGTCTCTCCTCTCTCTCTCTCCCTCTCCCTAGGTCTATTATATATATATATATATATATATATATATATATATGTGTGTGTGTGTGTGTGTGTGTGCAATTGACTCTCCGGCAGGGAATCGTAGGCGTACAAGGAAGAGCAACACCAAAGCGTAAAGGAATATTTGTATTCTCTAATACATGTGCGACGTTTCGACACCACCTTGTGTCATTATCAAGCCTTAAAAAGATCAGAAAAAATCTTAATTTAAAAGTTTGCAATTAAATATACAAACGTAAATGTAGGTTAAATTATTATAATGTACCAAGAGGGAAAGAGGGAGAGCGAAACTGGGCGAAGGAAAGGTAGAAGACTGGGACAAATACTGTAATATAAACTGGGCGAAGGAAAGGTAGAAGACTGGGACAAATACTGTAATATAAACTGGGCGAAGGAAAGGTAGAAGACTGGGACAAATACTGACATTTATACTATGAAAATAATACACGAATGACATACGTGGATTGAGAAAAGAAAAAGAAAAAAGGTGATAGATAATTTCAATTTTAGTTAATATTTTACCAATTATTAAAAACAAAGTCAAGGAGAGGAGGACTTGCTTAAGTGCAGTAACTGTAGTGCTACCTATATTGGTCAAACGAAGCGCCAATTAGCGACGAGGATTGCCGAACATAGGGGTTGATCATACCGCACAAATTTGCCCTTATCAAAACCTTAATTTTTGGCTATCATAAAGCATAGTGAATGTTCAGGCCATCCTATAAATACTCAAAATGTGTCCATATCATTCACTACAACAGACGACATGTCCAGGGTAACAGGCTGAATCTCTCCTCACCCACCATCACCAACCATCCCTAGGCACTCACGATTCCTCCTCTCCTTGACTTTGTTTTTAATAATTGGTAAGATAATCACTGAAATTTAATTTATCTATCAAATTTTGTTCTTTTTGTTTTCTCAATCCACGTATGTCATTCGTTTATTATTTTCATAGTATAAATGTCAGTATTTGTCCCAGTCTTCTACCTTTCCTTCGCCCAGTATAAATGTCAGTATTTGTCCCAGTCTTCTACCTTTCCTTCGCCCAGTTTCGCTCTCCCTCTTTCCCTCATGGTACATTATAATAATGTAACCTACATTTACGTTTGTATATTTAATTGCAAACTTTTAAATTCAGATTAATTTTATCTTTTTTAGGCTTGATAATGACACAAGGTGGTGTCGAAACGTCGCCCATGATTTAGATAATAAAGATGTTCCTTTACGCTTCGGTGTTGCTCTCCCTTATACATGTATTTGTGGTTTTCATTAATTGAGTTTAGATGTGAAGTTGGTTGGTGTAAAAAACATAATAATAATATATATATATATATATATACCGGGTATACTGTATATATATATGTGTGTTTAGTTTGCTCCCCAGATATCTATGAGCTAAACAAAAAATACTATAAATAAAATGAACATAAAAAACTACCCCAACACCCTCCTTCGAGATAAATGCGTATATATTTCGGTAGAGAAATGTCCCGGCCGAAGACCGAAATAAAATCGAATTACGTCGTCGTGCCTAAAGGGTAAATATTGACTTTCTTAATATTTGGTTACTTGTTCCTACTAAGTCCTTATCCCTTGTTCCTTGTCCTTTTAGCAACCTTTTTGTCTAAATAATTAAATTGAACCTCTGGACTTTGAGGGTGGATTAATTGGATTATGATGACAAGAATCCCCGTGTTTCCCCTAATTGGGTTGTTAAGGAGATGGCATTGGCTGCAGTAATATGATTGGTTACAGTCTCCGGGTTGGTTATCCAAGTTATCCAGACGAAGAGAGAGAGAGAGTGTGTGAGAGGGAAAAAGGGTGTGTGTGTGTGTTTGACGGAGAGAGAGGATTAACGAGTTTAGAGGTAGCACGTGACAAAAGTAGGGAAAAGTAGAGAAGAGTTACATAACATTAACCCATTCATGCATTTATGACGCAGAGGTTGCCAGATTAGCAATAAGAAATAGAGTTCTCTCACTCTTATAATTACCTCTCCAGAATTAGTTTACTGCCCACAGCTAACTCAAAGACAACTGCAGAGGTTGAAGTAACTAAACTAAAGGTTTCTAAATAACCCTGATGGTAACAAAGGCGTTAAAGTGTCCCCAATAGGCTCAAAATCGCGTCATATGTCGGAGAGGGTTAAATAGATACACATACCTTGTGGCCCGTACTAGGCAGTCCGGAATTAATGTTAACACAATTTGCTACTAAATGGAAGGTAAGGCTAGCAAAGCAGAAGGTGAAACCGAAATCTGCAGGAGAGAAGGATAAGGGTATGGTATCTCTCTCTCTCTTGGGTGGGGAGAGAGCCTTTATATTTGCTATCCTTTCCTTCCACTTTCTCTTAGGGTTGCTATCTCTATTAGAAGTAAGTCCTAACCACCTCGCAGGGAACGTGAGATCTGTGGGGCCAGTGCATCTATGTACTTTTATGTAAATATCTCTCTCCCTCTCTCATTTTTATCGTTCTTCTCAGTTTTTCACAAGGATTTTTCCGTCTCTTACCTCTCTCATTCTTGCTGGCGTTTGATCTATATTTTTATTATATTTTACATTCAGTGCTCTAGCCTTGGTATTTGCTTTGATTACTCATTCACTTTCATATTTATTAAAGCTGTTTGTTTTACTTTCTGATTTGTTTTAACATATTCTTGTATTGTCTTCGTAATACTAGTTATTTAATGTGTATATTTGATGACAAATATAACAGCTAGGGCTAGGATTCGAACCATACAAGCAGGAGTTCCAGTCACCTATACCACCAGGCAAGTTAAAATAAGGAATGTGGTACTTCTGCCTCTGTTCCTCTACAACCTTAACTCATGTGGGGGGACAGACAGCCTTTTAATCGAAATCCAGCTCTTCTAAGCATGTTATACTTGTCATCAAATAAAAACAACTTGACATGCTCAGGGGAGACTGATTTTGATTAAAATACTAGTTGTCTGTCCCCCACACGAGTTGGGGTTGGGGAGGAACAGAGGTAGATGTACCAAATTTCTTCTTTTAAGCTCTGTTGCGGTATACTGTAGGTGACTAGACCTCCTGCATGTATGGTTCGAATCCAAGCGTTAGCTGTTATATTATTTTAATGTACAGTATAATTATGTGTTTATACATATCTTGTTTTTCTATGTTGCACCTCTACCTCTGGACATATTGTAGATTCAATCGCTCAGGACGATGAAACCAAGAGGTCGTAGTCCAAATTACTATTGCCTGTTTTTTTCCCCAGCTGATGATAAATTGTTATCTCGCCATCTTGATGACTCGGCTATTACCAAGATTTTGTAGCGAAATACGTTGCTAATGATGAAAACTTGGAAATATTATGACGTAGAGACATTGTAGTATAATATTGTTTCCATTAAGAATCGATAAATCAGATGCTAGGGGATTCAGTTTACCATTAGCAGGAAACAAAAAGACGATAATGAAGCATAACGGAGCATCGAGACAGGTGAGTGATGCAACCGGCTCGTTGTAGTCTTACCTGGTTGTCTCTCATTGGCCTGTCGTAGGTTCAATATCTCGAAGCCACATCACCACTGTTTCGCTGTCCCATCTCGCAACCCCGGGTAATTATCTCTCTCTCTCTCTCTCTCGCTCTCGCTCTCGCTCTCTCTCAAACGCCACCTATTAAGCTTATCACTCAATATTGTAGGCACGGCTCCCCATCGCACATTTTGAATATGGGAATATTCATTCAATATTAATAAGTATCCTTTTTATATTAATATAATTAGCTCAGATGTTTACTCTCTCTCTCTCTCTCTCTCTTTCCATCTCTCGGCTCCTCCCCTAACTCAAGGACCCTCCACAAGGCAGGTAAACAAACGCCTAAACGCAAAATCACCCCCTGGGCGTCTCTTAACCCTATTTGGTAAGAGGGAGATATGTTTGGATCTCCACTGTTTCGCTCCACTAGTTTCGATATTTTAAGAAGTTTTACACCATTAGGTTGGCTGTCTGTTTTTACTGGCTACCCATTAAAATGCTACAGACTATCACAATTAATTATTTTAGGTACCATATGTTCTTCCTAAGCTTCATAAAATCATCTAAATGCAACTGAAATAGAAACACAAAGACGTCAATGGTACTGAAGGGGTTAACAAGTGAATCCAAATAGTTTAATCCATTCAGTACCGGTGACGTATTTTTCATTATATTTTGGCAACTATTAGATGATTTTATTGAGCTTAGGAAGAACCACGAACAATGAAAAGGCTACAGACTATCTCGATTAATCCTTTCAGCTACCACAAATCCTCCCTAAGCTGAATAAAATCGTCTAATAGTTGCCGGAATACAATGAAAAGGATGTCACCGGTACTGAGGGGGTTAATGGTTACTGTTCATGCAGTATACCAAAATAGTACGCCAGTGTAGTATAAGTATAAGCGCTTCCAAATAGTACGCCAGTGTAGTATAAGTATAAGCGCTTCCAAATAGTACGCCAGTGTAGTATAAGTATAAGCGCTTCCAAATAGTACGCCAGTGTAGTATAAGTATAAGCGCTTCCAAATGTTGTCCTGAAATGCCATAATCTTAACCCCTTCAGTATGTGAGCACGCGTTGTTTCATCTCATTCAGGCTACCATTAGACGTTTGTATAATAGTTAGGAAGGAATTTTCGAAGTCAGGCGGCAGTCAGTTGAGGGGGTTAATTTATCTGTTTGACACCTAGAGAGCCTTTCTAAGCTGTATTAAATCGTCTAATGATAGTCAAAATATACTGATAGAACGTGCCATTATCCTCAAGGGGTTCGGAATCCGATTTTATATATGAATTTAGGAGGTATTTTTTGTATTCTGAACCCTTCTCTCCCTCGTGTTTAGCCCCATTAACTAACTAGGGATTATAAGACGTCTTTCCTAATAGTTTGGCGATTATAAGACCTTTTGTCCCTTTTTTTTCAATATTAATTAAGATCTTTCTGCCATTTAGGTATCGATGTTTTTCCCCTGAAGTGTAATAGCAAGCCTGTAATGGTTAGAACGTGTTAGTTCTGTATGTGATATCCTAGGTTCAAATCCTGAGAGAATCACATGCTTTCATTTATTTTATTTGGGGTGGTATTGGTGTTAAGAACGATGATATAAACAAAGGAGCAACCAGCCGAATATCTATTTATTCTCGAAAGGGGATCTTGGGGATATTATGTGTTTGTAAAGCTTGTTTGAGGTCTAGGGAGCAATGTAAAAGAATATATATATATATATATATATATATATATATATAAATATAATAACCCCCCTCAAGTTAGTAAAGTTGTAGTTCATATTTTTATCGCTGTCGCCACACTCAATGTACTAAATCTATATTGAGGCAATACTCATTCCAATATTATATATAATTATACAATTGTGGGTGTGTGGGTATGGGTGTGTGTACTTGCAAATTAGTATAAGTAACTATACTGTATAGTCACAAATGCCTGGTACACAACTACATGATAAATCTGAGACGGTGAACATTGAATGAGGGAAAACACCGGCTATTTAATTATTTAGAATGTTTTTAACTATATCATCAGTGCATAGGAATAATTCAATACAAATTTATACCATTTTTCATCACAGGATATTGTACAACACATTCCTGTATACATATCTCTAGATATCGGAGAGGGAGAGAGAGAGAGAGAGAGAGAGAGAGTGTGTGAATGAGAGTTAAAGTTAAAAGGAAATACAAGGTATATACAGTATCTGAGAGAATTTGCGGTCCATTCCGGGAAGATAATCTTTGTGCAAAGAGAGATATTGTTTCGTGCACTACACTTAATACAGAGTGTGCACAATACTTTCTACTCTCTTCGTGAACTACTCTAGTGAAGAAATGTTTACAACTTCTGAGGGAAGTTTGTTCCAGGTGGAACAGATTTTCTATGTGAAAAATTGTCTACAAATACTAGTGCTGGACCTTTGCAATTCTAATTTCCAGCAATGGTTGCGTGTTGTATTTATATTAAGGCTAAATATTTTGCTATAATCCACAGTGTCGAACTCATTAAGTATTTTAACACCTTACGAGCGGCCTAGGCGGTATATAATATGTAGCCACCAGCGGGGTGTTTTTAGCCAAAATAGGGCTGTTTACGTGATCATTTTCATGCCTAAATAAGACCCAGAGCGTAAAACAAGTATCTATCCCTGAAAGGGCATAAACAGAGCTTTCCAATGACACCATAACAATCCTTTTATGATGGCTAGTTTTCTTGCAACAACCGTGCAACGCGAGTGCAAAAAGCATGTAATTCGGCACTTTCCCCATACAATTCCATATATAGCGAGTGAGAGAGGGAGGGAGGAGGTGGGATTCGTGTCAGTAGGTTCGCCGTGGTGGTCTGGAGCAGTCATACGCTCGCTATTCTCCTGCCACCACTTGTCTCTCTCTCAGCAACATTACGTGCTGAAATTGCCACACGACCTATGTCGAGCGCCGCCAGATAGTCCAGATTTATTATACTCGACTTATGTTGCGCCCCGACAGTTATGGGTTAAAAACTTCAATGAGCTGACTTCGTCGTTTGCATGTCTCCAACGGAAAGAGATCAAGGGCTCTCAACCGGTCCTCATGGCTCAGTTTTCAAATCAACGAAATAAGCTTTGTAGCCCTAGTTGGTGCTCTTTCCAGTCGCTCTATATCTTTCCTGAGTGTTGGAGACCAAAATTGTACAACATACTCCAGGAGAGGCCGTATCAGAGTGTTGTAAAGTGTGAGGACTATTTCCATAACTTTATACTTAAATTCCTCTTATTATAGCCCAATAATTTCTGAGCCTTCTTCTCTACTTCAATGCACTGCTCTGAAAACATTAGGTCACTGCTAATTAGAACACTCACATCCTTTTCCAAGTCAGTCACTTCCAGAGGCATTCCCAACAGCGAATTGCCTGACTTGGGGTTTGCTTTGCCGATATGCACTTTTACAAATTTAGAAGCATCTGCCATGTCATCACCCATTCACCCAGTCTGTTGATGTCCATCCAGAGCTGTTCAACCCCTTTGGGTCCTTCACATCCATTCCAACCTTTATATCATCTGCAAAATTGGAGATTACACTCAACAGATCAATATCAATGTCATTGACAATATGATAAACAGAAGTGGGCCAAGGACAGATTCCTGTAAAACTCCAGAAGTGACTGGAGTCCACTCAGAAGAAACACCATTGATTTTCACTCATTGCTGTCCAACTGCTAGCCAACTGTCTATCGACTTTGTGACCTATGTATTGATACCTAGTGCACTCACTTTTGACATTAGCCTTCAGTGAGGTACTTTGTCAAAAGCTTTTTGAATATATAAGTAAAGGATGTCTATGGCTCTACTTCTGTCATCTCACTCAGTATTTCGTGGAAAAAAAATCCAGCAAACTGGTAAGACATGATCGGTGTCGCCTTAGTCCATGTTGGGAATCTGTAATTGAGTTGTAGAGAGAGAGAGAGAGAGAGAGAGAGAGAGAGAGAGAGAGAGAGAGATATCAAAGAAAAGTGTTTAGAGAGAGAGAGAGAGAGGGGGGGGGGGGGGGTAGGTTAGTGAAGGAGAAGGATATCAAAGAAGAGTGTTACTAGAGGGGGCAGTAAAGAGAGAGGGGGAGAGGTGGGCAGAGACCTTTTGGAACCATAACAAGAAAAAAACAGGGACCCTTTATAATGAAGATGGAAAAGGCGGATTAAAGATAACAACATAATATACGAGGAACACATACAACATATACGAGGAACACATACAACATATACGAGGAACACATACAACATATACGAGGAACACATACAACATATACGAGGAACACATACAACATATACGAGGAACACATACAACATATACGAGGAACACATACAACATATACGAGGAACACATACAACATATACGAGGAACACATACAACATATACGAGGAACACATACAACATATACGAGGAACACATACAACATATACGAGGAACACATACAACATAACATACGAGGAACACATACAACATATACGAGGAACACATACAACATATACGAGGAACACATACAACATATACGAGGAACACATACAACATATACGAGGAACACATACAACATATACGAGGAACACATACAACATATACGAGGAACACATACAACATATACGAGGAACACATACAACATATACGAGGAACACATACAACATATACGAGGAACACATACAACATATACGAGGAACACATACAACATATACGAGGAACACATACAACATATACGAGGAACACGTACAACATATACGAGGAACACATACAACATATACGAGGAACACATACAACATATACGAGGAACACATACAACATATACGAGGAACACATACAACATATACGAGGAACACATACAACATATACGAGGAACACATACAACATATACGAGGAACACATACAACATATACGAGGAACACATACAACATATACGAGGAACACATACAACATATACGAGGAACACATACAACATATACATAAAAGACAAGGACAATAGTTTGAAACAGATATTTAAGGAATGTGTAATATATGAATAATCACTATGAACACACACAAACAAATACACACATCCATAGCCACACATTCACAATCATACAGTACATGCATACACACTTTCCATTAAACAACACCCACAATTAGCATAAATAAAATATCAACACAAGAGGAGTCAAAATACCAATAATTATGCCTTACACACTTTCACAATAGAAAACAAAATATAATCGTCATAAGAAATTATCAATATCCAAGTAACCATGCTTTCCACAAATTTGCGATAACAACAAAAAATATAATCACGCCAAGAAATATCAATACATAAGTCACTTTGCCCTCCAATCTTTCACGAAAAGAATAAAGTATAAATCCACTATAACAATATTCAATACACTAAAAATTATGCCTATCACAAATTTGCAATACGAACAAAATATAGAATAACGCCAAGAAATATGAATTTACAAATAATTATACCTCCGCGCCCCAACCCTCCCAACCATGACCCCTGTCGAATACATGATTCGAAGCACCCTACCACCCCGCACACCACGAAACAGGTTTCATTGGGCTTCAGGGCGCTAGTAATTGAAGTGTGTGTGTGTGTGTGGTGAGGAGAGGGTGAGGGCTGAGAGAGAGAGAGAGAGAGGGTGGGAATGTGTGTGCGAGAGAGAAGATAGAGAGAGAGAGAGAGAATATAGCTAGAAAGAAAAATATATACATATGCACAGATACACGAAATTACAAATATTAGTATCTTAATGACCTTGCCGTCCATTCTAGGGAGATACTTTAATATACTGTATACTGTATATAATTATATACCGTATATATATATATATATATATATATATATATATATATATATATATATATATATATATATATATATACATATATATATACAGTATATACAGTACAACAAAACACAAACAAATTTAAATTTCTATGAAAACATTTCTCACTGATATTTGGTATTGATAAATACGTTCAATGTATTGAACGTATTTATCAATACCAAATATTAGTGTGGAATGTTAACCCAAGGCCTATACAGTATATACTGTATATATACAGTATACTGTATATATATATATATATATATATATATATATATATATATATATATATATATATATATATATATACACACACACACACACATAGTTATATTAAATGTAAATTCCCTTCCCTTCCTACAACCAGAGGCTGTTCCGAGCACCATTATATAACCTTTGTTGACAAGGGAGGCTTAGAGTTTCTATACCAACCAAAAGGGCTGAGGTATCGTTAGTGTTTCATGTATAAAATACATGGGAATTCCCTATGGAGAATTTTTTTGCGACCCCCCCCCCTTCTCTAATCTATCTATCTATCTATCTATCTATCTATCTATCTATCTATCTATCTATCTATCTATCTATCTATCTATCTATCTATCTATCTATCTATCTATCTATCTATCTATCTATCTATCTATCTATCTATCTATCTATCTATCTATCTATCTATCTATCTATCTATCTATCTATCTATCTATCTATCTTATGCCGATGACTTGGTTCTACTTTCTCCTTCTTCATCAGGTTTACAAGAATTATTGAACATAATTGAAAATGAAGCAAAGGCAATTGATATTGAAATTAATCCAAGTAAGTCCGTTTGTATGTATTTTAAGCACAAACACGATAATGTCAAGGATCCGATTTTATATTTATATGAAAGTAAGTTAGAAGTTGTACACGAATGTAGATATCTTGGCTTTGTAATAGATTGCAATTTGCATAATGACAAAGACATAATAAGATGCAGGAATAAGTTTTATAACGAATTAAATTGCCTTTTGCGGAAATTTTCTAGCGTTAGCTGTAATGTATTTAGTAAATTATTCCAGAGTTATTGTATGAGTTTTTATGGATCAGAATTGTGGTTCTGTAATAAGAAATGTTATGTCCCATTGAAACAATTTGCAATAGGCTTCCATAAAGCAATAAAGAAAATGATGAAGCTAAGATACTGGGAGAGCAACCATAAGGCATGTCACCTTGCAGGACTAATGACGTTTAATCATTTTATAAATTGGCAGAGAATCAGGTTTAGTTATAAAATAATTAGTAATCCCTGCTAATATTTAAGAAAATGCCTGTTAAATGTGTCCGAGGATCTGTTCCTGGCTAACGAAGCCAAGTCTGTACTACTTTCAGAGTATAACATTGAAAGCATGATGGAAAATGACATAGATGCCATTAAGTCACGGATACTGTATGTTCAAAATAATGAACCCACCTTGCGGTAGGAGGAAATTTATACACTGTATATATGTAAAATGTTACCATGTAACCTTTTATGAAATAAAGAATTAACTAACTAACTAACTATCTATATATAATATATATATATATATATATATATATATATATATATATATATATAGAGAGAGAGAGAGAGAACTTAATGCTTTACTATTAATTATGCTATATACAGTATACTAATCTACCTACTTTTGTTTAACCCTCTGAAGATTATGACGCATTTTCATTGTATATTCTGGCCATCATTAGACGATTTATTGCAATTTAAGACAGATCTGTGGGAATTATATGAGTAAATTCTACCTTAATTATCCCTCTGACTTCCACATATCTTTTCTAACATGACTATAATGGAATAATAATAGCCCAAAATAATGATGATAATAATAAAAACAAAAAACAGACAGGACGTACGTCATCGTGTCTTCTAAGAGTTAAGGGGGGTGACCTGCTTTTTGTTATTTCTGTCCTTTTCTCTCTTTCTCTGGCTTGTATCCATTCGGCCCCATTCAGCCAACTATTTTAAGACGTTTATCCCCATCTACTATGGGTTTCAGAGGCCGTGTTACATGGTTTTTCGGGAATAACTTATTAACACAAATTTGGATTAGTACGATATTTTGACACAGCTTTATTCACACCCTGCCCTAATTTTCGCCAATATCGTGCATTACCAGAAGTGTAGAATTAAGGTACTTGTCCCTGTGTCATGAGGTTAAAGTCGCACCTGGTCACACCTGGATGATGAGGAAACGAACAAGGTTAGTCACCCCCCCATCTCTCTTTCTTTCCCTCTCGCTCTCTCTCTCTCTCTTGCTCGCTCTCTCTCTCTCTCTCTCACTTTCTCACACATGGAAACTACGGCCACTGGCGCATTCATTATACATATAAAAGTGAGGCATGCAAAATGTATTAATTTTATATTAATGTATGATAGTGACATAAACTGACTGCAAGGGCAACAGTAGGGTAGGGTGGTGGGTATAAAACGAGCGTGTGTGATGGAAGAGCAGTGGTTTGGTGATTTCCAGGTGTTTGTGTAGTTTTGTGTTGGCATGATATTGCATCTACTGTAAGGTGTAATATGGTCATCGTATCGTCAGGTTGTGTTGGATGTCAGGTGGGATGGGGCAGTTGACGCTTGGTCATTAATTACGGGTTGGGAAGGGGTGAGGATGGGAAAATGTTGGGGAGGAATGGTAGTGTAGGGTAAGTAAGTACAGTCACTTATACAAAATCGTGGACCGGTACGATTTTCGTTATGCAATTACTATCTGGGTTGATTATTGGCTGGGACTTGCTTTATAATCAATGGTATATGTAGGTTCGTAATTGATGTATAGACAATCATATTCGTAAATCCGTTTGTAGAGATATACTTCCATAATTAAAAAGACGTGAGGTCCATGAATTGTTATGAGTGATGGTACGTTGAGGAAGATGCTGCCGACAATAAAACAAACAATACAACAAAAACACGGAGAAGAAGGGTGGGACAATGGGACATTTATACAAAGTTTATAGGAATGTGGAGGGGTGTGTGGGGCCAGGTTTTATTAATAGGTCATTTTATACAACGAAAGGAAGCGGAGACATGAAGGGTGGACAATGATTGGACAAGCCGATTGGCGGCTTTCTCCCTGCTGTATATGTAGTAAAGACGCATGACAAATGCGTTTTTACACCCACGCGGACAATGACGCAACATGGTTGCCATAATTTGCCTTGCTGGAGCCAATGTCACGTATGGCTGACTGTATACGACTGCTGCCGTAAGCCCGTGGCACCCGACGAAAACACACAACACCCGGAAACAACCGAACCATTGCTCATCGATGAAACACGGTCGTTATATACCCAGCACCCTACCATACTCTGGTCCTTACATTCACGTTATGTCACTATACAATATAAAATTAACACATTTTGCATGCCTCATTTTTATATGTATAATGCATGCGCCAGTGGCCGTAGTTTCCATGTGTGAGAAAGTGAGAGAGAGAGAGAGAGAGAGAGAGCGAGCAAGAGAGAGAGAGAGCGAGAGGGAAAGAAAGAGAGAGGGTGACTAACCTTGTTCGTTTCCTCATCATCCAGGTGTGACCAGGTGCGACTTTAACCTCATGACACAGGGACAAGTACCTTAATTCTACACTTTTGGTAATGCACGATATTGGCGAAAATTAGGGCAGGGTGTGAATAAAGCTGTGTCAAAATATCGTACTAATCCAAATTTGTGTTAATAAGTTATTCCCGAAAAACCATGTAACACGGCCTCTGAAACCCATAGTAGGTGTCGATTTCTTCCTGGCGAGCGATAGCGAACCAGCATTATATGAAGAAATCCGGCTTCGCCGGAGACATTTTTCTATCAAAAAATGTACAAATTTAGCCTGCTGTCAAACAAAAATAAAAAATATGCTGGCTCGCTACCGCTCACCAGTAAAAAATTGACACCTGGATGGGGATAAACGTCTTAAAACAGTAGGCTGAATGGGGCCCAATGGATACAAGCCAGAGAAAGATAGAAAAGGACAGAACAAAAACAGGTCACCCGCCTTAAGCTGATCTATTGAAGATATATTTACAGTGTTATAGGCAAAAGTTTGTTTTAGAAAACCACAACAGATCACCTAGATTAAAGAGTCTGAATATAACAGTATTAAATTCCATCCATGGTTGTGATTGCATTTGTATTCAGTTTGCACATCTTTATACCAAACGTAGAGTACATAGCAAATATTCCAGTGTTTTTTTTCCTTAGTCTACAAGATTCCTACGAAGAGACATAGAATTTTTAACTGAATATGTAACCTAGTCACTAGTTTCGTAGCAGAGCATATCCAGATATGGTTGCATAATAGCATTATGTTGCGTATAAAGTATCTCTGTATTTCTGCAATGGAATCTATTTGGAGTATATCATTTCTGCTTCAATACACTGCATAGAAAACCTCAGATCACTACTAATGAAGGTTAAGGGGAGGTATTTAGTTTGTTCCCTAGACCTCCATCAAGCTTAAAATTACACCCCCTTGAGTCCCTTTCAAGATAAATTTGTACATTTTTCGGTAGAAAAATATCCTAGCCGAAGGCCGGTTCCTCTTAAATTACAGGCTCGCTATCGCTCGCCAGGATAAAATCGATACCTGAATTGCACGAAAGGTCTTAATATAGGGTGAAAGTTCTTAAAATTGCTAAACTAATGGGGCAACCGTTTTATAATATCAAAAGCAATGGGGCTAAACATGAGGGAGAAAGAGGTCAAGAAAAAAATCCCTCAAGTGGAGATCTCCCCTTAATACATAGGTCTGATAACAGTATTGCTGATCCCGCTATACATATTGTGAATGTCCAAGATCAACATTAAGTAAATAACTCAACTAATTTCTGTAGTTAATTTTATGTACCAGGATTAATTTCCAATAGCAAATAGTCTGACGGTATATGCTTTACTGATGTGCATGACCAAATATATCTTCAAGCTTAGTGGCGTCTGTCATGTCTTGTGGCCATTGTGTCTTGTGGCCATTGACCCTGATTATGTGGATCCACGCAGAGTTGTTCAATACACACCACCACCAACCACCAGTATCCCTACTATCACTATCACTACTACCACTACCACCATCACTACCACCACTACCACCATCACTAATACCACTACCACCAATACCACCACTATCCCTGATACCACCACCACTATCCCTGCTACCAACACCACCATCACTACCACTATCACTACCACCATTATCACCACCATCACTGCTACCAACACCACCATCACTATCACTACTACCAACACCACTATCACTGCTACCAACACCACCATCACTATCACCACTATCACTGCTACCAACACCACCATCACCATCACTGCTACCAACACCACCATCACTATCACTACTACCAACACCACCACCACTATCACTACTACCAACACCACCACCACTATCACTACTACCAACACCACCATCACCACCACCACTATCACTGCTACCAACACCACCATCACTATCACCACTATCACTGCTACCAACACCACCATCACTATCACTACTACCAACACCACCACCACTATCACTGCTATCAACACCACCATCACTATCACCACTATCACTGCTACCAACACCACCACCACCACCACTATCACTGCTACCAACAAAACTACCATCAATCGTTGTTATGCAGCTTTTAATAGTGTTTTAAGGAATTTTAAATTTGTAAATACTAGTACTTTTATGTTTTTATTTAATTCTTACTGCTGTCCTGATTACGGTCTTTCACTGTGGAGCAATGAGGCAACATTCAGATCAAGCAGTTTTAAAACATTTGAAGTAGCTTATGATAATTCTTTAAAACGTATGTTTGGGGTACCAACTTATGCGAGTACACATATCACTGCCGAAAGGTGCAATCAACTGCTATTGAAACATCTAACAGCACTGATTCAGGCTAGATTTGATAAGAGAATTGGATTACACAGGGATCTTATTATGAGGTATAACATTCAATGGTTTAAGAATGGACTTTTCATGAAGAGAGTAAAGACCTTGTTCAAAAATGAGTACAATGTCATTATAGAAAAAGAAGATTTTGATGCTTCCCGTGTTGCTTGGGTCCAGAGAGTCATGAGGACAGGCGGGGCCGCTGTATGTGTTATGGCTACTAATTAATTTGTAATAGCATCTTAAATTGTATGCATATATTGACCTATATTTTATATTTATTTGTTGTAATATATATATATTTTAGTGTATGTTTTGGTATATTTGTATTTTTTATCTTCACTTGTTTATGGCTACTTTCTACTTTTTTACTTATGGTTTTGAAATTCAAAATTTTAACTATCAATATTATCCTTTACTAAGGATACTGCTTCACTATTATGTTCATCACTTTAATTTTTAGACAGTTTATTTTTAATGTTTTTGCTCTAAAGGTGTTTTTAATACATTAGTATGATCATTATATTATATGTTTAGCTTCTTATAAATGACCATACTATGACACCTTATTACGTTTTAACGATTTGCATTTAATATAAGTTCTTACAATTCCTTTACAAGAGCCAGTATATATTTAATGTATCCTTTGTTATTAATGTTGCACATTACTATACTTTTAAAGATCTATATTATTATATATATTTTTTTTACAACAAAGATTATCATAATAATTTCTATTTTACTTCTTTTAACAATTTATTATTCATTCGTATGATAATTTTACCCTACAGTGTAATTGACGTTTATGCATTTAATTTTGCTTATTTTCAAATGACTTACTTTAAAAAAAAATACGTATATATATATTTTTTTTTTACAACTTTTTCATTACTTTTATGATACAGAAACAACTTGTTTTAGGATTTCATATACTACAATACCCTATTATAATATTTCATATACTACAATACCCTATTATAATATTTCATATACTACAATACCCTATTATAATATTTCATATACTACAATACCCTATTATAATATTTCATACTACAATACTCTATTATAATATTTCATATACTACAATACTCTATTATAATATTTCATATACTACAATACTCTATTATAATATTTCATATACTACAATACCCTATTATAATATTTCATATACTACAATACTCTATTATAATATTTCATATACTACAATACTCTATTATAATATTTCATATACTACAATACCCTATTATAATATTTCATACTACAATACTCTATTATAATATTTCATATACTACAATACTCTATTATAATATTTCATATACTACAATACCCTATTATAATATTTCATATACTACAATACTCTATTATAATATTTCATATACTACAATACTCTATTATAATATTTCATATACTACAATACTCTATTATAATATTTCATATACTACAATACTCTATTATAATATTTTCAGTGATGCACGGTAACCTACTTAAATGTCAGGTATTACCTTAATTTACATATAATTGAATATCAATTTCGGAGTTATCTATTTCCTCAAGCTTCTAAATAAGCCTCTCAGTCTCAATGTGTCAATGTACGTACATGTATGTATTTTTTGTAAACAAAATTATGAAATAACGCAGATTGATTGATTGAATACCACCAATTTCCACCATCACTACTATTAACACCACTACCAGCATCGTCACCACCACCACCACCATATTTTCCACCACCACCACCACCACCACCACCACCATTACCACCATCATAACTACAAGCAGCACATTCCTTCATTACGTTCATCATTAGCGACACTATTACCATTCATTACTCTGGTCATTAATTATATCACCTGCCACACTCATTAAGGGGAGATGGGCCGGTTTTCTGGACCACTTTCTCCCTCGTGCTTAGCCCTATTTGTTTTGAGATTTTAAGACGTTCGGCCCATTAGTTTGATGAGTTTAGCACCTTTAGACCCATTTCGTTGTCAATTTTAAGACCTTTCGTGCCATTTAGGTGTCTTTTTGCCTGGCGAGCGATAGCGAGCCTGTATTTCTAAGAGGAACCGGCCTTCAGCCGGGACATTTTTCTACCGAAAAACGTACAAATTTATCTTGAAGGGTGGTCTAGGGTATGTTTGTTTAAGGTTGATGGAGGTCTAGCGAGGAAACTAAAAAAAATATATGAATAACTGAATAAATAGACCCCCCAAAACAGCCACTATCCCTTCAATTGAATGACTTGTTATACATTTCAATATATTGATGTTACTAATGAATTGTTATAGCTACAATAATAATTACAGTGTATGTACGATCGCGCTAATAAGTCATGTCTCTGCTGTTATTACGTTTGGCTTGCTCTGTGCTGTAATAATGTCTGCCAGATGTTGAATAGGGCGTAGGAGTGTAGGAACATGTTTGTATATTTCACTCGCTATGAAGAAATGAAGTTTAGATATTGCTGATACCAATTATTGATCAAAACATAAATGGTGCCGAGCATGACTTCTTAGCGCGACTGTACTAGACTGCGATGTTAACTGATTGAAGTATTATAATGGTAAATTAATCATAAGAACAATATTGATTTTACACAATTTGTTTTCTTACTATGAATACAGGACTAAATTATGATTGGAAGTTAAACCTGAAGATGTTTATAGTCTATACAATATAATTAGGTCAAGCATATTGACCACTAACCTCAGCTAACTAAAAAAGAACTTGAACAATTGAGCCTATATTTCTACCATTTGGGAAGAGTCAACCAGCAAATAGGTGGTGGCATTTACAGCCCATTTGCGCTAGCCCTTATTGAGCTACAAATGGTTAATGATCAAGGTTTCTGGCATAATTATAGTAAATAGACTATGTTTATGGCGTATGTTGATTTTGGTCATATATAAAATCTGTTCTACATGTAACAAACTTACCTCGGGAGTTTTAAATATCTCACCAGTAAAGCAACTTCACTCTTGAGGATTTTGACTCATTTTGACCGTTTATTCAGGCTATTATTAGACGACGTTATTCACATTTGGAAGAGCATATGGATGTGAGAGGGTTAATTGCGATTGTTTTTACTCATTCCCACAGATCCATGTTGAGCTGTATACAATCGTCTAATGACAATCAGAATAAATTGTGCAAACGCGTCATTATCTCCAAGGGGTTTTAACACTATTAGGTGCAACGTCTCGGGGGTTATTATGGTATTTTGTTTAATCATTATTGAGGGTTTTCATTGTTTTAGCCATTTTTGAACAGTGTGTTTTTAGTTTACCCCCAAGCCTTAGAAATACGCCGCTCCAGACCCCCTTCAAACTAAAAAACGTCCCCCAGACCCCATTCAAGATAAATATGTGCATTTTTCGGTAGAAAAATTTCCCGGCCGAGGCCGGTTTCTCCCAAATTGCAAGCTAGCTTTCGCTCGCCCAGGAAAAATTGACACCTTATTGGGTTGAAGCATCTTATAATCGCCAAACTAATGAGGTGAAACGTCTTAAAATCTTCAAACTAATGGAGAAAAACAGGGAGGGTCGAAATTGGCCCGCCCTGCACCTAATAGGGTTAAGAAGAAAGTAGACTGTCCTTAACACTTTTCAATCTCCATTATACTATCTTCGTAGAATGAATAGTGAAGTCTTTTGAGATACGAACTACTCCTTGTAACTCCTCTCTCTCATCTCATGTAACTCTCTCTCTCTCATGTAACACTCAACGTTGGAGTGCCACAAACTTCAATTGTCACCGCAACTCCAGCAGCCACCAACGCCCCAACGTCAACTGCCAACAATTCAACGCCTACAGTAGCCATTTCAGCTGATGTTTCCGATACTCAAGATACAAATAGCGACTCTCTTCCCCCTCAAGACAACTTCCGTGTCGTGAGGAACAACGTTTGCCCCAAGACCAGGAAACACATACCGATTACCGAGTGTCAAAACCGTTTCCAGATATTCACAGACTCAGATGACGAAGAGGAAATAGAAGAAGTCCGGCTCGTGGGAGACTCGATGATACGTGGTCAGCTCACAGAGTTTTGCGCCAGGGCACCTAAGACCAGGAAGCGTTTTTGTATCCCTGGTGGTGGTGTGGATGACGTAGTTGCAGCAGTTGACGAAGTATCAAAGCTGGCCCCTGCAAATACAATGTACGTCATCCACGTTGGATCCAACGATATACAGCGAACCCGGTCGGAAGATTTGCTTTTAAAGTACCAGCAGCTGATCAAGTCGTTTAAGGAGAAGTCATCAAGGATCATCGTCTCAGGAATCGTCCCCCGGCTCGGTGTAGAGAGCCGATTTTACAACATAGCCACCAGCACAAATCGTTGTCTAGCAAACCTCTGCAGGAAGGAGAACGTGGGATTCGTCGACACCTGGGACAATTTCTACTACGATGACTATTTGTTTTCGGATGATGGAGTTCATCTGAACCAGGTGGGAGCAGCGCGTTTTGGGCGTCTTCTCAACGATGCGGTGAAGGATTTTCGGAGAAGAAATCGACTCAGCACAGGACAACCAGGAAGGAGGACCGAAGACAGCGAGGACGGCAATCTACAAAGGAATTAAATACTAATCCGTCAAGAACCGCGAATTTGGATAAAGCTCCACCAACACGACCCAAATTCAAAACCGTCAGGGATAACGACCGAGGACCGAGGACAGCCATGAATGTAAATGTAGATCCGACCAGAACCAAAAATTCGATGAAAGAACGATCTGCGAGTTCTAAAACCGCAACTTTAAAGGTTTTCTATGCAAACGCTCGTAGCATACGCAATAAATTTTCAGATTTAGAGGAACTAGTGTTTACAGAAAATTATGATGTGATTGGCATAACAGAATCTTGGCTCAATACACAAGATAGAGACTTTTTAGCAGAGTATTCACTTCCCGGTTATGTAATGTTTGAGAACAGCCGAATAAATAAAAATGGAGGTGGCGTTTTATTTTATATCAAAGAAAGTCTTAACCCGACCCTCGTGTCAAAACCTCAAATTGTGAACGTCGACACATCTTTTGTGCTAATAAAGAATAATAAAGGTACAAAAATAATACTTGCGTTAATATACAGACCTCCAGCTCAATCAGTGCAAACTGACCGAGAAATTTACGAACAAATTGCAGATGTAAGTAACTCACAAGATACCGTAATTTTTGGCGACTTTAATTTACCTGTGACCAAGTGGGGCGATACTCTTACTTCACACTCCGGACATGACTTGTATACGAACTTGCAAGAGAGTTCGCTTTATCAATTTGTTCGAATGCCGACCCGTGGTAATAACGTTCTTGACATTGTACTTGCAACAAAAGAAGAATTGATAGAGAATTTGAATGTTGGTGATGAATTCAGTAACAGCGACCATCGTACGATAACTTTCACTTTAAAGTTTACTAGTAACGAACCAAATAGTAGCATCGAAAAAGTCCCTAATTTCAAGAAAGCAAACTTCCATAAACTTAGAGCTATGTTTAAAGAAACTGACTGGAGCTTTTTAATTAACAATAACGACATAAATACATCTTGGAAGTTATTCGAAACCACTTACCTAAAAGCAGTGCAAGACTGCATACCATCGAAAATACGGCGTCCAGGCCATAATAATAAGCCCAAATGGTGGAATAAAGATATTTCAAACTGCCTGCTTGCTAAAAAATGTGCTAATGATAGATTAAAATCCTCACAAAATGACGAAGAACGGGTGAAATTTGTAGAGCTACGACGCAAAGCCAAAAAGTTAATTAAGCAAAGTAAAAAGACCTTAGAGTTACATATTGCGAATCAAAGTAAAACAAACCCGAAAGAATTCTATAGTTATATCAGAAAGAAAAAAGTAGTTACTTCAACTGTTGGACCGTTAGTCGATGAAAAAGGAGAATACACCAAAGACGAAGTACAAATGAGTAATGCCCTCAATACCTTCTTTGCATCAGTTTTTACAACAGAAGACCTCAGTGATATCCCTACACCATCGCCGATTCAGATTGATAATTCAGATGTTCTAAGCAATATCACCGTTACAGAGAGAGAAGTATTGAATTGTTTAGATAAACTCAAGGTAAATAAAACGCCAGGACCTGATACAATCTCGCCTAGAGTTCTAAAGGAAGCTAAGAATGAGCTCTCCAAACCACTGACATTACTATTCAATAAATCCTTGCAGTCTGGAACTATGCCTGATCAGTGGAAGCTAGCCAACGTAACACCGATATTCAAAAAAGGCAGCAAATCCCTACCCAGTAACTATCGTCCAATTAGCTTAACCTCAGTTGTATGTAAAATGCTAGAAACGGTCATACGAGACAGACTCGTAAATCACTTAGAGGAAAATAACATACTTAAAGATACTCAACACGGCTTTCGTAAAAAACGTTCCTGTTTAACAAACCTCTTAGACTTCTTCCACGATATCCTCAACCTCTACGATGAGAGTAAAGCTGTAGATATTATATACCTTGATTTTCAAAAGGCCTTTGACAAAGTTCCCCACAAACGTTTACTGCTAAAACTAAAAGCGCATGGAATACAAGACGGTGTGTTGAAATGGATAGAAAATTGGCTCAGCAACAGAAAGCAAAGGGTAGTCATAAACGGTAAGGCATCTAAATGGACCAATGTAAGTAGCGGGGTACCCCAGGGATCGGTACTAGGACCAATTCTCTTTCTAATTTACATCAACGACATAGATGAGGGTCTCACCTGCACAATCTCAAAATTTGCTGACGATACAAAAATTGCAAATAGCGTACTCTCAAAAGAACAAGTTGACGATATGCAACACAATCTAGATAAATTGTCATGTTGGGCCCAAATTTGGCAAATGAGTTTCAATGCGGATAAATGTAAAGTACTACATGTCGGATACCTAAATGAGAAAGCAAACTATTCGATGAATGGCACTCAGCTTAAGAATGTAAACAGAGAAACTGATCTGGGAGTAACAATATCGAGTAACCTAAAACCGAGTCAACAATGTTCAGAAGTTGTTAAGAAGGCAAACAAAATAATTGGCTTTATAGGCAGGTCATTTGAGCATAAATCCAAAGAAGTTATCCTAACCCTTTACAATTCCTTAGTCCGCCCTCTTCTGGAATACTGCGTTCAATCCTGGTGCCCTTATTACCAAAAAGATATAAACAAGCTAGAACGAGTTCAACGTAGAGTTACCAAAATGATACCTAGCCTAAAGAACAAACCATACGAAGAGCGTCTTAGAGAATTAAATCTATTTCCTTTAACCCAGCGCAGATTAAGAGGCGACTTAATTCAAGTGTTCAAAATCATCAAAGGCATCGACAATATGAACTGTAGTAAGTACTTCACTATCGACCAATCTAATTACACGCGGGGAAACGGTTGCAAAATTATTGGTAAATCTTTTAACTCGCACGAATCTAAGAATTTCTTCTTCAATCGAGTTGTCAACTTGTGGAATGGGCTTCCCCGAGACGTTATAGACTGCAGCACCGTTGATTCATTTAAATTCCGCCTAGACAAATATCTCGCATCAAACCCGCGACTGACTGCGTTTGTAAATGAATAACTTTATCCTCCCCTCAGTTACTAACCCATATGTCCCCTACTAACTTCCTAGTCCTGCCACGTTAGTGGCAGGGCAGTAGTTCCCTTTCCAATGTTCCCTTACCCACTCTAAACCACTGTTTGGACACTTGATCCTCAGTGTTTTGGAGGACAAGCAACCTAGAAGGGTCACTAGATCTGTTGTTGCTTGATTTCCTTTGTACTCCTTTGTACTCATCACTCTCACACCCGCATGCTCTCTCTCTCTCTCTCTCTCTCTCTCTCTCTCTCTCTCTCTCTCTCTCTCTCTCTCTCTCTCTCTCTCTCTCTCTCTCTCTCTCTCTCTCTCTCTCTCTCTCATACACACAAAACAAAATAATCGCCTCCCCTTCCCCTTTCCAGTATCGCCAGAATTTCCCAGCATTTCCAAAGCTTTTGCGGATAACCGAAGATTTTCCCGGGAATTCCGAGGGCTTTTCCAGATAACCGGGTCGCGTGTTTGGGCTATGACGCAATTCCGATCTTACGAGGGAGCCCAAGTTACGAGATGCAAGTAATCTTATCGTAAGAGGAACGCTGTTGTGGGTTGTGTAGAGGTGGTTATATACGAACGTGTTTTAATTTTTTTTTTTTTTTTTTTTTCGGATAATCTTGTTTGGAAGCTTCTGAATTCATGTTATATCAGATTCTGCCAACTGCATCGATCTAATATTAGTAGAGTTATCAATACATACGATAAAGATCACCAAATGTATGCCGGTAATATACATGCTGATCGTAAATCTTAGGAGAAATCGCTTATTATAACTCAGATTATTATATCAATGCACATGAGATCTGTTTCCTTCAACTTTTGATTGACAACTTTGCTATGCTACATTTTGGAACACTTTTTCACCGGTATCAACTACTAGACTCAAGATAGATTGCGAAAATCTAATAACAGTTTGAAACATAATCTAGCATCCTAGTGTTGCCAATCGATATAGTAGGATAACGGTTGTGTGAATCGATTTTAATTGGAGAGAGAGAGAGAGAGAGAGAGAGAGAGAGAGAGAGAGAGAGAGATCGCGCAGAGGTAGAAAAACGACAAAGAGATAACTTCAAATTGGGCAAATGGGCAGCAAGCATAGTGGTGGAGCACAGTGAAGGAACAACAACAAGTGGCCACAGAAAACCCCATCCTCCACACTGAACAAAAGAGGCGCTATTTGGGCCTAAACACTAGCCCTCTGCACAACACTAATACAGGTGCCTCATTCCCGCAAACAAGTATCATAATTTGTGTGCCCTACTGAAGCATCTGTCTACACAATTATTGTCGTAGAGAACAAAGTACAGTATTTAATGTTATACCTGGACACATTGTACCAGCCAACATCAGTCACTTCTATGGTACTGAAGCTGTTTACACTAAGTAATGAATAACAATAATAATCGTCTGGTTACTTATATAGCGCCCGTATCTCCTCCTTCGAGTATTCACAAGCGCTTGATCAAACTAATCAACCAGAGACCATTAACCATCTCCCTTGCTTAAGAAGAGACGGTAACCACCAACTATATCTCAGAAAAGGTTTTCAACCTGAGCGAGGATTGAACTTGAGTCTCCTGGGTTGCAGGCACGCACGTTATCAACTGGGCTAGCCGACGGCCAAAAATTTGAAAGACAGCTATGGTGATACCAACCCTGAAACCGTAAATACTAGCATAAAGAAACGCATAACAGTCCAGTATGCCTAATCCGAATCTAATAAACAAATATTTGAAAAATTCTTTGTCTTGGCCATCACTGACCATCTCAACATCAGCTACTGTACTATAAATAAGATTTCCTGCAGACTTCCCTCTCCTTTCAAACAAGTTGGGTAAACAAAAAATGGACCTAGACGTGTGTTTGTGTACAAATAATGATACTAATAATCGGTTTATTTCGAGCTGGCAGACAATGAAACTGAAAATACACAGACTAAGCCTAGATCTTATCCTAAGGGATCAACAGACTGATCCTGGTTGCTAACGGGAGTGCCTACATATCACCAAGGGAATAGGACATGGGCAGAAAACTTTGTGAGTCTCCAGAGACTGGTCCATCCAGACCTAGATTTCATGGCCAGTAAAAATTGTTGAGAGTAACTTCCCCTAGCGGCATGTGGGATCAAACCCCCTACACCGAAGCCAGTATAACTTCTAGTATAGTAACTAAGCGCGCTCGGCTACCGTGACCGTGTGTATGTGTGTGTAACATTTGTTGAGGCGAAGAAGTTTGTAAATACTAAAATTATTATTGTCATTCACACTTTATAGCTACAGAACAAAACAACTCTTTCACTCACTTAATCACTCCAACAAAGGTTCATATGAAAAACCATAACTAATATTCTGCCACTGAATAAAAAACTCCCCTTGAGAACAATTCATTGGAAGCAGTGTACCGTACATGAACTGTTGTTATTAATATTGTGTTCATCCTAGCGGCTTTCACCCAAACTTTATTTAATACACAGAAATACTTTTAACTCGTGTGCTAGCCTCCATAACACAAATACACCCATACACCCTTCCTCTCTCTCTCTCTAGCTCTCTGTCATCATTACTCCCATCAACGCCCCCCTTCCCCCAACCTCCTTAAGTCCTTTCAAAGTATTATAATGTTCAAAGTTTACCACAAGATTTATGACGGTGTTGTTGTTGATGATTATATAGTTCTTGCTGTTGTTGTAGTAGTTGTTGTTGTTATTGTTGACATAGAACAAAGAACAAACTTGGACGGAGGTTATATTTTGGTCTTCGTTTATTTTATTGTTTGTTTGTTTGTCTGTGAACAAGGTTTCTCAAAAGGTTATGAATCGATTTTCATAACATTTGGTGAGAGAATAGGATATGCGCCAAGGAAGAAGGTATCCAATTTACGAGGTGATGGGTAGAGCGCATACCTCCACCAGAGTAAGCAGAAGTATGCGCTCTACCGAGTGCCCCTTTAATTATTGTTGTATTGTTATACTCTTATTTGGAAAAGGATGTTGGTAAGATGAACGCATAGCACATTGCATAGCGTGAGGAACTAAATACTAAATAAATCATCAGTTCCACCAGACTTCGCCAAACGTAATGGACTCTTCTTAGGTGATCTATACTTTGGTGTAATTTGTTAGTATCCTGGCTATACCAACACGTCATGAAATACCCCGCATATTGTCCCCAATTTATAGCAAAGAAGATGCCCGGCCATAATCTAAGATACTGTGGCAATGGTATTGCTGCTCCTACCATCATTGA
The DNA here is from genome assembly GCA_032716605.1 of Paralithodes platypus. Taxonomy (NCBI): domain Eukaryota; kingdom Metazoa; phylum Arthropoda; class Malacostraca; order Decapoda; family Lithodidae; genus Paralithodes; species Paralithodes platypus. The sequence goes on along the minus strand of CM064576.1, from coordinate 22,991,363 downwards.
GTGATATATAAGGACTAGGTGTCACCATCAAGTGAGACAAAAATGAAGCAATCAACACATCGATGTTTTATGGGATAATCTTGGTCCCTAGCAACATTTACAGGGTACGTACTGAACTGTATAGTTAAAGAGGACATTTATTTATTTATTTACTTATTTTTTTCAACCATGTTATTGATTTTAGAATCAGCTATGTATCTGAATGCATTTATAGAAGATCTTCTGTCAAATGGTCATCCAGTAAACTTTGTAGCAGAATAAGTCTTTCTGAATAGAGAGTACTGCAAATTATGTATGACAGTGAAGTGGATGGAAGAAAAAGACTAGGAAGGCCGAGAAGATTATATGATACGATGTTTCAGTGTCTATCAAAGAGTGAAAAGGGAAGGGATGATGCAAAAGAAATATCAAATGATAGGAATACATTGAGGAAGTTTGTGAGGGAGAACACGTGAAGGTCTCTGTACTCTATTGAATGACAAACCTGGTAGGTCTTCATCCGAGTTGTTGTGGAGCGACGTTCTTTGTGGAAAATGTATTGCATCTGAGGTGAAGCCAATGATTTGTGAGATGGTGAATGAATGGTGTTCCGAATGCTAGAGTGCTTGATTTTGGCTGGTGTCTATTATATGTATTCTTTCCCTGTCATCTCTGTTCCACTTCCTAGGCTTATTGCTGATCCTCCCTACCCCTTCAACGGAGTGCGGGTTTGGCTATTGACTAACTAACTGTATAAGTCAGCAAAATATGTCTTGCTCATGTAAATTGCTAAAACAATTGTGTCATTGGAATTAGTTTTCCTATTGCTATTTGCATTCCTTTCTTTCTCTCTCTCTCTCTCTCTCTCTCTCTCTCTCTCTCTCTCTCTCTCTCTCTCTCTCTCTCTCTCTCTCTCTCTCTCTCTCTCTCTCTCTCTCTCTCTTACCCTACTCCTCCAGCTAATCAACCATTAGTGAGCATTTAGGTGAATCTTGGTAAACACACTGTGGTGATAGTGGTGGTCTTGGTGGTTGTGGTTGTATTAGTGGTGCTGGTTGTGGTGATGGTGTTGGTGATGATAGTAGTTGTGTTTGTAGCAGTGGTGGTTGTGGTGATGTGTTGGTGGTGGTAGTGGTTGTGTTTGTAGCAGTGGTGGTTGTGGTGATGGTGTTGGTGGAAGGTAGCGGTTGTGGGTGTAGTAGTGGTGGTTGTGGTGATTGTGTTGGTGGTGGTAGTGGTTGTGTTTGAGGCAGTGATGGTTGTGGTGATTGTGTTGGTGGTGATAGTGGTTGTGTTTGAGGCAGTGATGGTTGTGGTGATTGTGTTGGTGGTGATAGTGGTTGTGTTTGAGGCAGTGATGGTTGTGGTGATTGTGTTGGTGGTGATAGTGGTTGTGTTTGAGGCAGTGGTGGTTGTGGTGATGATGTTGGTGGAAGGTAGCGGTTGTGGGTGTAGTAGTGGTGGTTGTGGTGATTGTGTTGGTGGTGGTAGTGGTTGTGTTTGTAGTAGTGGTGGTTGGGGTGATTGTGTTGGTAGTGGTTGTGGTTGCAGTCGAGGAGGTTGCGGTGATGTTGGTGGTGATAGTGGTAATGGTTGTAGTAGTGGTGGTTGTGGTGATGGTGGAGGAGCTGGTAGTGGTTGTGGAGAGATGGTTTTGGTGATGTTGGTGGAGGTAGTGGTTGTGGTGACGGTGGTGGTGATGTTGATGGTGAAAGTGGTTGTGGTTGTAGTAGAGGTGGTTATGGTGGTGGTATTGGTAGTTGGAATTATTGGGGCAGGGGGCTAGGAATACTCCTCCCCTTGTATAATTATCCTACTCGACGAGACAGAGAAACGGGCGAGGGAACGCGAAAGTGGTCCCAGACCCTGAGAATAGGAACTTTAAATGTTGTTTCTGTTTGGGCTCTGTCTCGTATCGGCCACCCCCAGCAATGGGGCATGTGCCTGAGGATATACATACATACATACATACATACATACATACATACATACATACATTATATTGTAGTATAATATACTACAATATACAATCTGGCTCTCACTCTCACCTCCCTCTCTCTCTCATTCACATTCATTCACTCTCTCTCTCGCCCCCCCCCCCCCCCTCTTCCCCCCCTCTCTCTCCCCCCCCCTCTCTCCCCCCCCCCTCTCTCTCTCTCTCTCTCTCTTTCTCTCTCTCTCTCTCCTCTCTCTCTCTCTCTCTCTCTCTCTCTCTCTCTCTCTCTCTCTCTCTCTCTCTCTCTCTCTCTCTCTCATACTCACCATCAACACCCCTTGCCACCCCCCCCCCCCACCCTTCAAGTTGTCTGTGTTAAACGTGGACCTATAGGCCAACTTTCCCACAGAGTTAGATTGGAAACATCCTACCTCCGGCCGCCCACGAGTTTTCTGGAGGTAGAGTTGCGTAATGTCTGTTTGTTTTAAGTTATTTATTAAGTGTCTAGGTACTTTCTTTATTTGTATACTTATTTAGTGTATTTCTCCTTTGTTTTGTCTTTATTTAATATATCTATCCATCTATCTATGTATGTATCTATCTTTCTATCTATCTATCTATCTATCTGTATCTATCTGTCTGCCTGTATGTCTGTTTGTCTGGCTGTCTATTCATCTATCTATCTATCTATCTGTCTGTCTGTCTGTACTCATATATTTCAATGTGCTTAGTTTGTTAGTAAAATTTATATTGATTATTGTGTTATGCCAAGCGTTCTGTTCTGCAGTCACCCAAAATATTCGAGTTGCTCCTATTCTTTTCATTATGCAAGTACTAGCTGAGGTACCCGGTGCTGGCCGGGGGAAAATCGAAATATGGGCTGTCTATCTTGGGGGAGGGGGGGGGGGAGGGGCTCCGCCCCCTCCCACTGGGGGGTGAGAGAACAAAAATAAATGTCGCTTAAAGCCTAGTCTGGCACCTCCTTAGTATGCATGCCAAGTATGGGCTTTCCATCTTGAAAACTGAGGGAGTTGGGGATGGGGGTTTCCCTCTTCCCCCCCCCCCCCCCCTTCCGCTTAAAACCTATTCTGGCACCCCCACACTTTATTCGATTGGCGGTTATAAGACACCGAACTCCGTTCAGGTGTCATGTTTATTCTTGGCGAGCAATAGCGAGCCTGTTACTTAGAAGAATTGGGCCTTAGGTTGGGACATTATGCTATCGAAGAATGTAGAAAGTTAGCTAGAAGGTGGTCTGGGCGAGCATTTCTTAGTTTAAAGGAAGTCTGGGAAGGCGCGTTAGTTAGCCTAGGGGACAAACTAAAGTACCGGTACATTGCTCGATAATGACAAAAGCAAATAATATCCTCAAAATTAAACAAAATATAGTAACCCACAATAGGTGGGATGGGATTTCGTTAAGAAAGATGTCCACTCACCGACTCCATGCAATAACCCTCTCTTCGCCGCAATGTTGCATCTCTCTCGCTATTCTACCCCTATTACAATAGTCAATGTTCCTCAGAGCTCTCTCAATGTTGTTCCACCTCCTCTACGTAGAGCACGTAGCACCCGTTTTGCAACACAATCCCACCCCTAGTCAATGCAACTCTCCAACCCAAGAGTGAAACGATATTCCCAATCTTGCTTCTATTCAACAGCTGAGCTCTGGGACTCTTTCCCTGAATCCATCTTCCCCTCATCATATGACTTAAATAATCCCGTCCCCATATGCTGAAAAGGTGAATGAGTAAAGTGGTGAAAGGTGTGTAATGGTGGTGACTGCTTGGTGTGAGTGGTCTTGCTACTGAACTGGTAATCATATAGTCCTTGGTTCAAATCCCAATGTGTCAGATGGCATTAGATGTAATGGAATATGGCTAATAACAATTAGCATAAATATGTTTTCTTTCGATTCACTAGGAGAGAGAGCGAGAGAGAGATAAGCTACTCCATTACTGTTACATCCAATGCCTGTCAAGTTGTCAACCTCTTGTCCTCTTTATATTAAGTTACTGTCCTATATGGTGATGGTGACAGTGTGTTGTTGTGGTGTGGGTAATTGATGGGTGATGATGGTGTTGGTGGTGGTGGTGTAGGTAATAGATGTGTGGTGTTGGTGGTGTTGGTAATAGATGTGTGGTGGTGGTGGTGGTGGTGTAGGTAATAGATGTGTGGTGGTGGTGGTGGTGTAGGTAATAGATGTGTGGTGTTGGTGGTGTTGGTAATAGATGTGTGGTGGTGGTGGTGGTGTAGGTAATAGATGTGTGGTGTTGGTGGTGTTGGTAATAGATGTGTGGTGGTGGTGGTGGTGTAGGTAATAGATGTATGGTGGTGGAGGTGGTGTAGGTAATAGATGTGTGATGATGGTGTTGTTGTTGGTGGCGGTGTAGGTAATAGATGTGTGATGATGGTGTTGTTGGTGGTGGTGATGGTGTTGTAGGTAATAGATGTGTGGTGATGGTGGTGGAGGTGATGTTGGTAATAGATGTGTGATGATGGTGTTGTTGTTGTTGTTGTTGGTGGTGGTGGTAATAGATGTGTGGTGTTGTTGGTGGTGGTGGTGTAGGTAATAGATGTGTGATGATGGTGTTGTTGTTGTTGTTGTTGGTGGTGGTGGTGGTAATAGATGTGTGGTGTTGGTGGTGGTGGTGTAGGTAATAGATGTGTGATGATGGTGTTGTTGGTGGTGATGGTGTTGTAGGTAATAGATGTGTGGTGATGGTGGTGGAGGTGGTGTAGGTAATAGATGTGTGGTGATGGTGGTGGAGGTGGTGTAGGTAATAGATGTGTGGTGATGGTGGTGGAGGTGGTGTAGGTAATAGATGTGTGGTGATGGTGGTGGAGGTGGTGTAGGTAATAGATGTGTGGTGATGGTGGTGGAGGGGGTGTAGGTAATAGATGTGGTGATGGTGGTGGAGGGGGTGTAGGTAATAGATGTGTGGTGATGGTGGTGGAGGTGTTGTAGGTAATAGATGTATGGTGATGGTGTTGTTGTTGTTGTTGTTGGTGGTAGTGGTGGTAATAGATGTGTGGTGTTGATGGTGGTGGTGGTGTAGGTAATAGATGTATGGTGATGGTGTTGGTGGTGGTGTAGGTAATATATGTGTGTTGTAGTTGGTGGTGGTGTAGGTAATAGATGTATGGTGGTGGTGGTGTAGGTAATAGATGTGAGATGGTGTTGTTGTTGGTAGTGGTAGAGGTGATGATAGATGCGTGGTGATGCTGGTGTTGTTGTTGGTGGTGGTGGTGGTGGTGTGTGTGTTTTTTTTTTGTTTATATATTTCAACCTTCTATACCAAAGTTTTAGCCTTTGTATTCAATATCTAACATACAAAGATGACTCTAGGTGAACAATGGATGTCACTGAGGAGAGCTGCTCGTCACCCCAATAGTTCCTATAATGATGTACATTTCCATATATAAAGGAAAGTACTTTTTTTCTGAATCCCCTTCTCCTTCATGCTTAGCCCCATTAGTTCAAATGTTAATACTTTCACACATTTATTTGTCAATATTAAGACCTTTCATGCCACCTAGGTTTCGATTTCTTCCTGGTGACCGATAGCGACCCTGTATTTTAGGAGGAACTGACCTTCGGCTGGGACATTTTTCTACCGAAAAATACAAAAATAAATCTCGAAAGGGGGTCTTTGGGATGGTGTTTCTTTAAGCTTGATAGAGGTTTAGAGAGGAAACTAAAACCAATATAAATACCAGTAACAATAAAAAAAAAAAAACATACACAAATAAGATAATGTCCTTTTAAGGGGGGTGACCTGCTTTTTGTTATTTCTATCCTTTTCTCTCTTTCTCTGGATTGTATCCATTCGGCCCCATTCAGCCAACTATTTTAAGACGTTTATCCCCATCTACGTGTCGATTTCTTCCTGGCGAGCTATAGCGAGCCAGCATTATATGAAGAAATCCGGCTTCGCCGGAGACATTTTTCTATCGAAAAATGTACAAATTTAGCCTGCTGTCAAAACAAAAATAAAAAATATGCTGGCTCGCTACCGCTCACCAGTAATAAATTGACACCTGGATGGGGATACACGTCTTAAAACAGTAGGCTGAATGGGGCCAAATGGATACAAGCCAGAGAAAGATAGAAAGGGACAGAACAAAAACAGGTCACCCCCCTTAACACTACGCTGTCACCATTCATACTACCCACCACCAGCCTTGACTGATACCGATTGATTTTAGTGACTTATTAACCCTTTTTGTACCGGTGACGTCCTTTCCTTTATATTCTGGCAACTATTAGAAGATTTCATTCACCTTAAAAGGAATGTCTACCAATTACAAGGCTACAGACTATCTCCAATAATCCTTTTACCTACCATGTATCCTCCCTAACCTTCATAAAATCGTCTAAATGTAGCTAGAATAAAGTTTAAAAGACGTCCTGCTGTCTACATCGAGGGTGCTTACCTGGCATACCTTTGAGTTTATGATGGAGTATTGAAACTAAGTACAATGCAAATGGACTTCTATCCCTTTCAGTACCGGTCCTGTCCTTTTAACTGTATTCTGGCTAATAGTAGACGATTTCATTCAGTTTCAAATGGGCCTCCAGAAATTAACAGACTTCGAACTAACTCACATAACTCTTTTCACTACCACAGATCCTTCTTAAACTGCACACAATCCTCCAATTATGGCTAGAATACAATTGCAAAAACGTCACCGGTACAGAAGGGGATCAATATAATCTCCCCCAATCAAATCGGAAATCGAACCCAAGTCCCTGCGATTTCAAGTTCAATACCAAAGCCATTCAGCTACACCTCCCCTATGTCTGTGTCTGTATGTGTGTATGCCTGTTGTGTGTTTGTATGTGTGTATTATTGGGCATGTATGTGATTGGGGGTGTGATTTATGTGTTGTTTGTGTGCATGTTTGTGTGTGACTTTACGTGTATGTGTAGGTTTACGCATATGTGTAGGTTTAACCCCTTCAGTACCGGTGATATCCTATTGTCTATAGTTTGGCTACTATTAGACGATATCATTAAATTTAGAAAGGGCCTCCAGCCATTAACAGGCTTCGAATTATCTTACTTCTCCATTTTCACTCCCACACATCCTTCTCAAACCGCACAAAATCGCATGTATGTAGCTAGAGTAAAATTTAAAAAAACTTCGCCGGTACAGAAGGGGTTAAGCATGTGAATTATTGAGTATGTGTGTGTGTGTGTATCATTGGGCATATATGTGTGACTTTATGTCCCTATATGTGTGTGAGTGACTGTGTGACTGTATGCGCAGTGACAGACTCCAAAACAATATCGACAGTCCCACTTTCCACCGTGACGTCTAGAAAATGGCTCTATCAATACCTGCCTTCAACACTCACACCGGCTCGGGGTTACAGAAAGTCGAGAGAAGCCAGGGGGTTCACTTATATTTTGGAACTTTTGAACAACAAATCTTTGAACTTTGAAAGTTTGAATATAGTTTAGAATTTTGGAATGATGTTTTAATTATTTGAACATTTTGTTTTTGTTAATATGGCTTAGAATGTTTTTTATTGAACGTTGAACATATTAGGTTTAAAATCTCAAAAGCCAACTTTAAAGTTAAGGCAACTTTAAGCCACGTAACAAAAGAGATTGTAGTTCTCGTAAAGGGGTTCCAGTCCTGACGCTATTCTTGACTTGGAGTGGGCTGGCTAAAAAAAAAAGAAAAGGGAAGGGTTGATAGGCTCTGAAGTCCTATTCTAATAAGTAGCTAAGTCACGTAAGTCAGAAACTCATAAGAGGGAGGAGTGTCAAGGACAAACATAAAAGGGGAGGTGTGGTGGAGGTGTGAGCTCAAATTCTGATTTATCAAGGACAGATAATATTGGGATAACAAATTTGCTGCATTTAGTTTCGTGCTATACCACAAAGCACACCGACATGCTATATCAACACTATTTGATCGCATCTGGGGGAAATGGCAATTCCTTAGCAGGTGATTACATTTCTATACTTAATGGACAATGTGAAATTACTACGTTTCAGCGTTATATATTAATGCTTAGTTTTTTTTTATAATTAGCAAGTAATCAAGTGGTTTACAGTCAGTTGGAAACAAAAACATACTATTGTGAGAAGCTCGATAGTTAAGGGGGAGGTAGTCGCTTTTTCTGGACCCTCATTTTCTCTTATGTTTAACGCCATTAGTTATGACGTTCATGCCATTAGTTTGGTGGTTTTGAGACCTTTTGCCCCATTTCTTTGTTAATATCAAACCTTTCTTATCTCAATATAGTAATGTAATATTAAACTTAAAACTGAAAATGTATGCGTCATCATATGTTGAAAGGGTTAGTTCCCTCTCTATTCATTTCAGTAGGATGACGCCTTTCTTCAGTTCATGTTGTCTATCATTGTTTATTTGATGTGGTGTGAGAATCAAAGGTGTAAGATAATGTTCACCCCATTGACATTTATAGATCCCTCCTACATTTAATATGGCTGCCTCGTATTGAAAGACTTTAGCCATATCATGTATTGTATGGAACTAAAAGAGAAGTGCTTCAGTCAGATTAGTAACTCAGGATGCCCAATACAACTATACGAACCCTAAAGCAATCGACCATAGGCTATAAAGCATGAAGCAACCAAAAAATTTCCCCTACGCTACCATTCGAAACAGGAACATATGCATTACAAACATATATACATATAAAATATGCATTACAAACATATATACATATAAAATATAAACAAATTGAGGATTATGACTCATTTTGATAGTTTACAGCTAGAGGATATGTGGGAATTAAAAAAGTAAAAACTATTTCAATTAGCCCTCTGACATCCATACACCCTTGCTAATCTGAATAAAATCGTCAAATAATAGCCAAAATAAAACTGTCAAACGTGTGTCATAATCCTCAAGAGGTTCATAGTGAATTGCCAGCTGGTTAAAGTGCTTTGGACAATTATGGTGCAACAAGGGGATTATCTTCGCCTCTGAACACATTGACACTATTGATATTAGTTCCAGTGACAGACAGACTTTTTCAGTGCCAGACAGACATTTCCAGTGACAGAAAGACATTTCCAGTGACAGAAAGACATTTCCAGTGACAGACAGACATCTCCAGTGATAGACAGACATTTCCAGTGACAAACAGACATACATTTCCAGTGACAAACAGACATACATTTCCAGTAGTAGACAGACATTTTCAGCACCAGACAGACATTTCCAGTACCAGACAGACATTTCCAGTACCAGACAGACATTTCCAGTAGCAGACAGATATTTCCAGTACCAGACAGACATTTCCAGTACAAGATAGACATTTCCAGTACCAGACAGACATTTCCAGTGCCAGACAAACATTTCAGTGACAGACAGACATTTTCAGTACCAGACAGACATTTCCAGTACTAGACAGAAATTGTCAGTGACAAACAGACATTTCCAGTACCAGACAGACATTTCCAGTGCCAGACAGACATTTCCAGTACCAGACAGACATTTCCAGTACCAGACAGACATTTCCAGTGACAGACAAACATTTCCAGTACCAGAGACATTTCCAGTGACAGACAGACATTTCCAGTGACAGACAGACATTTCCAGTACCAGACAGACATTTCCAGTAACAGACAGACATTTACAGTACCAGCAGCCATTTCCAGTGACAGAGAGACAGACATTTCCAATGACAGAGAGACAGACATTTCCAGTGACAGAGAGACAGACATTTCCAATGACAGAGAGACAGACATTTCCAGTGACAGAGAGACAGACATTTCCAGTGACAGACAGACATTTCCAGTGACAGACAGACATTTCCAGTACCAGCCAGACATTTCCAGTGACAGACAGACATTTCCAGTGACAGAGAGACATTTCCAGTGACAGAAAGACATTTCCAGTGACAGAGAGACAGACATTTCCAGTGACAGACAGACATTTCCAGTACCAGACATACATTTCCAGTGACAGACAGACATTACCAGTAGCAGACATACATTTCCAGTGACAGACAGACATTTCCAGTACCAGACATACATTTCCAGTGACAGACAGACATTTCCAGTGACAGACAGACATTTTCAGTACCAGACATACATTTCCAGTGACAGACAGACATTTCCAGTACCAGACATACATTTCCAGTGACAGACAGACATTTCCAGTGACAGACAGACGTTTCCAGTGACAGAGAGACAGACATTTCCAGTGACAGAGAGACAGACATTTCCAGTGACAGAGAGACAGACATTTCCAGTGACAGAGAGACAGACATTTCCAGTGACAGAGAGACAGACATTTCCAGTGACAGAGAGACAGACATTTCCAGTGACAGACAGACATTTCCAGTACCAGACAGACATTTCCAGTGCCAGACAGACATTTCCAGTACCAGACAGACATTTCCAGTACCAGACAGACATTTCCAGTACCAGACAGACATTTCCAGTACCAGACAGACATGTCCAGTGACAGACAGACATTTCCAGTACCAGACAGACATTTACAGTACCAGCAGACATTTCCAGTACCAGACATACATTTCCAGTGACAGACAGACATTGCCAGTACCAGCCAGACATTTCCAGTGACAGACAGACATTTCCAGTGACAGAGAGACATTTCCAGTGACAGAAAGACATTTCCAGTGACAGAGAGACAGACATTTCCAGTACCAGACATACGTTTCCAGTGACAGACAGACATTTCCAGTACCAGACAGACATTTCCAGTACCAGACATACATTTCCAGTGACAGACATACATTTCCAGTGACAGACAGACATTTCCAGTAGCAGACATACATTTCCAGTGACAAACAGACATTTCCAGTACCAGACATATATTTCCAGTGACACAGATATTTCCAGTACCAGACATACATTTCCAGTGCCAGACAAACATTTCCAGTGCCAGACAGACATTTCCAGTGCCAGACAGACATTTTCAGTGACAGACAGACATTGTCAGTGACAGACAGACATTTCCAGTACCAGACAGACATTTCCAGTAACAGACAGACATTTACAGGACCAGCAGACAATTCTAGTGACATAGAGACAGACATTTACAATGACAGAGAGACAGACATTTCCAGTGACAGAGAGACAGACATTTCCAGTGACAGACAGACATTTCCAGTGACAGACAGACATTTCCAGTACCAGCCAGACATTTCCAGTGACAGACAGACATTTCCAGTGACAGAAAGACATTTCCAGTGACAGAGAGACAGACATTTCCAGTAGCAGACATACATTTCCAGTGACAGACAGACATTTTCAGTACCAGACATACATTTCCAGTGACAGACAGACATTTCCAGTACCAGACATACATTTCCAGTGACAGACAGACATTTCCAGTGACAGACAGACATTTCCAGTACCAGACATACATTTCCAGTGACAGACAGACATTTCCAGTACCAGACATACATTTCCAGTGACAGACAGACATTTCCAGTGACAGACAGACATTTCCAGTGACAGAGAGACAGACATTTCCAGTGATAGAGAGACAGACATTTCCAGTACCAGACAGACATTTCCAGTGACAGACAGACATTTCCAGTACCAGACAGAAATTTCCAGTGACAGACAGACATTTTCAGTACCAGACAGACATTTCCAGTGCCAGACAGACATTTCCAGTGCCAGACAGACATTTCCAGTGCCAGACAGACATTTCCAGTGCCAGACAGACATTTCCAGTGCCAGACAGACATTTCCAGTGCCAGGCAGACATTTCCAGTGACAGACAGACATTTCCAGTGCCAGACAGACATTTCCAGTGACAGACAGACATTTCCAGTGACAGACAGACATTTCCAGTACCAGACAGACATTTCCAGTACCAGCAGACATTTCCAGTGACAGAGAGACAGACATTTCCAATGACAGAGAGACAGACATTTCCAGTGACAGAGAGACAGACATTTCCAGTGACAGACAGACATTTCCAGTGACAGACAGACATTTCCAGTACCAGCCAGACATTTCCAGTGACATACATACATTTCCAGTGACAGACAGATATTTCCAGTGACACAGACATTTCCAGTGACAGACAGACATTTCCAGTACCAGCCAGACATTTCCAGTGACAGAGAGACAGACATTTCCAGTACCAAACAGACATTTCCAGTGACAGACAGGCATTTCCAGTGACAGACAGACATTTCCAGTACCAGACACAGACATTTCCAGTGCCAGACAGACAATTTCCAGTACCAGACAGACATTTCCAGTACCAGACAGACATTTCCACAACTATATATTCGTTCCCCAATCCTCGTACGCTATTACAGTGACAGACAGATATTTCCAAAACAATCTATTCACTCCCCAATAACCGTACGCCATTTCAACACGCTACGTTGGTCGTGTTAACACATTGATAGTTAGTGTTCTGTGAAGTGTTCTGTTAGTGTTCTGTGGGGGTTCACAACACACGATTTCCAGCAACTTTTAGTGGGGGTTTATGGGCCCCTTGTCCCTCATGTTTAACCCGATTAGTTTTGAAATTTTGAACATTCACTCTATATGGGTTTGGCGAATTTAAGATCTTTCATGCTATTTAGGGGTTTTATTTTTTCCTGGCGAACGATAGCGAGCCTGCAATTTAGGATGAACTGGCCTTCGGCCAAGATATTTTTCTACCGAAAAATACATAAATTATCTCGGGTAATCTTAAGCTTGATGGAGGTCTAGGGAGGAAACTAAAAAAGAGAATAATAATAATGATGAATTAAAATGAAAAATATATAAATAATAAACTGCCCTTAATGCAAGTACAATTTTGAGGCTTTTTCCCCAACCATAAGCAACTAAGCTTACGGTATATTTTGATATTGTGTGTTCAGATTATTTTAAGTGTTCAGATTCAATTCACACATTATCAGAAAGAGTTGCCGGGAATTGAATTAAAGGCCAAGTCGTTCATGTGCACTGGACGTTACGGGGTTATAATGACGCTGTGTATTGAGGCTTTTGTTGTGTGCTGGATTAATCTTCATGGTGGGATGGTCTTGTTTGTAACTCGGTGGTAGGACGCATAATGATTGTTAATATTGACAATAACCGGAAGTGTGTAGCATAATGGTATTGTAAACCCTACTGTGAATCTGTATATACTCTCTCTCTCTCTCTCTCTCTCTCTATATATATATATATATATATATATATATATATATATATATATTCTCTTTTAAACAGACGAGGTTAAAGGCAATAGCAGTTTCAGCATTCAGGATTTTATTGTTACAGCTTTCAATAGTTCTAACTATTTTCCTCTGGGGTTCAGAGATGAGGTACAACAGGTTAGCAAAATTCATGGAGGATCCAACGTTTCACAAGTAAACATCTTGCATCTTCAGGGAATGGGCAGGTAATGATTAGAATAATGAATGAATGAATAAATGAATATAGAAAAGGTGGGTGAGGGTGAAAGAAATAAGGACAAAGCAACATATTTATACAAAATTCGAGGATCAAGAATAGGTAGGTGGGCGGAGCTACTGGGTGTGGGGTGGCTGTTCATTGGTGGAAGGCAGTCTATTCGCGAGACTGGCACTAAATCTTATCGGTGGTTGGTTGTTGGCTGTGGGTGGCTGTGATTGGTTGGTGTTGTCAGTTGTGTGCTGAGCGCGGAAAGGTAGGGAGGGGGGCACAGGGCGAGAGGAAGGGGGGCAGTATGCCTGTAGCGCTTGCCTGAAGGAAGAATTTGAAGGTCTTGTGTTTGGTTGTTGATGCTGGGGTTGAGTGTTTGGATGTATAGAGCTTCTAAAATAGCTAGTCTTCTGGGGTCTGATTCTTTGTCGAGTATGGTAGTTTGTTTGTCTAGGTCGGCGCGAGTTAGGGCAAGATGGTGGGGGGCTTGATAGTGATCTTTTATAGCGCCAGATTGAAGGTGGAGGGTTAGTCGACGGGAAAGGCGAGTCTGTGTCATTCCAACATAGGATAGGGGTCCACAGTCCCCAGAGGTGCAAATATGCTGGTATATCACATGATCGTCTTTCGGTTGGTTGGTGGAAATGGGGCGGTTACGGAGGACAAGGTTGGAGGTCTTAGGAGATTTGTAGTAAATAATGAGTTTTATTTTATTGTCAGGGTTGGTGGGGAGGACGTTTTTGTGAATTATTTCTTTCATAATGGATTCGTCTGTTGTGTGGTCGGAAGATATGTAGTTTCTGTAGAAAAATGTAATGTCATTGGCCGGGTTGGTGCTAGGGGGGTCTTGTTTGTACCATTTTTCTAGGTGGTGGTTGATGGCATTGGTGACGTCAGTGTTGGAATAACCTGTTGCCTTTAACCTCGTCTGTTTAAAAGAGAATCTATTACCTGGCTATACTAACATATATATATATATATATTGAGAATATATCACAAATATACGTGAGCCCCTAAATGTTTCTAATCTCTCAGTGGGGATCGAACCGTCGACCATCATATATATATATATATATATATATATATATATATATATATATATATATATATATTGAACATATATACATAGATACATATATACATAGAAATATTGACACCTGGGATGGGGTTAAACGTCTTAAAATAGTAGGCTGAATGGGGCCGAATGGATACAAGTAAAAGAGAGAGGGAGATAAAGAGAAAAAAAGCGAGGTGGGCTCTCCTAATCGTTTATATTATTTGTATATTGTATAACTTTACATTATTTCTAAATCTTATACACGGAATAACAATAAATGATTACCTTCTTTTATGAACGATAAACGTTTGCAGTCCGTATTTCACATATGTCCATTTACAGTATCAACACATATGGTTGCAAGACAGTAAACAAAATTACTCAAGAACTTCCAAACATACTTAGATTAATCTCGGACTGTACCTTCATTCGGTCAACGAGCACAGATGATTAACCCTTTGAAGATCCGATAACGGTATGTTTAGACGATTGTATTCATTTTAGGAAGGGTATATGAAAGCCAGAGGGTTAATTGAAATATTCTTTACCTATATAATTCCCACAGATACTTAATAAATGCAGTCGTAGGGAATGGGAGTCGGGCGCCAGTCAGACTAGATAATAGTCCGTCAGGCGCCTGGCCCGGGAAGCTGCCTATAAGTGATGTGGGAGGGCATTGTGGTGCACTCCACTGCCTGTCCGCCTGAGACTGGAACCTCTCCTGGAGGTCTGAGACCTGGGAATCTTTTGCTGGGGACCCCAAATGGGCCTTGGTCTCTAGGTCTTCTCCTGGACGACCTACAGTAGATGTGTGTAAATTTGTATTTTTGTTTTATTTTGTTGTTTCTGTTCAAGCTCTGTCTCTAGTCGGCCCAGCTAGGGGGTATGTGCCTGAATATATACAGTATACATACATAAATACTTCCAAAACTTTCTAAAATAGTTTATTGATAGCCAGAATAAACTTTAATGATGCGTTATAATCTTCAAAGGGTTAATTGTATTATTAATATTAGATCATTCCCTCGCCCTCCATTTTCACCATTACACAACCACTATGAACCATATCGCACAAATCTTTGACCTCAAGATAAACTGCACTACGGCTGTATTCTTGACTGAATTAACTTGGCTCAGGCAGAGCAAGCTAAGCATATCTATTTTAACAGCGATGGCAATATGATTCTGATATATATTAAAACAAAACAAAAATCTGCTCACTATCTCTACATGCAATCACTCCAAAACTCACATGTTGATCTATCTTTAGGTCTATCAACTATCTCCGATTGGGGCAAAGAAAATCTTGTTACTTCCAATGCTTCCAAAACCCAATTTCTCCATTTATTTATCTGTCACGGTCGTCCACAAGACTTTCCCTTATTTGTCTACAAATACACAAACCAACCCTTCATCTTCTCTTAGTATTCCTGGTGTTTCTTTTTCTCCTGATCTTTCTTGGAAAGAACATATTACCACTCTTGCTAAAACAGCTTCCCAGAAGTTAGGTGTGCTCAACCATCTCCATGAGTTCTTTACCCCTGCACAGCTTCTTGCTCTGTATAGGGGCACAGTGCACCCATGTATTAAATATATTTCGCATGTGTAGGGAGGTTCCACCCAAACCGCACTTCTCGAAAGGGTAGAGTCAAAAGCATTTTGTCTCATCATCTCACTTCCTCTTACTAAAATTGAGTTTAGGAAGCATTGAAAGTAACAAGGTTTTCTTTGCCCCAATCAGAGATAGTAGAAAGATCAGAAGATAGGCGTGTCTGTTATGTGAGATGTTATGAAAAACTAGTTGAATAATGTAAGGCAAAGACATCAGTATATGAGTGGATGGGGCTAGAGGTATGGTTGAGGAGATCATTAATGAATATGAGAAAGATAACTGAAGATAGGACTGACCCCCTGAGGAACACCGGAGTTGATAGGTTGAGGAAGAGACCAGTTGATAGGTTGAGGAAGAGACCAGTTGATAGGTTGAGGAAGAGAGTGATGGCCGTCCACAACCACAGCTATGGAACGGCCAGAAAGGAAATTAGAGATATAGATACAGATGTAGGGATGAAAATCGAAGGAGGGTAGTTTATAAATTAGAGATACCGTTTGATTGCTTCCTCCTTATTGCGGACAACAGTAGAACAAGTGTGAGTAAACTAAGATATTGTTTAATTAGACTGAGAGAAAGAGAATGGAATGTATGCCTCAATACCCGAGAGGATTACTTCGGTATCACGTTCAGCACTCTCCGAGGGACCCCGGCCACAGAACCAAAAGTCATTCCATTGGAAATCAAAGAAGTACTGCATAGGAGCCTCCCAGTCGACAGCACCAAAGTGCCACAAGTGCCGCCGGCTAGGATGATCGGGTGGCCATACTGGGGAGATAGGACAGGTGAAAGTGATAAGTGTATGTTTGGAGGAGTCCAAAGTAGAGAAAATATCGACAATATAATTATGCGGAAGGGTTAGAAGTTAGAAACAAGTCAAGAATTTTGGGCCGATCTCCGAAGCGGTCCGGGATACAGGTGGGTTGCTGAACCATCTGCTATAGGTCATTTAGGATATAAAAGCTGCAGACTTTTCACCAGGTTGGTCAGTAGTGTGGGAGAAGTGCCATTTGCGGTGGTGAATGTTGAAATCTCCTAAGATGGAGATTTCCACAAAAGGAGCGATGGATAGGATGTGTTCCACTTTAGAGCTTAGATAGTTAAAGAATTTGGGAAAGTCAGTAGAGTTAGGGGAAAGAGGAAAGATAGATAGCACAAAAATATATAGTATGAGCGTGACAGAAGAGTTTGAGCCATAAAGTTGAGAATGCAGGGGAGTCGAAGTCGTGAACACAACAGCAAGTGAGTTTGTTGTGTACATATACAGTACACAACACCTGCCTTTGGCTTTAACATTAGGATAGAGAAAGTAGGAGGATACAGAGAAGGGGCTGCTAGTAGCTGCTTCAGACACCTGGGTTTCAGTGAGGAAAAGAAGATCAGGTTTGTAGGCGGAGAGGTGGTGTTTAACAGAGGGAAAGTTAGAGTAAAGGTTGCGATTATTACAGAAGTTAATAGTAAGAGTGTCGACAGGCCGTGGCCAAAAGGATTTGATGGGTCAATTGGTGAGGGTCAATTGTTAATGAGGGCATTAGTGGTGAAATAGAGTTGCAGCAACTCCTTACACATGCTTATGATGTCTGCCCTAGGTATTGCCCTGCTCGATTGGCGATTATACGACGCTGCATCCTATTTGTGTTTCTATATTCCCTGGGCGAGCGATAACGAGCTTGCAGTATAGGAGAAACCTACCTTTGGTAGTGACAGTTTATACTGAAAGAAAAATGTTCAAGTTTAGCTTGAAGGAGGGTCTGAAGAGGCGTTTTTCTTAGCTTGAAGGGTGTCTGCTGGGGAAGACGATAATGTTTTACTTTTGGGGCTAAGCAATAAATAAATAGATCTAAAATGGCTAAAACATTCAAAGCCTTCAGTGATAATTAAACAAAGGCAATACAATATCCCTCCAATCTTCGGATCAGCTAATGTTAAGTGGATAGTAGAGTCATTCATACTTTAAATATACTTTGTATTTTGTTTATTACTGTTGCC
This sequence comes from Paralithodes platypus, assembly GCA_032716605.1. Taxonomy (NCBI): domain Eukaryota; kingdom Metazoa; phylum Arthropoda; class Malacostraca; order Decapoda; family Lithodidae; genus Paralithodes; species Paralithodes platypus. The sequence goes on along the minus strand of CM064576.1, from coordinate 22,973,416 downwards.
TATTATAGCTACACAAATAATTCGTAAAGATAGGTAATCAGCTGGGTTTTTTTTAGCAATTTCCTTATCTTCTACAGTATCGTTTCTTTTGTTATTCTATCTCTTCCTCTCTCTCTCCTCCTCCTGTTTCTTTGTTTTACCTTCCTTTCATTTGCTTCTACCCTTCCTTTCCCTTGTTCTCCTATACTCTGTATACTCTGTTCCTCTCCAGTTTCGTTGCCCTTATTCTTCTCTCTTCTTGTCTTTTGTCTTCCCCCAGTATTCTCTTGTTTGTATCGCTTCTTTGCTCTCCCCTTTCTTCTCCCTCCCTTGTCCTTGTTTTACCTTCCCTCTCTGTTGTTCTCTTTTTATTATATTCTTTTCGTCTTCCGTTTCCCATCTTTCCTCTTCTATCTTATCCCTTTATCTTCTGTGTCTCTCCTTCTCCTTTCCTTCCTTGTTTTACCTTCTCTTTATTTTGTTCACTGATATCTTGCATTGTATTCCTCTCCTTACGTTTCCCTATCCTTCCTGTTCTCTCTTATCCCTTTCTCTTATATTTCTCTCTTTCTCCTTTCCTTTTTACCTTCTCTTTATTTTGTCTGCTATCATCTCCTGCATTGTATTATTTTCATCTTCCGTTTCCCCATCTTTCTTCTTCTCTCCTATTCCTTTCTCTCCTTTTCTTTCGTTGTTTTACCTATCCTTTCTCTGAAAAATGATATTTTAATACCACGAATTTTCAAATTGTTTTTTTAATTGTTTTGTGTTCATTTGCATCAATATATAGTGTTTGAAATGAATTATAAATCTCGGAAAACCCTATTTTCCCCATTTTCGATCGATGTTGAGACACTCTCCCCGATCTTGGGGAGGGCTATGATTTGAAGACATTAGCCTAACCTAACAACCTTACCTAACCTATCCTAGTATTATGGGTGAAGGCTGCCGCTCCCACACCCCCAGTAGTTGGGTACTAATATCTTAGTAACCAAAACAAATTGGGCTGTCGATTATACAAAGGCGAAAGAAAAGTAGATGAAGTCTACGGTGTTTGCTCTGCAAATTTCAGCGTTTATTGTATGCAGATAACAGGAAAGTACCGTATTGACAACCTTGTTACGAAAATTACATTTTAGTAGCATACTTTATATTAGGTTTTTCCGAGGGTTAAAACACATTTTCATATGATCTTTAGAGCTATCGATAACTGGAAGTACCGTATTGACAACCTTGTTACGAAAAAGACATTTTAGTACCATACTTTTTATTAGGTTTTGCCGTGGGTTAAAACAAATGTTCATATGATCTTTAGAGCATAATATAGATTCCATATTTATCTTCAAATATATAAAACAAAAATTGTGGTATTTAAAATAATATTGAACCCCTTTCTCGTGTTTACTATATTATCCTGATTACTATATATACTGTATATGCTCTTTTTCTATATCTCTACCTTCATCCTCTCCTCTCCTTTGCTCTCCTGTTTCTTCTCTATCCCTTCCTTGTCTCATCTTCCCGTTTTCTACTAACCTCTCCTGTATATATATTCTTCACTTCTTCTCTATTCCTACCTTTCCTCTCCATTCTTATCCCTTCTCCCCTATCTCTTCCCTCCCCTTTATTTTTTCTTTCAACCTCTAATGTTTGTTCTTTACTGTATTTTATTCTTCTCTTCTTCACTATCCCTACATTTCCTCTCGTCTAATATCCTTTTTTTCCTATTTCTTTCCTCTCATTTCCATATTTCAACTTATTCTGTTCTCGACTATTCTATCTTGCATTATATTCTTCCCTTCTTCCTTATACCTACCTTTTCTCTCCTCTTATAATCCTTTTCTCTCGTATCTCTTCCATCTCCTCCTCTTCTTTAACCTTCCCCTTCTTTCCCTTACTGTCCTCTATTGTAAACTATTCTTCCCTTCTTCCTCATCCCTTCCTTTACATCCTCTCACATCCATTATGCTTCTATTTATCACCTTCTCCTTTCCTTGTCCCAACCTTTCCTTTATTTTCTCAACTGCCTTCTTATGATTTTTAGCATATTCTTCTCTTCTTTTTCTTCTTATCATGCCCTTTGTTATCTCTCCTCTCTTCCCTTCTCTCTCTCCAGTATATTGTTCTCTTCTTCCTCTCTTCTTACATCCTTTACTCTCCCCTCTCTCTCCTTGTTCCACCTTACAGTATCTTCTTCCCTTCTTCCTCTCTTCCCACACCCTTAACTCTTTTTCCTCCTCTCTCCAGTATATTCTTCTCTCCTTCTCTCTCTCCTCGTCCCACCTTCCCTCTACACAATAGCAACAATGGGTCCAGTTATTACCACCAATGAAAACACCCTTCCCAACATTTTGGAGCCGCTACAGCCCATTCGGCTTAAGGGGATCGATATGGTTCGTTTGTTTTTCGTTTTTTCGTTTTTCTGTTTTTTTTTTTTTTTTCTTTCGTTTTTGTTGGCGCTCCTTCTTCCTAATGCGTAGCCCCTTTAGTTTTCAAATTTTAGGACGTTTGGCCCATTAGTTTGGCGATTTTAAGACTTTTCGCCCCATTTCCTTGTCAACATTCAGACGTTCCATGCAATTTAGGTTTCGATTTTTTCCTGGCGAGCGATAGCAAGCCTGTAATTTAAAAGCAACCGGCCTTCGCCCAGGACATTTTTCTATCGAAAAATGTACATAATTATCTTTAAGTGGGGTCTTCGAGGTGTGTTTTTTTGTTTAAGCTTGATGAGGTCTAGCGAGGAAACTAGAAAATAATAAATACATTAATAAATCTACCAAAACGTGAACCATCCCCCCTTAAGAGGTATCTAACGATAACTCCTATCGTCAATTATCGATAGCCAACACTTTCCCGACAGCATTTCAGAGATGTTTTGACTGGTATCGGAAACTAAATTGGGGTTAGATAATTATAAACAGATGCATAGGTATACAACTTTAATTTAGAAACTACGGAGGGTATTGCCGATAAATATTAAGGGGGAATGGGCGTATTTATTTCCTAATTTATGTATATGTTTTATATTTGTTTTTAATTTCCTCCCTAGACCTTCATCAAGCTTTAAAAAACACACACCCCAGACACGCCTTCAAGATAAATTTGTACATTTTTCTATAGAATAATATCCCTGCTAAAGGCCGGTTTCTCTTAAACTACAGGCTCGCTAACACTCGCCAGGTAAAATTTGACACCTGAATAACACGATAAGTCTTAATATTGACAACTAAACGTGGCGAAAAGTCTTAAAATCGCCAAACTATTGGGCCAAACGTCATAGAATCTGAAAACTAATGGGGCTAAGCATGAGGGAGAAGGGGGACCAGAAAAACGGCCCATATCCCCTTAAGGTCACATCACTCGTGTGTTATATAGTGGCTTTACCGTCCCCATACACCGCAAAATAGCTATAGGGTCGCTGCGGATTTGTTTGCAGAGTTTTGAAATATGATGCTCTGACTAGTTCCCGGATTTTATAACATCAATAGGCAAAGATTAATGCATGACACTTATATCATCAAAATAATAATATTTGTCTATGAAGTATATGCCTTTATGTTCAAGCTTTGTTCAGTTTTATATATACAGTATATATACTATATATACGGTATATATATATATATATATATATATATATAAATATTATATATTATATATATATATATATATATATACCGGGTATATATATATTTTTTTTTTTTTTTTTTTTTTATCTATCTATCTATCTATTGCCTGACGCCGTGATCCCCGAAGGGGTGGCCACGAACGAACCGCCCCCCATGCACCTCTGTCCCCAGTCAGTCGACGCCCCTCCTCCCAACCAGCACCGCCTTCGTTCATGTAGTTCCTCACTCCATCCTTCCACCTCATATTCGGTCTACCTCTCCCCCTCTGTCCCTCCACCTCGCTCTCGTACACCCTCTTAGTCATTCTCTCGCTTTCCATACGTTCCATATGGCCGAACCATCTCAAGTTGTTCCTTTTCACACTTTCCAGCACATCTACCTCCACACCACACCTCCTTCTTACTTCCTCATTAGTCTGTCTATCCCTCCATGTAACTCCGCACGCACTCCTTAAGTAATTCATTTCCACTGCTCTCACTCTTGGTCTGAGTCTCTCAACCAACGTCCATGCTTTTTTTTTTATACACATGAAAAAATAGATAGGCCTAAATAAAACTGAACAAAGCTTGAACATAAAGGCATTACTTTATAGATAAGGATTATTATTTGCATTACTTTACCACCGAGATATCCAAAATTGAAAGTCCGGTGGTAGGACACGACCTTTAACCGCGACTGTGCTGTAAACCCCGGAGAAATGTGGCCTCTTTAAAATCTCTGGAAGTTTACAAATATCAGAGCTGTGTGTGACAATATTGCCCCAAGTTGCTGGATTCTTGTCTGGATGTCACCTTCTTCTTCCTTTTTCTTCTTTTTTCTTCAGTTTTTTTTTTTTTTTTTTTTTTCTTTTAAATGTTCTGTTTCGTATTGTTCTACATTTCTTCCTCCTTGCTTCTCCCTCTTTTCCTTTTTCTTTTCCTCCTTCTCCTTGCTTCTTCTCGTGTATTTTTCATATTTGCCTTCCCCTCCTCCTTCTCTTTATTCTTTCTATCCTCTATTCTATTTATCCACCTCCTCGCTTCCTCTCGCTTCTTCTTTATCTTCTTTTCCTCCTCTTCTCTTCTACTTCTTCGCTCTCTTCTTCTGTCCTCCTTTTCTCTTCTACTTCTTCGCTCTCTTCTGTCCTCCTTTTCTCTTCTGCTTCTTCTCTATCTTCTTGTCCTCCTCTTCTCTTCTACTTCTTCTCTCTCGTCTTTACCTCCTCTCCTCTTCTATCTTCTATCTTTTCCTCCCCTTCTCTTCTGCCTCTTCTCTCTCTTCTTTTCCTCCTCCTCCTCTTCTGCTTCTTCTTCTATCTTTTCCTCCTCCTCCTCTTCTGCTTCTTGTCTCTCTTCTTTCCCCCTCTCCTCGTCTACTTATTCTCGCTTCTTTCCCCCCTCTCCTCTTCTGCTTCTTCTCTCTCTTCTTTTCCTCCTCTCCTCTTCTGCTTCTTCTTCTCTCTTTTCCTCCTCATCCTCTTCTGCTTCTTCTTCTCTCTATTCCTCCTCCTCCTCTTATGCTTCTTTTCTCTCTTCTTTCCCCCCCCCCTCTCCTCTTCTGCTTCTTTTCTCTCTATTCTTTTCTTCCTCTCCTCTTCTGCTTCTTCTTCTCTCTTTTTCTCCTCCTCTTCTTCTGCTTCTTCTTCTCTCTATTCCTCCTCCTCCTTTTATGCTTCTTTTCTCTCTTCTTTACCCCCTCTCCTCTTCTGCTTCTTCTCTCTCGTCTATCTTTCCTCTTTTCTGCTTCTCCGCTCTCTTCTATTTCTCCTTCCCCCTCTCCACTTCCTGGGTTCTTCTCCCCTCCTCTTCTTCTTCTTCAGCGGGTCCAGCAAAACCCCGACCGTAAGTTTTGCAATCATAGGTCAGTGGCAACTCGACTCAACTTCACAATTGTGGCAGTGTTTTATTGATTTAATTTTATTGTTTTCTATTAATGGTCTTTATTTATTTATTTTTTAAGATGAAGTGCCTGGTGGTTAGTTTTGTTATTTTATTGTACATATTTATTTACTTATTCATTAATTAATGTATTTACTTATGTATTTTTGTCTATATATTTTGTATCTTACTCAATGACATTGTGTTTCTATTACTTTCTGGCTATCGTTAGACAGGTGTATTCAGTTTAGGAAGAACCTGTGGGTTGGAGTAGATGGTGCTTTCATCTCTGATTTGTAGATGCCCTTCCTAACTTGACTGAAATAATGTCAGTCAGAATACACGTACATGGTAAGGTTATGAGTAGATTAGTGCATAGATAGAGTTACAATAAGGGGAGGTATTTAGTTTGTTCCGTAGACCTCAATCAAGTTTAACATAATACCCCAAAGACCCCCTTTGAGAAATATTTGGCGTATATAATTATGTTGGCTCGCTATTGACACCTAAATGGTATGAAATATCTTAATATTGAAAAAGAAATGGAGCTAAAGGTCTTAAAATTGCCATGCTAATGAGGTGAACGTCTCAGGATATCAAAACGAATGGGGCTAAACGGGAGGGGGAAGGGGATCCCCCTCTCCCTCATGTTTAGCCCCATTAGTCATGAGATTATAAGACGTTCGTCTCATAATTTTGGCTATTATAAGACCTTTCGCCCCATTATTTTGTCAGTAGTTTAACATTTCGTGCCATTTAGGTGTCAAGTTTTCCTACCTAGAAATGTACAAATATATTTTGAAGGGGGTCTTGAGGGTATTTTTTAAAGCTTGATGGAGGTCTAGGGAGCAAGCGATATATATATATATATATATATATATATATATATATATATATATATATATATATATATATAATGATCTGTAAAGATTAAAAACCTTTCTTGCCATTTAGGTATCGATTTATTCTTGGTGAGCGATAGCGAACCTGTAATTTAGGAGGAACCGGCCTTTAGCCGGGACCTTTTTCTACCGAAAACTGTACAAATTAATCTAAAATGGGAATCTTGGGGAAGTTTTAAGCTTGATGGAGATCTAGGACGAAAACCAAATCACTAACAAATAAATAAATTAATAAATCGACCAACCAATAAACCCTCCTCCCCTAACAGTGTGTGTGTTTTGTCCTGGGAACCATTTATGCTTGGGTATAGGATTTATTTAGATTATGTAGTATGAAGTATATATAGTTCTTGTCGGAGCACCACTATAACCATCGCTGCTATTATACTACCTATATACTGTACATTCTCTTTAATTATCATTCCCACAATCATTACCATTAATGTCAACACTTCAATAATACAGTTAATTTCCTTAAAGGGACCGACCTGCTTTTTCTCTCTGGGTTTCATCCATTCGACCCCATTCAGCCTACTATTTTAAGACGTTTCTCCCCATTCAGGTATCGATTTTTTCCTGGCAAGCGACAGCGAGCCATCATTGTATGGAGAAATCCGGCTTCGCCGGATAAATTTTTCTACCGACAAATTTACAAATTAACTCAGCTGTCTAAAACATAATCCAAAATATGCTGGCTCGTTATCGCTCGCCAGGTGTAAATCAATACCTGAATGAGGATAAACGTCTTAAAACAGTAGGCTGAATGGGGTCGAATGGCTACTACCCAGAAAGAGAGAAGAAAAAAATGGGTCGGTCCCCTTAACCTGACTAAGTGCACTTGTTTGCTTTGGAGTAGAGAACTCTATTTCGAACTGATTAGCAGATGATACTGTGTAATTATAAGGCCACGGATTACCTAGGTCCGTATTTAATAAACTTTCAGGTGTGCAGTGGATCTTATAATATACTGTAGCTGGAAGACGAAGACAAGGACAGAGTACACTGTTACCTGTGTATTTTATTGTAGTTATATGTTACAAAAGAAGTGCTAAAAGGTGTGTTGGAGGTGACTCATATACGTGTTTGTAATTAATATTAATGGAGTGGATACATACATATACAATTCGGTAACAAGGTAGAACCTAATAAAGACAGAACATAGACATGGAAAGGGATAGTGAGGAACATGGGAGGGAAGCTAACATGTATTCTAATGGTGTAAAATGTTATGTTATAGTAGGAATATACTGTATATCTTTAATATTAGAAATTGAGAGAGATCTTCTATCTATAACGTTTATATATTTGTATCGTTATAGGCTAGGTGACAGTTGTGTGTATTGTTGAAGTTAAATCATTAGTTGGGATCTCAAAGGCATAGGACAGCAATACTAAGCAATACTAGCTGAAGGTACAATGCTCCGCTAGTTCTGAAGGATAGTCTTTCCAGGTGTCTCGAGTAAGCCCTAGTCCTCTCGTCTCCTTCCTTTTTGCTGCTTCTCGGGTATCGTCAGGGTTGGTAGTCGTGGCGCCTCATTTTCGCTTTCTGATGGCTGGTTTGGTGTAAGTGCTGTGTGCCTAGGAGATATTAAAGTCACAGTAACCAGGGTAAATGTTACTGCACCAGTGCCCTGGGTAAGCGACACTGGTTGTTCCCTCTGGGTAAACGTAGAACAATGGAGAACCTGAGTAAGCATTATCTTACCAGCCTGGGTGAGCGCTGGAGGTGAGCATCAGAACAACTTCCTCATCCTGGCCTCTAACGTTTTAAGTGCTGGCTTATGGGGAAATGGGCAGTGGTGGTCCTTATGATAGGGTCAAAGGTGAGCTACTCTATCATGGAGGTGTTAATTGTATGTCTTGTGTGAGGTGGGACAGGTAATTGATTCTCTCGTTTTCTGTTGGCTGGCTGTAGAGAGGAGACTGCTTCCATTCTCTTTGATGGGAGCAGTTGGGGGAGGCTCTTATATTTCTGATGTGACATAGACCCTTCTTCCTTGGTGTCTCTGGCAGGGGAGATTAGGTACAGGGTGTCCACCAAGGGCGTACTACTGTAGATGGCAAGGGCGCCGGCAATACTTGTAGTGGTGGGCCGGGTTGGTTGATTACCTGGTGGGCCGGGTTGGTTGATGGTAATCGTTGCAATCCTGCATTCTGGCATCATTGCAAACCTGGCTTTCCGGCATATCAGCAATATATTTTTTGGCTTTGTTTATATAATGTAGAAACGTTACTTAGACACAGTACTATTCGCCAATCACCTCAAAGTAAATATCTCCAATCCAAAGAGACCAAGTTCAAATTCGCCAGGTTGACAAGATTGACTATAATATTATGACTATATGACTATAATGTCACTTCCGTGTACTAACCAGCATCATTGTAAATACTGCCCCTCCTAAAAAAAATACGAATGATACAATAAAAAACCTCAACAGCAGCATCAACACATTCAACACAATAAACAACAATAACAATACAATAAAAAACACAATAAACAGCATCATCATCCTCAACAACACCACCAATGCCCTTAATTATGACAATGCATTCACAACAACAGCAACAACAACAACGTGATCAATAGTGGCACTCAGCGGAAGCATTTATTATTTCTAGACTAAGCAGATGGTAACACACACACTCATGCTCAAACTAAAACACAAACACATACACGAACACAAATACGAACGCTCAAATATTAGAGAGAGAGAGAGAGAGAGAGAGAGAGAGAGAGAGAGAGAGAGAGATAGAATGAGAGCAGAGCGGGGCGTTGGTTTTAGTGGTGGCATGCAAAAGGTAATAGGTAAACATAGTCATAGTGGTAGAGCCAAATCCGGGGACTAACATCCTTCCATTATGTTCAGTAGGTAGAGCTTAGACTCAGGTTAGAGGGAAGGGTTGGTACACGTACATGCTCACACACACACACACACACACACACACACACACACACACACACACACACACACACACATATATATATATACTGTATATACCCAAAACCCATACACACAGAGAGACACATTTTTTAGGGGAGGTGTGCAGAGTGGTTTTTCCACTGGACTGGTAATCCAATGGACCCGGGTTCGAATCCCAATATGTCAATGGGAAGATATTATTGGGATGGAATTTGTGCTGTACCTAGTTTCAGTGCATTACCACAGCACACCGAAATGCCAAAAAAAAAATACCCTCATTGTTCCCTGATTAAATAGGATTGTATGAATATTCCCATATTCAAAATATGTTACAGGGGGACAATTCCTAGTGAGTTACTTGCTCAATAGGTGGCGTTCTGAGAGTGAGGGTCCGAGTGTGGGGGTGGAGACGGTGAAGCGCAGAGACGAAGCGGCTTCAGGGATGGAGTTGCTTCGAACCGGGGTGCTTCGCATGTCTCACTCCCTAGAATGGAACAAGACCTCACGGGCCTCACCGTGTTCAGCGGTGTAGTGTAAAGGCTCTCAGCCTATGCCCGAGAGGGAGTAGTTGGAATATAGAAAAAAAAAAAACACAAACATGATCACACACACATGACACCACAGAGAGAAAGGAGAGAGTACATCGAGTTACATAGATACACAGACTACACAGACCTTGCAGTCGACGTCCCTGCTAGGTAGTCCGGACTTAATGTTAAAATAGAATTTGCTACAAAGTGGAAGGCAAGTATAGCAAAGCAGAAGGCTCTCTCCCCACTCACCTCTCCCGACTCACCTCTCCCTCCGACCGTTAGTCGGCATGACATTCAGTTGGGGAAAAAAGTCTCCCAGCAGAATGAGAAAAACTTCTACTAGGAAATTTATATTAAAGAATGAAGTTGAGAAATATTATATACTACTGATGCTTAACTTTTTTTTTTTTTTTTTTTTTTTTTTTTTACCTATATTATTCCCACCTCCTCAAAATGAATGTGTGGACTTCTTTTGAATGTGTCAATTGTCTCACATTGTACCACTTTCTCTGGCAATTTATTCCACTCAATGACCACACTGTAGGTGAAGAAGTGCTTTGTGACATCGAGATTTGCCCTCCTGGTTTTTAATTTAATTTCATTTCCCCGAGTTAATGAACTATTATCTATTTTGAAAAGTGAATCTACATCAATTTTGTCAAATCCCTTTAGTATCTTGAAACACTCGATTAATTGACTCGCAATCTTCTCTTCTTAAGTGATTTTTTTTTTTTTTTTTTTTTAGTTTTTCATGATAAGATTTATTTCTTAGTGACGGAATCAACTTTGTCGCGGAATCAACTTTGTCGCTATACGCTGCACCGACTTGAGTTTCTCAATGTCCTTGCTCAGATAAGGAGACCAAAATTGCACGTCAAATTCAAGATGGGGCCTCACTATCCTTTTAAATAAAGGTACTATAATGTTCTCATTTTTATAAGTAAAATTTCTCTTAATATATCCCAATGCTCGATTAGCCTTGTTCGCAGCTGCTGCACATTGATCTGAAATCTTTAGGTTTTCAGATATAAGAACCCCCAGGTCTTTAACTAATGAACTTGTTTTGATTGGCTGGCCTTTTTTTTCTTGTTTTCATATTTTTTGTTTTTATTACCTATTTGCAATACTTGGCATTTGTCAACATTGAATGGCATCTGCCATTTTTCCGACCACTCTACTATTCTATTTAATTCAGATTGCAGTTTATTTCTGTGTTCTTCGGTTAATACTGATTTTCCTATCTTTGTGTCATCAGCAAACTTTGAGATAGTATTATTTAGTTCAACATCGATGTCATTTATATAGATTAGAAACAAAAATGGCCCAAGGACCGATCCCTGAGGCACTCCACTATAAACTGGCTCCCACTCAGATTCTATTCCATTTATTTCAACTCTCTGCCTTCTGTTTGTCAGCCAGCGTTTTATCCATGCATGAATGTTTCCTTTAACCCCTGCTGTACCATAGGGTACTGCCATAAAAGTCCTCCCCAGTCCCAAGCAATGTGGCCAAAAACGGCAAGATATAACAACCTCCCACCTCAAAAGATGGAGGAATACTGCCTCTCCCAGCCTGTAGAGCCTTGGATATAAGCTGAGAAGTGTTGCCAAGGTCTAGAACAGTGCTCAAGCGTCATGGTACCAGGCACTGCCTGATACTGTCAGTTACAAGGATCGTATACTACTGACGGCTGGCAGCCATCGCTGGGACTGGGGAGTGATTTATCTGCTGATGGCTCTCTGCCGTCGATGGTACTGGACGGGTTAATGCCCAACATTTCCAATTTTTTCAATAATTTTCCAGGAGGTACCTTATCGAACGCCTTTTGGAAATCGGTGTAAATTATGTCTAATGATTTAGTAGAGTCGTTATATGTAAATAGTTTATTATAAAATTCTATCAAATTTGTTAGGCAAGACTTACTGGATCTGAAGCCATGTTGGGTATCTCTGATTAGCTTGTTTGACTCCAGATAATCTACTATCTTGTCTCTCAGAATTGTTTCCATAATTTTTCCTATGAGTGACGTTAACTGATTGGTCTATAATTACTTGCTTGGGCTTTATTTCCTTTTTTTAAATATTGGTGTAATATTTGCAGTTTTCCAATCACTAGGTACGGTTTCCTGGTTGAGCGACAAGCTAAATATGATAGTTAAGGACTGAGCTATTTCTTCTTTCACGTTTTTCAGATATTTTGGGTGAATATTATCCGGTCCAGGAGTTTTATTAGTATTTAAATTATTCAGCTTGCATAACACTTCACTTTTGCTTATGGTAAAGTATCCTATTTAATGCGTTGTTACGTTTGTTTCTATAGTAGTGCTATTTCCTTCCTCAGTAAAGACGGAACAAAACTATTCATTAAGCAAATTAACAATGTTTCTATCTCCTGTTACTGTCTGGTCATTATTTATTAATGGCCCTATTCCGGTTTTAATTTTTCTATTACCATTAACATAACCGTAAAATTGTTTTGGATTTTTTACACTTTCCTTTGCTATATAACTTTCGTAATTACGCTTCTCAATCCTAATTAATGTCTTTACTTTTTTTCTACTTAATTTGTATAGATTGCTCAAGTGTTCATTATTTATGTAATTTATAGTTAGCTTATGATATTTATTCCTTTACCTTAGCGCCTTGCAAATAGTATTATTGAACCAGGGAGGCTTGCTTTTACCAGTATTTACTTTAAGTTTAGTGGGTATGTATTGATTCTGAGCACTCATGCATATATCTTTAAATTTATACCATACTGCACTTGTTTTGTCAATATTGCTAAGCTGAACATGCAAGTGACTGAGGGCTTTCCTAAGTTCGTTGTAATTTGCATGTTTAAAATCTGGTATCTTTATTTCCTGTTTTCAAAAGTATATTTGCAATTTATGTCGATTTTAATGAGCTTGTGGTCAGAGGTGGAGAGAGAGAGAGAGAGAGAGAGCTACATAGAGCTACATAGAGCTACATAGATACACAGACCACACAGACCTCAAGGTCCTTACTAGGCAGTCTGGCCTTACAAACTATAATATGCATATATACACATACACACATACACATACATACATATACATATATATATATACATATATATACACATACATATACACATACATACATACACACATATATATACAGTATATATATACATACTGTACAGTGCACACACATACATATACATACATTTTTTTTTTTTTTTTTTTTTTTTTCCCATTCATATCACCCCAGCCCTCTGCAGATAGAGGTCAAGCCTTCCCTTGAAGGCGTTTATTGTGTCGCTCTCCACCACTCTCGCTGGTAGTTTATTCCACTCTGTCGCCACACTGTAGGTGAAGAAACTCTTTGTGACATCTAGGTTTGCCTTTTTGGTTTTTAATTTCATTCCATTTCCGCGAGTTTGATTAGTATTGTTTAATGTGAATAGTGCATTTACATCGACGAAACCTTTTAGTATCTTAAAGCACTCAATAAGCTGACCCCTCAACCTCCTCTTTTTTAATGAGAACAGGTTCAATCGTTTAAGTCTTTCTTCATATGGTTTATTTCTTAATGAGGGTATCGTCTTCGTCGCTCTACGCTGTACTGACTCGAGTCTTACAATGTCCTTGATCAGATAAGGTGACCAGAACTGCACACCATATTCAAGGTGGGGCCTCACCATACTTTTGAACAGTGGCACTATTACGTTTTCATGTTTATATGTAAATTTTCGTTTAATAAAGCCCAATGCTATGTTTGCCTTATTTGCAGCTGCTATACATTGGTCGGAAGTTTTTAGGTTTTCAGATATTAGTACCCCTAGGTCTTTTACTACCGTTGCGGTTTTTATTTGTTTGCCATTCATTTCGTATTTGTATTTCATATTTCTGCTACCAACCTGCAGCACCTGACATTTATCGACATTGAAGGGCATCTGCCATTTTTTCGACCACTCTGATATCTTGTTTAAATCAGATTGCAACGCATTTCTATCATCTTCGTTCAGGACTGTATTTCCTATTTTTGTATCGTCGGCGAATTTGGAAATGGTGTTGTTTACCCCTACATCGATATCGTTAATGTAAATGAGAAACAGGACCGGTCCAAGGACTGAACCCTGTGGAACTCCACTAGTGACAGGCTCCCACTCCGATTCCACTCCATTTATCACCACTCTCTGTCTTCTGTCCGTAAGCCAATTTTTTATCCAAGAATGAATTTCACCTTTGATACCTATCCTCTCCAGTTTAGCCAATAGTTTTCGGTGAGGCACCTTGTCGAAAGCTTTTTGAAAGTCCAAGAAGATTATATCTAGTGATTTCGTCATGTCGTTATATGTGAATAGTTTGTTATAAAATTCAATCAAATTTGTTAGGCATGACTTATTTGATCTAAAGCCGTGTTGACTATTTTTGATTAGGTTGTTTGATTCGAGGTAATCTACAATCTTATCTCTAATGATTTTTTCCATGATTTTTCCTACAATTGAAGTTAGGCTAATTGGTCTGTAATTACTCGCTTTGGCCTTGCTACCCTTCTTGTATATCGGCGTAATGTTCGCATCTTTCCAATCACTCGGTACAATCCCCTGTAGTAGTGATAAGTTAAATAGTTGTGTCAGGGGTTTTGCTATTTCGTCCTTGACATTCTTAATTATTTTCGGGTGGAGCATGTCGGGTCCCGGGGTCTTATTTACATTTAAATTACTCAATTTGCTTTGTACTTCGGTAACACTGATGGTGAAATCTCCTATCTCATGAGTTGAGGTGTTATTTTCAAGGGTATGATCGATAATTTCTTCTGTGAAAACTGAGCCAAAATATTTGTTGAGCAGATTTGCCGTGTTTGTGTCGCCTGTTATTGTCTGGCCATCTTCTATTAGCGGTCCGATTCCGCTTTTGATCTGTTTATTTTTGTTTACGTAACTGTAGAATTTTTTGGGGTTTGTGGCACTTTCTCTGGCAATAGTCATTTCGTAATTTTGTTTGTTCGCCCTAATTATTTTTTTCACTTCCCTTCTACTATTTTTGTACAAGTTTTTAATTACTTCAGTGTTTGTGTTATTTTTTACAAGTTTGTGGAGTTGATTCCTTTTCCTTATTGCCTTGCCAATGTCTCTACTGTACCAAGGGGGCATACTTGATTTCGTACTACGTTTTGGTTTCATGGGTACAAATTGTTTATGCGCTTCTGTAATTGTAGACTTAAAATGTCCCCATAGTTCATTTACTTCGTTTATATTTATGAGGTTTGAGTGTATGTTTGATAGCGATTCCTTAAGTCCGTCATAATTTGCGTTTTTGAAGTCCGAAACCATTCCTGTTGTTTTTATTGAGGAATATTTGCTTATAACGTTGATTCTTAAGATTTTATGATCGGACGTTGCCAGATGTTCACCTACATCCAGGAGAGAGAGAGAGAGAGAGAGAGAGAGAGAGAGAGAGAGAGAGAGAGAGAGAGAGAGAGAGAGAGAGAGAGAGAGAGGAGAGAGAGAGAGGAGACAGAGAGAGAGAGAGAGAGAAGACAGAGAGAGAGAGAGAGAGAGAGAGAGAGAGAGAGAGAGAGAGAGAGAGAGAGAGAGAGAGAGTGAGGGTGTTGGTAAAGGTTAATAGGTAAACATAGTGATAATGGTATGGCCAAATCCAGGGCCTGACTTCCTCCTATTACGGTGGTGAGGCACAATGGGAGGGGCTGGTACACACATCATACACACACACGCACACACACATCATACACACACATGCACACACACATATACACATACACGCACACACACTCTAACACAAAACATACGCACACACACACACACACACACACTACATCATGGACGTACACACACTAATACACAAATTTACACACACACACACACACACACATACACCCACTACATCATGCACGTGCGTGTGCACACACACACACACACACACATATACACATTCTAACACAACACATACGCACACACACACACACACACACACTACATCATGGACGTACACACACTAATACACAAATTTACACACACACTACATCATGGACGTACACACACTAATACACACATTTATACACACACACACACACACATACACTACATTATTGACATACACACACACACATACACATATACACAAACACACACAAACAGTCCAAACACATTAACCAAAACCACATAATACCAGGAAGTGACATAGCGTTACATATAAACACGGACTACACAAACTTTATGGCCCCTCTAAGGCAGTCCGGATTTAATTGTATAGCTTAGAAACGGGGAGAGAGAGAGAGAGAGAGAGAGAGAGAGAGAGAGAGAGAGAGAGAGAGGTGTCAAGTCGTAGTGGTGGTGATGAAAGTAAATAATGTGACAATGGTATGACCCAAACCATTCTGAGGGAGGTCAGTTTAAACGCGCGCGCACACACACACACACACACACACACACACACACACACACACACACACACACACACACACACACACACACACACACACACACACAGGAGAAAGAGAGAGAGTGAGTGTGTGTTTGTTTGTGTGTGTGTGAGAGAGTGGGAGTGTTTTTTAGTGTGTGTGTGTGTGTGTTGTGGACATGACAGAGGTGGTGGTGGTGGTGTTAAAGGTAAATACAGCGACAATTGTATGACCAAAGGCAGGTGATGTGGGAGGTCAATTTGGGGACGCAATACACAATAACACACAGACACACACTGCATACACACACAATATTCATACACACACACACTACTTCACATGTACACACCACACACACGCACAATACACACCCACTTACTCCCAAACTTACATACTAAAGGCACGCTCTATAACCCCCCCCCCCCCCCACACACACACACACACACGCCATATATGCACATATACACACTACACCACATATACACACACGCATAATACACACACACATACTCCCAAGCATACATACTAAAGCCAAACTCAATATCACACACACACACACACACGCACACCATGCAAATACGCAATTACATCACATAATATATACACCATTCGTACACATACTCATAACATATTAACATACACACACACACAAATATACAATACCAAATAATGTACACACAGACACATACACACACACACACACAAACATACACACACACGCTCACCCACACACACACACACACACACACACACACATACATATACAATACCAAATAATGTACACAGACACACACACACACAAACACACACACACACACGCACACCCAAACACACACACACACACAAACATACACACACACGCACACCCAAACACACACACACACACAAACATACACACACACGCACACCCAAACACACACACACGCACACACATACACATCAATATCCATGCACACACCTGGACTATAATAGAACATTGTCTTGTCTTGTTTGGCTCCGATACAGATTCAAATGAGTGGATGCTTACTATGGTTTATAACTGGAAACTCAAGGACAAAGCTTCCTCCATATTTAACCGTTTCAGTACCGGTGACGTCTTTATTTATTTGATTTCAGCTCTATTTAGGCGATTTGATAAAGCTTTGGAAGGATGCATGGAAGGTAAAAGGGTTAATTGAGACAATTAATTGCAGCCTTTTAATGGGCACGCGTCCTACCTATGCTGAATAGAATCATCTAATAATTACCAGAATGTAATGAAAAGGAATTACTGAATGTGCTTAGGGGGTAGTGCTTGACTTTTGATCTATATATTTATGTATTAACTTTATTTTTGAAAAATCTCGCTATACCTCCATCAAGCTTAAAAAAAAACACCCCCTAGACCTCCTTTCAAGATAAATTTGTACATGTTTTCGTTAGAAAAATATCCCGGCCAAAGGCCGGTTCCTTCTAAAATTACAGGATCACTATCGCTCGTCAGGAAAAATCGACACCTAAATGGCACGAACGGTCTTAATATTGACAAAGAAATGGGGCGGAAGGTCTCAAAATCGCCAAACTAACTGAACGAACGTTTTATAATCTCAAAACTGATATGCTAAACATGAGGGAGAAGGAGGTCCAGAAAAAGCGACTATCTCCCCCTTAAAGCTACCAAAACACAACAATGTACTGTACAATTATTATGTTCTCTCCACTAACCAACTTTACTTCTAAACTCGATTAATGAAATTAACAAGCACATGTGGCAGTCCAAGGATTCGTACCCAGGACGCTCACACCGAAAATCAACACACTAATGCATTCTAACCCTTTCAGAACGGGTAAAGTATCGTTTAGTTTATTCTAGCTATATACAGTATATATATATATATATATATATATATATATATATATATATATATATATATATATATATATTTTCTTTAATACATACGAGGTTGAAAGAAATGGCAATTTCTGCGTTGGAAATTTAATTATTCAAAGTTTCCAGGTCTCTGATGAGTTTTCGCTGGGTGGCAGGAAGTAGATGAATGAGATGAGCAAAATTCATGGTGGTACAGGGTTACATAAATGTACATGATGATACAGGATATACGACGCGTTTCACTGGACAACCAGCATTATCAAGTAAGGGTAGAATGATATAAAAGGTAAACAGGAAGGGTATATATAGAGCGTGGAGGATCAGAGGAGGCGAAAATCAGGGGGCAAAAGTCTCCTATTGGTGGAGGGGTATTCTAGGAGTGCAAAAGGGGGAACCGCTTCACGCAGGCGCACTGGATGCGGGATGGTGTTGGTCGGGTGGCGGGGCAAAGCTGATTGGCTGCGTGTCGAGGGTGTTATGTGTGTCCCAGCTAACTCCATAGATGCACAACAGGCCTATCTTGGGTTGGGGAGTAAGTAGACACGCTGTAGATATATAGGTTCTTATTGAGAAGGATATGGGATACAGGCACGAAGCAGAGCCTACAGGGTGATAGCTCTGTCTCGTGGTACACAAACATGTATTGGCCCTCTGGTGAGAGGAGCCCCAGGCTTGAGTTGCCAGAGTGGCTATATGACATAACTAATATGACTGCCTGGATGCTAACATGAATCTTACTCATAGAGAGATATTACATATGCATAAGTGACTGTACTAGATATGAAAGTGATACTGTACAAGGTAAATCATATACATACACCTCCCTCCCCCCTCACGCTCGCAGTTCATTCTCGAGCGGACTCTTTCCTACTGAGCCGTTCTGATCGACGTGGGGTAACTTGGGGGTCAGAAGCTAAGGACTGTTCAGCGTCATTGAAAGGGGCCACAGGGTTGAGGGAGTCACCAGTTTGGGGCACGGGGCGGAGGAATCGACGGTTCCGCCACCACACACGGCCACTAGGGAGACGTACCTCATAGGCCCGTGACCTGCCAAGGCTCATCACAACCCCCACCTTGTCCCAGCGTTTCGTGGTCGGGTCTTGAATCCGCACTTGCTGGCCGACACGTAACCTGGGAAGGGGCTGTGCGTGCTCATCGTACCGGGTCTTAACCTGCTCGGCACGGTCGGCTGCACGTCTATCACAGTCCTCAGCCTTGGCTTGCCATTCCGCAGCAAAGGACTTGGGATGGGCCGGGAGACATGTCCTAAGAGGATGACCATACAGGAACTGGGCTGGGGAGCGGCCTGTGAAGTTTGGAGTATTCCGGAGTTCCAAGAGACCCCGGTCGAAATCCTCACAGTCAATGTTGCCAGAGGGTGCAGTCTTTAAGGTGAGGTGCTTGAGAGACTTCACCGCAGCCTCGGCATGGCCGTTCGCCCGTGGGTAATGCGGTGATGTTACCACATGACGAACTCCCCATCGCTTCATAAAGTCCCGGAACTCGTGGCTGGTGAATTGTGGGCCCCCGTCGGTCCTCAGACGAAGGGGCACACCAACTTCCCGGAAGTAGCGACAGAATATCCTGATGGTCGCAGAGGCGGTTGTGTCGCCTGTGCAGGGGACAACAACAGGCCACCCCGAGAGACGGTCGACGACTACCAGGAAAGACTTCCCGGCGACCATGAAAAAGTCGGCCGACACAGACTCAAAGGGCCTTGTAGGGTTGTCATCATTCATGAGTGGTTCCTTCTGGAGGCTAGGCTGAAGGATCTGGCACGACTCACACGCTTGAACAGTGTTGGTGATGTCGGAATCTATCCCCGGCCAGAAGACAGCCTGCCTCGCCCTGCGTTTAGTGGCCTCCACACCACGGTGGCCGTCATGAAGATGCTGTAGGGTGCGTCGGCGGAGGGCTGCAGGAACCACGATCCGAGCTCCATACAGGACGAGGTCATCATCAGCGTAGAGTTCGTCCCGTATCTTCCAATATGGGAGCAAGGAATTGTGAAGGTCGTATCGGTTGGCAGGGAATCCTGAGGTCACACAGTCGAGTAGACGAACATACGCAGGGTCCGCTCTTGCCGCGACCCGGAGATCCTGTAGCGTCCTGTCTGCGTCTGGTGCCGAAGATCGTGCCGAAGATCGTCCTGAGTTGATAACGTCCTTGGTTGTCACTATAGTCCTGAGGTAGGTGGCGGCGTCGGCACAAGCGATCTCATCCTCTGGCGTGGGGCGGCTGACCGGGGCTCGAGACAGGGCATCAGGGATGCAGAGCAACTTGCCGGCACGCCACACGGCCTTGAAGATATAGGGTGAGGTCTTCTCCTTCAGGCGTTGGAGGCGGGGATTCTCCACAGCGTCCAACGTGTAGTGATTGATGATAGGGATGAGGGGGCGGTGGTCAGTCATCAGTGTGAAATCCTGTAGACCCTGTAAATACAGTCGACACTTGGACATGGCCCAAACAGCAGCCAACATCTCCAACTCGATAGTAGCATAGCGGGTCTCAGGATCCGCCAGAAACCGAGAGCCACACTGGATGAGCCGCAGGTGGCCACTGCCGTGGTCCTGCAAGAGGGCATACACAATGCCGTTGAGTCGCGATGCATCAGTCTGAAGAATGGTGGGTAGGTCTGGGTCGAAGTGTGCGAGAACAGGAGGACTGACGAGGGCTAACTTGACTCGCCTGAAGGCCTCATCGTGGTCAGGAGTCCACACAAATGTCCTCTTGGGGCTCATCAAAGGGCGGAGGGGCTGAGCGGCGGCGGCGATGTCAGGGGTAAACTCTGCCAGCTGGTTGACCAGACCCAGGAATGACCTGAGGTCGGTCAAGTTGGTTGGTGCCGGAAAGTCCCCGATTGCAGCCACTTTGCTCGTGTCAGCCGCAATACCATCCCCTGAGAGGGTGTATCCACAGAAGTCCACTGAAGGTGCGGCAACCACAAACTTGCTCTTGTTGAGGGTAATCCCGAACTTGCGGCACCTAGTCAGCACTTCATGGATGCGGTCGAGGTGAGACTTGTAGTCCTTATCGTACAGCAGTATGTCATCCACGACCTTAGCGCACCTCTGCACACCTTGTAGAGCCATATCACCCCTGTAGCAGAAGGCGTCGCCCGTAGCTGTGAATCCCATGGGTCCTCTGCAATGCTTGAAGCGTCCATACGGCGTGATGAAGGTGGTCAGGTGCTGGTCCTCTTCAGCCAACTCCATCTGCCAGTAACCACAGAGGGCGTCCGCAGTGGTGAAGTAGCGAGCTCCTCGGTCGACACCACGAACTGCTGCGGAGGGAGTAGGCGAAGGGTGAGCTGGTCGGGACACGTGTTTGTTGAGTTTGGAGAGGTCGACGGTGATGCGCACTCCTCCGCTGTCCTTACCAACAACGACGAGGGGGTGGCACCATTCTGAGGGGTTGTCTCCAGCAGGCTTGATGATGCCCTGGGCCACCATGGACTCCAACTCTCGCTTGACTTGGTCCCTAAAGGCAAAGGGAATCTGTCGGGGAGTATGGATGGCAAAGGGCTCAGCTCCCTCTTTAAGATGGATCCTCATGGGTTGACCCACCATAGGCTTGAGGGGCACAGTCTTTAGGTCGTCTTTGGACATCAACACGTCGCTAAACTCCCGCAGGAAGTAATTCTTGGCTTCAGCGGGCGACGTGGAGACTGGAAGTGGTGTAGCCTTACACCTGTTGACGTGCTTGACCTCTTGTATGGGCGTTGGGAATGCCAGAGGTATGATGGCTAACTCCCTGCAGTGGCTGTATGAAAGCAGAGGAGTCTGGACACCCTCGTGCACATGGATCAGGGCAGTACACACTCTCTGTCCCAGGGTGAGGGTAGCCTGAAATACCCCCAGAGCAGGTGCCATCGGGGAGCCGTCCGCCGTGAACGTTGTCGTGGGCGAAGGGGCTCGCAGGCTGCTCATGGGGATAGCCAAATCCTCAAGGTGACGCCGGCCAATCACGGTGACGTCGGCGCCCGTGTCCGGTAACATCCGTAGGCGGGATGTAGCGTCGCCAAAGGAGAGGGTAACACAGATGGGTTGCGGCGTCGAAGCTGTAGAAGGAGTCGATCCCACCTGACGACAGCTATTACTCCTAGCGTCGGGGGGCTTGCCAGAGTTGGAGGGGGCACCCGTATCGCCTGGGGGGCCACCTTGGCGTCTTTCCTTCTTCTTAGTCGACGGACAACACTTGTCATAATGCCCCAGAAGACAACAGATGCGGCACTGAACCTTGTGAGCAGGGCACTTAGCTGTCCGAGCCCAGTGACCGTGGCGCCCACAGTTGTTACAGGTGCTGCCAGCAGCGGGACACTTGTCAGGCCCGTGTCGGCGAGCGCAACTCTGGCAGGCATCAGCTGCATTCGATGGAGGCTTGGGGGGTTGGGTCCTGTCACTGCCCTGTTTCTTGTTTTTCTTGTATGAAGAGACGGCCCTTACTTGTTCATGGGGCGCACTAATGGCCGTGGTCGCAGATTTGGCAGCCTCATACGAGCGGCACGTAGTGACGACATCCTGTAGTATTGACTTGGAGTCCAGGGCGATGAGTTTCTGGACTAACTCCTTGTCCCTGAGGCCCATGAGGATGATAGTCTTGAGTTGTGTCTCCACACAGATGGGTGAGTTACCAGGGCACACATCCACTTCTTCTGCGAGACGTTTGAGGCGGACGTAGAACTCTGCAAAAGTTTCCCCTTCATGCTGTCTGCAGCTCAACAATTCACGACGCCGGAGTGCCTCATTCCTTAGACTCTTGATATGAAGCTGCAGGGCGTCCAACACCTCTTCAACAGTCTTGTCTGTGGAGGGAGCAATCTGGAGGGTGTGTTCTAAGACACGCTGTGTCTCGAGAGTCAGGCACATGCGTAGTTGTATCATCTGTTTGGCCGCAGGCAGGTTGGACAGGTCCACCATGACAGCATAGTCGTCCCAGCGTCTCCTCCACTCCCGGAACATCTGGAATGTAGCGTCAGGCTTCAATGGTGGTGGTGTCTGGGCCGTAGCCTTCTGTGGTGGAGGATTGTGTGAGGGATGTGAGGAAGAATGTGGCTGCTGTCCGCCAAGGTGACCAGCAGGTGTGGAGGAGTCGGGAGGGGTCCTGGTGGGAGCCAACAGCTGAAATAAGCTCTGAAACTCCTGTCTCCTTATAGCCTCATCATGCCTGCGAGACTCCTCCAGGACACGATCTCGGCGGGCCTCCTCCTCTTGTCTCCTCTGCTCATCATACCTGCGAGACTCCTCCAGGTATTTGAAAAATTGCAGGAAATCAGCTGAAGAAGGGGCTGAAGGTGTGGTTGGGGACTGAGGGTGCTGATAATAAGGTGTGTATTCCTCCCCATCACAAGGCAAGTTTGTTCCTGCCCCTTCGTCCTGTACATCACCAGAGTCTGACATCTTGTGTGGGTGACAGACAGACAGGGAGATAACAAGCACACAGTTATTAGCCTCTCACATATACAAGTGGGGTATCAAAATGACTGGCAAAAACAGCAGAATATTTAGAATACACACCAGCTGTATCCTCACCAATGTATAAAACCCAATTACAATTAGCACTGAAGGGAATGCTTGGGTGATGAAATAAAAGTTTGCCAGTTGTGTGTGTGTGCCCAGTGTGTGTGCGTGCGTATGTACCGAGCGGTGGAGCGGTGCCGGTGGTGCGCGGCCTCCCTCACCTCAGTATCTTGCTGGCAGTCAGAGGGGGAGGATCGCACGCCCCGCTCTCTCGTGGCTCGGTCTTGTGCGGGCGTTATGCTTATGCCACACACAATACACACACAATATAGCACTGGCACATATAATATCACTGGCACTGTACTGGGAACGTCGGCACCGCACTGTTGAGCACTATATCACTGTAATCCAAGCAATGAGACGGTGGCTGGGATGCAGGGTGTGTGGACAATGGCGGCTGGCGGCGTCTGGCGAAATCCACATAAACTTCTCATCCTGCACACTGCGCCATGTTATGTGTGTCCCAGCTAACTCCATAGATGCACAACAGGCCTATCTTGGGTTGGGGAGTAAGTAGACACGCTGTAGATATATAGGTTCTTATTGAGAAGGATATGGGATACAGGCACGAAGCAGAGCCTACAGGGTGATAGCTCTGTCTCGTGGTACACAAACATGTATTGGCCCTCTGGTGAGAGGAGCCCCAGGCTTGAGTTGCCAGAGTGGCTATATGACATAACTAATATGACTGCCTGGATGCTAACATGAATCTTACTCATAGAGAGATATTACATATGCATAAGTGACTGTACTAGATATGAAAGTGATACTGTACAAGGTAAATCATATACATACAGAGGGGCGTGGCCTAAGTTGTGAGGTCCGTGTGGTGCCGGCAGAAGACGAAGCTGAAGGAGGTAGCGTGGGGGCCTGCATCAAGGGCACCGGGGGACGAGGGGGGGTGTTAGGTCCTGTAGGGTAGTGCCTTTTGGCAGAAGGAAGGATCTGAAGGTCTAGAGTTTGGTTGTTGATGTTAGGATGTAAGGCTTGGATATATAACGCTTCGAGTATAGGTAATCTCCTTGGGTCACTTTCTTTATCGAGTATGGTGGTGTGTTTCTCTAACTCGTTGCGTGTGAGGTGGGGGTGGTTGGGGGTGAGATAGTGGTCTTTGATGGCTCCAGCCTGAAGGTGAAGAGTTAACCGACGTGAAAGACGAGTCTGCGTCATGCCAATATAAGAATGAGGTCCACAGTCCTCATAATTACAGGTATGTTGGTAAATGACGTGATCGTCGGTCATCGGGCTCTTTATCTTGGTGGAAGCTGGTTTGTTGCAGAGAACGAGGTTGGAGGTCTTGGGGGATTTGTAATAAATTATTAATTTGATTTTGTTTTCCGGGTTGGTTGGGTGGACATGCTTGGAGATTATTTCTTTTAAGACGGCCTCGTCATTTTTGTGTTCAGATGACATGTAATTGCGGTAGAAGATCTTAATTTCATTAGGGGGGTCAATGTTAGGAGGGCTTTGGGTGTACCATTTTTCAAGATGGTGGTTGATGGTGCTGGAGATGTCGGAGTTGGAGTATCGATTATTCACTAAAAATTGGGATAGTCTTTCTAGTTACTGGTGGGTGTCGGCCCAGGTAGAGCAGTGCGTGAGGGCTCTCCTTACATAGGCGGAGATGGAGGATAGAAGATAACGGCGGGGGCATTCACTATCGCCGTTGAGGCATTGTCCTGTGTTAGTTGGTTTAGTGTAGACGGTGGTTTTGAACCCATGGTCGTTCAGAGCTACGAGGATGTCGAGGAAGGGGAGTTGTCCATTGTTAGATTTTTCAAAGGTGAAGTTAAGTCCGGAGGAGGTCATGAAGCGACGCTGGAGTTCCTGTAGTTCGTGGAGGTCCTTGATTTGCACGAAGATGTCATCCACATATCTACAGTAGACGGCGGGTCGTTGGGCAGCTAGGAGCTCTTCCTCGATGGTACCCATAAAAAAGTTCGCAAAAAGAACTCCTTTCGCCAGATTTCTTTGTCAATTTTAAGACTTTTCTCGCCATTTAAGTGAAAAAAATTCTTGGCGAGCGATAGCAATCCTGCAATGTAGGAGCAACGGGCTTTCGACCAGGGCATCTATCTACCGAAAAATGCACAAATTCTTCTTGAAAGGGGCTCTTGGGGGTATTATTTAAAGCTTGACGGAGGTCTAGGGAGGAAATTAAAACAGGAATAGATAATACAAAAATACTGCGTTCAATCCTGGTGCCCTTATTACCAAAAAGATATAGACAAGCTAGAACGAGTTCAACGGAGAGTTACCAAAATGATACCTAGCCTAAAGAACAAACCATACGAGGAGCGTCTTAGAGAATTAAATCTATTTCCTTTAACCCAGCGCAGATTAAGAGGCGACTTAATTCAAGTGTTCAAAATCATCAAAGGCATCGACAATATGAACTGTAGTAAGTACTTCACTATCGACCAATCTAATTACACTGGGGGAAACGTTTGCGAAATTATTGGTAAATCTTTTAACTCACACGAAGCTAAGAATTTCTTCTTCAATCGAGTTGTCAACTTATGGAATGGGCTTCCCCGAGATGTCATAGACTGCAGCACCGTTGATTCATTTAAACTTCGCCTAGACAAATATCTCGCATCAAACCCGCGACTGACTGCGTTTTTAAATGAATAACTTTATTTTATCCTCCCCTCAGTTACTAACCCATCTGTCCCCTACTAACTTCCTAATCCTGCCACGGACATTAGTTCCAGGGAAGTAGTTCCCTTTCCAATGTTCCCTTACCCACTCTAAACCACTGTTTGGACACTTGATCCTCAGTGTTTTGGAGGACAAGCAGCGTAGAAGGGTCACTAGACCTGTTGTTGCTTGATTTCCTTTGTACTCCTTTGTACTCCTTTGTACTCCTACTCCCTCTCTCTCTCTCTCTCTCTCTTAGGCTGCACCAAATTAACTTAGTGCTCTTGGTTGTATGCACGGCAGAGCAGAACAGAACGTGTTTATGTAGAGGCCTACATGTGTGTGCCTGTGAGTGAAGGTCTACATGTCTACTACCCGTGGGTGTGTGTGAACTTCTATATGACTACTGTACTTCATTTGAGTGTGTACGTGTGTGTGTGGATGTCTGTGTATGTGGAGTTCTACATGTGTACTACCCGTGTGCTCGTGTGTGTTTGTGTGTGTGTGCGCGCGCGCGCGCGCGTGTGTGTGTGTGTGTGTGTGTGTGTGTGTGTGTGTGTGTGTGTGTGTGTGTGTGTATGTGAAGGCCTTCATGTCTACATCCTATGTTTGTGTGTGTGAAGTTCTATTATATATATCAACTTCATGTATGTGTGTATGTGAACTTCTACATGTCTACTGTATGTATGTGTTTGCGCGTGTGTGTCTGTGTCAGTGAGAGGGAGAGAGTATGTATATGTATGTATGGATACTGAATTATGTATATGTTCTTGTGTTTTGTATGTATAAACAATCTAGAGCCGTGGTCATTAAATCTGATATCTTGATGCCTCGAACTTATTTAATGAATCTCCGAATTCAAATACCAGATATATTATTAACCCACTAAGTACCAGTAACGTCATTTTAACTTTATCCTGGCAACTATTAGACGACTTTATGCCGTTTAAAAAGGTCCTCCAGCAATTAACAGGCTCCGAACTATCTCCCTTAACCTCTTTTTCTACCACATATTCTTCTTAACACCTAACGAGCGGCCTAGGCGGTAATTTACATGTACCGCCCAGCGGGGTGTTTTTACCCTAAATAGGGTTGTTTACGTAATCATTTTCATGCCTAAATAAGACCCAGAGTGTAAAACAAGTATTATCCCTGAAAGGGCATAAACAGAGCTTTCCAATGACACCCCAACCATCCTTGTACGACCGATAGTTTTCTTGCAACGATCGCGCAACACGAGTGCAAAAACCATGTAATTAGGTACTTTCCCTACATAATTCCCTGTGTAGCGAGTGTGAGGGGGGAAGGAAGGGTGGTTTTCACTTCAGTTGGCCCACCGCGGTGGTGTGCGACGGTCATAGCCTTACTACGCTCCTCACACCGCTCAGCTCTCTCTCTCTGCAACATTACGTGCTGAAAATGGCACACGACATAAGTTGTGAACTGCCACTTAGTCCAAATTTCTTTCACACGATATGAGTTGCGCGCCGCCAATAAAGGGTTAATCTGCACAAAATCGTTGAAATATAGCTAGAATAAAATTAAAAAGACGTTGTCTGAGAGAGCTTGAAATATATAATGTATAAGGAGGTTAAATCACAAATACGTGTGATCAAATTATGTAGTAAAACTCGGTAGCCTATTCCACATGTCTACAACTCTGTTACTAAACGAATAGAGGCAGATCCCTTACACACCCAGTCGCTCTCTGTCGCTCGTTTGCTTGCACACCGGTACAAATGAGGCAGATCCCTTACATATGCTACCAAGATGAAAATGGGAGTCGGCAGAGAGCCGATTGGCCCACACACAGCAGATCCCTTTCATACCCAACTCATCTCGTTCTATCAAATTTTATGTTGAAGCTCTATTGTTATTGATCCTACTATAGCACTCGGTAGCCTATTCCACATATCTACAACTCTTATACCAAGCGAATAGAGGCAGATCCCTTACACAGCCAAACTCTTTCTCTCTCGCTCTTGTTTGTTTGCACACCGGTACAAATGAGGCAGATCCCTTACACGTGCAACCAAGATGAAAATGGGAGTCTGCAGAGCCAAGTGGCCCACATAAGGCAGATCCCTTCCACACCCAACCCATCTCATAAATGTTACCTGTTATTTACACTACTTACTATACACCCATGTTATCATATACCTGCAACCAAAATACAATTGTAAGAAATAGGAACATAAGAAAATGGGAGTCTATAGAGAACCAATTGGCCCACACAAGACAGATCCTTTTCACACCCAACCCATCTCATAAAAACTCTCTCTCATTTATCTCTGTCTTCCTTACATTTATGACATCCTAGTCTCTGTCTCTCTCACAAATGAGAACATAAGAAAACCAGAGTTTGCAGAGAGCCGATTGGCCCACACATGTCAGATCCCTTTCACACCCAATCCATCCCGCACTCTCTCTCTTTCTCTCATATCTATCGCTATCTTCCTTTCGTTTACGACATCCTATTCTCTCTTGCCATACTCTCTCTCCCTCACAAATGAGAACATAAACAAAATAAGGAAACGGGAGTCTGCAGAGCCAATTGACCTACACATGGCAGATCCCTTTCACACCCAACCCATCTCGTTCTATCTAATTTCAAGTTGAAGCTCTATTGTTCTTGATCCCATTATAGCACTCGGTAGCCTATTCCACATATCTACAACTCTGTTACTAAATAAATAGAGGCAGATCCCTTATACAGCCAATATCTCCCTCTCTCGCTCATGTTTGTTTGCACAATCTGTTCCTTCTGTAGTTTCTCCATGCCCGATAAGTTAAATGATCTTTTGATATCTGTGACACAGCTTTTGTATCCAACACAATACCCTGCTTGCAAAACCGCTCGAACCCCGGACAACGTTGCTTGCAACTTTAATTAGGGGTTCGTCCCCTACGGGGAACCCCTATTGTAATCATTAAACCTGGAATTTCATCCAAATTCTTCTTACGCGCCGGTTTCGACGCAATAACTCCAGAACCGCTTTTTGGATCGGGATCAAACTTTCACAAGAGGTGCGTTTTTGTATTGGGCAACTTTTGATATGCTAAACATCCGGCATGGTGGCCAAACAGGTCCGTGGCAGCCGATTTCCCGAAAAATTTGACGCCTAAATACCGTCTCTCCCACTCACAGGAAACGACTGGGCTTTGGCATACGCACTCCCCTACTAATGCTCCGCAAATTTTATAGAGAAGGTTTTGCTTTTGCACGTGGGGTTTTTTCCGGCAATCTTGAAAAAACCTCGAATTCCACTTAAAATTCCACATCTTGAAAACTACGCCGATGATCAAAGCCTTGCTTGCGTAGTTGGGTGAGGCTCGCGATTCCGAACGTTTTCATACCAAAAAAATATAAATGGGTGGAATAGTTTGGCCGCAGCATTGAAAACTGTCTATTCTTAAATTACTTTAAAACCGAATTCGCCACCCACACAAAGTTTACCGTCTACAGTCTATAGGCTTCCACGCATTCCCCAGTTTTGCTTAATAACATAATCTCTTTATTATTCAGATCTATAATTTATTTTTGTATTTAACTCTCTCAAAACAGTTCGAGTCCCTACGAATTCCAGCAATTATTTAGCCAACCTACCTATACATACCTACCCTACCAAATAATAATGATAAATTCAAATTTATTTTTGGTGAATGACAGAGTATTGGCTAAGGTTTTTAACAATTCCTCCCTTTGCCAAATGCTTAGTTTAATAACAATGATATGGACCTTTAAAGTTTTGGCAATTGCCCGTGTGACTCGTATTTTAACCCCCCTAAAGTGTTACCACGAAATACCGCTAGATCCTTTCTCAAAAGTCGCTAGCATGTTGCTACATAGCCAAACAATGTTAGGATAATGCTGCAATTTCTAAAGAGTTTTGGTTTGTTTGTTTTGCAAATTTTACAATATAGTATGACTAGAATGTCTGAAATTTTCAAATTATCCCTAGTAAATGTCTCTAGATATAAAGAAATGGCTGCTAGATTGAAGTAAATACCTCTACATTTAGCGGTAATATGTAGCTTTACAACTGGCAACACTGCAACCACCACCTCCCTCCCACCCTCCCAGTGTCTCCACAAAATACCGCTAGATCCTTTCTCAAAAGTCGCTAGCATGTTGCTACATAGTCAAACAATGTTAGAATAATGCTGCAATTTCTAAAGAGTTTTGGTTGGTTTGTTTTGCAAATTTTACAATGTAATAGGCCTATGACTAGAATGTCTGAAATTTTTAAATTATCCCTAGTAAATCTCTCTAGATATAAAAAAATGGCTTCTAAATTGAAGTAAATAGCTCTACATCTAGCGGTAATATCTAGCGATATAACTGGCAACACTGCCTAGCCCTTCCTTCCTGCCTCCCACCTCCCTCATATCAAGCAAATGTATCCACAACCACTCTAGTGAACTTTCGGTATTTAGTTTATTCAGCTTAATACTATTTATCCACATAAAATAGAAACCTATCACGATTGTTGTCTAATACAACCATAGACAATGCTATTACATATTATTTGAACATGATGTCGAATTTAGCAGTTGCTGTTTACCTTGAACAGTAATGACAGTCTGTGACAGAACCGAAAGCTTCTCTTGCTGTGTAGTACTCAAAGAAAGCAGGGTTACCCATACCGAACTGTTACCAAGTCAGAGATTCAGAGGTAACTTTCACAATGCATTATAACCCTAGACAGACACCAATATACCACTAAATCAGACAATTATCACTACAAAAAAGATAGGAAAATATTATATTAATGTCCTAGGTATTTGAAATTATGCAAATGAGTAAAATCCATTATGATATAATGATAATGGGATTGATTAGTATCTGGCAACAGTGTTGCAATATAATTTTCTGAATGTATGCGAACTTCGGAGTATTTATCCCATTAATATACACATCTATCACTATTTAAATTTAATACAACCATGCACAGTGCTAGTACATATTATTTGAACATAATATAGGATGCTCTTTCCTTTAAACCATTTTCTATATCTATTCACGAAAAATATAGGCCTAGCCTAGGCAGCGCTACCGGTAGGTACGAATTTATCAGTTCGAATTTTGATTGAGAGTGGGATTAGGCCTAGGCCTAGCCTAGGGCTTAACATGGGATACTGTTTGGGGTTTGGGAATAGACTCAGGCTGCTTTAGGCCTAATTAGGTAAAAATAGTCAAATCGAGACAATTGCACAGCCAACATAGGCTAGCCTATTTATAGGCTACCTTTCATTACTCCATTTAAGCACACACTTATTTTACAATGGAAAATAATGCATGAGGAGGGCTGGGTAGGCCTATTAGTATTTTGTGAAATAACTTAAATTAGGTTAGGCTATAGTATACTTCATTAGGTTATTAGGCCTATGAGAAACCAGGCCTAGGCCTAGCTTAATTTTATTTCACTGTTCAACATTTTTTTTTTTTTTTTTTATTTTGAGCTCTGCATAGGGCTATATTCAGGTAGGCTTGGGTTTTAGTAAAATTGCATTAGGCTATGCTACATATTTTTACTTCTATTGGAAAGCACAGGCCTACACAATAGTACACATGTTAAAGAATTTAGCCTAGCCTACCACAATTTAGCCTAGACTGAAAGAACAAACAAAAATAGGCTAGGCTAATTGCAGCTAAATAATTTAGCCTAGCCTCCACAATCTAGCCTAGACTGAAAAAACAAAACAAAAATAGGCTAATTGCAGTTTTGGTAAGAGTTGTAGTTGTGGGCATACCAAAAGCTTTGGGTTCAATTTTATTTTAATACCACGAATTTTGTTGATATATTTGAAGATAAATATTGAATATATATGCTCTAAAGATGACAAGAACATTTGTTTTAACCCTCGGTAAAACCCAATAAAAAAGTATGGTACTAAAATGTCTTTTTCGTAACAAGGTTGTCAATACGGTACTTCCAGTTATCGATACCTCTAAAGATCATATGAAAATGTGTTAAACCCTCGGAAAAACCTAATATAAAAGTATGGTACTAACATTTAATTTTCGTAACAAGGTTGTCAATACGGTACTTTCCCGTTATCAATGTACAATAAAGGATGAAGATTGCAGAGTAAACACCGTAGACTTCATGACTTTTCTTTCAACTTCGTATAATCGACAGCCATATATATTTGTTTTATTTACTAAGGGATTAGTACTCAACCAGCGGGGGTGTGGGGGCGGCAGCCCCCACTCATAATACTAGGTTAGGTTAGGTAAGGTTGTTAGGTTAGGCTAATGTCTTTTCAAATCACTATCTGGGGCATGTCTCAACATCGATCGATAGGCCTAATGGGGAAAATAGGTTTTCCCGAGATTTCTAATTAATTACAAACACTATATATTGATGCAAATGAAAACATTTTTTTTATAAAAAAACACTCGGAAAATTTGTGGTATTAAAATAACATTTTTCCAAGCTTTGTTTATATAGCCTAGTCGCACGCTCGCAGTTAGGCCTACATTCGCTTCTAATTTAACTGCTGGGGTAAACTTGGTAAAGCCACCCTCAATCCGCCGGCCGGTAACAAAACAATTTACCCAACGCCTGGCCGTGAGATACAATAATGGGTTGAAGGGGCTTTATCCCCCTATGAATTATTGTCATCATCATATATATCACCAGCAGGGGCAAATAACCACAGTCAAATTAGACGCGAATGTAATAATAATAATAATAATAATAGGTTTATTTAATATAATTTTTACAATTGCAACCATAGAGTTGAAAATATACAGTGAGTAAAATATACACACAAAGTGTCATTACACATAAAATACACATAAAATACAAATATTAAGAACAATTTGCCAGAATAATGATCATGTATTGGCAAAATATAATATCATTTCAAAACACTGACTATCTACTTCCTCAAGTAATTGTTTATATACCTGGTCATCTGTGGAATGGCACTGTTTTGGTGTCTCTTGGTGTTACATTTTTCTTCAACTAGAAAGTTTCTTGCTCGTAATTTGTGTGTGTAAGTGTTGGTGTTGTCCGGTGGAAGTATATGTCTATGCTGTTTATCGTGCAACAACTTAAGGCTGTCTTCTTCAAACTTCTTTCTTCGTGTCTCTTCCAATGATTCCAAATTTAATAACTCCAAAGCAGACTCGTAATTTATATAACTAGGTCCTAATGAAATTCTACAGAATCTTTTTTGTATTCTCTCAATAGAATTTACTTCTGCGTGTGTGAGTGACGAACACCAAACCGTCGATGCATATTCAAGTACAGGCCTAATATAACAACAATAATAATTCTTTAAATCAGACAAATTAGCCTTAAAAAGTTTCAATTTACTAACTGCAAAAATGTGTTTACTTGCACGCGAGACAATATACTTGGTGTTCGCCTTCCACTGAAGGTTACTCGAAATAACACCCAACAGCTTCATCTCATTAACAAATGGAACAGATTCATTACCTAAACTAACAGCATTTACATTTGTCTTAATTTTCTGAAAGTCTACTAACATTAATTTCGACTTACTTCCATTTATTTTCATGTTGTTCTCGTTAGACCAATGATCGATCTTATTGGCTTGCTCCTGACATTTTGGTATATGTGTACTGTTATATGCACAAGCAAAAGTAATGTCATCCACGAATTTACACTGAATATCTTCATCCAAACCGGCACTATTTATATGATTATTAAAAATACGAGGTCCCAGTACGGTACCCTGCGGAACACCACATGTAGTGGTGTGCTCCTCAGAGGTAGCACCACTATAACGTACAACCTGACCACGAGATGTAAGGAAAGAAGACATCCAAGGAACTAGTTCAGGTCTCATGCCATTATGAAGTAAATGTCTCATTGCTATTGTGTTGTCTACTCGGTCAAATGCTTTTGAAAAATCAATGCTAAGCACAGCTACACATTCTCCCCTAATGTCAGTCGTTTTATAAAGAAAATTAATTAAGTACAATAAATAATGGGTGGCAGAAGTATTTTTCCGATTACCAAACTGATATGGATCAAGGTTTACCTGTGTGTCATCACGCACCCAAGATGCAACAAACTTCTCGGCAATACGTGCAAAAATTGATGTTATAGTCACTGGTCGAAGATCATTACAAGTTTCGGGTTTGGGAATCTTGGGCAAGGGAGTGATGAAGCCACGTTTCCAAAGGGGAGGTACGATCCCTGAACTGAATGACGAATTAATGATGCTAGCAATAGGAGAAGCAAACTCATATGCAAATGATTTGATAATACGAAGTGGGGGATCAAAGGGGGTTACAGATTTGTTTACATTTATCTCACACAGTTTTTCATACACTTGGTAGGACTCAACAGAAGGTAAAGGTGGTAAATTATCCACAGGCTCAGGTAATCTTGACTGGTCTAAGGGGGGTAGACTTTGGCAGATTGTTGAAAAATGATCATTTATGGTATTTGCAGCTTGGTTAGGGTCTTTGTCAATAAGAAAATGAAATTTACGCTGTGAGTTGTCTCCAGTTAACTTACTAATTACTCTGTACCATTCACTTGGCTTTGTTGTACGCAAATCTGACACGTTTGACTTGAAATACTGTTGTTTAGCTTTCTTTATTTCCCGAATTGCTTTATTCCTATAATGTCTAAATAAAACCATGTTACCACTGTTAAAATTACTTTGACGTAGAGATAAAATTTCTTTCACATAGGGAGTAATCCAAGGATGATCGTTAGACTGAATTAAAACTTGTTTCGTGGGGAAGTAATGGTCAATTAAAATATTTACCGAACTAAGAAAGTTATTTAGCTTATTTATGACGCACTGTTCATGGTACACTTCTACCCATGGGTAGTTATTAATATGTTGGCCGAACGCAATGACACTTGACTGCTTGATGGGACGAACGGTGACCAGCTTGGAGTGATGACAAGGTGGAAATGTTGAAATAGGTTGCCATAACACAGTGAGGTGCTGGGTACGGCCAAGGGGTGCTAAACGTTGAGGTGATTTGTAGTGCTGGCTAAGGTCAGTGAAGATTAGGTCTAGGATATTATTTTGATGTGTTGGAAAGTTTACAATTTGCTGAAGATGAGTGTTGTCGATGATGTCTTCAATGTTTAAATCGTTGAAATCGCCACAAATAACAAATTTGCATCCATTATAAAGGGATCGTAATTCATCTGCGTAAGTAACGATATGATCGATGAGGTCTTGATGGAGAGGTGATCTTGGAGGATAGTATATGCACCCTACAATAATGCAGGACACCTCCCTAGGTAGACGTTTGGGCCGGCACCACACCCATAATGTCTCCAACTGAACATCATGTGTAACTGTGAGCGTGCGACTACGTAAATAAAGGGGACGATAGACCCCGCTAACACAACTCTTAACGCATTTTTTCCTAATGTATTAGATTTTTTTATATTTATGACCTCAACAGTTGAAAGATGACAATTTTATGGTTTATTTTAGGCTATACAAAAACATTTGCTTTGTAACTTAGATACTCATATTTATGCTTATAATTGCAGTACGAGTGGGTTTTTTCTTTTTATATGTAGGCCTAGGCTAAACAAATGTTAGTTTTTGTTTTATAGGCTAAACTAGGCTGAATTTATGCTAATAAATATTAATTGGAGGGAGCAAATCTGTCAAGGAATAGCCTAGATGTGGAAATTTACAGCCAATTTGCTCTAGCCCTTTTTGAGATACAGAGGTTAGAGATCGTTGGATACAATAATATGTTGAGGGGGTCAATCGCCCCCCATGACATATTGTCATCATCATATATATTGCCAGCAGGGGGCAAATAGCCTAGGCCTAGCCTAACTACAACAAAAATCGCCGTCAAAATAGACGCGAACTTATATTAACTACGGCGATCGACCATTGCCCGCACCGGCCGTCCCCCGGTTATTATTGAGGTCCTGAGGAACCGTATGACTTTGACGAGCTCTTCCCTCCGCTGTCTCCGCATCCCATGTATCGTCGTACGGTACCCCTTCCCCTCCACATCCTACATCTGGTCGTCCTACATATGCCTCTTAAGCCTCGCCTCGTCCCGTCACTGAGCATGTGGATGGGCGTCCCTTTCTGGCTTCAAAGATGGATTCCTTCCGACAGCTCCTACTGGATTGTCTGGGGTTGGTTGATAAGGGCACCTCGCTTCAAGACATTGCTCTGGCCCTAGTACCGTGGTTTGTAGGTCTCTGGTTCACCACCTGATGACCTGCTATTGGGTTGTTGCCTTTACAGTGTTACGGTTCTACGAATGACCTAGAATGAAAGTGACACGGTGGTGAATTTTAACCTTAACTATAAACTAATTTAATTGTGACATAGGATCTCCGCGACCGCGTACTTATATTAACTACGGCGATCGACCATTGCCCGCACCGGCCGTCCCCCGGTTATTGTTGAGGTCCTGAGGAACCGTATGACTTTGACGAGCTCTTCCCTCCGCTGTCTCCGCATCCCATGTATCGTCGTACGGTACCCCTTCCCCTCCACATCCTACATCTGGTCGTCCTACATATGCCTCCTAAGCCTCGCCTCGTCCCGTCACTGAGCATGTGGATGGGCGTCCCTTTCTGGCTTCAAAGATGGATTCCTTCCGACAGCTCCTACTGGATTGTCTGGGGTTGGTTGATAAGGGCACCTCGCT
Source organism: Paralithodes platypus (assembly GCA_032716605.1). NCBI lineage: Eukaryota > Metazoa > Arthropoda > Malacostraca > Decapoda > Lithodidae > Paralithodes > Paralithodes platypus. The sequence goes on along the minus strand of CM064576.1, from coordinate 22,936,545 downwards.
TCAAGACATTGCTCTGGCCCTAGTACCGTGGTTTGTAGGTCTCTGGTTCACCACCTGATGACCTGCTATTGGGTTGTTGCCTTTACAGTGTTACGGTTCTACGAATGACCTAGAATGAAAGTGACACGGTGGTGAATTTTAACCTTAACTATAAACTAATTTAATTGTGACATAGGATCTCCGCGACCGCGTACTTATATTAACTACGGCGATCGACCATTGCCCGCACCGGCCGTCCCCCGGTTATTGTTGAGGTCCTGAGGAACCGTATGACTTTGACGAGCTCTTCCCTCCGCTGTCTCCGCATCCCATGTATCGTCGTACGGTACCTCTTCCCCTCCACATCCTACATCTGGTCGTCCTACATATGCCTCTTAAGCCTCGCCTCGTCCCGTCACTGAGCATGTGGATGGGCGTCCCTTTCTGGCTTCAAAGATGGATTCCTTCCGACAGCTCCTACTGGATTGTCTGGGGTTGGTTGATAAGGGCACCTCGCTTCAAGACATTGCTCTGGCCCTAGTACCGTGGTTTGTAGGTCTCTGGTTCACCACCTGATGACCTGCTATTGGGTTGTTGCCTTTACAGTGTTACGGTTCTACGAATGACCTAGAATGAAAGTGACACGGTGGTGAATTTTAACCTTAACTATAAACTAATTTAATTGTGACATAGGATCTCCGCGACTACGGTAGGGCCGGAGTGGGCGAGTATTCGCCTGAGGTTGCCCCAAGACAAGACAAGACAAAATTCTAGTGCTGGTTTTACTCAGATTTTGTGAGTTTTAATTTAGCCTAGCCTAGGCCTAAGAGTTCAGAAAATTTGCAAAATGCACCCCATACTAGCCTACCCATAGCCTAATAGGCCTAGTGATTCTTTTTTGGCAGACCACCCACAAATTTTCATATAGCCTAGGCCTAGGCTAGCCTAAGTTCTGGAATGCATGTTGGAATAGCCTTCCTATAAACTGTAGGCTAGGCTACTTCCTTTTAATATAAGTTTGATTCTTTGGAAAAATCTATTAGGCCTAGACCAGGGCAGGAAAGTAACATTTAAAATGACGTATAAAAAGTCGCCCATAAACGGTGGGCCGCTCCGTTATTGTAATTTGGGAGCTTATTTCGTCTGTTGATTGACTTTGTCCTTAATTGGGGATCCTATGAATTAGCACAGATGATGATGACTTACCGTACATCATAATACGTGACGGGCCGACGTGGGGGGGCAGAGCCGCAGAGACCCCCTCAACATATTTGGTGTCCCACAGTAACTTTTAATGGGATGGATGTAGTTACCGGGTGTAATGTCGTCATGTTTACATAGGGCGATCGTCGCGGTTAACTTCGCGTCTATTTTGACGGCGATTTTTTTCGGCATATTTCATTTTATTCACTTCCTTTTATATTTAGGCTATAATCTAGCTTTGGCACGACAATAACCCTAACCTAGTCTTTCTTAAAGATTCTTCTAATCTTCCAGTAGCCTATAGCCTAATTTAGGTCATTTTTAAAGGCACACAATTAAATGGTTGGTATTTTAAACAACACTACTGCAGCATTATGAGAAACAATTTATTAGAGATAATAGGCAACAATAGATTCGACATATTTTTCTCCATAAGCTATAGTCCGCATGGAGGATTTTCGTTATCGACAAATTGAAAAAATTCCCACTTCACAGACAAAATGGACAAATACACCAAAAATCGGGGTGTGGGGGCAGCAGCCCCCACCCATAATAGCCTACTATAATAGGTTAGGTAAGGTTGTTAGGTTAGGCTAGGCTAATGTCCTTTCAAAGGGGTATAGGCCTATTAAACACTAGGATAACCTATACCTGGTCAAGGGTAAGTCCTGCTGTAGTCAACTTGAATGCTACCTTAAATTGTAATATTAGACTAGGCATAGCCTATAGAAAAAATAGCCTAGCCTACTTATTTATTGTAGCCTATAATATAGGCCTAGCCGGGTAGAATGTAGAGTTCGGGCATACCGCCACCATTGTTTACACTGCGCAGAGCGGCGACGGAAGCTTGCCATCATGTTCCCGTCTATTTTGACTGCCATTGGATACAATAATATGTTGAGGGGAGGGCTTTGCGGCAATTTTTTTGGTTGTTTGCCCCCTACTGGCAATATATATGATGATGACAACACGTCATGGGGGCAAAGCCCCCCCTCAACATATTATTGTATCCAATGGCATTCAAAATAGACGGGAACATTATCGCAAGTGTCCGAGCTCGACACCGCCTCCGTCATGTTTACATATGTCGATCACCGTGGTTAAAGGCTGGTTCACACATAGCCGAGTCGGTGCGCGAGTCCAACACGAGTCACACTCGTCGATTATCGCCGTCGCTGGAGGCTGAGTCGGCCGCGAGTAGCAATTGTTCCCGAGTCAAGGAGAGTGTAACACGAGTTAACTCGATTCAATACAAGTCCACACGTGTTCATGCAAGAGTCTGTACGAGTAACTGAGAGTCAAAACGAGTGTAACACGAACCCAACACAAGTGTCAAAAATTTGAAAAATAATGGCCACATTCAAGGGCACGTAAACAAAGAGTATGGACGAGTCAACGCGATTGTTACACGGATCAACACAATTTTTATACGGATCAACACGAAAGACAACGCGTTGACTCTCGTTGGATCTCTGTTGCACACGTGTTGACTCGTGTTACATCCGTGTAAACTCTCGTTGATTCTTCCTACATTTTTGAAATAACGGTATTTCAAATGACACTTGTTTTTTCGTGTTACACTCGTGTTTTTTTCTCAGTGGATCGTGTTTACTCTTGTTTACTCGTGTTTTCACTTGTGTTTGAATCGTGTAAACTCTGGCATCATGGGGGCACCAAATTTTGGCACTCACATTCGTGCTTTCTACTCTTGTTGATACGTGTTGCATGTGTGTTACATACGTGTTGTTGCGTGTAGACACGTGTTGCTTCGTCAACGTCGAAATGATGACGAAAAGCGACGAATCACCAAAGAGTGTTACACGGGTTTACACGAGTCAACACGAGTTAACACGAATAACGAAGAGTTATTCAGAGTCAAACACGAGTTAACACGTATGTACACGAGTCTACACGTATTTAGGCCACACTCATGGGTACTCGCCACGGGACCCAAAAATGTCATGCATGCATGAAATTTTTGGACCCCGTGGCGAGTACCCACGAGTGTGTCGAGTATACACGAGCGTAGCACGAGTCTATACGAGTGTTGAGGAGTATCGACGAGTCATTGCTGAATAGCAAAATTTCATCACTCGTGTTGGACTCGCGCACCGACTCGGCTATGTGTGAACCAGCCTTTAGTTCGCGTCTATTTTGAAGGCATTTTTTTCGGTTATTTGCCTCCTGCTGGCAATATATATGATGATGACAATATGTCATGGGGGGGTGACCCCCCTCAACCTATTATTGTATCCAAAAGCAGTCAAATAGATGGGAACATGATGGCCAGCGTCCGCCGCCGCTCCGCGTAGTGTAAACAAGGCTGGCGGTACACCCGAACTCTACATTCTACCCCACTAATTTTCCAACTAGCATAACCGATGATTATCAATGATCAATCCCAGTCAGAAACGTCCATGCTTCCCTCCCATAAGTCAATGTCGGGATTACCACACTGTCATGCAAGGACTTCTTTACTTCCATGCTGATCACCCTATTTCTTCTTACTGCTTTCAGAGTTCCTACAACGCTCTTCCCCTGTTACACTTTCTCCCACACTTCTTCATCCATAGGCCTACTCACATCTTTACTCAACACACTGCCCAAATACTTAAATGAGCTGACATTCTTCATAGCCGTTCAACCTCACTTCACACTCTATGGTTGCACCCCTTTCAATGACCATAATATTGCTCTTCCTAGCATTTACCTCCAGATTCCGTTTTTCACACACTGTTCCAAACATATTTACCTGACCCTGCAACTCCCATTCACTATCGCTCATCAGAACTGTGTTGTCAGCAACAGTAGTACCGGTACTGTACTGTTGAGGCAACTTCCACTCGTTTCCTTCCCTTATCAGCGGTACACCAACATCCGCTGCTCTTCCTTGTATTTCTTTCATGACTCCATCCATATACTGTACTGGTATATATTGAACAACCATCGGGACATCACATACACCCTTGCTTTAACCCAACATTCAGATTAAAGAACTCGCTCTGTTAATTATCCACACATACTGACACCTTTGCACCCTCATACATGCTCTTCATTGCTTTCAGCAACTTGCCATCTACTCCGTATATTCTCAGTACCGGTACCGGTACTTTCCACATACCTTCTCTATCAATTCTGTCATAGGCCTTCTCCAACTCCATAAATGCAGCATACAACTTTTGTCGCTTCTCCAGATATTTCTCCACAACACATTTCCGGGCAAAAATCTGAGCTACACATCCTCTTCCCTTCCTAAGATGACTACAGTATGCTAACCGTTTCCCCATCAATACTGACTGAAAATGCCCAAATATATTGCATGTCCTCTTCAGATTTATCTAAAATATGTAAAATTACACCAAATACCACTACAGTAGCACTGAAATCAATAAAACTCACTAACAGGATAAATAAATGGAAGAAATACTCCAAAAGATTAATATGTTAACCCTTTACCCAGCAATACTGACTGAAAATGCCTCAATAGATTGCATGTGCTCTTCAGATTTATACATACATACGTACATAACATTTTAAGACTGAGTGCTCCACACAGATGTGCAGTTTCAGTCTCTTTTCCTAATGGCGGCGTTCCAGGCAACCCTGTTAAGGGATGCTTTACTTGTCAAGTTTTTGGATTTGAGATCGGCACGTATAGTCCGATCCCAGGTCTTACTCGGTCCACCCCTTGGTGCAGCTCCCTCCACAATCGCAGACCTGCATCTTTTCACCCAATTTTGTTCATCCATTCTCTCCACATGTCCATACCATCCCAGTTTACTTGTAGGCATCTCCTCGCTAATACTCTTTATACCTAAACGTCTCTTCAGCTCATCATTTGTTATTTTGTTGACATCCTTTATCTGAAATATGTAAAATTACACCAATTACCAACTACATTACCAAAATTTTTAATAAAGTACACTAACAGGATAAAGAAAATGTAAGAAATAGCCCTAAAGATGAATTTATCTATCTATCTATTGACGGACGCCTTGATCCCCGAAGGATTGGCCACGAACGAAACACCCCTATGCACCTCTGCCCCCAGTCAGTCGATGCCCCTCCTCCCATCCAGCACCGCTTTCACGCATATACTTCTTAACTCCATCCTTCCACCTCTCTCTCGGTTTATTTCTCCCTCTGTCCTTCCACCTCACTCGTACACGCTCTTAGTCATTCTCTCGCTTCCCATACGTTCCACATGGCCGAACCATCTCAAGGTGTTCTTTTTCGCACTTTCCAGTACATTCACACCACACCTCTCTCGTACTTCCTCATTCGTCTGTCTATCCCTCCATGTAACTCTGCACACACTTCTCAAGTAACTCATTTCCATCCCTTTCACTCTTGGTTTGAATCTCTCCAACAACGTCCATGCTTCGCTTCCGTAAGTCAGTGTCGGGATTACCACACTGCCATGCAATGACTTCTTCAGTTCCATGCTGACCACCCTATTTCATGTTACTGCTTTCAGCATTCCTACAACCCTCTTCCCCTGTTGCACCCTCTCCCACACTTCTTCATCCATACTCCCATCTTTACTCTGTACACTGCCAAGATACTTAAATGAGCTGACAATCTCCATAGCCTGACCGTTCAACTTCACCTCACACTCTGTGGCTTCACCCCTTTCGAAGACCATAACCTTGCTCTTCCCCGCATTTACCTTCAGATTCCATTTTTCGCACACTGTTCCAAAAATATTTACCAGACCCTGCAACTCCCATTCATATCATCAGCAAACAGCAGTACACAAACATCCACTGCTCTTCCTTGTATTTCTTTTATGACTCCATCCATATACTGTATATATAGAACAACCATCTGGACATCACACACCCTTGCTTTACCAAACATTCAGATCAAAGAGCTCCCTCTGTTCATTCTTCACACGTACTGATACCTTTGCACTCTCATACATACTCTTCACTGCTTTCAGCAACTTGCCATCTACTCCATATATTCTCAGTACAGTACTTTCCACATACCTTCTCTATCAACTCTGTCATAGGCCTTCTCCAAGTCCATGAAGGCAGCATACAACTTTTGTCCCTTCTCAAGATATTTCTCCACAACATATTTCAGGGCAAAGATCTGAGCTACACATCCTCTTCCCTTCCTATGATGAATACTGTATGTTAACCGTTTCCCCAGCAATACCAACTGAAAATGCCCAAATATATTGCATGTGCTCTTCTGATTTATCTAAAATATGTAAAATTATACCAAATACCAACTACATTAGCACAAAACTCAATCAATCACAGAAACAGGATAAAAACATAGAATAAATACCCCAAAAGATGAATACGTTAACCCTTTCCCCAGCAATACTTACTGAATATGCACAAATAAATTGCATGTGCTCTCCAGATTTAGCTGAAATATGTAAAATTACACCAAATACTAACTACATTAGCACAAAAATCAATCAAGCACTTTAACAGGATAAATAAAATGGAAGAAATAGCCCAAAAATGAATTTATCTATAGCCTACCGGTATATATTGCCGGACACCTTGATCCCCGAAGGGGTGACCATGAACGAAACGCCTGCGTATTTCAAGCTCGCTTGAGTTATCACTCGATCGTCTTTTAGAGCTTTTTGGCCCGGGGTAATTACCACACCATCGCGTCATAAGGAGTTTGAGGGGGTTAAATTGCTAGATACATAGAGGAAGAGGAATGCCAAGTAAAGCTAAACAAAAATATATAAGATATTTTTAACATCTATCTATCTATCTATTGCCTGACGCCGTGATCCCCGAAGGGGTGGCCAAGAACGAACCGCCCCATGCACCTCTGTCCCCAGTCAGTCGACGCCCCTCCCCCCAACCAGCACCGCCTTCGTTCATGTACTTCCTCACTCCATCCTTCCACCTCTCATTCGGTCTATCTCTCCCTCTCTGTCCCTCCACCTCGCTCTCATACACCCTCTTAGTCATTCTCTCGCAATCCATACGTTCCATATGGCCGAACCATCTCAAGTTGTTCCTTTTCACACTTTCCAGCACATCTACCTCCACACCACACCTCCTTCTTACTTCCTCATTAGTCTGTCTATCCCTCCATGTAACTCCACACGCACTCCTTAAGTAATTCATTTCCACTGCTCTCACTCTTGGTCTGAGTCTCTCAACCAACGTCCATGCTTCGCTTCCGTAAGTCAGTGTCGGGATTACCACACTGTCATGCAAGGACTTCTTCACTTCCATACTGACCACCCTATTTCTTGTTACTGCTTTTAGCGTTCCTACAACCCTCTTCCCCTGTTGTACCCTCTCCCGCACTTCTTCATCCATAGTCCCATCTTTACTCAACACACTGCCCAGATACTTAAAAGAGTTGACGATCTCCATAGCCTGACCGTTCAGCTTCACCTCACACTCTGTGACTTCACCCCTTTCGAAGACCATAACCTTGCTCTTCCCCGCATTTACCTTCAAATTCCGTTTTTCGCACACTGTTCCAAACTCATTTACCAGACCCTGCAACTCCCATTCATTATCACTCATCAGAACTGTATCATCCGCAAACAGCAGTATAGGTAGCTTCCACTCAATTCCCTCCCTTTTCAGCGATACACCAACATCCACTGCTCTTGATAGTATTTCTTTTATGACTCCATCCATATATACAGTAAACAACCACGGGGACATCACACACCCCTGTTTCAAACCAACATTCAGGTCAAAGAACTCGCTCTGCTCACTCTCCACACGTACTGCCGCCTTTGCACCCTCATACATGCTCTTCACTGCTTTCAGCAACTTGCCCTCTACTCCGTATATTCTAAGTACTTTCCACAAACCTTCTCTAGCCACTCTGTCATAGGCCTTCTCCAAGTCCATAAAGGCAACATACACCTTTTGTTTCTTCTCCAGATACTTCTCCACAACACAATTCAGGGTAAAAATCTGATCTACACATCCTCTTCCCTTCCTAAAACCTCCCTGCTCGTCGCCTATCCATTTCTCCGTTCTCACTCGCACTCTCTCAATCACTACCGGTACCCTACTGTATACCTTCCCTACTACGCTTAGAAGACATATTCCTCGGTGGTTACCACACACTCCTCTTTCCCCTTTGCCCTTATATAGGGGGACTATTATGCCAGTCTTCCAGTCATCGGGTGCACTCCCCTTCTCCCATGCTAGTTTGCACATTTTCCATACCCATTCTATCACTATCTCACCACCATACCTCAACATTTCCCCACACACTCCATCTGTTCCTGGTGCTTTCCCCAACTTCACTCTTTTCATGGCTTCCCACACTTCTGACCTCCTGATCCCCACCTCCTCCTCCACTACTTCTCTTCTTCTCCCTCCCATACCATATCCAGCTATGTTTGCTGGCTCTTCATTCCTTACATTTAGCAACTCACTGAAGTACTCCCTCCATCTTTCGACTCTCTCTTGCTTCTCGGCTAGCATTCTCCCATTCTTATCTTTCACACCCTTACTGTTTCCCTTGCTACCTTCCCTAACTTTCTTGACTTCTTTCCAGAACAGTTTCTTACTCTCCCTCCATTTTACACTCAGGTGCTCGTTTCTGTCTCTCGGAATCTTCATTCCCTCTACTACCCAACCACTCTCTATATGCTTTCTTCTTTTCTTCCACAGCTATTCTTACCTCTTCTGTCCACCATGCTGTACCTTTCACTCCCCTCCCTCTTCTCCTCACTCCACACACCTCCTCACATGCTGCACAGATCTCATCCTTAAACACCTTGCTCATCTACTCCACTTCCTCCATAACTTCCAGGTCGAACCCACCTAGTCGTCTTTCCACTGCTCTCCTGTACTCCTCCCTGACTTCCTCCTCCTGCAACCTCTCCACCCTCCTCACCATTCCACCCTCCTCTCGCCTCCCTCCAGCTCTCCTCACCCACTTCTTTTGTATCCTAACCTTAGCTACCACTACATAATGATCAGACAGATCCCCTCCAATACCCCTATACACCCTAGCATCCATCACAGATTTCTTCATTCGTTCATCCACACATACATAATCAATCAATGACTTTCGTTCCACCACTGTCTTATCCTTCATCGTCAACATCCGTTTCCACGTGTACCTGTGGATCATTCTGTGTCGGAAGAAGGTGTTGGCTATCCACAGCCTCCTCCCCACACATACGTCCACAAGTGCACTACCATTCCCATTCACCTCTGATGGTACCCCCCACCCTCCCACCACTCCCTCAACTTTCCTATCACCCACCTTACCATTCACATCCCCAATCAGAAATATTCTTTCGTTCTTGTCAAACTTCTCCAGGCACGCCTCCACATTCATCCAGAACTCCTCTTTCTTTCTTTCAAGTATATCCTCTGTCGGGGCATACACGCATACAATCAATACAATATTTTTAACATGAGGTTGCTTATAATAATTTGTAGCTCTGCAGTTTCTCCATGGCTAACGAAAAAGGTCACATTCCTAAGAAGCCCCAACCAAAAAGGCCAAGCTTCTGTACAGAAAAAATGCCACACCATTACCCTTATGGTGACCCTATCAAATAATCAAAACAACCACACTTCTTAACCCAATTCCCGCGGGGCCCCTCATATGACGGAGACGATTTTCCGGCTATTTTGTAGCCTGTGAGCCAGGCCAGCTTTTGCAAGCAGCACGGATGGACGTCAGCCGGAGCCTACAGGCCCCGCCACGACACTGAGGTTTGTGTGAGAGAGAGTTCACTTATGTGCAGCGTCACACATAGCGAAAACAGAAAATAATTGGTAATTTTTAGCGATTTCGCCTAGGCCTATCGGATTTGGTCATTTTTAGCAATTTTGCCCTTCGTTTGCAAGATCCTTACAAGAAAACCAGACGTCGTACAGGGATGATTCAGGAGTAATTTGAAAGCTATTACCGTACTTTCACGAATACATAATTGTATTACGCTCTGGCTTTTACTTATGCATGAAAATGAGCAGGGAATGAAGGCAATTTCGGGCATTATGCCTACTCGTACAGGAGTCCTTGGAGCGGCTTCGGTCGCGCCGGGAATTTCCACACCTCACACCACACACACACATCGCACAGTTTTTCCTACACCGAGAAATGACTCTCCGGCTGTCATTTCTCGAAGACTTCTTCTAGCCGGAGACATTGAGAGCAACCCAGGACCCACCTACACATACATATGTCCAACTTGCTCAAAACCCATCACTTCGAGTCGCCACACTAATGGTTCAGTTCTCTGCAATTCATGCAGGAACTGGACCCACTTCACCTGCACAACACTTGCCTCCAAGAAACACTACATGAACACCTGGACCTGTTCCTCATGCCCCTCCCTCTCCCAGTCAAATCCCTCGCCTAAAACCCGTCCACCTCTCCTCCCCAACCCACCTAACCTTCCCATATCATCCACTCCCCCCCCTAAAACCTGTCCACCTCTCCTCCCTAAGCCACCTAACCTTCCCATACCATCCACATCCTCAACTCAACATACCACACCCCATCCTAATCCATTCCAACCCCCATCTCCTGCTCCCCAATCCCCACCCCACCTTACCCATCCCAACCCCCAGCCCCTCCCTCATTCCCACCCCCACCCCCTCCCTCACCCCCCCCCCCACCCCATCCTCGTGCAGCAGCACCCAACATACATCGTGCGCATAACATTAACATTCTCCAATTGAACATAGATGGCATCAACACAAAGAAACACAAACTCTCACACTTCATCAAACAACACAACATACACATTGCCATCTTACAAGAAACAAAACTCCGCACAACACAAAAAACACCCACATTTCATGATTTCACCACCATCAGACAAGACCGGGCTGTCGGCGGAGGCGGTGGACTCATCACCCTGGTACACAAAGAAATATCATACATAGTTACCAGTGTACAAACCAAATCCCTCCTCCCCCCAAATGATAACACAACAGAAATACAATCAATTAAAATACGCACTGGCAACAACTCCAACATAACCATCATAAACACATACATCCCCTACAGTACCAAACGAATGCAGACCACACTTACAACACATCACAAACACCCCACACATCATCCTGGGTGGTGACTTCAACGCCAAGACGTCGGCCTGGTTTGTCGACAACCCCGACACAGACAGAGGGCTGGTACTACAAAACCAAACTGTTAACCTCATCATCCTTAACGACATCCATCAACATACCCATATTCCTCACCAAGCCCTCTATAACCCATCATCTCCAGACATCACCTTTTGCTCCCCAGAACTCGCCCCCACAACATCCTGGAGGGTGGTCAGAACCTTAGGCTCTGACCACCTCCCAATCATTATCACCACCAAAACCAGACTCACCCCAGCTAACCACAAACACACATACACCAATTATAAAAGACCTAACTGGGAAGCATTCACAAAAAATGAGACAGAACAACACTTCACAACTCTAAACAGTACACCCATCACTAACATCAACAATGCTGTACACATACTCAATAAAACTATCCAAAACACTGACAAGAAACACATTCCAAGAGGTAACAGAAAAAGACACAACCCCAACTTCACACCAGAAATTCAAAACCTCATCAGACAACACGACATACTGAAACACTCCCCAGCACCCCACACACAAGACATCACACAACAAATCCAAGCACTCAACACCCAAACTAACAACAAAATACAAGAACAACAAAAACTAAATTGGAATAATTTCCTACAAACACTTGATCACAAAACAAACTCCAAAAAACTCTACAAAACACTAAACAGCATCACACTTTCCAACAGCAACACAACACAATCACATGCTGCAATCACAACAACAGACTCTACTTCTTCATGTAAACAACAAGCAAACACTCTCATCAATCACTTCTCACATGTCAGTCACCTAAAACCTCACAAAGACGACCGACGTGTCATCCGACGTAAGAGACAATTCCCCACAGACCCTGACTATACACCCTTCACCAATCACCAGACAAAGCATATCATCAACAATCTCAAGCACTCACCCGCTTGTGGCCTAGACAACATAAGCAACATACACCTCAGACACCTGGGACCACAAGGCATACAAGCACTCACTAACATATCAAACTACAGTTATTCACACAACACAATACCAGACATTTGGAAGCATGGTCTCATCACCACATTCCCCAAACCCAACAAAGACCCCACGCTACCCTCCTCGCACCGCCCCATCACACTCCTTTGCTCCCCCTCCAAAGTCATGGAACGCCTAGTATTACAACTAATTACACCCGAGCTACCCCTAGCTCCAACACAACATGGCTTTAGGCCACTGCACTCCACAAACACTCTTCTCACAGACCTTACACAAAGAGATTTTGACGGCATCAACTCAGCTAGACCATCACACAGATCACTATTAGCCACACTCGACATTAGTAAAGCCTTCGATGCCATCCCCCGCCACAACCTAACAAACAAAATCTACAACACAAAAATGCACAACAACACAAAAAGGTGGCTGGCCAACTTCCTAGCAGGCAGATGTGCACACGTATCTTTTGCCGGTCAGTCATCTAAAATCAGAAACTTTCCAAACGGAGTCCCACAAGGATCCGTCCTATCGCCCGCACTCTTCAATCTGTACATGCACGATATAACTACACCCAATACGCCCCAAATAAACTTAGCCTACTATGCAGATGACATAACACTCACATGCACACACCATGACCCAAAAAGAGCAACAGATCTCCTTCAACCCTATCTCAACACACTACATGGCTGGTGCACAACAAACAGACTTAATCTACCCCCAGCCCAATCCACCGCAACCCTGCTCACAAGCTGGACAGGAGAACACAAATACATCCCTCAATTCACCATAAACAACACACCCCTAACACATACACACACACCCAAAATCCTAGGAGTAACATATGATACTCATATGACATTCAAACAGCACACCACAAACATTAAAAAGAAACTGACACCCAGACTTAACGCCCTCAGGTCACTTGCTCACACAAAATTTGGACACAACAAAGAAACTACCACCACAGTATATAAACAATACATAAGATCAGTGATGGAATATGCAAGCCCAGCCTGGGCTTCTAACCTAGATGAAACACATCATAAGACCTTACAGACTATTCAAAACAAAGCCCTGAAGATCATTACAGGCTGCACAGCTACTGCACCCACAGATCACCTACATCAAGAAACCAAAATCCTCAAAGTCAAAGACCATCTGGACATGAGAGGCACTCAATTCCTGGCAGCAGCCTCCACGAACCAAGACCACCCACTAAACTACATGGCAACACACCCACAGACACCAAGAAATATCAAAACAACACCCAGCACACGGTATCACACACCATTACTGTCCTCTCTCCCACCCCGAACCACCTTCCAGAAGCACATCCATACTCATATCTCTCGCCGATCCATCCACTCACTCACAGACAACACGCAGCTGCAAGCACGACCTCCCGAAATCCATCCTTCCAAATCCTCCCTTCCTCGCGAGGACAGAGTCCACCTGGCCAGGCTGAGATGCGGACACCATCCAGCTCTCCTGAGCTATCAGAAGAGACTGGATGACTCCGTTGTCGATGCCTGCCCGGGATGTAACACAGCACCCCATACCATTAAACACATAATAGAAGACTGCATTTCACACAACCACTTACGCCAACAACACAATCTACACTCAATGAGAGCTCTGTGGGAAAGCCCGATCGTGGCCATGGCCTTCCTCAGGGACTCGGGGCTGTTCGGCCAGGCAGCTTAGGGAACAACAACAACAACAACAACTCGTACGGGATTAAAAGCTTTAACCAATATGGTCACACTCCTTAATGGTCTAAGTGGCCATAGCCAAAATGGCTACACTATATTCCTTCTGTACTTTCTCCATGCCCGATGAGATACATGATATTTTGATATATGTGGCACAGCCCTTGTATCCAACACAATACCCTGCGTGCAACCCCGCTCGAACCCCGCACAACGTTGCTTGCAACTTTAATTATTATTGTTATTATTATTATTATTATTATTATTATTTATATTGTTTATATTTTTACATTATCCACTACGATGTGTGTTTGTTTATACCGGATATAAATGTGTGTACTGCCATGTGTGTGTGTGTGTGTGTGTACTGCATGTGCGTATGTCTGTGGGTACGTGTTCGTGTGCGTGATTGCCAGGATTGTATGCTTGCTTGTCGGTTTAATTAATGCTGCTGGTGAATAGATACAATAGATACAATAGGGGAGGACGGAAGGAAGGAAGGAGGGAGGAGTGGATAGAAGGAAGGAAGGAAGGAAGGAGGAGTGGACAGAAGGAAGGAAAGAAGGCGGGGTGCAAGAAAGGAATGTGAGGAAGGAAGTGAGAGCGGGGAGGGGCTGGGGGGGTTGGGGGGAGGCAGGAGGGAGGAAGGATGGAAGAAAGCAAGGGTGGAATGGAGGAAGGATGGAAGTAATGAAAGCATGCTGGAAGGAAGGAAGGAAGGAAGGAAGGAAAGGTGGATGTAAGGTAGAATGGATGGTGCGAAGGAACGAAGGATGGGTAATATTAACCCCTTCTGTACCGGCGACGTATGTTGTATTATATTCTAGATCCCTTACCAACTGACTGTAAATTGAATCCCTTACCAACTGACTGTAAATTGAATCCCTTACCAACTGACTGTAAATTAAGAAACTTGTGTGTGTCTGTTTTATTTTATTGACAACTCTTCATACCTAACAGCAGAGTTCGCCACAACTCTTCATACCTAACAGCAGAGTTCGCCACAACTCTTCATACCTAACAGCAGAGTTCGCCACAAAAATCATAATACTAGCTGAGTAATCAATATGAAGACATAGCAATTTACAGTGAGCCTGTAATTTTGGAAGAACCGGCCTTCAGCCAGGACATTTTTTTACCGAAAAATTTACAAATTTATCTAAAAGGGGGTTCTAATGAATGTTTGTTTAAGTTTGATGGAGGTGTAGGGAAGAAACTAAAAAATATAATGCATATTTGAAAAAATCAACCAAAAAATCAACCCTTCCCCCATAATCTGATTTTAGACGTTATCCAACAATTTTGAAAAAAAAATCCTTTTAATTAATTGGACGGGCCAACTTTAAAATTATTTATCATCTAGATTATCATGGTTCTTGACGATGTTATACACTTCAACTAAAGGGGGAGGCACTTGCTTTTTCTGAACCCCCTTCTCCCTTATGTTTAGCCCCATTAGTTTTATTTTAAAACGTTATCTTCATTACTTTATCAATCTTAAGACCTTTCGCCTCATTTCTTTATAAATATCAAGACCTTTCGTGCCATTTAGGAATCGATTTGTTCATGGCAAGCGATAGCGAGCCTGTAGTTTTTTGAGGAACCGGCCTTCGACCGGGACATTTTTCTACCGAAAAATGTACAAATTTATCTTGAAGGAGGATCTTGAAGACAGTTTATTTAGCTTGATGGAGGTCTAGGGAGGAAAATATAAACTAATAGTAACTAAATTAAGAAATACAAAACACATATAACACAAGCCCCTTCTTCCCCCCTCATCCTGTGATCTGTCAGGTTAAACATATTCTATTACTAAATAAGTTCCTCGTATTGTTTACTTCTCAACTATGGTACAAATTTGTAACCCTCCTCCTAACTCATTCCATTATTCTTTTCAAAGGAAGGATGGATGGATGACAGGAAGGCAAGAGAGAATGAAGAGTAGATGGAAGAGTGGAACAAAAGAAGGAAGGAAGGAAGGACGGAATGAAGGAAGGAAAAATTGGAAGAGGGAAGAGTAGAAGCAGGATGAATACGAAGATAGAGGAAGGAAGGAAGGAAGAACGGAAGGTTGGAAAGGGTGAGGAAGGCTAGAAGGAAGGAAGGAAGGAGGGAGGAAGGGTGGGAGGGAGAAAGAGAGAAAGAAATAACAAAGACAGACAGACAGACAGAGAGAGATGTGCGAGTGTAAAATAAGAAGGAAGTAAAGAAGTAAGGGCAAAGGGGGGACAAAAGGAGTGGAAAGAAATTAAAGTAAAATGAAGAAAGGAGGAGAGAAAGGTAGGGTGGAGGCAAGGATGAAGAGAGAGAGAGAGAGAGAGAGAGAGGAAGGCAGAAAAAGAAAGATAGATGGTAGGGGAGGGTCTGATCTAAATACTATAATCAATGGAAGGCGTAAGGTCAGGAAAAGAAAGAGAGAGAGGGCTGCTTTTTCTACTCTACTCTCTCTCTCTCTCTATCTATCTATCTATCTCTCTCTCTCTCTCTCTCTCTCTCTCTCTCTCTCTCTCTCTCTCTCTCTCTCTCTCTCTCTCTCTCTCTCTAATCCAGTAAATTCCACCAAAACTATAAATCGAACCCAATTACAAGCTTCCATTGGACACCTTCCCACCCGCCAACACATTTACCAAGTCACGTGATGCATGGTTGGATACGCACCATACATATTGCTTGAGGCCACACAAATGCCAGTGTGAATCCAGCCAAGATTGACAAGGAGACAGGCGCGAATTTGTATGGTTTTAACCCTCGCCGAACTGTGACTTAAACCTTCCCGCCAATGCTGATGAATTGTCGAATTCGCTGGATTTTGGCGCACATATAAATACGCTAGAAAATGGCCTAACCTAGGTTATATATATATATATATATATATATATATATATATATATATACAGCAGCAGTACTCGTTATCTTGCGATGGGTGAAGACTAGAAGTCTCTAAACCAAATGGTTCAGTTTTTATTGTGAAAATAAGTAGGTCAGTTATGGGCGCCACGAGCCTAGAACCGTGTAAACATCTGAGTTTTGTCATTTACAGATACTCATATCTCTGCAAATAAATGGCCTAACCTAGGTTATATACATACCAGAGGCAGTAATCGGTGTTATCTTGTGATGGGTGAAAACTAGAACCATGTACAATAAGCGGTTATTGTGTGAGGTGGGAAATAAAACCGAGTGTTTTGTTATGGTACTGAGAACTGTTCAAATGTATGACGCAGTATCGGCGGCCACGGCTACGGTCTATTTACATGTACTCAACAATTGATTATTAATTATGGATTGTGTATTATGTATTAATATTGATAATATTGAGTATGGAGCAAACTCGATATGGACTCCACGAAGGCCATCCGGACGAGAAGGGTTAAGGTTTATTTTTATATATTTCATATTATTTATTTTTTTATTACTATTATTATTATTTTTTAGTTTGCTTCTTAGACCTCCATCAAGCTTTTATAAAATACCCACAAGACGTCCCTTCGAGGTAAATTTGCATGGTACATTTTTCGGCAAAAATATGTCCCGCCGAAGGCCAGTTCCCCCAAATTAGAGGCTCGCTTTCGCTCCCTAGACATAAATTGACACATAAATGGCACGAATGGTCTTAAAACTGTCAAAGAAATTGAGTGAAAGGTATTAAAATGGCCAAACTAATGGTGCGACCGTCATAAAACCTCAAGACTAATGGGACTAAACATGAGGGAGAAGGCGGTCCAGATAAACATATAACTTAATGCGCTCCTGTGCCTTGTATCTACACTGTAATCATTGTACGCATCATAGAACCCGTAGACTTTATCAATACAGCATGCATATTAATTAAGGGGAGATGGTTTACTTTTTGGTCGACGTTTTCATTTATTTAATATTTTTCTAATTTCCTCGCTAGACCTCCATCAAACTTAAAAAGACGCCCCTTAGATCCCCTTTCAAGATAAATTTGTACATTTTTCGGTAGAAAAATGTCCTGGCCACAGACGGCTTCCTCTTAAATTACAGGCTCGCTATCGCTCGCCAGGAAAAAAATCAACACCTAAATGGCAGGAAAGTTCTTAACATTGACAGAAATGGGTCGAAAATTCATAAAATCGCCAAACTAAAGATGAGGGAGAAAGGGGTAGAGAAAAGCGACATAAATCCCCTTAACCCTCTCAGGATACGATGACGCATTTATTTTGTGTTCCCTGGCTATTATTAGACGATTTTATTCAGTTTAGGAAGGGTATATGGAAGTCAGAGGGTTAATTGAAATTGTCTGTACCCGTTTAACTCTCACAGTTATCTCCCTAAGCTGTATAAAATCATCTACCAATAGCCAGAATAAAATGTCAAAACGCGGCATAATCCTTAAGGGGTTAGCGATCATTACAGTGCATACATTTTCTTAGATTCATATAATTGTTTCAAAGCACTTGAACATGTTTCCAAATTGTTACGTACAATGATAATACCACCCTTATTGTATTTTCAGTGTGTAGGCCATTGAGTGCCGGTGACGTCCTTTTCATTATATTCTGGCAACTGCTAGACGATTATATTCAGTTTAAAAAGGGCCTCCAACAATTAACAGGCTTCGAACTATCTCACTTAACCCTTTTTAATACCCCATATCCTTCTTAAACTGCACAACATCGTCTAAATCTAGCTAGAATGAAACGAAAAAGACGTCACCGGTACGGAAGGGGTTAATATGTTTATATTGCACACACTAATATGACAGTGTCTCCATCAATGGCATGCTGTGGGCAAAATTATCACTATACTCGATTTGTTTTAACTTGGCGGATATTTGACTCCCTTATCATCTCATTTATCGATAGCAATTAGGAAAATATGAAACTACTATGTCTGCATCATATAGTAAAGAGTTGATTAAGAGAGTATTTACCCCTTTGATTCCTAGATATAATTCCTAAATTGTATAAAATTGTGTAAGGATGTCCAGAATATAATGTTAAAACGCGTCATAATCTTCAAGGGGTTAATAACATGTAGTAGTCCCTGTGTACCAGGCTGGGTAACTCACTGAGCTTTGGCTCCAGTGGGCAAGGATATGGAGATGAGCGCTGTGGTAATGCTCAATTTGGCGAACACACACAAATTTACCATACCTTAATTGTAACTCCATCAAATACACACACACACACACACACACACACTCTTTCTCTCTCTCTCTCTCTCTCACATACACAAGCACCTCTCTCCCTATCTATTTTTTCCACACATTTCTCTATTATCTCTCTCTCTCTCTCTCTCTCTCTCTCTCTCTCTCTCTCTCTCTCTCTCTCTCTCTCTCTCTCAAATATTCCCTTTGCCCCACTTACCACTCTCTCACTTTTGCTACCACCTTTCTTGCACTTACTCTCCTATTCTCTCTCTTTGTTCTTTCTTACACTGTTGCTCTGGGGCCCAATCATTTTCTCTGTTCTCTCCTTGCTCTCTTTGTGCTCTTGAGGGGAGACGGACATTTTTCTTGCCCCCTTTCTCCCTCGTGTTTAGTCCCATTATTTAAAAAAAAAATAGACGTTCGGCCCATTTGTGTGGCGATTTTAAGACCTTTCGTTCCATTTCGCTATAAATTTTAACACATTGTGCCATTTAGGTGTCGATTTTTCCTGGCGAGCGATAGCGAGCCTGTAATTGTAAGAGGAACCGGCCTTTGGCCGGGACATTTGTCTACCGAAAAATGTACAAATTTATCTTGAGGGGGGGTCTAGTGGATGTTTTTCTAAGTTTGAAGGATGTCTAGCGAGGAAACAAAGGATTTATGATTGAATTATTATGTTATATTCCACCAACCAACTTCGCCTCTAAACTCAATTAATGAAATCAACAAATTAATGTATAGGCCAAAAAAGCAGTCAGTGTCCCCTTTACCGCCTGTCTATTGCTGGCACTCGCTTTTTATGGGGAGCTTTTTGTTGGCTTCTGTTTTTCTGTGAGTGGGTGATCGTATTGCTGTTTCTTTTGTTTTTCCTGTATTATTTCTGTATATTTATTTTTCTTGTATTATATGTGCCTGAAACTAGATACAAGGCATGACTTTCTGTAGTTAGTTAGTTAGTTAGTTAAATTAGGACTTTAGAGGCTATTAATCTTTCTGGAAAGCACCAGGAACAGATGGAGTATGTGGGGAAATGTTGAGGTATGGTGGTGAGATAGTGATCGAATGGGTATGGAATATGTGCAAACTAGCATGGGAGAAGGGGAGTGCACCCGATGACTGGAAGACTGGCATAATAGTCCCCCTATATAAGGGCAAAGGGGAAAGAGGAGTGTGTGGTAACCACCGAGGAATATGTCTTCTAAGCTTAGTAGGGAAGGTATACAGTAGGGTAGTGATTGAGAGAGTGAGAGTGAGAACGGAAAAATGGATAGGCGACGAGCAGGGAGGTTTTAGGAAGGGAAGAGGATGTGTAGATCAGATTTTTACCCTGAATTGTGTTGTGGAGAAATATCTGGAGAAGAAACAAAAGGTGTATGTTGCCTTTATGGACTTGGAGAAGGCCTATGACAGAGTGGATAGAGAAGGTTTGTGGAAAGTACTTAGAATATACAGAGTAGATGGCAAGTTGCTGAAGCAGTGAAGAGCATGTATGAGGGTGCAAAGGCGGCAGTACGTGTGGAGAGTGAGCAGAGCGAGTTCTTTGACCTGAATGTTGGTTTGAAACAGGGGTGTGTGATGTCCCTGTGGTTGTTTACTGTATATATGGATGGAGTCATGAAAGAAATACTATCAAGAGCAGTGGATGTTGGTGTATCGCTGAAAAGGGAGGGAAATGAGTGGAGGCTACCTATACTGCTGTTTGCAGATGATACAGTTCTGATGAGTGATAATGAATGGGAGTTGCAAGGTCTGGTAAATGAGTTTGGAACAGTGTGCGAAAAACGGAATTTGAAGGTAAATGCGGGGAAGAGCAAGGTTATGGTCTTCGAAAGGGGTGAAGTCACAGAGTGTGAGGTGAAGCTGAACGGTCAGGCTATGGAGATCGTCAACTCTTTTAAGTATCTGGGCAGTGTGTTGAGTAAAGATGGGACTATGGATGAAGAAGTGCGGGAGAGGGTACAACAGGGGAAGAGGGTTGTAGGAATGCTGAGAGCAGTAACAAGAAATAGGGTGGTCAGTATGGAAGTGAAGAAGTCCTTGCATGACAGTGTGGTAATCCCGACACTGACTTACGGAAGCGAAGCATGGACGTTGGTTGAGATACTCGGACCAAGAGTGAGAGCAGTGGAAATGAATTACTTAAAAAGTGCGTGAGGAGTTACATGGAGGGATAGAAAGACTAATGAAGAAGTAAGAAGGAGGTGTGGTGTGGAGGTAGATGTGCTGGAAAGTGTGAAAAGGAACAACTTGAGATGGTTCGGCCATATGGAACGTATGGAAAGCGAGAGAATGACTACGAGGGTGTACGAGAGCGAGGTGGAGGGACAGCGAGGGAGAGGTAGACCAAAGGAGAGGTTGAAGGATGGAGTGAGGAAGTATATGAACGAAGGCGGTGCTGGTTGGGGGGAGGGGCGTCGACTAACTGGGGACAGAGGTGCATGGGGGCGGTTCGTTCGTGGCCACCCCTTCGGGGATCACGGCGTCAGGCAATAGATAGATCGATAGAATCTTTCTGGATTATTATGGCAGCACACTGTAAGTCAAGAATACTGTGACGCTTCTGCATAGTAACCACGTGCGGGCATGCGCGCGCGTCGGCTGCCCAGCCGTTTAGAAACCGGCTGGTGGTAGCCGGCCGGCAGGCTTTCCCTTACTATATATCCTACGACAATGTAACTAATGTCTGGGATATTCTTATGTTGTTTTACAGGTTGAAGCTGCCCTTATTCTTAACCAACGCATCTTAGTATATTTTATTCTCGATAGTTGATTGTTTCATTATAATATATAAGATGTAAGTCTAGTGAGAGCGGGAAGAGACGAGCGGGAGAGAGAGACCGGCTTGGGACGTTGCTTCGCGCGGAGAGACCAGCTTGGGACGAGCCTGAAGCGCTGCCACATGCATTTGATTGCAACGTTAGGCTTAGTTTCGACTCACGCACGGGGTAGAGGATTTTGACCAGGCAACTGTGTTGAGTGTTGCCAAGCCTGGGATGTATTCTGCATGCCTAGGGGGGGGGTCCAGACAGATTCAAGACTCAGAGCTCACCTCATTGTCGTACCCTTCAGACCCCCTTGATATCTATCCCTCTCAACCCCACTTAGAAACGTTCTCTCTTACTTTGTATACCTTCTTTCCACTACTTCACCAATCTATTTAATTATCCCATCCCCTTGATAGACCTTATATCTATTATTGTATTAAAGACGAGCTCTCAGATAACTATATATGATTTTGGGCCTTATGCAGGAAGGTAATTGTTAATGAGACTTAGGAAGCTTTTTTGTTGTCTCATATTTGGTGGTTTCATGCTTGCTAGTGTGTTCTTGTGTCAGGTTAGCAGGGGCTAGACCGGAGGGGAGGCTTTTTGCGATCCTTTAAGTAAAGTCTGCTGGTGCGAGTCCTGTGGACCCGCACGACTTTACTAGGATACCCGTGGGAGTCTGGGGGCATTTTTCTTGTCTGTGTCCCTGTGTGTCTAGCGTTGTGTTGTGTGAGGGCCATTGCCTAGTCCACTCAGCACTGCGCTAGCACGTCTTGCTTTTGTTTTAGGGTCGCCAGGAGAGAGTCAGATACTTGCGATCTGAGTCTCTCAAGAGAGCACCCTTTCAATTAGAGTAATTTGGCGCACAGACCTGGGAACGTCCCTAGGCTAGAGCAGGTGGCTCAGCCCGGGTATCCGAAGCCTATATCCTTCCAGCTAGACCTCTGCCACCTGGCAGATTAACAGCTAGGGGTTTATTATCTCTGTATGCTTGTTATTGTGCCACAGTTTACCGTTTTTGTGAGCATTGTGAGTCAGGGTGTGGCTTAGAGACTCTGTCCGAGCAGGCTTGCCTGACTAAGAGTGAGAAGCACACCTGTATGTGGTTATGTTGCGAGTTGCTGCCTTTATTTAATTATACCTATGCCATTATACACTGTATGTCCAATCACTAGTATTTATTCCTGCTTATGAGTTAAGAGTTCTCTAAATCCGTAACGTACTTTCTTTGCTAAGCATCAGATCCTACAGTAGCCGCATGCAGTTTAGAGACCCGCATCTTGTCTACCTGTACGATGTTTTGAGGACTGTTTGCTTTCACCTTCTTTCACGCAGGGGTGATTAGTTGTATTAATTAACGTAACGTTAAATGTACTTTCTTCTAGTTTGTTATTAAATTGTTTCTGCAATTTAATTCCGTTATCTATCTTTTCCTTGAAGCTTTAAGTCAACTTAATTGTGTGATCTTTTATATAGCCTGCTTGAC
Organism: Paralithodes platypus; assembly: GCA_032716605.1. NCBI lineage: Eukaryota > Metazoa > Arthropoda > Malacostraca > Decapoda > Lithodidae > Paralithodes > Paralithodes platypus. Next base: position 22,913,242 of record CM064576.1, on the reverse strand, counting down.
TATCAGCGTGCACCCTGTAACCGAGTCATAGGATACCTCGTTGTCCAGGCAGGACTCTTGACGGTTTAGGGTGGTTTGTTGCCTGGGTTTATAGATAAGGGTTGGATCTAGCGTTTTCCGTTGTTGCTTGTTGCCGCATACCTAGTCCAATAGAAAGAGCCCAGTGTTTATATATCCCAGGAGTAACAATACCTTCAGGACTAGAGCCCCTATCTGAGAACTCCAGTCCCTTCTGTAGCTAGTGCCTTTTCAAGTATAAAAAGTAGTATATAGTCGAATTCCAGGTATTATCGCCTTCCCAAGAAGCTAGAACACTGCTATATGATACACTATAGGCAGTGAACAATGACTGGAAAAAACACAGACTTGGGTTCGTGTTAAAAGGGGAATATTTCAAAAATAATTATTTAGGGTATCATAATTTGTCGATAAAATATAAGCCGCCTTTCACGTTGGAGTCAAAATGCTTGGATACATAAAACTTGAAGAAATTAAACCCTTTCCGACATATGACGCAATTTTGAGCCTATTGGGGGTACTTTAAAGCCTTTGTTATCATCAGGGGTATTTAGAAACCTTTAATTTGGTTACTTCAACCTCTGCAGTTGTCTTTGAGTTAGCTGTGGGCAGAAAACTAATTTTGGAGAGGTAATTATAAGAGTGAGAGAACTCTATTTCTTATTGCTAATCTGGCAACCTCTGCGTCATAAATGCTAGAAAGAGTTAAGTAACACAAAGAGGGAAGACTAAACTGAAGAAGAGTTATAGACTTTACTGGTAAAGTATAAGAAACATTGCGAAACCCATTCCCTCTTGGGATCGAGTTAAAAGGCGAGCGCCAACTAGTCTCCGTAACTAGATATTAGTGTGTGTTATATATGTACACTCGAGGAAAAACAATCTTTACACTGCTGAGCTGTATATAATCTTGTGTGAACGGAATTAATCGGGTGAAACATACGGCTGTGAGGTATTACCGCAAGATTTCGAACCACTTCCAGAATGTTTAGAGCGTTAGTGTAAAGATTGTTTTTTCCTGGAGTGTACAGTATGTCATGTACTCGTATGTTATATATGTTAATTCGTGGAAGGGCAGGAATTTGTTATGAATTTTAGTGTCTGTTCCTGTTTTATTAGTAAATATTTACACATCATAATGCCAAGTAATATCTACAGTAAAGAATATAATATATTACTGGTGTATAGATTGTATTCATGATAAATTGTTTATCTATTATTACCAACATACTGTATATGATTCTGCCTGTATTATGTATGAACTACTTCACATGTGTTTTTCATTTGGAATTTATCTGCATATTATAGCTATGATATAACCTGACTGTTTTATTCCTTCTCCTCTGAAAATATGCTAAGTAGAGAGTCATAAAAACTACACTCATTTAGAATATCTTGCTATTCATAATCATGTTCTAAATTAATTGGGGTATAATAAATCATTGTATTGTCTCATTTAAGTTCGATATAGATTCAAATGAGTGTGTAGCAATTATGACCTAAGCCTGTTATTTTTACCCAAGTTAATTCTATGATTTAAAATATTTAACATTATATAGTAAGATCTTCATTCTTTAGTTTTCTTTTCCATGATCAAATTAAAAAAACAAATTTTTTTAATTGCTTCTCAACTCAAAATATATCTTTGTGTCATATAAGTAACTTTTTCCTATTCTCTCTCTCTCTCTCTCTCTCTCTCTCTCTCTATCTCTCTCTCTCTCTCTCTCTCTCTCTCTCTCTCTCTCTCTCTCTCTCTCTCTCTCTCTCTCTCTCTCTCTCTCTCTCTCGCAACCAGTCACACTCTATTACCCAACTTAAAACTCACATAACGCGAAATCCTACACCCTAATATTCTGAAATATGTTGGTGTTACTGCAATGGTGATTGTGGTGGTGGAGATGGTGATGTGGTGGTGCTGGTGATGGTGATGTGGTGGTGATGATTATTTGGAAGGAGCGTTGGTGATTGTGATGGTGGTGATTGTGGTGGTGACAGTGACAATGATGTTTTATCGTGGTGTTGCGATGATTCTGGTATTGATGGGGATTGTGATGGTGAGTGTGGTATTATATCGTGGTGTTGGGATGATTATGATGGTGGTGGTGATTGTATGGGTAGGTGGTGGTGGTGATTGTGATAATTGGCTGGTGGTGGTCGTGATGATTGTGGAAAGAGGTTGGATAGTGATTGTGATGGTGATTGTGATAGTGGTGGGTTGGTGGGGTTGGTGATGATTGTGATAGTTCTACAGCAACCCAAAAGGAATGTACAGTGCAAGTAATTAATTCGGTTACATAAAGTTTCGAAGCAGTATCGGGCTAAATATAGTATACTCGCCACGTGTATTAAGGCATAGTCCTCCACGAGACTAACCTGGTTCTTTAACCCTTCTTTAGCGGGGCCCGACTTAAGTCTGTATGGAGAAGAAAGGACTATGTGGCGGGGCCCGACTTAAGTCTGTGTGCAATTTTGGCGCAATATTGGCTCTGAGAGAGAGACGAGCGACGGGAGGAGCATAGGTTGCCTCATGACCGCTCGCCACGGTTGCCGTGGGCCTACTGACATATACTACACACACATCCACCCTTCCTCCCTCGCTACACACGTAATTCTGTAACGAAATGACCGTATTTTAGCGATTTTGCCCTTCGGTTGCATGATCGTTGCAAGACAACCAGTGATCGTAGAAAGATGGTTCAGGTGTCATTGGAAAGCTCAATTAACGCCCTTTCAGGAATACATAATTGTATTACGCTCTGGCTCTTGTTTATGCATGAAAAGAGCACGGAAATAAGCTCGTTTAGGATAAAACCACCCGCTTGGCAGGTAGTAGAATTTACCGACCTAGCCGCTCGTTGAGTGTTAAGGGGGGATGGGCATATTTATTTCCTCATATATATATAATTTGATCATTTATATAGTTTCCTCCCTAGACCTCCATCAAACTTTAAAAAAACATCCATTAGATCACCCTTCTGGTTAAATGTGTACATTTTTCGGTAGAAAATTATCACGGCCGAAGGCCGTTTAAAAAAAAATTACAGGCTCACTATTGTTCGCCAGGAAACAAATCGACACCTAAATAGCACGAAAGGTCTTAATATTGACAAAAAAATGGGGTGAAAGGTCTTAAAATCGACAAAGTAATGGGTCAAACATCTTAAAATCTTAAAACTAATGGGGCTATACATGAGGGAGAAGGGGATCTAGATAAACGACCCAACTCCCCTTAATTAAATAAGAACTAAGGATGCTGCTTCCCTTATAATATCCGCTCATGGTCGAGTGGATTTAATTAATCCTTTGAGTACCAGCGACGTGTTATATTTTATTCTAGCTATATTTAGACGACATTATGCAGCTTGGGAAGGATCTGTGGTAGTTAAAAGGGTTGTTTGAGATAGTTTGAAGCCTTATTATTGCTTGAGATCCGTCCTAAGTTGAATAAAAGCGTCTAATAGTTGCCATAATATGATTAAAAGGACGTCCCTGGTACTGAATTATAGTTTTGGCTGTGAATGTGGTCGTCGGCTTGGATATTGTAGTGATAATAATTGAACACTTGCGAGATTCAGGCGATAAGGAAGTTGAAGCCATAAACGTTGATAGAAAAACAGAAATACAATTAAAATGTAGGTTTCTGATGGATAGAAAGTATGTTGAATTTGGTTTTATGTATTTTGTAATGAACTGCAACCGCATTTTAGCTAGTAATTCTGCTTAACATTGATACATACAGCTCCAACTTCCTTGTAGCCTGAAACTCGCAAGTGGTCAATTGATCCGTTCAGTGCCGGTGCCGTCCTTTTAACTGTATTTTGGCTACGATTAGACAATTTTATTCAGTTTAAAAAAGCATCCAGCTATTAACAGGCTTCGAACTAACGCACTTAACCATTTTTGCTACCACAGATCCTTCTTAAGCTGTAGAAAATCGTCAAAATATAGCTATAATACAATTTTATATACGTACAAAGGAGTACAAAGGAAATCAAGCATCAACAGGTCTAGTGACCCTTCTAGGCTGCTTGTCCTCCAAAACACTGAGGATCAAGTGTCCAAACAGTGGTTTAGAGTGGGTACGGGAACATTGGAAAGGGAACTACTGCCCTGGACCTAATGTCCGTGGCAGGATTAGGAAGTTAGTAGGGGACAGATAGGTTAGTAACTGAGGGGGGGATAAAATAAAGTTATTCATTTACAAACGCAGTCAGTCGCGGGTTTGATGCAAGATATTTGTCTAGGCTAAGTTTAAATGAATCAACAGTGCTGCAGTCTATAACGTCTCATCTCGGGGAAGCCTATTCCACAAGTTGACAACTCGATTGAAGAAGAAATTCTTAGATTCGTGTGAGTTAAAATATTTACCAATAATTTGCAACCGTTTCCCCGCGTGTAATTAGATTGGTCGATAGTGAAGTACTTACTACAGTTCATATTGTCGATGCCTTTGATAATTTTGAACACTTGAATTAAGTTGCCTCTTAATCTGCGCTGGGTTAAAGGAAATAGATTTAATTCTCTAAGCTGCTCCTCGTATGGTTTGTTCTTCAGGCTAGGTATCATTTTGGTAACTCTACGTTGAACTCGCTCTAGCTTGTCTATATCTTTTTTGGTAATAAGGGCACCAGGATTGAACGCAGTATTCCAGAAGAGGGCGTACTAAGGAATTGTAAAGGGTTAGGATAACTTCTTTGGATTTATGCTCAAATGACCTGTCTATAAAGCCAATTATTTTGTTTGCCTCCTTAACAACTTCTGAACATTGTTGACTCGGTTTTAGGTTACTCGATATAATTGTTACTCCCAGATCGGTTTCTCTGTTTACATTCTTAAGCTGAGTGCCATTCATCGAATAGTTTGCTTTCTCATTTTGGTATCCGATATGATATGTAGTACTTTACATTTATCCGCATTGAAACTCATTTGCCAAATTTGGGCCCAACATGACAACTTATCTAGATTGTGTTGCATATCGTCAACTTGTTCATTTGCGAGTACGCTATTTGCAAATTTTGTATCGTCAGCAAATTTTGAGACTGTACAGGTGAGACCCTCATCTATGTCGTTGATGTAAATTAGAAAGATAATTGGTCCTAGTACCGATCCCTGGGGTACCCCGCTACTTTCATTGGTCCATTTAGATGCTGATACAGGACACAGGATACAGGATATATACCTGTATATATATATATATATATCTGGTTTGACTGTCTCTTTCTGTATGTATATACAGTATGTATGCATTTCTGTCCGTTGACCCCAAATTATAACTACCCTAATTCCTTGTTGATATCACAATAATGCAAGGGGTGATGGGAGGGCGATTGTGTTGATATAGGTTATGGTAGTTAAGGGGAGATGGGCCGTTTTAATGGTCGCCCTTCTTCCTCATAATTAGCCCCATTAGTTTAAAGATTTTAAGACGTTCGGCCCATTAGTTTGGCGATTTTAAGACTTCGCCCCATTTCTTTGCCAATATTAAGACTTTTCGTGTCATATCGGTGTCGAGTTTTTCTTGGCGAGCGATAGTGAACCTGTAACTCGAGAGCAACCGGCCTTCGGCCGGGAAATTTTTCTGTCGAAAAATTTACAAATGTATCTTGAAAGAAGGTATTGGGTGGGTATTTTTTTAAGCTTGATTAAAGTCTAGTGAGAAATAGGCCCCCCCCCCCCCCTTAAGGTGATGGCCCCGTAAAAGATGTTGTATAGATAAGGTTACTCTATTACAGGGTGGACGTGACCTGCCTCTGTTGTTGTTGTTGTTGTTGTTGTACCGGTATGCTTCTAGTGTTAACCCTTTGGTACCATGGTGGCTTCTTCATTGTATTGAGGCTTTCACTTAACGATGTTGTTCAGTTTAGGAAGGACCTGAGGGAATCAATAAGCTAAAGAAGATAGACCCCACCTCTTTCTAAGTATAATAAAGTCACCCAATCTTATCCTAATTCAAATATAAATGGAACATTGTAATAAAGGAGCTAAGCTTTGGATTCTAGATGGTCTTCCTAAGCTGTTAAAATAATATATATATATATATTTGGAGGTTAAATCACAAATACGTGTGATCAAATTATGTAGTAAAAACTCGCTAGGAAAATTGAAACAATGGAACACCATTGTTTCGATTTTCCTAGCGAGTTTTACTATATATATATATATATATATATATATATATATATATATATATATACAGTATATATATATATATATATATATATATATATATATATATATATATAAGAAGTGTTATTATATTTATCTGAGTCTGGCTAAAATTATACAATTATAATCTGCTTAGATATTATGTTTTGTTTTGGTCATTGGGCAGACAAAAAATATATATAAATATAGTGCCCTTTCAAGCAAAAGCATATTTTATATAAATTTACCGTACACTGGACTCCGTTATCATATTTAGGTAATACAAAACTATACTTCAGAAGAATAACCAATCCACTTTGCCCTCCCTTTGAAGTGTCCACATACCAAAGAGCCACTTTGTTGATTGGTCACATTATAGGTCAAACTGGTGACGTCACTTGCTGCACCATATGACCCCCTCTTGGTGCTAAACGCTTACTACACTTACCAAATTTATATACGTGTGGGAGAGTGTGGGAAACTTATCTGTTATATTTAGCTGGGATAATGTCAGGTAGCCATATATATATATATATATATATATATATATATATATATATATATATAAAAGTGTGTGTGTGTGTGTGCGTGCTACAGTATAGTATGTATTATCTTATTTATGCATATACACGAACATATACAGTCACGCTTAAGCAAACGTACACGCACACATACACACACACTAAGACTTACACCTCTCCAGACAATTTTATATAGCTGGCGTACAATTTTAACTTTGTAATGTACTGTAAAACATTTTTTCTACTAAGACTATTGAATCAGCTGATCTGGAGAACTACCGCTTAAGATAATGGAAACACATGTGTTTAACATTTTAACAGTTCACGCTCACAGACACTATCACCCACGGTATAGTAACATAGAAGGTAGACGCACCGAATTTTTGAACTCGTATACATAAAGGCTTCTAAAAAGCACTAAACAGACTTCTATTAATTAGTTTTATGTTGTGACTTCACGCTCAACCATGGTACCGTCATAATGTAAGATATAGTTGTCGGAATAACGTTGATTATTCTATAAGCGAATATTTAGTGAAATATTCGTATACCATCGTTTGTTGACATAGGCTCCGCTATAGTGTTCTCTCTGGCCGTCAGAGGGCACCACCGTCCGTTCTTCTCCCCCCCACTCCCACCATTTCGCTTAGAAATCTATGTTCCCTCTAGCTGGCCATATATTTATACAAATCATCACTCCACATCCCCTAGGCCTTCATACACCCTCACACGCCATCACTGGGTGAAAGTTGATGAGTGTCAGAAGCAAACTACGTGAATTTAAAGGAAGTTAAGCAAGGGATAAACGAGAAGCCGTTTAGGCCTAGCTTTTCTCCCGACCGACGAATCGAAAATCACCAACACCGTCGAAATATCTCTTCAAATAAACTACACATATATCAAATAACAATGCTAACATGTAGCTTGGGTCCTACTACAATAATATTATCGGTATCAATCGACATCACTCTACATATTAGGTAATTAGGTCAACAAAAATATCATCGCATTTCCGCGGTAAAATTTGAAGCGACGTCGGCTATCTACTACCTCATAGCCGTATATATATATTCTTCAAATGTAAAAATAACAACTTTAGCAAATAGACTAGGGTCCTGTCACACTATATATGTATATGTTTATCCATGTCACTTTACATTTTCGGTGGAAAACGCAATATACTGATCTTGTTAGAACACCATATTTAGCTTGGGAGACGGTACAATAGTCATTCAGTGACGTCACGGAGGCCCAAACAAGTGACTGTCGTGGTTCCAATACTACCGCCATGCGTCTATTACTTATATTACTACGTTGACTACCTCTCTCTCCCCCCCCCCCCCCCACTCTCTCTCTCTCTCTCTCTCTCTCTCCGATGTCAGCCACGAATGTAAATGTAGATCCGATCAGAACCATTTGATTAAAGAACGTTCTGTGAGTTCTAAAACCGCAACTTTAAAGGTTTTCTATGCAAAACGCTCGTAGCATACGCCATAAATTTTCAGATTTAGAGGAACTAGTGTTTACTGAAAATTATGATGTGATTGGTATAACAGAATCTTGGTCAATACAGTAAATAGAGACTTTTTAGCAGCGATTCACTTCCCGGTTATGTAATGTTTGAGAAAAGCCGAATAAATAAAAATAGAGGTGGCGTTTTATTTTATATCAAAGAAAGTCTTAACCCGACCCTCTTGTCAAAACCTCAAATTGTGGACGTCGGCACATCTTTGTGCTAATAAAGAATAATAAAGGTAAAAAAATAATACTTGCATTAATATACAGACCTCCAGCTCAATCAGTGCAAACTGACCGAGAAATTTAGGAACAAATTGCAGATGTAAGTAACTCACAAGATAACGTATTTTTGGCGCCTTTAATTTACCTGTGACCACGTGGGGCGATACTCTTACTTCACACTCCGGACATGACTTGTATACGAACATGCAAGAGAGTTCGCTTTCTCAATTTGTACGAACACCGACCCGTGGTAATAACGTTCTTGACATTGTACTTGCAACAAAAGAAGAATTAATAGAGAATTTGAATATTGGTGATGAATTCAGTAACAGCGACCATGTACGATAACTTTCCCTTTAAACTTACTAGTAATGAACCAAATAGTAGCATCGAAAAAGTCCCTCATTTCAAGAAAGCAAACTTTCATAAACTTAGAGCTATGTTTAAAGAAACTGACTGGAGCTTTTTAATTAACAATAACGACATAAATACATCTTGGAAGTTATTCGAAACCCCTTACCTAAAGCAGTGCAAGACTGCATACCATCGAAAATACGGCGTCCAGGCCATAATAATAAGCCCAAATGGTGGAATAAAGATATTTCAAACTGCCTGCTTGCTAAAAAATTGCGAATGATAGATTAAAATCCTCACAAAATGACGAAGAACGGGTGAAATTTGTAGAGCTACGACGCCACGCCAAAAAGTTAATTAAGCAAAGTAAAAAGACCCTAGAGTCATATTGCGAATCAAAGTAAAACAAACCCGAAAAATTCTATAGTTATATCAGAAAGAAAAAAGTAGTTACTTCAACTGTTGGACCGTGAGTCGATGAAAATGGAGAATACACCAAAGACGAAGTACAACTGAGTAATGCCCTCAATACCTTCTTTGCATCAGTTTTTACAACAGAAGACCTCAGTGATATCCCTACACCATCGCCGATTCAGATTGATAATTCAGATGTTCTACGCAATATCACCGTTACAGAGAGAGAAGTATTGAATTGTTTAGATAAACTCAAGGTAAATAAAACGCCAGACCTGGATACAATCTCGCCTAGAGTTCTAAAGGAAGCTAAGGATGAGCTCTCCAATCCACTCACATTACTATTCAATAAATCCATTCAATCTGGAACTGTGCGTGATCAGTGGAAGATAGCCAACGTAACACCGATACTCATAAAAGGCAGCAAATCCCTACCCAGTAACTATCGTCCAATTAGCTTAACCTCAGTTGTATGTAAAATGCTAGAAACGGTCATACGAGACAGACTCGTAATTCATTTAGAGGAAAATAGCATGCTTAACGATACTCAACACGGCTTACGTATAAACCGTTCCTGTGTAACAAACCCCTTAGATTTCTTCCACGATATCCTCAACCTCTCCGCTGGGAGTATCGCTCTAGATCCTATATACCCTGATTTTCCAAAGGCCTTTGACAACGTTCCCCACCAACGTTTACTGCTAAAACCTAAAACCGCGCAATGGAATAAAAGACCAGCGGTTGTGTTGAAATGGATAGAAAATTGGCTCAGCGACCAGAAAGAAAAAAGAGTAAGTGTCCTAAAAACGGTAAGGCATCTAAATGGACCAATGTAAGTAGCGGGGTACCACCAGGGATCGGTACTAGGACCACATTTCTTTTAATTTACATCAACCACATAGATGAGGGTCTCACCTGTACAATCTCAAAATTTGCTGCCGATACAAAAATTGCCCCAAAATAGCGTACTCTCAAAAGATCAAGGTTGACGATTATGCAACACATGATCTAGATAACTTGTCCCCTTGGGCCCAAATGTTGGCAAATGAGTTTCAATGCGGATAAACGTAAACGTACTACATATCGGATACCTAAATGAGAAAGCAAACATTCGATTGAATGGCACTCAGCTTAAGAATGTAAAAGAGAAACCGATCTGGGAGGTAGTAGTCAATATCGCGTAACCTAAAACCGACCGTTCCAACAATGTTTCAGAAGTTGTTTTAAGAAGGCAAACAAAATACTTGGCCTTATAGGACTGATCATTTGAGCATAAATCCAAAGACGTAATCCTAACCCTTTACAATTCCTTAGTCAGCCCTCGTCTGGAATACTGCGTTCAATGCTGGTGCCCTTATTACCAAAAAGACATAAAAAAGCTAGAACGAGTTCCAGACGGTAGAGTTAGCCAAAAGGATACCGAGCCGAAAGAACAAACCCATACGAAGAGCGTCTTAGAGAATTAAATCTATTTCCTTTAACCCAGCGCAGATTAAGAGGTGACTTAATTCAAGTGTTCAAAATCATCAAAGGCATCGACAATATGAACTGTAGTAAGTACTTCACTATCGACCAATCTAATTACACGCGGGAAACGGTTGCAAAATTATTGGTAAATCTTTTTAACTCACACGAATCTAAGAATTTCTTCTTCAATCGAGTTGTCAACTTGTGGAATGGGCTTCCCCGAGACGTTATAGACTGCAGCAGCACCGTTGATTCATTTAAATTCCGCCTAGACAAATATCTCGCATCAAACCCGCGACTGACTGCGTTTGTAAATGAATAACTTTATCCTCCCCTCAGTTACTAACCCATATGTCCCCTACTAACTTCCTAGTCCTGCCACGTTAGTGGCAGGGCAGTAGTTCCCTTTCCAATGTTCCCTTACCCACCACTCTAAACCACTGTTTGGACACTTGATCCTCAGTGTTTTGGAGGACAAGCAGCCTAGAAGGGTCACTAGATCTGTTGTTGCTTGATTTCCTTTCCTTTGTACTCCTTTGTACTCCTTTGTACTTTGTACTCTCCCTGTAAACATACGCAGCTATATTAACACTAGATTAATAATTACAATGTTCTCAGATTTCTCACCCTCTTACAGAAAGAACCTTGTAGGATTTAGAAAGTGGTGAATTTTCCAACAGGTTTTCTAATGGAACAATTGACATATGTAATAAAGTGAGAAAATGAGAAGAGGGGGTATGAAATAGGTAATATGGACAGGTAGAGATATTTGGTATTTTCAATGTGTGCTTTGCTGTGTCAAGGTACCAATAGACTGGAAAGTGCATGTATTGTGCCGTTGTACAAGGGGAAGGGAGATCGGCAGGAGTGTTCAAGTTATAGAGGTATTAGTTTATTGTCAGTGGTTGGAAAGCTGTATGGCAGGGTGTTGATAGAGAGGATAATAAAGTGTACGGAAGTTGCAATAGGAGAAGAACAGTGCGGTTTTAGGAGGGGAAGAGGGTGCGTGGATCAGATGTTTGCAGTAAGACAGTTATGCGAGAAGTATTTAGAGAAGCATAAGGAGATATTTTGGGCTTTTATGGACTTGGAAAAAGCGTATGATCGTGTGGACCGTGAAGCAATGTGGAAGGTGTTAAGGATTTATGAAATAGGAGGAAATTTGTTAGAAGCAGTTAAGAGTTTTTATGAAGGGAGCAGAGCATGTGTGAGAGTAGGAAATGGTGAGTTGAGTGAATGGTTTGAGGTAAAGGTAGGTTTGCGACAGGGTTGTGTAATGTCACCATGGCTGTTTAATATGTTTATGGATGTGGTGAGGGAGGTGAAAAGGAGAACTATGGGAAGAGGATTGGGTTTAGTAGGAAAGAATGGTAGAGATTGGGAGTTGAATCAGTTGCTGTTCGCTGATGACACAGCATTGGTGGCGGATTCTGATGAGAAACTGCAGCGGGTAGTCAAAGAGTTTGGTGTGGTTTGTGGAAGGAGGAAACTGAAGGTGAACGTCAATAAAAGTAAAGTAATGGTGTGTAATAGGGGAGAGCATAGGGTGAATCTAGATGTGAGGCTGGATGGGGAAATATTGGAACAAGTAGAGTGTTTTAAATATCTAGGAGGAACGATAAGCAGGAGTGGAGGTATGGAAGTGGAGGTAAAACAGAGAGTGTGTGAAGGAAGGAAGGTTTTCGGAGCAATGGGAAGTATGTGGAAGACGAGAAATCTCGGAGTGAAAGTAAAAAGTGCACTGTATCAAGGAATTGTTGTGCCAACAGTGATGTATGGGGCTGAGACATGGGCTCTGAAGGGAAAAGAGGGCTGGATGTGATGGAGATGAGCTGCTTGAGGAGTATGTGTGGAGTTACTCGTAGAGACAGATTGAGGAATGAAGAGATACGTAGGAGAGTGGGGCAGCAGGAACATTTGTCAGCCAGAGTGGACAGAAGGGTGCTGAGCTGGTATGGTCATGTTGAACGAATGGGAGATGAAAGGCTTACAAAGAGAATATGTGAGTCAGGTACAAGGGGAGATAGAAGGGCAGGAAGACCCCCATTGAGATGGAGAGACTGTGTAAGAAAGGCTTTGGATGATAGAGGAATGACTATAGATCAGGCAGGGGAAGTGGTGGTGGACAGGAGTGAATGGAGAATGCTTGTGAATAGTTGAGTGAACACGTGGTCATTTGGAGTAAGGGGTCGGGCGCAAGTTGGACTAGATAATAGTCCATCAGGCGCCTGGCCCGGGGAGACGATTAATATGAAGGGGTGTGCCTGGAAGTGTGGTGGGAGGGCTTGTGGCTTTGGCTCCGCTGCATGTCTGCCTGCCGAGATCGGAACCTCTCCGGGTGGTCGGGGGCCGGGGGAGTGCTGGAGCGACCTTGGTGACCCTGGTCTCTGGGTCTTCTCCTGGGTGACCTGGATGTGTGTGAGTTTGTGCTTTTTATCTGTGTTTATTTTGTTGTTTTTATGTTGTTGTGTTCCCTGTTTTGCTCTGTCTTGAGTCGGCTACCCCCAAAATGGGGATTGGGCCTGAGCATATAGATAGATAGTAGATAGATGGTAATATCTAAAAAATCATATCTAAGTGCATTATTATGAACTTTATATAGATATATATCATATGGATATATCATATACATGATGTTAGTAAGATGTTACTAACGCACTTTTAAAGTTATGTGTCACATTTTTATTTTTAAGAAGCACAAATTTCTTCTTTTGCTGGAAGTCCTTCTTTTTTCTCTCTATATTGTTTTACTTCTCTTCTATTAACGTCTTTCCTGTTCTCCTTATTAACATTATGTAGATGGTTTCCTTTGATCTTCCCTCAAGAGGAGATGGTTCACTTTTTATGCATGTTTCATGACTAGTTTCCTTAGATATCAATTAAAAACATCCATTAGATCCCCTTCTAGATATTAATTTGTACACGGTAGAAAGGCCAAGGCATCTTAACTTACTATATCGTTCGCCAAAAAAATCGACACCAAATAGCATGAATCTAAATATTTACGAATATGGCGAAAGTCTAAAAAAAATCGACTAACTAATGGGGCGATCTAACATCTGACTAATGGGCTACATTGAGAAGTGGTCCAGAAAACGGCTTGTAAATAGGCTTCCATGATTTATTTCTCTTCTAAAGACTATGGTTGTTGTACCTGGTCCTTACATTCTTCCACGCAACAAACACAATAAGATTTAATATCCCTCCATTGCTTGAAAGGTCACAGTTTATTCCCTCCCAAATCTGTAATACTTTTATTCAATATGTCCTACGTCTATAATACTGTATATGACTGAATCTGTGTGTTATCATATATCTATATATCTATATCTATATCTATCTATCTATATATATATATAATATATATAAATAAATATATATACAATAGTATATATCACAAATACCTGAGCCACTAGTTTCTAATCTCTCAGTGGGGTTAACCGCCCAGTCAGATAGCCACTTTAATCAACTCACCACGATTTTGATTAAAGCGTGGCTATCGTCCTGACGGTCGCGGTTAAATGAGAGATTAGAAACATATATATATATATATATATTATATATATGTATATATATATATATATTATATTATATATACAGATATATATATACTTCATTGTTTATTCATATACTCTTTCAGCGCAGGCGATTTTCATCTTTCTGCTACCAGATGATCAGCTTGATCTACCTCTAGGATAGGGTTAATAATTG
>CM064576.1:22813636-22898773 GCA_032716605.1 Paralithodes platypus | reverse complement strand
GGGATATTTCTTTTCGAAGCTTAGAGGAGGTCTAGGAAGGAAGCTAGGTAATAATAGATTAATATTTAAACAAGTAAACAATAATCTGCCCTTAAGGCCAGTGTCTCCTAATGATCGCAAAGTCTGTGTATCTATGTAACTATGAAAGTTATCTATATCTCCCCTCTCTCTCTCTCTCTCTCTCTCTCTCTCTCTCATCTATGTAACTCTATGAAGATTAACGATATCCCCTGCTTCCCCATCTAGATCCAAATAGGCTATCATCACAATACCATACCTCCCCACCCACACCACCCCCCCCCTTCTCTCTCTCTTCTCTACTTCATCTATGTACCTCTATGAAGATTAACGATATCCCCTGCTTAACCCATCTAAGATCCAAATGGCTATCCATCACAATACCCTCCCTCCCCCACCACCCCACCCACCCCCCCACCCCCCCCCCGCCCCCCACCCCCCCCCCTCACCCCCCCCCCCCCCCCCCCACCCCCCCCCCCCCCCCACCCCCCCCCCCCCACCCCCCCCCCCCCCCCCCCTCCCCCACACCCCTCAACCCCCCCCCCCACCCACCCCCCCCCCCCCCCCCCCCCCCCCCTAGGTACCCCTAGGAAGGTTAACGATATCCCTGCTTCGCCATTGAGTATCGCAGAGGAAGAGAGTTGTCATCACAATACGCTCATAGTACATAAACACCCCCGCACCCCCCCCCACCGCCCCTCCGCCCCCTCCCCCTCGCCCCCAGCACCCCCCCCCCCCCCCCCCCCCCCCCCCCCCCCCCTCCCCCCCCCCCCCCCCCCTCACTCTCTCCTCTCTCTCTCTCTCTCTCCTCTCTCTCTCTCTCTCTCTCTCTCTCTCTCTCTCTCTCTCTCTCTCTCTCTCTCTCTCTCTCTCTCTCTCTCTCTCTCTCTCTCTCTCTCTCTCTCTCTCTCTCATATATGTAACTCTATGAAGGTTAACGATATCCCCTGCTTCCCCATCTAGATTCAAATAGGCTATCACCACAATACCCCCCCCCCCTGTCTCTCTCTCTCTCTCATCTTAAACTATATCCCCTATCTACTCACCTACTCATTTAGATCCAAATAGGTTGTCATCGCAATCCCCCCTCACATTAAATAATTGTTTTCTCTCTCTCTCTCTCTCTCTCTCTCTCTCTCTCTCTCTCTCTCTCAAAAAGGATTCAGTGAACACCAAACATGCATTCCTATATTCACAAAGTACTCCTTAAAATGTGGATGGCATGTGACGCTTTTTGACAGCCTATTCCGGCAATCATTAGACGATTTTATTCAGTTTATGAAGAACTTGTGATAGCCAGAGTTCATTGAGATAGTTTTTACCCCTTTGATTCTTCGAGATCCATCCTAAAATGCATAAAATCGTCTATGGATAGCCAGGAATAGAGACATCAAGACCTTCTATTGCTAGTTCCATGTGGCCCTTGGCAAACTGAGTATCCTAGGTTCGAGTCCTTGGAGTACCACATGTATTCATTACTTTCATTGATTTCACTAGTTAGGTTTGTTTGTAAATTAATTGGTGGGTTGTTGAACACAAATATGAATACCGGAGGTTCTAAGGGGGTGTTTTTCTGGACCCCCTTCTCCCCTCCCTTATGTTTAGCCCCATTGGTTTTGATATTTTTAGACGTTCGCCTCATCAGCTTAGTAATTTTAAGACCTTTCGCCTCAATTTTAAGACTTTTCGTGCCATTTAGGTGTAAAAAAAATTCCGGGAGAGCGATAGCGGTCTTGCAATTTAGCGATGCGTGTTGTTAAAGCACATCCCGAACTGCCAGAGCTTTGGGGGTACTGTATAGCAATGACCTTTGCCCTATTTGGTCTGAGGGGGTCTTGTTGGACTTCCCCTGTTTCGCTCCATTGTATTCGGAGTTTAAGACGATTCACCAAAAGTATTTGGCGATAATAACACACTTCACCCCATTCAAGTGTCGATTTTTTTCTGGGCGAGTGATGACAAGCCTGAAACTTACATGAAATCGGCCTTTGGTCGGGACATTTTTCTATCGAAAAATACACATACAGTATTTAGTTTTAAGGGGTTCTGGGTGGGCAATTTTTAGTTTGAAGGATGTCTGAGAAGGCACATTGTTCGAAAATGGCAAAAGCAAGCAAAAACCTTAAATAATCTATCTATCTATTGAGGATTACCATACACAAAATGCCCCCAAGCGGACCCATACACCGTGAGGACAACCCATGCCATGTTACTGAAGGACTTACATGATTGACCCCTCAACCCAGGCCCCTTAAATTCTAATTAATCAAATATCATAATGACCCACAAGACGTCGGATCAGATAGTCTTAACCATGTCCGTATTCGATGACGAGTTTCCTCATCCTATTCTGGCTATCATTTGACGACTTCATACAGCTTAGGAAGGTTATCTATAGGAATCTAAGAAATCAAGAGTAAGTTAACCCCATCTGCATAATGACGTAATGTTAATCATATTCTGGGTCCCATTCGACTATTTTCTTAAGCATACAATCTACTTCTTGGTCTCAAAAGGGTAAATACGATCTAGGTCAACCTTCTGAATAACATAGGTCCTTCTTAAACTGCATACAATCGTCCAATCCTACCCAAAACCAAAGTTAAAAAGGCGTCATTGTGCTGAAGGGGTTAATAGTGCCTCAGACGCCCACAGATCTTTCCTAAACTGAATACAATCGTCTAATGATAGGCAAAATAAACGGCTAAAACGCGTCCTAATCCTCAAGGAGCTAATTAAGTTTCCCAAGTAGTGTGTTGAAGTAGAGAAGATAATTCGTAAAATATTGAGCTATTTAATGGGAGATGGGTCGGTTTCCTAGACCCCTTTCTTCCTCGTGTTTAGCCCCATTAGTTTTGAGATTTTAAGACGTTCGGCCCATTAGTTTGACAATTCTAACACCTTTCGCCCCATTTCGTTGTTAATTTTTAGAACTTTCGTGCCATTTAGGTGTCGATTTTTTCCTGGCGAGCGATAGCCACCCTGTAATTTAAAGAGGGACCGGCTTTCGGCCGGTACATTTTTCTACCGAAAAAATGTACAAATATATCTTGAAGGGGGGTCTAGGGTTTGTCTTGAAGGGGGGTCTAGGGTTTGTCTTGAAGGGGGGTCTAGGGTTTGTCTTGAAGGGGGGTCTAGGGTTTGTCTTGAAGGGGGGTCTAGGGTTTGTTTTCTAAGCTTGATGGAGGGCTAGCTAGGACACTGAAATATATATGAATAAATTAATTAATAGATCAAAAAAAAAACAGCCCCTGTTCCCTTAATATAAATAGTGTGTTCTGACGGTAAAGAAGCCCGTAATATGACCATTACTGTAAGTTATTGCGTACATCTTATCTCCAGCACTCTGAACGTATAGCACAATTAGAACAGGGACAAGGACACTTGCTTTAGCGATTACGAGAGTAGACTAAATAAAACATTAGAAGGTTCCAGGACTCTTTTGTTTGGATACTCAGAGACTTCGAGGCTTACTCATTGTCGTTCTAACATTCTAATATATTTGATAAAGTGGAACGTAATATAATAATTAGCTTCTACTATCAATTTTCCGGGTGGATTGGACTCGTTAACCTTGGTCGGCAATCCAGCTAAGGGAGACAACCTTATAAAACTCCGGGTGGATGAGACTCGTCAACCTTGGTCGGCAACGTGTCTAGGGGAGTAAACCTTACACAAATCCGTACTGGTTACCTAAGGGTAAAGCAGGTTAGTGGATGGATTAGCCGCACACCACTGTAGAAAAATAGTACTAAATAGATACATAGAAGGCCTCAAAGTCGGACGGACCCTAAGTTGAGTGGTCAATCCTAAACTGGCACGGGTTGTCCTTCTCACAGGGGATAGTTCCGTTTGGAGGCATTTTGTGTATGGTCACCCTCATATAGGGGAGTAAGGCGTCCGGCAATAGATAGTTAGATAGATAGATCAGTAGAACACAAGCATGGGTGAAGCTTAACAACGAAATTGATTAACACTAGCAACCCATTTGACATAATGATATTGTACTTGGAATACCCCTCCAACGGAGGTTGTAAACCCGTTCAGCACCAGTTACGTCCTCTTCATTTTACAGGCAACTATTAGACGATTTTATTTAGTTTAACAGGGGCCTCCAGCAATTTAGTTTAACAGGGGCCTCCAGCAATTTACAGTCTTCGTTCTATCTCACTTAACCTCCTTTACTACCACATATCCTTCTTAAGCTGCACAAAATCGTCTAAATATAGCTAGAATGAAATAGAAAAGACGTAGCCGCTACAGAAGGGGATACATTACGTAATAAAGTATATATAACCATTTTGGATGAGGGAATTGTATTATCAAAATCTCTCCTTTATTCACTTGTAGCATGTCCCAAGACCGAATTGCAAGGTCTTTGAGATACTAAACTGTCCTTGTAACTGCTCGAAACTCTCTACTTTATATTTTTAACTCTTTCGCATTTGTGTCCTTCCATTTCATACCAGCCATTATGCTCTCTCTCTCTCTCTCTCTCTCTCTCTCTCTCTCTCTCTCTCTCTCTCTCTCTCTCTCTCTCTCTCTCTCTCTCTCTCTCTCTCTCTCTCTCTCTCTCTCTCTCTCTCTCTCTCTCTCTCTCTCTCTCTCTCTCTCTCGACTTATGTATCAGACCCCGCTACCCGTCGCTCGCTCTCGCTCTAGCTCTCGCTCTAGCTCTCGCTCTAGCTCTCGCTCTAGCTCTCGCTCTAGCTCTCGCTCTAGCTCTCGCTCTAGCTCTAGCTCTCGCTCTCGCTCTAGCTCTCGCTCTAGCTCTCGCTCTCGCTCTCGCTCTAGATCTCGCTCTAGATCTCCCTCTCCCTCCCCCTCTCCATCCTCCTCCTCCTCCTCCCCCTCCCCCTCTCCCCCTCTCCCCCTCTCTCTCTCTCTCTCTTTCATCACAAATGTCATCACGTACAGTATGGTCAACGAGTGGAACAAGTTACCGGGAAAGGTGGTAGAGAGCAATACAATTGACGCATTCAAAAGAAGACTTAGATATTTATTTCGAGGATGCTGGAGTACTAATGAAAGAAAAAGAAAAACCCCTCTCCTTTAAGTATCTGTACTGGGTACTTTAACAAATTATGTTAAGGGAAAGAAGGGGGAAAAACGACCCATCTCCCCTTAAGTTTCTGTAGTATAGCAGTCAGAATGGCTGCGTTTAAAATACACGACTCTTGCCTTGCGCGGGAAGTCCAGGGTTCGCAACTCCAGGGGTGCCTAAAAGGTTTATTGGTCCAAGGGCATGGACTTTTGCACTATTCACAGCAATAGCGGACATTCAAGGCGGGGTAGACCATTGTTGCATATACACAAGTATATGCTAGCACCTGGAGCGCGTTCAAGAGCACTAATTTTAGCGCCCGGTTGGCGCTACAGGCTTACTGAACGACATTGGGCGCGCATACGGTTGCTTACGGTTGCTCATCCAGCGCACAACCTTTTGAGGAGTGACGCCGTGAGACGCACAGACAATACATCTTTAGAATTCGTCTTTAGCGCTAGCAGACGAATTATTCTCGACCATATGCACATACAATCACTTAAAAACATCGACTATTCATATTAGTATGTGTTATTATTTACTTTAAACAAATTATATTAAATTTTCGATCAAAATATTGACACAAATATACATCTTTATGTTTCGATAGGAGGCGTAGAGGATCCGCATGTATTGAAGTGGCGGACGAAAATAACATATGACTTTTTTTATGAACGAATTTGCTTTCTTTCATATATACTTTATTGTAGAATGTAATAATAAAAAATATGGTTACTAATAAATATTAATATGTATTTTAGGCCAATGAGACGCTATAATTTAATAGCCTAGCATGCTTTAGGCCTAATTACTTATGGATATTACAGGATAAATATCCTAGTAGTTGATTAGATGTAAAGAACGGTCATTGTCGTTGTTTAGAGCGTCTAGTGAAGACGCTGGTATAAACGTAACCATGGCAACCACCCTGTTTGTTTACGTAGTGCAGAAGAGGCTCGAAATCGTTCAATAGGGCCCAATTCGCGCTACAGAAACTGTAGCGTCTGAAGTCTTGCTCTTGAACGCGCCCCTGGTCAGCATGGGTCAAGCTGGTTACATTGGTTGCAGAATACACTCACATCCATTCCAACAGTACGATAAACACACTACACACAACATTATGGAGCTGATTTGGTTACGCTCTCGAGGATCAAAGTAGATACTACACATTAGTTGTCCACATCTTTACTATTAAAGTGGTGGGTGAGGAGAGAGCTATTCTGTGTTGTTGTCTTTCACTACAATCAACTATGTTTCTAACTATTATGTATTTAAGTCCGAACTGCTTAGCAGGGAATGCAAGGTTTGTGCACCCACTCACTCACTCACACACTGTCTATCTGTTTCTCTCCCCCTCTCTTGCCCCCTTCTCTCTCTCTCGCTCTCGCTCTCGCTCTCTCTCTCTCTCCATTATAACCATCAGCAGCAAATGGAAAGAAAGGATTTATTGGCCATAGTGAGCGAGAGGGGGCAGGAAATGGCCAGGTGGTGACGATTGTGTGGGAGTGAGAGAGAGAGGGGAGAGTGTGTGTGTGTCTGCGCGTGTATGTGTCTGCGCATGTGTGTGTCTGCGAATGTGTGTCTGTGCGTGTATGTCTGCGAATGTGTGTGTCTGTGCGTGTGTGTGTGTCTGTGCGTGTGGGTGTGTCTGTGCGTGTGGGTGTGTCTGTGCGTGTGTGTGTGTGTCTGTGCGTGTGTGTGTGTGTCTGTGCGTGTGTGTGTGTCTGTGCGTGTGTGTGTCTGTGCGTGTGTGTGTCTGTGCGTGTGTGTGTCTGTGCGTGTGTGTGTCTCTGTGTGTGTGTGAGATGGTGGAAAAATGTTGCTACTTAGAAGATCCCATATCTGCAGGCAATGGGGCCGAGGCCATTATCGCCCGAGTTTGATGAGGCTGGGGAAAGTTCTGAGAACTGTTGCCACTATTTACCATTAGAAGACTCCCTCTCACCTTGAAGGGAAAGGTGTATGCTGGTTAGGTATCAAGAGTATCAGTGATAAGATTTGTACCAGCAGGCTTGGATGGTTTGGACATGACGTGGAGAGGAGGGGTGAACTAAGGTGGGTGAAAAGATGCAAGTCCATGAACATGTAAGGAGCTGCACCAAGGGGCAGAACTAGAAAGACATGGGATCAGACTTTACGGTCTGATCTTGAATTGGAAATCTGACAAGTGAGACAGATCTGAACAGGGTTGCCTGGAGCGCCGCAAGAGATAAGCGGATAGACAGACAGGCATACAGACAAGCAAACCAGAAACAAACAAAGACAGACAAGTAAAACAAACCGGAGATTAACAGACAGACAAGCAAAACAAACCGGAGATTAACAGACAGAAAAATAAACAAGATATTAACAGACAGACAAATAAACAAGATTAACAGACAGACAATAATAAACAAGATTAACAGACATACAAGCAAAACAACTCTGAGATTAACAGACAAACACATAAACAATATATTAACAGACAGACAAATAAACAAGATTAACAGACAGACAAGCAAACAGGAGATTAATAGACAGACATACAGACAAGCAAACAGGATATTAACAGACAGACAAAAGATTAAATGACAGACAGACAGAGAAGGCAAAACTGAGTGGGGGTCGTTGTCAACAGTTGGCAGAATACTTGAAGACATTATTTGCCTTCCTATTGTCTTAATGTAGCTAGCTCTCTCTCTCTCTCTCTCTCTCTCTCTCTATTCCTATTGTCTTAATCTAGCTAGCTCTCTCTCTCTCTCTCTCTCTCTCTAAGACACAGAGCTATAATATGAGAAAATGAAGAAGACAGAGACAGAAGACACACAAAAAGAAAAATTGAGGAAGTGACAGAGAGAGAGAGAGAGAGAGAGAGAAAGAGAGAGAGCTACATATAGATACACAGACCACACAGACCTCGCGTGGTCTGTGTATCTATATGTAGCTAGCTCTCTCTCTCTCTCTCTCTCTCTCTCTCTCTCTCTCTCTCTCTCTCTCTCTCTCTCTCTCTCTCTCTCTCTCTCTCTCACTTCCTCAATTTTTCTGTTTATGTGTCTTCTGTCTGTCTGCTTCATTTTCTCATATTATAGCTCTGTGTCTTAGAGAGAGAGAGAGAGAGAGAGAGAGAGAGAGAGAGAGAGAGAGAGAGAGAGAGAGAGAGAGAGAGAGAGAGATAGGACAAAAGCGAGTGTAGGTCATTGTCAACAATTGGGATAAAACTTGAAGGCATTATTTTCCTTCCTCCCTGCAAGTCCTATTGTCTTAATCTAGCTCTGCTCCCCCCACCCCCCTCTTTGTCTCTCTCATTATATATATATATATATATATATATATATATATATATATATATATACTGTATATATATATATATATATATATATATGGTCAAATGTTTAATAATTATTTGCAGATCAATTTAGAAAACTAGAATAATATATATATATCAGTAGACTTGACAATAAGCTAAGGAATTTAAAATAAATATGATATAATACATTAATGGAAATAGAGTGTACCCGTGCTAGGATCAAGACAACAACACTATCACTGCAAGCCAAACATTATAATACTCTAGAGCGACAGGTACGAAAACAATACATTTTCGAGGCGCACAATATTCTCCCTTCAGGGGGTAGTGCTTGGTTTTTGGTCTATATAAATTATTTATTAATATGTTTTTTAGTTTCCTCGCTAGACCCCAATCAAGCTTAGAAAAATACCCCCTTTCAAGATATATTTGTAAATTTTTCGGTAGAAAAATGTACCGGCCGAAGGCCGCTTCCTTCTCAAATTAGAGGCTTGCTATCGCTCGCCAGGAAAAATCGACACCTAAAAGGCACGAAAGGTCTTAATATTGACCCCAAAATGAGGCGAAAGTTCTCAAAATCGCCAAACTAACGGAACGAACGTCTTAAAACCTCAAAACTAATATGCTAAACATGAGGGTGAAGGGGGTCCATAAAAAGCGAGTACTACCCCCTTAAGACCGAAAATTATGGAGGAAAGAAATTACACATGTTTACATAATATGAATCTTTATCGAGCTTATGCATATTTGGCGCGCTATTTGAATTTACATGTATATTATGTTTCTGGCGGTGTCAACAATGCCGTGTGTGGTGGGTAATAGGGTGCTGGCGCTCTCTCTCTCTCTCTCTCTCTCTCTCTCTCTCTCTCTCTCTCTCTCATCTAATGGCCCCCGCATTCACATTTTATTCCACTATTTTGTTCCTCTCGCTTACCCCGTTTTCTACCGTTCTCCCCTTCTCTGGTTCATTCTCTTGACGGGAGTGTTTTTTCTTTTCTTTTCTGGACCCCTTCTCCTTCTTGTTTAGCCCTATTTCTTTGTCTATAATATTAAGACTTGTCGGGCCATTTAGGAGTTAATTTTCTTCCTGGCGAATCCTGGCGAGCGATAGCACGCCAGTAATTTGGTAGGAATCGGCCTTCGGCCAGAACATTTGTGTACCGAAAAATGTACAAATTTATCTCGGAGGGGGTCTTGAGTTTTTTTTTTAAAGCTTGGTAGAGGTCTAGGAAGCAAACTAAGAACACATAAATAAATACATACCCTAATAATAAAAAATAAATAATATAATATTCACCCCTTAAAATTCCCCGATTTTTCCGTCCTCTCTTTTTCGGATTATTCTATTTTGCTTCCCCGTTTTCTATTGTTCTCCCTTATCTGGTTTATTCCATTTTCTTTCCCCGTTTTCTATTGTTTTCCATTATCTGGTTTATTACATTAAGTTCTCCGTTTTCTATCGTTCTCCTATTTTTTATTTATTCTATTTTGTTTCCCCGTTTTCTACCGTTCTCCCTATTCTGGTTTATTCTATTATATTTCCCCGTTTTCTACCGTTCTCCCTATTCTGGTTTATTCTATTCCGTTTCCCCGTTTTCTTCCGTTCTCCCTTTTCTGGTTTATTCTATTCTGTTCCCCGTTTTCTATCATTTCTCTCTCTCTCTCTCTCTCTCTCTCTGTCCTATTCCCAGCTATCCCCGACCAGACAGACTCCTTATTATATAGCTCAATAAGTCTTGTTCCGAGTCCACTTCTTATCTCTCTCTCTCTCTCTCTCTCTCTCTCTCTCTCTCTCTCTCTCTCTCTCTCTCTCTCTCTCTCTCTCTCTCTCTATTAAAAAAAGGCAGCAAATCCCTACCCAATAACTATCGTCCAATTAGCTTAACCTCAATTGTATGTAAAATGCTAGAAACTGTCATACGAGACAGACTCGTAAATCACTTAGAGGAAAATAACATACTTAAAGATACTCAACACGCCTTTCGTAAAAAACGTTCCTGTTTAACAAACCTCTTAGACTTCTTCCACGATATCCTCAACCTCTACGATGAGAGTAAAGCTGTAGATATTATATACCTTGATTTTCAAAAGGCCTTTGACAAAGTCCCCACAAACGTTTACTGCTAAAACTAAAAGCGCATGGAATACAAGACGGTGTGTTGAAATGGATAGAAAATTGGCTCAGCGACAGAAAGCAAAGAGTAGTCATAAACGGTAAGGCATCAAAATGGACCAATGTAAGTAGCGGGGTACCCCAGGGATCGGTACTAGGACCAATTCTCTTTCTAATTTACATCAACGACATAGATGAGGGTCTCACCTGTACAATCTCAAAATTTGCTGACGATACAAAAATTGCAAATAGCGTACTCTCGAAAAAAACAAGTTGACGATATGCAACACAATCTAGATAAATTGTCATGTTGGGCCCAAATTTGGCAAATATGAGTTTCAATGCGGATAAATGTAAAGTACTACATATCGGATACCTACAATGAGGAAAGCAAACTATTCGATGAATGGCACTCAGCTTAAGAATGTAAACAGAGAAACCGATCTGGGAGTAACAATATCGAGTAACCTAAAAACCGAGTCAACAATGTTCAGAAGTTTTAAGAAGGCAAACAAAATAATTGGCTTTATAGGCAGGTCATTTGAGCATAAATCCAAAGAAGTTATCCTAACCCTTTACAATTCCTTAGTCCGCCCTCTTCTGGAATACTGCGTTCAATCCTGGTGCCCTTATTACCAAAAAGATATAAACAAGCTAGAACGAGTTCAACGTAGAGTTACCAAAATGATACCTAGCCTAAAGAACAAACCATACGAAGAGCGTCTTAGAGAATTAAATCTATTTCCTTTGACCCAGCGCAGATTAAGAGGCGACTTAATTCAAGTGTTCAAAATCATCAAAGGCATCGACAATATGAACTGTAGTAAGTACTTCACTATCGACCAATCTTAATTACACGCGGGGGAAACGGTTGCAAAATTATTGGTAAATCTTTTAACTCGCACGAATCTAAGAATTTCTTCTTCAATCGAGTTGTCAACTTGTGGAATGGGCTTCCCCGAAAACGTTATAGACTGCATCACCGTTGATTCATTTAAACTCCGCCCTAGACAAATATCTCGCATCAAACCCGCGACTGACTGCGTTTGTAAATGAATAACTTTATTTTATCCCCCCCTCAGTTACTAACCCATCTGTCCCCTACTAACTTCCTAATCCTGCCACGGACATTAGTTCCAGGGCAGTAATTCCCTTTCCAATGTTCCCTTACCCACTCTAAACCACTGTTTGGACACTTGATCCTCAGTGTTTTGGAGGACAAGCAACCTAGAAGGGTCACTGGATCTGTTGTTGCTTGATTTCCTTTGTACTCCTTTGTACTTTGTACTCTCTCTCTCTCTCTCTCTCTCTCTCTCTCTCTCTCTCGATCTCTCGATCTCTCTCTCTCGATCTCTCTCTCGATCTCTCGATCTCTCGATCTCTCTCTCTCTCTCTCTCTCTCTCTCTCGATCTCTCTCCCCCCCCCCCCCCCGACCAGACAGACTCCTTATAGCTCAATAAGTCTTGTTCCGAGTCCACCTCTTATCTCTCTCTCTCTCTCTTGCTCACAGTCTCTCTCTCTCTCTCTCTCTCTGTATATAGATTGATAGATAGATGGCTAGAGAGATATGACATTAAGTTCCTAACTCTCTCTAACAGACAATTATTATACACACCATTCATGCATTACTCCTTCTCATTATTATACACACCATTCATGCATTACTCCTCATTATTATACACACCATTCATGCATTACTCCTTCTCATTATTATACACATCATTCATGCATTACTCCTTCTCATTATTATACACATCATTCATGCATTACTCCTCATTATTATACACACCATTCATGCATTACTCCTTCTCATTATTATACACACCATTCATGCATTACTCCTCATTCAATAACACAAACCCCTGCCCTCATCCGCTTTCTCCACTCACTCTCACTCTCTTTCTCTTATATATATATATATAATTATATATCTGCTTTGTCAAAACATGCGTAATTATAGCTGCTCATTATTCAGTAGTGGTGAAAGAGTACACCACGTGTTCAATTTTGAGCCGACGCAAATTGTTCAACAACCTAAGCATCATTCATCGACTGCAGGTTGCTATTTGTATTGTTTAAACCCTTTCAGCATACAACGACACATGTCTTTATTAGAGTGTGGATCGTATTAGAGTGTGGATCGTATTAGAGTGTGGATCGTATTAGAGTGTGGATCGTATTAGAGTGTGGATCGTATTAGAGTGTGGATCGTATTAGAGTATAATTAGACGTATAATTAGTATGCAACTTCAAAATAACTAGTGGGGATAATAAAGGTAAATACCACCTCAAGTAACCCTCACAATCCCACATATCCTTCCTAACTTGAATACAATCGTTCAGTCATAACCAAAATAACAAATAGAAACCAACAAATGGAGCGAACGTCTAAAAATCTCATAACTAATGGGGCTAAACATGAAGGAGAAGGGGGTCCAGAAAAAATAAACATAATCGCTGTTCACTGGCAAGATAATTACATAGTGTGTCCTCTACTTGTTTACGTAATTGTACGTAACCCTTTCAAGATAAGAAAACATATTTATTAGATTTGTTGTGGCAATTATTGAACGATTTTTCAGATTAGGAAGGGTATGTGGAAGTCTGAAGGTTAATTGTGATAGTATTTACCTTCATAATTCCCATTGGTCCTTCCTAAGCTGTATACAATAGTCTTACTGATAGCCAGAACAGACTGTCGAAATGCGTTATGATCTTCTAAGGGTTAAATAATTTAGGTTGTTCCACTTCCAGGGATATTTTTAGTATTAATTATACAGGGGACAAACACACACTCTCGCGCTCTCTCTCTCTCTCTCCCACTCTCTCTCTCTCCCACTCTCTCTCTCTCCCACTCCCTCTCTCTCTCTCTCTCACTCTCTCTCTCTCACTCTCTCTCTCTCTCTCTCAGTGATCTAGAGACGAGGGATCAAAGGTTCAGGACCAAAGTTAGGGAAAGTTAGGAGGTGAGGGAGGAGGAGAGGAAAAGGGGAGGAGGAGGAAGGGAGTTGGGGAGGAGGAAGGGGAGAGGAAGGGAGGAGGAAGGGGGGGGAGGAGAAATGGAGGAGGGAGGAGGAATGGAGGAGGAAGGGGGGGGGAGGCGCAGGAGGAGGAGGAGAAAAGAGAAGGAGAGGGAGGAAGAATGAAGATATAATAATAATAATAATAATAATAATAAAAAACAAAATTTTCACAGCCACTCATTTTCTTTGGTCGGAGCCTCAATGAACTAACCGTATTGGTATTCCAAAGACGTTTCGGGACAAGGGGTCGAACCAGAGACCTTTAATTACCTTTCTTTTTCGTCATCTTTACTAAGCATACAGAGATAAATATAGGCTTTACAATTATCATTATATCCTCGGAAGTGATAAAATGACCAAAACAATGCTAATTCATGTAAGTTTGTCTATATTATTTCTCACATTAGGATTCACAGTTCATATTATTTCTCACATTAGGATTCACAGTTCATATTATTTCTCACATTAGGATTCACAGTTCATATTATTTCTCACATTAGGATTCACAGTTCATATTATTTCTCACATTAGGATTCACAGTTCATATTATTTCTCACATTAGGATTCACAGTTCATATTATTTCTCACATTAGGATTCACAGTTCATATTA
This sequence comes from Paralithodes platypus, assembly GCA_032716605.1. NCBI lineage: Eukaryota > Metazoa > Arthropoda > Malacostraca > Decapoda > Lithodidae > Paralithodes > Paralithodes platypus. The sequence goes on along the minus strand of CM064576.1, from coordinate 22,884,677 downwards.
TTTCTCACATTAGGATTCACAGTTCATATTATTTCTCACATTAGGATTCACAGTTCATATTATTTCTCACATTAGGATTCACAGTTCATATTATTTCTCACATTAGGATTCACAGTTCATATTATTCTCACATTAGGATTCACAGTTCATATTATTTCTCACATTAGGATTCACAGTTCATATTATTTCTCACATTAGGATTCACAGTTCATATTATTTCTCACATTAGGATTCACAGTTCATATTATTTCTCACATTAGGATTCACAGTTCATATTATTTCTCACATAAGGATTCACAGTTCATATTATTTCTCACATTAGGATTCACAGTTCATATTATTTCTCACATTAGGATTCACAGTTCATATTATTTCTCACATAAGGATTCACAGTTCATATTATTTCTCACATTAGGATTCACAGTTCATATTATTTCTCACATTAGGATTCACAGTTCATATTATTTCTCACATTAGGATTCACAGTTCATATTATTTCTCACATTAGGATTCACAGTTCATATTATTTCTCACATTAGGATTCACAGTTCATATTATTTCTCACATTAGGATTCACAGTTCATATTATTTCTCACATTAGGATTCACAGTTCATATTATTTCTCACATTAGGATTCACAGTTCATATTATTTCTCACATTAGGATTCACAGTTCATATTATTTCTCACATTAGGATTCACAGTTCATATTATTTCTCACATTAGGATTCACAGTTCATATTATTTCTCACATTAGGATTCACAGTTTCATATTATTTCTCACATTAGGATTCACAGTTCATATTATTTCTCACATTAGGATTCACAGTTCATATTATTTCTCACATTAGGATTCACAGTTCATAATATATCCTCGGAAGAGATACAATGACCAAAACCATGGTAATGCATGTAAATTTGTCGATATTCTCATAATAATTCCAATCTTAAAATAAAACGGTCCTGATTTGACATCCAATTTCGGAACCGCGCTATCCTCGAACAAGCAACCTTTTCGTTTGTGTTTTGTTTAATATTCTGGCTACAATTTAATTAGTTTATGCAGCCAGTGGAAGACCTCTAAGAATAAAAAAGCACGAAGCTCTATAATGTAATCATAAAACACCCACAGGTCCTTCCTAAACTTAGTAAAAATCGACAGTTGACAGCCATACTAAGTTGAAGAAGAGTCATCGTATTGAAATATTTTACGATTGTTCAAGTCTTAAGGGGAGATGGGCGTATATATAGTTTCATTTATGTATATTTTTCTGTTCGTGTCCTCCCTAGACCTCCATCAAGCTTAAAAATACACCCTACCAAGAGCCCCCCCCCCCCCTCCCCCCTCCCAAGATAGGCTACATGTGTACATTTTACGAAAGAAAATTCCTCATAATTTACAGGCTCGCTTTCGCTCGCCAGGAAAAAATAGACTCCTAATTGACAGGAAAAGTCTTAATATTGACAAAGAAATGGGGCGAAAGGTCTTAAAATCGCCAAACTAATGGGCTAAACGTGTTAACATCTGAAAACTAATGGGGATAAACATGAGGGAGAATAGGGACCAGAGAAAAAGACCCATCTCCCCTCAATTGGTGTGCATTGTTAATGACTGAAAAGGTCTATTGGTTGCGTTAGCGTTGGTTGAAAATGGTCTCCTGGTTAACCCTTTCAAGATCCAATACGCATTTATGTTCTGTTTTCTGTCTATTATTAGACGATTTTATTCAGATTAGGAAGGATATAGGGAAGTCGGAGGGTTATTTGAGCTAGTCTTTACCCTTATAATTTGGCACAGATCCTTCTTAAGCTATATAAAATCGTTCAATGATAGCCAGAATAAACTGTCAATATGCGTCACAATCTTCAAAGGGTTAAGTTGTTCGAGTAAGGGGGAGGTAATCGCTTTTTCTGTACCCCCTTCTTATTTAGGTTTACCATATTAGATTTCAGATTTTAAGACGTTCGTGTCATTAGTTTGGCGATTTTGAGACCTTTCGCCCCATTTCTTTGTTAACATGAAGACCTTTCGTGCCATTCATGTGTCAATGTTTTTCCTGGCGAGCAATAGCGAGCCAGAAATTTTAGAAGGGACCGGCCTTCGGCCGTGACATTTTTCTACCGAAAAATGTACAAATTCATCTTAGAATGAAGTCTGGGGGGTGTTTGATGGAGGTCTAGCGAGGAAACTGAAAAATATATTAATAAATATATACATAGACCAAAAAAGAAGCACTAACCCCTTACACTAATGTTGAAATGGTCTAACCCTTACCTTAACTCAGTACAATTAACCAAATAAAGTGTAGTAAATTTGGATTTCATTTGGGACAAGAAACAACAAATATATATAAATATCAATCGGAAATCAAGTTATAAAGGGAATGGAGAAAAATAGTTACAGTGTAATGCCTGTAACGGACTGAGAGAGAGAGAGAGAGAGAGAGAGAGAGAGAGAGAGAGAGAGAGAGAGAGAGAGAGAGAGCGAGAGCGAGAGAGAGAGAGAGAGACTTATAAAAGATGCAAATTTTGGCAGTAAAACGCGAGAAGTTAATCCATAAATCAGAAAATGACTGACTGACCAAAGGATGATAGAATTTTATAGATATGTTAGAAGATTGACAGATATATAAGGATATTCTTAATTATTCCTATTCTTATCAATTCCTGTTCTTAGTCTTACTCTAATTCTCATTCTTACTTATTCCCACTTATTTTCTTATGTATTTGTATTCTTATTCTTACATATTCCTATTATTATCAATATTTCAGTTCTTACTTATTCCTATTATATTCTTACTTATTCTTATTCTTAATTCTTCTTATGTTTACTTATTCCTTTATAATATTTTTACTTATTCTTAACTATCCCTATGAATATTCTTACTTATTCTTACTTAAACCTTGAATTATGACTTTTCGTTTTACCTAATAGGCGATTTCATTTGGCTCAGAATGAATTTCTGGGAGGTACGGTAGCAGGTTTAATTTCTGGGAGGTACGGTAGCAGGTTTAATTTCTGGGAGGTACGGTAGCAGGTTTAATTTCTGGGAGGTACGGTAGCAGGTTTAATTTCTGGGAGGTACGGTAGCAGGTTTAATTTCTGGGAGGTACGGTAGCAGGTTTAATTTCTGGGAGGTACGGTAGCAGGTTTAATTTCTGGGAGGTACGGTAGCAGGTTTAATTTCTGGGAGGTACGGTAGCAGGTTTAATTTCTGGAAGGTACGGTAGCAGGTTTAATTTCTGGAAGGTACGGTAGCAGGTTTAATTGGGAGGTACGGTAGCAGGTTTAATTTCTGGGAGGTACGGTAGCAGGTTTAATTTCTGGGAGGTACGGTAGCAGGTTTAATTTCTGGGAGGTACGGTAGTAGGTTTAATTTCTGGAAGGTACGGTAGCAGGTTTAATTTGGATAGTTTACTTTTACCTCATTCCTAGAGATCTTTGTTAAGCTGCATACAATCGCCTAATGATCACCAACATAAACAGGGAAACCGCGCCTTAGATACTAAAAGATATAAAGTAGTATGGGTGGGAGTGGCGGGGGGGGGGGGGGGGCCCAACATATACAGTAGAGCTATAACGTTAACTTATTCAATCAGATGACGCCTCTTCTGGTTTTGATCTAGTTGCTTCCAGAAGATTATATTCTGCTGAAGAAGGACGTGTCAGAGTTAAAGGGTTAATTCTCCCTATCAAGGATACACGAGGTCCAGTGTTGTCGAGGTGTAAGTAGGTGTAAGCAACCGAGAAACGATATGGGTCTTCTCGTTCATCAGGCACCCATTTTAAAATTAATTGCATCTCGATAATGTATTATTGTATTCTATAATCATGTGTTGGGCATATTATAATATGTAACTATATCCACTATCTATATTGTTTGGTAGTCAAATATATATCCATATGTGGAGGTTAAACATTCTCAAATGTCCGAATTATCGTATGTCAGTCACCCTCCTCTTCCCTACGAGAATAACCCAATTATAACTAATAATCTGTGTTTGCTATGGTTATCATTGACTTAAAGTTATAGTATGCAACTGCATTCAATACCTGGAATGTATGGTAAGCGTAGCAATGTCAACATACAGCATATTGTTCCTGTTTGGCTACTCAGCGTTGGCTATAGCCATTTAAATGTCCCGAGGGAGGGATAACAGCGACAATCTGCTGTAGCGGCCACATGCGCCATTGCCTTGGTAGGGAGAATTGAGATATATAGATTCGTAGACGTCCTATTTAAACTGAGCATAATCATCTGGCAGTAGTGTATAGTGTATGGAAATGCACACCAAATATTGTTGTCGATAAAACAACCATGCTCCCAATAATAGCTTATCTTTAACCTTTTCAGTATCAATGCCCATATTTCTATTGATATGACTCTCATTGGATTATTTAATTCAGGTTAGAAAAGACCTGTGAAAATCGAAACGATAAGATTGGAGTTTAGGGTTTGGTACCCCAAAATGAGAGCTCATTCTCTAAAGATTCAGCCAGAAAATGTTTTTAAGTTATAATGTATCTTATTGTATATTTTAGGGTTGGTTAAATATACAATTTCAATTTCAATTTCAGTTTTCACATGTTTTACTGTTAGATGGTTCTTCTTCATGAACACTATCACCAACATCACCGCCATCATCATCATCACCAACATCATCATCATCATCCCCACCACCATCATCACCACCATCATCACCACCACCATCATCATCACCACCTCCAACATTGTCATCAACAACACCATCACCACCTTCAACATCTTAACCACCACCTCCAACAGTGTCATCACTAACTACATCAACAATATACGTGCTATGAATATTATCACCTATATTCAATAACTATCTCCACAAAACCCTCTCACTATGTACTTAAATAATGTTAACGTGTATTGAAAGTCATCATTACTATTAGAAGTATGATCATCATATCACAAATGCCACCAAAATGAAGGAAATGGCAATTGCTGATTATATAACTGCTTGAGAGAGAGAGAGCGCGCGCGCGCGTGAGCGTGTGTGTGTGTGAGAGAGAGAGAAAGCGTGTGTGTTTGTGTGTGAGAGAGAGAGAGCGTGTGTGTGTGTGTGTGTGTGTGTGTGTGTGTGTGTGTGTGTGTGTGTGTGTGTGTGTGTGTGTGAGAGAAAGAGAGAGCGCGCGAGAGCAGGAGCAGAGAGAGAGTTTCCAACCAATTCAACACAGCCATACACACATCAAGCGATCAAACCATAAACAACAACAAACCTACAACAAATAAACATCATCCCAAACAATCCCACTCGACTCTCATAACAAGCACACAACAAACACAATATACATTAAATAAATACATAAAAATAATATTCCATGGACGTCCGACGATTTGCAGAAAAAATATGGGACAACTTTTGGGCCATTTTTAACAATTGTATTTTCTGGACTATTGCGTCATATGGCATTTAAGGGGATGCACCCGCTTTTTTTCTCTCCTTTTCTATTTCTTTCTTTCTTTGGCTTGTATCCATTCGGCCCTATTGAGCCTGTTTTAAGACATTTATTCTCATCCAGGTGTAGCCAGCATTTTATGGAGAAATCCGGCTTCGCCGGAGAATTTTTTCTATCGAAACATGTACAAATGTATCCAGCTGTCTAACTCATTATCCAATATATGATGGCTCGCTATCGCTCGCCAGGTATAAATCGACACCTGGATGGGGATAAACTTCTTAAACAGTAGGCTGAATGGGGCCGAATGGATACAACCCAGAGAGAGAGGGAGAGAGAGAGAAAACAAAAACGAGGTAGGCTCCCTTAAACACTGTGGCCTTATATTTTGGGCCGCGTTAGTATGTGTTTATATTTCTGGATTTATGGCGGGGGTAACTAAGGGGGGGGGGGATTTGAGTTTTGTTTTATTCTAGCTAAAATTCAAGCTACACAGCTATTGAAATGAGTGTAGCGAGTAAAATGCATACAGTGAGTAATTATAAAACCTCCCTCTCTCTCATATACAGGTATATATATATATATATATATATATATATTATGTGTGTGTGTGTGTGTGTGTGTGTGTGTGTGTAGTAAGACTCGCTAGGAAAAAGGAAATATTGGAACACCAGGCTTTCGTTTATCCTCTCAAGACATCTTTAGGGTAATACATAACTTGATCACACGTATTTGTGATTTACCCTCCATATATATACTGTATATATATATATATATATATATATATATAAAGTCCACAAATACACACATATATACGCTTTATACTGTAATGTTTTAGCCCGGCCTGGATTCGAAACCGGGATCCTAGTATTTGGCAGATAGGCTTTTTCGTCAACTTGGTATGGCAACCTTGAACCGTATTTGATTACTTGATTGGCATTCGAATAAGAAGGGGATCAACAGTTTGCAGCAATAGAAAAAACAACAACACCGAGCTATTCATCCCCCTCCACACACACACACTGCTAAGCAATTTGAATATATTAAGAGACTGGATACATACAAAGAAAAATGGATTGGAAATTTGTATACAATATTGCACCAGGGATTATTGTGGATAATATGGAAATAGGAGAGGGAGAGAAAGAGAGAGAGAGCATAATTTATTCAGCTTGATGGAGGTCTAGGGAGCAACTTATAAACCTCTCATTAATGTATTATCTTTACAGGTGGGTCCGGGATCCAGGTGATGTGAGCTGCTTGTTACAGGTGAGGTGAGGTAAGGTGGGGTGGGTGGGTGAGTGAGTGAGTGAGTGAGTGAGTGAGTGAGAGAGAGAGAGAGAGAGAGAGAGAGAGAGAGAGAGAGAGAGAGAGAGAGAGAGAGAGAGAGAGAGAGAGAGAGAGAGAGAGAGAGAGAGAGAGAGAGAGAGAGCAAAGGGGTGGGGGAGGGGGTCTACGACACATAGGTCACACACCCTACCTATGCAATCATATAGGGAAATAAACTTAGTCATTAAATTTGTGGTCAGACCTGGGCCCAACATAAACATTACTTCACAAACATCCTTCCTAATCTAATAAAATCTTCTAATGATAGTCAAATATAAGGAAATAATGCATCATGATAACTGACCTTCATTGCGCCAAACAATCTGCAACGCGAGACACACTTCCTGGCTCGGGTCCGGCTGAAAGATAACGAAAAGACAAAACGTTATTATTTGTTTTACAGTGTGTGTGTGCGCGCGTGTGTGTGTGTGTGTGCGTGTATGTGTGTGTGTGTGCGCGTGTGTGTGTGTGCGCGTGTGTGTGTGTGCGCGTGTGTGTGTATGCTGATAGTTAATTGAATCTCTTAGCACCTGAGTTCTCGATTCTTAATGGAAACAATATATAATATGTTTTGCGTCATATTATTGCCAAGTTTTCATAAGTAGCAACATATTTCGTTACAAAATCTTAGTAATAGCCGAGTAACCCGGATGGCGAGATAGCAATTTACCGTCGGCTGGATAAAAACAGAGTATAGTGATGGTGTAGGAGACAGTGCCACTTTTACTGTCTTAAGTGCAGTCGTGGTTAACCCCTTCTGTACCACCGACGTCTATTTAATCTAATTATTGGTATATTTAGACAATTTTGTGCAGTTTAAGAAGGATGTGTGGTGGTGAGAAGGGTTAAGTGAGATAGTTCGAAGCCTGGTAATTGGTGGAGGCCCTTAATCAACTATATATATAAAATCGTCTAATAGATTGCTAAAATATAATAAAAAAGACGTTGCCGGTACAGAAGTGGTTAATAATGCTGAGATATAGATTTTCGAAGTTGTCTTGAGTGGAATTGAATCTTAGTATTAACTCTAACTAATTTTAACATTTAAAGTTCATTCGACCAGTTCGAGGCTTCACTCTGTATCATAATTAAGGGGGAAGGGTTTATTTATAGTTTGATTTTTAATTTGGCTTTTAATTTTCGGTAAAGTTTTACCGTGTGACAGCCGAGAATTTTAACACATACCATATATATTATATATTGTTCTTTAATATACGGTGTTGTTCTACAGCAAGGACTGCAGGAAATGAGTATTTATACATTGTCTAACAATCTATAGGCTAAACACGGCACCCACTTGTATGGAGGGCTATGAAGATCAGGGAAAATGTAGGTTAAAGAGGATAAAAAGGGAAAAATTAGCTCTATTTAGCTGCAATAACTATTTGTCGTGGGATAAAGAATTAGTTGAGGGGGGGGGGAAGACCCCAGGACTTATTGAAATTCTCCTATATTTTAACAGGAGGGAGTCAAAGCTCCATTATAATACATTTCCGACAGTACAGACATACTGTATATGCCAATGTATTATGTGATATGACAATTCAATAGGTCACTCAAAAATCGATGGGTGTCACGCCGTAATTACTTACCTAATTTTCCTCTCTAGGCTAGACCACCATCAAACTTAAATATACATCCACAAGAGCCTCCTTCGAGATAAATATGTAAATATTCGGTAGAAAAGTGTCCCGGCCGAAGGCCAAATTTTCCTAAATTACAGGCTCGTTATCGCTCGCAAGAACAAAAAATGACATCTGAATGGCACAAAAGGTCGTAAACTTGACAAAAAACGGTCGATTATTTTTTAAATCGCCAAACTAATTTGGCGAACGTCTTAGCATTTGAAAACTATTGGGGCTAAACATGAGGGAGAAGGAGGACCAGAATATACATCCATCTCCCCTTAATTAATAACCACGACTGTAAATTATCGGATGGATATAAACCGCGGTCTTAAGTTTTTGAAGCTATCCTGAACTGAATTGAATATTCTTAATTTTATACTTTCATATTATGCCGTGGCCATAAATTTCGAAGCTATCCCGAACTGAATCGAATCTTCTCATTAATTCTTTACCTACTCTATACATTTCGGAGCTTCGTCTAGCGGTTCGAGGATATATACTGTGTTCGATTGTGTATCCGCTTGTTATTTTGTTTTACATAGCGATACACTCACTTTGAATTCCCAATAATCCTTCCTGAGCTGCATACAATCGTCTAGTGATAACCAGAATACAATGCCAAAATACGTCATAATCTTCAAAGGGTTAAAATGGTTCATGGTGTGCATTGTTAAATATATCTATGTAATATATCTATGTAAGGTAAAAATTTACCTATGGTCCCCTTAAAATATCCTCAAGTAACCTATTAAAAACTGTTCAGGGGACTGGTTAGAACTTGTAGGATGTTTAATTGCAGGTCGGAAATAAGTATTTACTGAGAAATAAAAGTCTTAAAATACGCTATGTTTTACGGGAGGGTCTGTACGCCGCCACATACGCGCGGCCCCGCCCACTGCCCAAAATGTACAAATATTATATTAGATTAGATTAACCTAGTATAACATAGCATAACATTACCTGGAAAAGAGAGGGCAGGGACCCTGGGTGACCCATAGCGCATTTTAAGACTGTTATTTCTCAGTAAATACTGATTTCCGACATTCAATTAAACATCCTACAAGTTCTAACCAGTCCCCTGAACAGTTTTTAATAGGTTACTTGAGGATATTTTAACGGGACCATAGGTAAACATTTATCCTCGTGTCTAATGGTAGTTTTGGGTTCCTATCATTTTATGCTTCATTGTTATATATTTTTTATCCACCGGATTTTTTTTATTTTTTCTTGGCTTTATTTATTTATTTTTATTTTTGTGCATTAACCTAACCAACAAACCTCAACAAACCTAACCTAACCTAACCTAACCTAACCTAACCTAACCTAACCTAACCTAACCTAACCTAACCTAACCTAACCTAATAGCCCCCAAATTCATTTAGGTTAGGTTAGGTTAGGTTTTTTGGTTAGGTTAATGCAAACAAATAAAAATAAATAAATAAAGCCAAGAAAACAAACAAAAATCCGGTGGATAAGAAGTATATAGCAATGAAGCATAAAATGATAGGAACCCAAAACTACCATTAGAAATGAGATCCCAGCTGTGGTGCGGCTCGTAAATATTGACCAAATTACGTTCGAAACTTTCCACTGTTTCAGTGTTGATTAAAGTACTAGGAAATTTAAAGCGACTTTAAAAAGAATCGTAAAATTGGTGTTTTTTATTGTCTCATGCGCCAGTATTCCACATCAGAGGGTATATAAAGTGAAGCATTATAGTATAGAACATTATTTGATAATCTTCAAGGACACTACACATCCGCTTTATTAGAAACAATTTATTAGGGAAAATAGGCACCAACAGATTCGTCATATTTTTCTCCATATAGTCCGCATGGAGGATTTTCGTTATTGACAAATTTAAAAAATACCCTTTTCACAGAAAAATACACCAAAAAATCTGTCAAAGATGTCAAATAGCGGGGGTGTGGGGGCGGCAGCCTCCACCCATAATACTAGGATAGGTTAGGTAAGGTTGGTAGGTTAGGCTAATGTCCTTTCAAAGGGGTATAGGCTAGTAAACACTAGGATAGCTTATACCCGGTCAGAGGTAAGAAGAAGAAGAGTCCTGCTGTAGTCTCCTTGAATGCTACCGATTATTTGTTATAATGACGGTGATTGACCTCTTTATCCTTAAATAAGACGTCATTATTTCTATCAACACCAATACAAAGGTATATTGTAAGGGACATTTTAATCACCCTTTTCATACCTGTAGGTAATTTACAGATTAGCGTTCAAAGGGGTAAAAGCAAGCACGAATATACGATCCTAATGTTTATGGTCATAATGTACATTTGTAGTGTATGTACCGTGATACGGTAACAGTTGAGTGTTGATTCTGGAACCCCTTCTCCTTCATGTTTAGCCTCTTTAGTTTTGACATTATAGAACGCTCACCCCGTTAATTTTGCGATTTTAAGACCTTCGCCCCATTTCTTAGTAAGTTTTAAGACCTTTCATGTCATTAAGGTGTTCATGTTTTCTTGGCAAGCAATAGCGAGCCGTAATTAAAGAGGAAACGGGATAAATCTACAGTTATACTACCCCTATTTTGTCGCTATTCTGTTGGTACTAATGGGTTAATATTATTAGTAGTAGACTTAGTATGGTTTGATGATGCGCGGAAATGTATATTTGACTTGAAATAGATACATTGAAGTATTACAAACCTTAGCGAACCCATAAACAGGGAACGTGAGCTGGGTTCAGACCGTCGCGCACCCATAAACAGGGAACGTGAGCTGGGTTTAGACCGGTCGCGAGACAGGTTAGTTTTTGGTTAGGTTGGGTTAAGTTAGGATAGGTTAGGCTAATGTTAAAAATACTAAAATGCGACGGTCCTCGGTATTAAACAACACTGTATATCAAATAAAAAATAAAAAACTAGATAAATGTTTACCTATGGTCCCGTTAAAAATTATATCCTCAAGTAACCTATTAAAAACTGTTCAGGGGACTGGTTAGAACTTGTAGGATGTTTAATTGAATGTCGGAAATCAGTATTTACTGAGAAATAACAGTCTTAAAATGCGCTATGGGTCACCCAGGGTCCCTGCCCTCTCTTTCCCAGGTAATGTTATGTTATGTTATATTATATTATATTAGGGTTAGGTTAGGTTAGGTTAATCTAGGTTAATCTAATCTAATATAATATTTGTACATTTTGGGCAGTGGGCGGGGCCGCGCGTATGTGGCGGCGTACAGACCCTCCCGTAAAACATAGCGCATTTTAAGACTTTTATTTCTCAGTAAATACTGATTTCCGACCTTCAATTAAACATCCTACAAGTTCTAACCAGCCCCCTGAACAGTTTTTAATAGGTTACTTGAGGATATGGAATTTATTTATGTCTACACCGGGTCGAAACCATCGCTATATTATTTAGACAAATATGTTAGTTAGGTCATGTACTTCATTGCCACATATGTCCACCCCGTCGGTAATTCATTATAAAAAAAAAAATCCCTAAATGTCTACAAAAAATCCCTAAATCTCGCACGGCTCACCCGATCTCCATTTTCTGTTGCGTTGGTGCGGGACGGCCACCCCTCTCGCTCCACCACCTTCATTCATTAGTTAGGTTAATGACAAAACTTGGCTCGGATTTCATGGATTTAGCGGGGGTGTGGGGGCAGCAGCCCCCACCCATAATACTAGGTTAGGTTAGGTTAGGTTATTTGGTTAGGTTAATGACAAAACTTGGCTCGGATTTCATGGGTTTAGCGTGGGTGTGGGGGCAGCAGCCCCCACCCATAATACTAAGTTAGGTTAGGTTAGGTTATTTGGTTAGGTTAATGACAAAACTTGGCTCGGATTTCATGGATTCTTCCAATATTACCCCTTTATTTACGTCTCTTCCCCCCCAATTTCCCTGATCTTCATAGCCCTCCCCACTATCGGGCGCCGTGTCTTAAGATTGATGGATAAGACTTGTTTTGCATTTTCCGATGGGGTTCATAAAAAAACAACTAAAAATCCCCAAAACAAGGACAAAAACTAAAAAATACTTGTAAAAATCGTCCCCGGTGTAAAAGTAAATATTTACCGAGGATATTTTTAATGGGACCATAGGTAAATTTTGGTAACATTCAAGACAGCTAGAGCCGCCTTATTTACCAAGTTTCTTTATATTTTTTGGTTTAATGTTATTTTAATACCACAATTTCTTTTTGATATATTTGAAGATAAATATTGAATCTATATGCTCTAAAGATCATAAGAACATTTGTTTTAACCCTCGGCAAAACCTAATAAAAAAGTATGGTACTAAAATTTATTTTTCGTAACAAGGTTGTCAATACGGTACTTTCAGTCATCGATAGCTGTAAAGATCATATGAAAATGTGTTAAACCCTCGGAAAAACCTAATATAAAAGTATGGTACTGGTACTAAAATTTAGTTTTCGTAACAAGGTTGTCAATACGGTACTTTCCCCGTTATCAATGTACAATCAAGTTGAACATTGCAGAGTAAACACCGTAGACTTCATCGACTTTTCTTTCACCTTCGTATAATCGACAGCCAATTTTTTTTATTTTTTATTAAGGGATTAGTACTCAACCAGCGGGGGTGTGGCCACTCATATTACTAGGTTAGGTTAGGTAAGGTTGTTAGGTTAGGCTAATGTCTTTTCAAATCACTATCAAGGGGCTGTCTCAACATCGATCGATAGGCCTAATGGGGAAAATAGGTTTTCCCGAGATTTCTAATTAATTACAAACACTATATATTGATGCAAATGACCAATTTTGTTTATAAAAACACTCGGAAAATTCGTGGTATTAAAATAAAAAAAATCCGGAAAATTGTGGGGAGGCCATGCACGCTTCCAAAATATACAAATATTATATTAGATTAGATTAGATTAGATTAGATTAACCTAACCTAACCTAACCTAACCCTAATATAATATAGTTTTTGTGAGTAACGTTCAAGCCATTTATTGGGCGAATCTCACTCACCGCATCTTTCAAAACAAGAAGAAGAGGACCCAGGTCGAAGGATTCATTGGGTGCAATGCTTTGTTTACGTTCGGGACATTATTTTAGTGTTATTTTTCGGTGTAATCGGGTTTTTTCAAGTGTCGATAACGAAATTCCTCCATGCGGACTATAATGAGAAAAATATGGCGAGTCTATTGGTCCCTATTTTCCCTAATAAATTATTTCTAATAAGGCGGCGAAAGAGGTCTTGAATGTTATCTAAATTTTTACCAATAACTACAACAAATCACCTGAAAAATTCGTATCGGGTTGGTGATATATTGTTATCAAAATAAGTTTGTTTCCAGTTTCCGCGTCTGCTGAACCATCCAAAAACACGCTAAAAGGCGTGTTTTGAAGGGGGGAGGTGTAGTATAACTGTAGATTTACCGGAAACGGCCTTCGGACAAGAAATTTTTCTATCGAAAAATTTACAAATTTACCTTAAAGGGGGAGGTCTAGGGAGAAAACCACAAAGAGGAAAACATAGGGAATGAGTTGTGTTACCGGGCGTAAGTCGTGTAAACACGTGAGTTGATGTCAAACAGCAGGGGTGTGGGGGCGGCAGCCCCCACCCATAATACTAGGATAGGTTAGTTAAGGTTGTTAGGTTAGGCTAATGTCCTTTCAAAGGGGTATAGTAAACACTAAGATATAACCGGTCAGAGGTAGGTGATACGCCCGATAACACAACTCTTGCCAAACATAGAGATAAATGCTCACCTGTATTAATATCAGTGGATAATAATGATGAGATGGAATATGGGATCATAATTCCCACATCACACACACACATGCACACCCAACACAACCACGTGGATGACTGACTGAGTGACGGGGGTGGGGGTAGGGGGGGGAGTAGGAGGGAGGAAGAGAGAGAATAAGGAGGGGGGAAGGGGTAGAAAGAGGGAGGGGGGGGGGAGTAGGAGAGAGGGAGAGAGGGGATAGGAAGGGGGAGAGAAGGGGTAGGGGGAAGTAAGAGGGAGGGAATAGGGAGGGGGCAGTAGGAGTGAAGGAAGGAGGGAATCGGGAGGGGGGGGGGGGGGAGTAGGAGTGAGACAAGGAGGGAATGGGGATGGGGAACGAGTGGGAGGGGGGGTAAATCAAACTCCGGAAAGTGCGATATGTAGCCGTTAACCCTTTGAAGATTATGCTGCTTTTTGACGAGTTTATAAAGCCTAGGAAACATCGTGGGGGAATTTAAAGGATAAAGACTATCTCAATTAACCCTCTGACTTCCATATACCCTTCCCAATCTGAATAAAACCGTCTAATAATAGCCCAAAAGCAGAAACGAAATGCGTCATCTCAACTTAAAAGGATTAATAGGGTAACTGGCACTCCAAACACCTGCAACGTCACTAATATGCTGCTAAACGATAACAGGTGGCGTTGGTGTCGATCTGCTTTTGTTTTCTTTCTTGGTGCTTGTTGATAAAAACAAAATGATCTGAAGTGCAATGACACTCTTCATTTAGCCCCTACTGTACCGTACCGGCGACGTCTTTTTAAATGTATTCTAGCTATATATATATATATATACGATTTTGTGCAGTTTAAGAAGGATCTGTAGTAGTAAAAAAGGTAAAGAAAGATAGTTCAAAGCCTGTTGCTTGCTGGAAGCGCTATTTAAACAAAATTAAATTGTCTATTAGTAGCAATAATAAAGATAAAAGGACGGCACCGGTATAGAAGGGGTTAACATCAAGAGGGTTCGGCACAGTGATGAATTTCAGTTATATTTCGTCATGGATGAGAAGTACACTCACGCGTACTAAAAGCTGCTCAGGGGTGGGGCATTCCTTCCCCTCCTCCACCCTGGGGCGGTGGAAGGGGGGAGTCGTGTCCAAGTCTACCCCCACCTTCCACCCCCCAAACTATCCCCAACTCCCCCACCTTCCTCCTCTGGCTGCTAGTTAGTGATTAACAACGTATGTTCTCATGTCTTGTAAATTATAGCTAAACCATCATTGCACACGCTTACAATGGCCAACATATAACATGTATTTGGAATATAATACAATATGTAATTGTATTCTCAAAATGAGTTGACATACAACGTCGGTTTCATGAATTTCGGCTGTAGGGATCTCTCTCTCTCTCTCTCTCTCTCTCTCTCTCTCTCTCTCTCTCTCTCTCTCTCTCTCTCTCTCTCTCTCTCTCTCTCTCTCTCTCTCTCTCTCTCTCTACGACCAAGGTTTAATGTGATTTGAATATGATGATACCGTAATAAACTCCAATCTCATACAGTATTAAAGATAACATATTCACCATCATTGCCATACACATCAACGTGCCCTCTACCATTTAATCATAGGTTATCAAATAATTTATAACAGTCGAGCCTTTTTAACAAATAAGGACAGGACAAAAGGTAAATATTGGCTGGAATAGTGTTGCAACTGTTACTGATTGTTTTGTTTTATCATTTCATTCAGATTGTCCCCTCTATGCAATGCCAAAACATACTATAAACGGTCGGAGTTTCATTCTACGTGGCCTATACACTCATTCTACGTGGCCTATACACTCATTCTACGTGGCCTATACACTCATTCTACGTGGCCTATACACTCATTCTACGTGGCCTATACACTCATTCTACGTGGCCTATACACTCATTCTACGTGGCCTATACACTCATTCTTCAGTCAATTAAATGTAGAACTCGTTGTCAATTACAATCAAAGTCGGTGTTAATTTATAGTAAGGTTTGAATATCGAGCCCCTGAGCATTAAGGTTAAATAGACAAATCTACCATCAACTCTTCTATATGTGCATAAAATGCAGGCAACATTCATCACACACAGTAATGAAGGGATATATACTACATTCAGACCTGTTAAATCTTGGCCGTAGAAAGTGTAGGCTATGAGAGACAGTGAGAGTAAGTGTTACAAAGAGTTACGAGGAATGTAGTATCTCAAAGGCCTTGCGTCCATTCCGGAGATAGTCAAAGTAGAAGGAAAAACATTGTTTAGTGCATTACACCCATTACATTGTTTAGTGCATTACACCCATTACATTGTTTAGTGCATTACACCCATTACATTGTTTAGTGCACTACACCCATTACATTGTTTAGTGCATTACACCCATTACATTGTGAAAAATACTATATTCAGTAACTGTTCTACTGAGGAATTCTTTACACCTTCTGAGAGAAGTTTATTCCAGGTAGAACAGTTCTTATAATGTGAACAAGTGTTCACAAATACTAGTGGTGAACCATTTCGTTTTTAACTTCCAGCCGTGGTTGCGTGATGTATTCATATTGAGGCTAAACATATTGCTATAATCCACATTGTCAAACCTATTACATAATTATGTTATAAACTTCAATGACTTGAACTCGTAGTATATGTGTTGAGAGAGAGAGAGAGAGAGAGAGAGAGAGAGAGAGAGAGAGAGAGAGAGAGAGAGAGAGAGAGAGAGAGAGAGAGAGAGAGAGAGAGAGAGAGAGAGAGAGAGAGAGAGAGAGAGAACCCCTACAGCCGAAATTCATGTAACCGACGTTGTATGTCAACTCATTTTGAGAATACAATTACATATTGTATTATATTTCAAATACATGTTATATGTTGGCCATTGTAAGCGTGTGTAATGATGGTTTAGCTATAATTTACAAGACATGAGAACATACGTTGTTAATCACTAACTAGCAGCCAGAGGAGGAAGGTGGGGGAGTTGGGGATAGTTTTGGGGGTGGAAGGTGGGGGTAGACTTGGACACGACTCCCCCCTTCCACCTGCCCAGGGTGGAGGAGGGGAAGGAAGGCCCCACGCCTGAGCAGCTTTTAGTACGAGTGAGTGCACTAGTGTATATTACATAACTACAGTCATGATACATAATTCATGCACACCCATTTGACTAATGACTGTACTAGAAGAGAAAAAGGGCCTACAATGTTGATGATAATATTAAGTGAATTGTATGAATTTCATTACTAGTTACCTGATAATTATAAAACGAGTGTCGGCATGAGTTAGTGTCGAAATTGGCATCACGTATTGTACACAACCTTTAAGCCATATTGCCATTGGTGACCTAAGCCAGGGAACAGGTTGCGGATGTTATCACGGTGTTTATCAAGTTCTATGGTTTCTGTTCCTATCCAAAGGCTACTAATACACCGCCAAAGGCATCCATGCTGGTACTATTGCAGTGTGATGTGCGGCGTTCCATAAATAATTACATGCAGTGTGTATTTAGCTAGGCCGTATGGAAGTCAGTTTGTTCCTCTGTTATTTCGCAAACAACCACTCCAATAATAAATTGGAGAGCCTAGGTGTTCTACCTGCCATAACCCACATTAATTATATTAGATATGATTGGTAATTTAATTTAAGCGACAAACAGTTATGTTAAAAATAGAGGATTTATCAAATAAAGGATTGGCTACTCCCAGAAAGAGGAGTGTGCACCTCTCTCTCTCTCTCTATCTATATATATATATATATATATTTTTTTTTTTTTTTTTTTTTTTATCTAAAATGCAAGTTTATCTCCGTGACATACAGTATAAATTGTGTTTAAATTTGAGTGAATAAAAGAGTAACTGCCACACTTTTGGAGGCACGATATTTTGTATAATGGTTTAGGTAGGAGCTTTCCACTATCCTGTAAGTTGATCCTCTCTGGTGCAAATGGGTAAACAGGGAGGGTGGGAGAGGGGGGATAGTGGATAGAAGGAGGAAAGGAAGATGGGGGAATGAGGAAAGTAGGATATGGGGGAAGGAGGAAAGAGGAAAAGAGGATGGGGATGGGGGAAGGGGGATGGGGGAAGGGGGAAGGAGGATGGGGAAGGAGGAAAGGAGGATGGGAGAAGGAGAAAAAGGAGGATGGGAGGAGGAGGAAAGGAGGCTGGGAGAAGGAGGATGGGGGAAAAAGGAAAGCAGGATAGGGAAAGGAGGATTGGGGAAAGAGGAAGAGGAAAATGATTGAAGGATGAGTGGGAAGGGGGGAGTTGGGGGGTTGGGAAGGACAGTGAGAAGAAGAGGGTGTGTGTGTGTGTGTGTGTGTGTGTGTGTGTGTGTGTGTGTGTGTGTGTGTGTGTGTGTGTGTGTGTGTACGTATTCCCCTGTGTGTATTTGAGCGTGTACGTGGAGATGCGTGTATGAAAATGTGGCAATCGAGAGAGAGTGTGTGATGGAAGTTTTTATCGAGCACAGCATCACACAAGTTTGGCAACCTCTTTTATCCACTTCCTCTCCTCTCCACTTGGGCAATGCTGGGGGGGGGGGAGAGAGAGAGAGGGAGGAAGAGAAGAGGGGGGCGAGGCTAAATAGTTAGATTAATAGAGAAGTAAATAAATAGGTATATAGATATATATATATATATATATATATAGATAGATAGATACTGTAGATAGGGGTACCACACAGACTTTACGGTCCAAGCAAGCAAGGTGGTCAGGGCTTCATTTTAGTATAGATAGCAGAACCTCACATAAGGAAAGTGGAGAGAGAGAGAGAGAGAGAGAGAGAGAGAGAGAGAGAGAGAGAGAGAGAGAGAGAGAGAGAGAGACAGAGAGAGAGAGAGAGCGAGAGTCATCCATTTAATCGCTTAGAGGCTTTGCTGCGAGTCGGACAAAAATATTTATTTTTTCAAAGTTATAAAAATATTTGTACAATCAAATTCATACAAGAAAACAATGCTTTGTGAATCCGGGCAATGTTGCAAGTTTCATAGATTGAGTTTCGAAACAAAAATACAACCCTGGTTTCGAAACATGGGCGGTGCACTGTGAACAATCAAGGTTGCAAAACAGAAAATAATAATAAATAATTAAATATATAAATAATTTAAATATATATATATATATATATATATATATATATATATATATATATATATATATATATATATATATATATATATATATATATATATATTTATATATATACAAAATCAATTGGGTATAGTGAGTGATTTACGGGAATATTTCTTAGATTGGTTTATTACAACCCATATAGATTTATAGAGGTATATTATTATGGACACTTGAACTGCCCTTATCGTACCTCTTTGAAACATTTGCTTCCAGTGTATGCAGTCGTATTCTTAACCCTTTCAATACGGATACACATTACACAGTCGCGAGCACTAAAAAGGTTACCTTTACTTAAGGGGAGGTATTTAGTTGATTCCCTAGACTTCCATCAAGCTTAAAATTACTCCCCCTAGACCCCCTTTCAAGATAAATTTGTACATTTTTCGGTAGAAAAATTTCGCGGCCGAAGGCCGGCTCCCCTTAAATTACAGGCTCGCTATGCTCGCCAGGAATAAATCGACACCTAAATGGCACGAATGGTCTTAAAATTGACAGAAATTGGGCGATGGATCTTAAAATCGCCAAACTAATGGGGCGAACGTCTTAAAATCTCAAAAGCAATGGGGCTAAACATGAGGGAGAAAGGGGTCCAGAAAAAATCCTCCAGGTGGAAATCTCCCCTTAACCCCTTCTATACCGGTGACGTCCTTTTAATTATATTCTGGCAACTATTAGACGGTTTTATTCAGCTTAGGAAGGACATCTACCCATTAGAGTATTACAGACTCTCCCAATTCATTCTTTTAGCTACCATATATCCTTCCTAAGATTCAGAAAATGTTCTAAATGTAGCTGAAGTCAAAGACGTCGCCAGTACTGTATGGGATATTCTTCGGACCTTTAAAGGGGGGTGACCTGCTTTTTGTTATTTCTCTCCTTTTCTCTCTTTCTCTGGCTTGTATCCATTTGGCCCCATTCAGCCTACTGTTTTAAGACGTTTATCTCCATCCAGGTGTCAATTTCTTACTGGTGAGCGGTAGCGAGCCAGCATATTTTTAATTTTTGTTAGACAGCAGGCTATATTTGTAAATTTTTCGATAAAAGAATGTCTCCGGCGAAGCCGGATGTCTTCATATAATGCTGGCTCGCTATCGCTCGCCAGGAAGAAATCGACACCCAGATGGGGATAAACGTCTTAAAATAGTTGGCTGAATGGGGCCGAATGGATAGAAGCCAGAGAAAGAGAGAAAAGGACAGAAATAATAAAAAGCAGGTCACCCCCCCTTAAGTCCAAGTATGAAGCTTTTGGAATACACTATGACATTGTATTGTCTCGTTTGGGCTCGATACTAATTAAAACAGGTGAGTAGCTCAGCTCCACACCACTGCACAATTCTATTTAGATTAGGAAACCCGTCTTATATTCAAAGGAATTAAGGGGAGGCTGTCCGTTTGTTTAGTCTATTAATTCATTTATTCATATATTTGTTTAGTTTCCTCCCTAGACCTCCATCAAGCTTAGAAAAACACTCCTTAGACAAGATAAATTTTAACATTTTTCGGAAGAAAAATTTCCCGGCCGAAGGCCGTTTCCTCTTAATATTGCAGGCTCGCTATCGCTCGCCAGGAAATATTCGACACCTAAATGGCACAACAGGTCTTAAAATTGACAACGAAATGGGGCGAAAGGTGTTAAAATCGGCAAACTAATGGGCCGAACGTCTTATAATCTCAAAACTAGTGGGGCTAAACATTAGGGAGAAGGGGGTCCAGAAAAACGGTCTACCTCCCCTTAATACTACCTCGAATATCTCTTGCAGCAGCACATTCCAAGACACATAACCTGGCCTAATAATATGAACCCTGGAATAATTAACTATACCCTGTTCAAAGTTGGTAGGCCAGAAATCGTGAACTCTATAACCTCTGTAACTCAAAAGGGGCTGGAGCAAATGGGCTGTAAATTTCCACACCAAATCCCTGGCTGGCCTTCCCCAAATGGTAGACACAAGAGCTCGATGACTCTAGTCGTTTGTGAGTAATAGAGGTTAATGTCCAGGAATTGTGGCCTACTTATTTGGAACAGGGTATAACTAACATTAACTAACTAACTAACTAACTAACTAACTAACTAACTAACTAACTAGCTAACTAACATTAACTAACTAACCAACTAACTAACTAACTAACTAACTAACTAACTAACTAACATAACTAACCTCCGAAATGTATAGATTAGGTCAAGAACATTAGACTCGGTTCGAGATAAAGGGGGGAGGGGGGGGGGGGGGGTTTGCTGGACCATTTTCTCCCTTATGCTTAGCCTCATTAGTTTTGCGATATTAAGACCTTCGCCCCATTAATTTGGCGATTTTAAGACCTTGCGATACCGAGCCTGCAATTTAGAAGGGGCAAATATATATAATGAAAAGGAACATTAATATATAATGAAATTCCCCCCCACCTCAAGCTGCTGTGAAACTGGAATTTATAATTGAATATAAGCGTCTAATAATAGCCAGAATGAAATGAGTCATAATCCTCAAGAGATTAACTACTTAATATGCTAAATTAATCACATTTAAGCTGGTATCACACGAGAGCTTTTATAGTCAACACTCGATGATCAACATTTTTCTGGCAACATTATTGGAATATTTTACACTGGTGTCGGAAAGTAGACTGATGCTGGATGCATTTAGGTAACAGAAATTTATGTTTTAAATATTGACCTCATTAGCTGCCAGACCAGTGTTAAGGATAAATGTTGAGGGAAAAAGCGCTCGTGTGATACAGACTTTATCCCCTATCGGTACGATGTGATGTTTCTTCATTGGACGATTATATTCATCCAAGGGAGGAAATGAGGAAGCCAGAGGATTATTATTTTTTTCTTCTATATTCCAACTACTCCCTCTCGGGCATAGGCTGAAAGCCTGCACACTCTACCGCTGAACACGGCGAGGCCCGTGAGGTCTTGTTCCAATCTAGGGAGTGAGACATGCGAAGCACCCATTCACGGCTCGAAGCAACTCCATCTCTGAAGCTGCTTCGCCTCTGCGCTTAACCATCTCATCCACCAGACTCGGACCCTCACTCTCAGAACGCCACCTATTGAGCAATTAACTCATTAGGCATTGCCCCCCTGTAGCATATTTTGAATATGGGAATATTCATACAATGCTATTTAATCAGGGAATAATGAGGGTGTGTGTACGCCTTTGATTCCCTGGGATCCTTCCTAAGCTTAATAAAATTGTTCTGTATTAGCCAGGAAATAATGGTAATGTTGCCAGCATATTGCAGGGGTATACAAATCATGATCAACATCCATTAAGGGGGGTCACCGGACTTTTTTATCTTTTTCTCCTTTTCTCTCTTTCCCTGACTTGTATCCATTCGGCCCCATTCAGCCAACTGTTTTAAGACGTTTATCCCTATCCAGGTGTCGATTTCTTCCTGGCAAGCGATAGCGAGCCAGCATTGTATGGAGAAATCCGGCTTCGCCGGAGAAATTTTTCTATCGAAAAATTTACAAATTTAGCTTGCTGTCGAAACAAAAATATATATATGCCGACTCGCTACCGCTCGCCAGGAAAATATTGACACCTGGATGGGGTTAAACGTTTTAAAACCGTAGGCTGAATGGGGCCGAATGGATACAAGCCAAGGAGAGAGGGAGAGATAGAGAAAAAAAGAGGTGGGCTCCCTGAAGTTAATTTTGGTTATTTCCTTAGTCAATCACACGTCTTCTTTTTTCAATCAGATGACGCCAATTAATGTTTTATACTGACTATATCCAGTCGATTTAAATCAAATTAGCCTAATTAAGATAACTTAATTAGCTACTCTTTAATAGTTTATTCCTTCTATGATTGAATAAATTAATTATACAATACTAAGCAAATATGAATACCATTGTTGTTCTTTAAGCTCTGTTTGGTCTTGTTGAAAAGTATGTTGTGCATTATCGTATATAGAGAGAGGAAAATAAAATTGAAGTTGTGAAAAATATTTGATTTGATTTTGACAGACGCCGTAATTCCCGAGAAGGGGTGGCCATGAACTAGGCGTTTTGTCACGAATTGCTAGGTCAAATTGCCCGGGTTTGACATCTAACAATAAAATATTGACAGTGAGGGCTCAATCCACAGAACCATTGATCAGCCGTTGACAGTCTACTGACTACAGTATGCTACGGCTAATGGCATACACATTATGGCATACACATTATGGCATACACATTATTCCAAAACTCCTGTACCACATTACAAACTCTGTACCACGAAAGAGGAGACAATATGCGAATGATACGTGCCACTGCATCACACTTGTTATTCTGATTTTGTGACTTCGAAGTAAATCCTCAGCTATAAATTTACTCATGTGACGCCCTCTCTGTTTTGTTTGCGACTGTGGGGAGATTTGCGACATGAAATAGGTAAAACAAAACACACACACAGAAACACACAGAAGGGGATATATTATAAGAATGGCTAAAAATATATTTGTCACCCATTGTAAATCTTGTTTTATCTCTTTATAATTTGTTTGGTTGGCTCTTTTTGTGTGGGTCTGTCTGGATGTTAAACAATCAAATACACACACATTAATATACACACTCACACACACACAAATCCACACAGACACACACACACACACACACACACACACACAAACACACACACACCTATCTCAATTTCCTCCTCAATCTGGCCCCAACTGGTGACAACGGAAATTAACCGGCCTACATATAGCCACTGTGAAACTACGGTGTAATATACAGCACTGTGGCTCAACTGTGGCTCAACTCTAACTCTAACTCTCTCTCTCTCTCTCTCTCTGTCTCTCTCTCTCTCTCTCTCTCTCTCCTCTCTCGCTCGCTCTCTCTCATTCTTCTCTCTCTCTCCTCTCTCTCTCTCTCTCTCTCTCTCTCTCTCTCTCTATCTTAATACAGACAGTCGTTGATAAGTAGTGGTGGTAGTGTTCTCTCTCTCTCTGTCTCTCTCTCTCTCTCTCTCTCTCTCATCAATACAGACAGTCGTTGATAAGGTAGTGATGGTTGGTTAGTGTTCTCTCTCTCTCTCACTCTCACTCTCTCTCTCTCTCTCTCTCTCTCTCTCTCTTATCAATACAGAGACAGTCGTTGAGAAGGTAGTGATGGTTGGTTAGTGTTCTCTCTCTCTCACTCTCACTCTCTCTCTCTCTCTCTCTCTCTCAACTTGGGCGACGGAAATTAACAGACACAACCACCGTATAATATAATAACACAGCAGGTGGAGTTAGGTCACCAGGAAGGAAGGAAGGAAGGGGGAGGGAGGGAGGGAGGGAGGGGATGTAGAGGAAGGAAATGATGAAGGTTAGTGGGAATCAGTCGCAGGGATTGGACAGAGACAAGGTAAAGGAGGTGGAACCGAAGAGAGTAGTAGTGACTGTGGTATGGCTTAGTGGTGAAGGTTAGGGGGATATGCTGCAGGGCTTGGATGGAGACAAGGTAACGGAGGTGAAACAGAAGACAGTAGTAGTGACAGTGGTATGGCTTATTGATGAAGGTTAGTGGGAACAGCTAACTCAAAGACAACTGCAGAGGTTGAAGTAACTAAACTAAAGGTTTCTAAATACCCCTGATGGTAACAAAGGCTTTAAAGTATCCCTAATAGGCTCAAAATCGCGTCATATGCGTGAAAGGGTTAAGGGGAGATGGGCGTTTTTATTTGATAATTTATGTACATTTTTATTATTTAATTAGTTTCCTCCCTAGACCTCCATCAAACTTAAAAAAAAAATATCCATTAGATCCCCCTTCAAGATTAATGTGTACATTTTTCGGTAGAAAATTTTCCTGGCCGAAGGTCGGTTCTTCCAAAATTACAGGCTCACTATCGACACCTAAATAGCACAAAAGGTTTTAATATTGACAAAGAAATGGGGTGAAAGGTATTAAAATCGACAAACTAATGGACCAAACGTCATAAAATCTTAAAACTAATGGGGCTAAACACGAGGAAGAAGAGGGACCCGGAAAACGGCCCATCTCCCCTTAAAGTGGTCAAACAGAGATAAGTGGTCATCAATTGGGTCGAATAGTCAAATTGGCCTGAGCAGTCTAATTCTCCAACCCAAGAATTGGATAAATGTTCTCATTCTTTCTTCTACTCAACTTAAGGTAGCGACAACGAACTTGAAAAAAAAATCGATCCCTGATCTCTTCGTAACTCAAAAAGGCCTTGAGCAAACTGGCTGTAAATATCCACATCTATTTCCTGGCGGACTCTTCCCAAATTATATAAGTGTCAGCCCGATTGTTTTCATTCATTTTGAATTATTATATGAAGTTAAGGGATCAAGATTATTGTCAAGTTTGTAGGCGCTACTTATAGTGAACTCTGGAACTCTCTCCCTCAATCAATCTGTTCTTAATCCTTATAATGATTTAAACTGCATTAAACTTCGTGTGCCCAGACATTTTGACCATAACGTCCCTTGAATTTGGCCCTCTGTCACTCTTTTGGTTTCGCGGGACACTCGTTACAGGCAACCTGCCTTTTGTCTCCTTCATATACATAGAAAGACAAAAAAGTGGCCATCAAATGGATTGAATAGTCAAATTGTGTTGAGAATTGATTTGGAACTGGGCGGTCGAATGGGTTGAGTGTTAAATTGGTCTGAATATTTAAATTGAGTCGAACTGGTGACCTGGGAAATTAAGGGGGGACTGGTTTACTTTTTGGTCGATTTTTTCATTTATATATCATTTTTCTAGTTTCCTCCCTAGACCTCCATCAAACTTTAAAAAACATCCATTAGATCCCCCTTCTAGAAAAATGTGTTCATTTTTCTGTAGAAAAATGCTCAGGCCTAAGGACGGTTCTTCCAAAATTACAGGCTCAATATCGTTTTCCAGGAAAAATATCCACACCTAAATAGCACGAAAGGTCTTAATATTGACAAAGAAATGGAGCAGAAGGTCTTAAAATCGACAAACTAATGGAGCAAACATCTTAAAATCAGAAATCTCTCTCTCTCTCACACACATAACTATTGGGTAGTCTAGAATGTGAAGTGTGGGTTGTAGTCTCTCTCTCTCTCACACACACACACCATACAGGCAACACACACACACTATCTATCTATCTATCTATCGCTGGACGTCGTGATCCCCGAAGGAATGGCCATAACACACACAACTACTGTGTTTGGTAGTCTAGAATGGGGGGTGAGGGTTGTAGAGAGAGAGAGTCTCTCTCTCTCTCTCTCTCTCTCTCTCTCTCTCTCTCTCTCTCTCTCTCTCTCTCTCTCTCTCTCTCTCTCTCTCTCTCTCTCTCTCTCTCTCTCTCTCTCTCTCTCTCTCTCTCTCTCTCTCTCTCTCTCTCTCTCTCTCTCTCTCTCTCTCTCCAGTTACTAACCCATCTGTCCCCTACTAACTTCCTAATCCTGCCACGGACATTAGTTCCAAGGCAGTAGTTCCCTTTCCAATGTTCCCTTACCCACTCTAAACCACTGTTTGGACACTTGATCCTCAGTGTTTTGGAGGACAAGCAGCCTAGAAGGGTCACTAGACCTGTTGTAGCTTGATTTCCTTTGTACTTTGTACTCTCTCTCTCTCTCTCTCTCTCTCTCTCTCAAAAGGCCTTCGACAAGGTACTGCATAATATATTATTACAGAAAATAAGATACATAGAATACAGGGCAAAACGTATGATTGGATTAAAAACTGGCTAAGTGAAAGAAAGCAAAGAGTAGTTATCAACGGTGTGGCATCAACATGGAGCTCAGTAACTAGTGGAGTCTCCCAAGGCTCAGTATTGGGACCAGTGTTGTTTATAATATATATCAATGGTATAGATAATGGCATAAATAATATAATTTCCAAATTCGCGGATGACACAAAGATACGTAATGCAATAATTTCCGAAAGTGATAGAATAAACCTACAAGTTGATTTAAATAAAATCACGGAATGGTCGGAGAAGTGGAATATGCCGTTTAATGTAAACAAATGTCAGATATTGCAAATAGGTTCTAAAAACAATATATATAAATACTACATGAATGAAGAGAAGATACAAAATGTAACACAAATAAAAGACCTGGGAGTGCTGATAAACGAAAACTTAAAATCTTCTAATCAAAGCACAGCGGCCGCAAACAAAGCAAACAGAGCACTAGGTTTCATAAGAAGAAACTCTCACTATCACAGCAAAGACATAGTTTTGCCCTTATACAAGAGTATGGTGAGACCGCACCTCGAATATGCTGTGCAGTTTTGGTCACTCCACCTCATAAAGGATGTTAACAAATTGGAATCTGTGCAAAGGCGAACCACTAAACTAATCTCTTCATTAAGAAATAAGCCATATGATGAAAGACTAAAAGAACTTGATCTGTTTTCCCTTAAGAAACGAAGGATGAGAGGTCAGTTGATAGTGTTTTAAAATCATAAAAAGATTCATTAACATTAACCCAGATAAGTTATTAAAAATGCCAAGGACACATCTACAAGAGGACACAATTTTAAATTACTAGGTAGGAAAGCAAATATAGATACAACAAAAATGTCTTCACTCACAGTATTATTGATGAAGCGAACAAACTCCCAAATAAAGTAATAGACAGCTCCTCTGTAGATACATTTAAGAAAAGTCTAGACTGATACCACAGAGAAATTAGTATGGAGTAGGCAGTAATTATCACCGTTATTATTATTTTTTTTGTTCAGCTGAAGAGACCGTAATAAAAAAACAAAAAAGGAAAACAAAATATAGAATAATAACTTAAACACAAAAAATCATCATTAGAAATGTACATACTACTAAGGTTGACGGGTTGCATGAATCCAATTAACCCCAAAATGTACATACTACTAAGGTTGACGGGTTGCATGAATCCAATTAACCCCAAAATGTACATACTACTAAGGTTGACGGGTTGCATGAATCCAATTAACCCCAAAATGTACATACTACAAAGGAGTACAAAGGAGTACAAAGGAGTACAAAGGAAATCAAGCAACAACAGATCTAGTGACCCTTCTAGGTTGCTTGTCCTCCAAAACACTGAGGATCAAGTGTCCAAACAGTGGTTTAGAGTGGGTAAGGGAACATTGGAAAGGGAATTACTGCCCTGGAACTAATGTCCGTGGCAGGATTAGGAAGTTAGTAGGGGACAGATGGGTTAGTAACTGAGGGGGGGATAAAATAAAGTTATTCATTTACAAACGCAGTCAGTCGCGGGTTTGATGCGAGATATTTGTCTAGGCAGAGTTTAAATGAATCAACGGTGATGCAGTCTATAACGTTTCGGGGAAGCCCATTCCACAAGTTGACAACTCGATTGAAGAAGAAATTCTTAGATTCGTGCGAGTTAAAAGATTTACCAATAATTTTGCAACCGTTTCCCCGCGTGTAATTAGATTGGTCGATAGTGAAGTAGTACTTACTACAGTTCATATTGTCGATGCCTTTGATGATTTTGAACACTTGAATTAAGTCGCCTCTTAATCTGCGCTGGGTTAAAGGAAATAGATTTAATTCTCTAAGACGCTCTTCGTATGGTTTGTTCTTTAGGCTAGGTATCATTTTGGTAACTCTACGTTGAACTCGTTCTAGCTTGTTTATATCTTTTTGGTAATAAGGGCACCAGGATTGAACGCAGTATTCCAGAAGAGGGCGGACTAAGGAATTGTAAAGGGTTAGGATAACTTCTTTGGATTTATGCTCAAATGACCTGCCTATAAAGCCAATTATTTTGTTTGCCTTCTTAACAACTTCTGAACATTGTTGACTCGGTTTTAGGTTACTCGATATTGTTATTCCCAGATCGGTTTCTCTGTTTACATTCTTAAGCTGAGTGCCATTCATCGAATAGTTTGCTTTCTCATTTAGGTATCCGATATGTAGTACTTTACATTTATCCGCATTGAAACTCATTTGCCAAATTTGGGCCCAACATGACAATTTATCTAGATTGTGTTGCATATCGTCAACTTGTTCTTTTGAGAGTACGCTATTTGCAATTTTTGTATCGTCAGCAAATTTTGAGATTGTACAGGTGAGACCCTCATCTATGTCGTTGATGTAAATTAGAAAGAGAATTGGTCCTAGTACCGATCCCTGGGGTACCCCGCTACTTACATTGGTCCATTTTGATGCCTTACCGTTTATGACTACTCTTTGCTTTCTGTCGCTGAGCCAATTTTCTATCCATTTCAACAGACCGTCTTGTATTCCATGCGCTTTTAGTTTTAGCAGTAAACGTTTGTGGGGAACTTTGTCAAAGGCCTTTTGAAAATCAAGGTATCTACAGCTTTACTCTCATCGTAGAGGTTGAGGATATCGTGGAAGAAGTCTAAGAGGTTTGTTAAACAGGAACGTTTTTTACGAAAGCCGTGTTGAGTATCTTAAGTATGTTATTTTCCTCTAAGTGATTTACGAGTCTGTCTCGTATGACCGTTTCTAGCATTTTACATACAACTGAGGTTAAGCTAATTGGACGATAGTTACTGGATAGGGATTTGCTGCCTTTTTTGAATATCGGTGTTACGTTGGCTAGCTTCCACTGATCGGGCATAGTTCCAGACTGCAAGGATTTATTGAATAGTAATGTCAGTGGTTTAGAGAGCTCATCCTTAGCTTCCTTTAGAACTCTAGGCGAGATTGTATCAGGTCCAGGCGTTTTATTTACCTTGAGTTTATCTAAACAATTCAATACTTCTCTCTCTGTAACGGTGATATTGCTTAAAACATCTGAATTATCAATCTGAATCGGCGATGGTGTAGGGATATCACTGAGGTCTTCTGTTGTAAAAACTGATGCAAAGAAGGTATTGAGGGCATTACTCATTTGTTCTTCGTCTTTGGTGTATTCTCCATTTTCATCGACTAACGGTCCAACAGTTGAAGTAACTATTTTTTTCTTTCTGATATAACTATAGAATTCTTTCGGGTTTGTTTTACTTTGATTCGCAATATGTAACTCTAAGGTCTTTTTACTTTGCTTAATTAACTTTTTGGCTTTGCGTCGTAGCTCTACAAATTTCAGCCGTTTGTAGCTCTACAAATTTACTACTAAGGTTGACGGGTTGCATGAATCCAATTAACCCCAAAATGTACATACTACTAAGGTTGACGGGTTGCATGAATCCAATTAACCCCAAAATGTACATACTACTAAGGCGAAGGGTTGCATAAATGTTCCTTTCCTTTTTTCCAATCTTTTCTATAAATTCCTTCTGGGGATTTCGAAGCCGAGCAAGGTTAATCACTTCCAACTTTTTCATGTACGGCAATTGCCGGAGGGTGGGGAGAGAGCCTTCTTCTTTCCTATCCTTTCCTTCAACTTTCCTTTTCTATCGGGTATGCCATCTCTACTAGAATTAAGTCCTGATTACCTCGTTTGGATCGTAAGGTCTGTGTGGCCAGTGTATATATGTAAATCTATGTAAATCTCTCTCTCTCTCACACACACTCTCATACACAACACACAGACACCACAACTGTTCACAATTGGGATATTAACAGAGACCCGGACAATATAGACAATGTCTTTCCTCTGTTGAACACGGGAACAGTGAGGGGGAGAGTGTTGTTAGTGAGGAG
The DNA here is from genome assembly GCA_032716605.1 of Paralithodes platypus. Lineage (NCBI taxonomy): Eukaryota > Metazoa > Arthropoda > Malacostraca > Decapoda > Lithodidae > Paralithodes > Paralithodes platypus. The sequence goes on along the minus strand of CM064576.1, from coordinate 22,853,935 downwards.
GAGGAGGGTGTAATATTTTTTTTTTCTCTCTCTCTCTCTCATACACACACACACACACACACACACACAACCATAGCACCAATACAGAAACCGTGTGATTATTGGGTATGATTGTTGTCGTTGGGAGGGTAATGATGGATAGCTAGTGTGTCTCTCTCTTCGATTTGTTATTTTCAAATTCCCTGCATCTCCACTTGCGTTATTTGTTGCCACTGCACGTGTACATCCATAAATTTTAAGACTAAGGGCTCCACACGAATTGCCGTTCCGGTCTCTCGTCCTAATGGTGGTGTTCCAGGCAGCCCTGTTCAAAGCTACCTCACTTGTCAGGTTTTTCGATTCTAGATTAGTCCGTAAGTTCTGATCCCACGTCATTCTTGGTCTGCCCCTCGGTGCAGCTCCCCCCACGTTCACGGACTTGCATCTTTTCACCCAACTTAGTTCATCCATCCTCTCCACATGTCCAAACCATCCAAGCCTATGCATCTCATTACAGATACTCTTGATACCTAACCTTCTCCTCAGCTCTTCACAAGATAATTATCCTATCTTCCAGTTTTGTACCACACATCCATCTCGCCATTATCATCTAGTTACGTTCCATTCTGTTGATATAATCCGCTTTGACAGGCCACGTTTCTGAAGCATATGTCATTGAGCTTCGAATGTATGAAACGTACACCTTTCCCTTCAAGGGGAGAGGGAGTCTTCTCATAGTAAATAGTGGCAACAGTTCTCTGAACTTTCCCCAGCCATATCTTATTCTGGTAATAGTGGCGGCCTCAGGCCCACCACCGGCAGAGGTATCTCACAAGTAGCAAAACTTGTCCACCATTTCCAGTGCATCATTGCCAAAATAATTCTCGAGCCGGTCATTAAAAACAAGCTCACCTTTGCATACTATGTATACAAATTTCTCAAATTCGAACCTCTTCCTCAGTAGAGGTCCCTTTATTCTAGTACAGCACTTCTTCCTGTGGTGTACCCAGCAGCGGCAGACACTACACTGTATAGAGTTTGTGCTCACCCCTGCATACTGCATACTGCGCATTGGTATGCACAAGTGTTGTCTACCTTTCCAAGCCCTAATGTACTTTATAAAACCTTGGTTTTATTTACCTGTATTTTCTTAGTCCTTTACTTGCCATGCCCTCTCTCCATCTTCTGAACTAGGCCTCGGCACCCTGTACACTATCTGCGATAAGTAATAGGTCATCTGTGTATAGCAGTTCCCAGGGGAGCTCAGCTCGGAAATCTTCAGAAAGTTCCGATATTATTTGATTGCGTGTCACTGTCTTTACATGTATAATATCCATTTGCCTATTTAACAGTTGGATTTAATAGCTGACCAATAATAAAACAGAGCATGTTCACTGGCAACTACAAAAGAAGTAAACATAGTATTGCAATAATTATTTGTATTTTGAAGCTATACACATTAATCTATATTTATTAATTTCACTCCAACACCAAACACCTCCCAATGAAATTAATGAAAGCAAGCATGTGATCCACGCGGATTCGAACCTGGGTTAGCACATACAGATCTTTAACACTCTAACCATTACACCATCAAGGCAGTTATTACATTAAAACACATTAAAAAATATAATTTCAGGAACCAAGAGCAATATTTAAAATACATAATGCCTATATTTTGCTGTGGTATAGGTTGTGTTATTGTACTGGTTATAAGTGACTGTGAGAAGTAGTGGTAGCTTTAGTGACCAGTGGTAATGGTGGTGGTAGTGGAAGTAATGGTAGAATGTTGTTGTTGGTGGTGGTGTTCTCGAAATTGTAGTAATGGTAGAGTGTTGTTGTTGTTGTTGTTGTTGGTGGTGGTGTTCTCGAAATTGTAGTAATGGTAGAGTGTTGTTGCTGTTGTTGTTGTTGGTGGTGGTGGTGGTGGTGTTCTCGAAATCGTAGTAATTATAGTGTTGTTGTTGTTGTTGTTGTTGGTGGTGGTGGTGGTGGTGGTGTTCTCGAAATTGTAGTAATGGTAGAGTGTTATTGCTGTTGTTGTTGGTGGTGGTGTTCTCGAAATCGTAGTAATGGTAGAGTGTTGTTGCTGTTGTTGTTGTTGGTGGTGGTGGTGGTGGTGTTCTCGAAATTGCAGTTGAAATTGTTGCAAAGGATATCAGTAACTGCGGTGGTGTCAATTTTGGTGGTGGGAAGTTAAGTGGTATGGATATTGGTAGTGATATCAGTAACACTTGCTGCATGTAAACGTGAAGTGCTGCTGCTCGTGGTGGTGATAGTGGTGGTGATGGTGGTGTTATGGGTGTTGTTAGTGGTGGTGGTGTTGGTGATGGTATAGTCTGTTCATTCTAGGTTGGGCAGAAATCGTGACCCCTAATCTCTCATAACTCAAAAAGGACTAGAGTAATCGAGCTAATATTTCTACCAAACAGGAAGACTTAGCCAGGGAATATATGTGTATAAATTGACCGCTCATTTGCTCTAGCCCTTTTTGAGTTACAGAGGTTAGAGGTTACGATATCTGCCCTACCTAGAATGAACGGACTAATAGTGATAGTGGTGGTGGTGTTAATGGTGGTGGTGTTGGTGATGGTGGTGGTGGTGTCAGTAGTGATTGTGGTGATGATGGTGATGATGGTAGTGATGGTGGTGTTAGTGGTCGGGGTAGTGGTGGTAGTGATGATTAATGTTGATGGGGTGTGAGTGTTAATGGGAAATTTTCACTTAAGGTTTCTATTTTCTGGACTCACTTATCTCCAATGCTTAGCCCCACTAGTTTTAAGAATATAAGACGCTCGCCCCGTTAGTTTCGGGATTTTATGACCTTTCGCCCCACTTATGTTACTTTTAAGATCTTTCATGCCATTGAGGTGTCCATTTTTGTCCTGGCGAGCGATAGCGAACCTGTAGTTTTGGAGCAACACAAGCACACCACTAACACCACCACAAAACAACTGCACTAACAACAGCACCACAACACTACAAATACAACACAATCACAACACCACAGGCACAACATCAGCAGCAGTATCACCACAAGAATACCACCAACAACACCACAAGCACAACTACACTAACAACACCAACATCAACACCTCAAACACAACACCAACAGCTCCGCAAGAACGAAACCAACAACACAACACAACAGCACCACAAGCGCAACACCAACAACACCACGAATACAACTACACTAACAGCATCACAAACACAACACCAACAACACCACAACTACACTAACAACAGCACAAGCACAACACCACAACTACACCAACAGCACCACAACTACACCAACACCAACACCACAAGCCCAACACAAATAGCACCACAAGCACAACACCAACAGCACCCACAACACCATCAACACAACTACACTATCAACAAAACTACAAACACAATTTGGCAATATATTCGATCAGCCATGAGAGAGTTAGCAAAGTTGTGAGTGCTTCGTGACATCCTGTTCTGTACTTAGTTTATGTGTGCTGCAACTGGTAGCGTCACATGGGAATACCACTACTACCACCACTACTACTACCACCTACCACTAACATTACCACAACTACCACCAGCACCACTACTACCGCCTACCACAACTACTCCCATAATTATCACCACTACTACCACCTACAACTTGAACATTACCACAACAACCACCTACCACTAACATTACCACAACTACCACCACCAGTACTACCACCTACCACTAACATTACCACAACTACTACCATAACTATGATCCACCACTACCACCACTACTACCACCTACCATTTACATTACCACAACTACTACCATAACTATGATCCACCACTACCACCACTACTACCACCTACCATTTACATTACCACAACTACTACCATAACTATGATCCACCACTACCATCACTACTACCACCTACCATTTACATTACCACAACTACTACCATAACTATGATCCACCACTACCACCACTACTACCACCTACCATTTACATTACCACAACTACTACAATAACTATGATCCACCACTACTACCACCTACCATTTACATTACCACAACTACTACCATAACTATGATCCACCACTACCACCACTACTACCACCTACCATTTACATTACCACAACTACTACCATAACTATGATCCACCACTACCACCACTACTACCACCTACCATTTACATTACCACAACTACTACCATAACTATGATCTAGCACTACCTACAACTAACATTACCACAACTACCACCGCCACCACTACCACCTACCACTAACATTACCACAATCACCATCACCACCACCTACCACTAACATTAGCACAACTTCTACCATAACTATGATCTACCACTACCACTTACCACTGACATTACCACAACTACCACTACCATCTCCTACTGCTAACAATACCACACCTACTACTATAACTAAGATCCACCACTACCACTACCACTTACTACTTACACTACTACTTATATTACCAGAACTGCTGCCATAGCTACCACTACCACAAATATAACTACCACAATACTACTACCACAATACCACTCAGAGAACAATTACTACCACAATTACTACTATACGACATTGTGCTGCCGCCGGAACGTCACACAACAACAACAACAACAACTACTGCTACTACTATTACTACTAGTTCTAATACTACTACTACCACCCCAACCACCACCACAACAACAGCAATAAATACTACTATTACTACTACTACTACTGTGTCATGAGGTTAAAGTCGCACATTAATGACTAAGAAACGGACAAGGCTACCGTAGCTTACCTGTGAGAACCACCAAACCATTATTGCTCCTCCATCAAACACGGTAGTTATCCGCCACCACCCAACCTTATTATCGCCTTTAAATTCAAGTTATCTGTTAATATCAAGCATAAATATACAAAAAATACATACTGTTTGTATATTTATACTTGATATTGACAGATAACTTGAATTTAAAGGTGATAGTAGGGTTGGGTGGTGGGTGATAACTACCGTGTTTAATGGAGGAGCAATAATGGTTTGGTGGTTCTCACAAGTAAGCCACGGTAGCCTTGTCCGTTTCTTGGTCATTAATGTGCGACTTTAACCTCATGACACAGGGACAAGTGGCTTATTTCTACACTTTTGGTAATGCTCTATATTGACAAAAATTAGGGGACGGTGTGAAAAAAGCTGTGTCAAAATATCATACTGATCCAACTGTTTGTTAATAACTAATTCCCGAAAAACGATGCCACACGGCCTCTGAAACCCATAGTAGATGTCGATTTTGTTCCGGCGAGCGACAGCAAGCCTGCAATTTAGGAGTAACCGACCGTCAGCCAGGGCCTTATTCTACCGAGAAATGCGCAAGTTTATCTCGAAGGGGGGGGGGGGGGAGGTGATCTTGGGAGTATTTGTTTTAAGCTTGATGGAGGTCTGTGGAGGAAACTAAAAATTAATATAATAAACAAACGAATCAATACAAATCTGCCCATAATAACAGCAATAAAAGGAAAACAACAACTACAATAATAACCCAATATAGAATAACAGACACTACAACCATCACTACAACCACCACCACCACAACAACAACAATCAATAACAACAACAAACAACAAAAACAAACACAATTCAGCGTACCGATAAGCGCCAGAGCATCAACAACCACGAACATCACCTTCACAACTACAACATCACCATTCAGCGCACCAATAACCATCACCACTACCACCACCACAACAACAACAACATTCAGCACACCAATAACGGTAACAAGAACATCAACAACAAAAATCACCTCAACAACGACATTCAGCGCAACAACAACAACAACAACAACAACAACAATAACACACACATTCATATCACCATAAATTTGTGGCCCAGTGAAGTGGAAGATGAGCGGTGAATTGTTGTTGTTGTTGTTGTTGGTGGCGGTGGCGCTGGTGGTGGTGGAATTGGTATTGGTGGAGATGGTGATATTGATGGTGGTAGTGATGGTGGTGTTGTTGTTCTTGTTCTTGTTGGTAGTGGTGGTGGAATTGGTGTTGGTGCAGATGGCGGTAGTGGTGGTGATGGTGGTGTTGCTGTTCTTGTTGTTGTTGTTGTTGGTGGTGGTGGAATTGGTGTTTATTTATACTGGTGGAGGTGTTGTTCTTGGTGGTGGAAAGGTGATGTTGTTGGAAGTGCTGTTGTTGTTTTTGTTGTTGTTGCCCTTTAGGATTCATACACTAGCTTGAAAAAATATTGCGTTTATTATCAATTTGTGTATACTATATTTGTGTATACTATATTTGTGTATACTATATTTGTGTATACTATATTTGTGTATACTATATTTGTGTATACTATATTTGTGTATACTATATTTGTGTATACTATATTTGTGTATACTATATTTGTGTATACTATATATTTGTGTATACTATATTTGTGTATACTATATTTGTGTATACTATATTTGTGTATACTATATTTGTGTATACTATATATTTAAGAAATGTAATGTATTGTAAGTGTTGTAAGTACATTGGACGATACATACCTGCGCGGTATTGTGTTCACTACTGTGGATGTGTGTGTGGGTGTTTATGTGTGTGGATGTTTATGAGTTGCGGTATGCATGTATGTGTATGAGAGAGAGAGAGAGAGAGAGAGAGAGAGAGAGAGAGAGAGAGAGAGAGAGAGAGAGAGGGAGAGAGAGAGAGAGAGAGAGAGAGAGAGAGAGAGAGAGAGAGAGAGAGAGAGAGAGAGAGAGAGAGAGAACAAAAAAAGAGAGCGAGTGAGAGTGGGTGGTGGTGGTCTGTATGTATGTGAGTGGTGGTGTGTATGTGTGTGTGTTCGAAATATATCTCTATAACGAATGAATGATCCCCACATATTAGTGTGACATCATCTCCCAAACAAATAGATAGCATAACGTGAAATTTGGTAGCTAATTTCTTTGGGTTATTACACATGCCCATTTAAATGTGGTATCGATATTTTCAGCTCGTCTGACTTTATGTATAATGTTCCTATCGAATAATTTACAAATTTATCTTGAATGGGGTCTAGGGAGTGTTTGTTTAAGCTTGATGAAGGTATAGCAAGGAAACTAAAAACATTCTTCCACTGTTTACTAATTGATCCGGAGTACGAAAAATCGGAGTTTGAAGAAGTTGGATAAATACCTGTTGATGTGTTGTTTCATCCCCCCCCCCCTCCACACACACACACACACACACACCTACCACTCCTTTTTTTTTTTTTTTTTTTTTTTTTAGTTCCCGATTCAAACTCGACACAATATACGGGTCTCATCAATTTGGTATATATTTCAGCTCAACTCCAGTACTGAGGCACGTACGCTACTCTAAACACACAGGAGATCGAGACTGCAAATTAGGGGAAGCCCGGTCTTCGCTCGGGGCATTAATTTAAGGGGAGGTTTCTAGTGTGTTGCTTAGACCTCCATCAAGCTTAAAATTACATCCCCTAGACCCCCTTTCAAGATAAATATGTACATTTTTCGGTAGAAAAATGTCCCGGCCGAAGGCCGAATCCTCTTAAGTTACAGGCTCGCTATCGCTCGCCAGGAAAAAATTGACACCTAAATGGCACGAAAGGTCTTAAAATGGACAGAAATGGGGCGAAAGTTATTAAAATCGTCAAACTAATGGGGCAAACGTCTTAAAATCTCAAAAGCAATGGGGCTAATCATGAGGGAGAAGGAAGTTCGAAAATAAATCCCTCATGTGGAAACCTCCTCATAACATTTCCCGGGAGGTGTACCGTATACATTTAGCTTGAACTTGGGTCTGGGGTGCATTATATAGCTTAAGAGGGGAGAGTTTCACGCAAGGGTTTATTTTCTGGACCCCCTTCTCCCTCATGTTTAGCCTCGTTAGTTTTGATATTACATGACGTGCACCCCATTAGTTTGGTGATTTTAAGACCTTTCGTCCATTTCTATCAATTTTAAGACCTTTCGTGCCATGTAGGTGTCGATATTTTCCTGGCGAGCGATAGCAAGCCTGTAATCTAGGAAGAAGCGGTCTTTGGCCGGGACATTTTTCTACCGAAAAATGTACACATTTATCTCGTAGGTGGGTCTTTGGGATGTTTTGTATAAGCTTGAGAGAGGTCTAGGGAAGAAATTAGAACAATAATACAGTATATACCGGTTATGATAAAACAAATATATATGTATATAGAATAACGTATCCTCAAGCGTGAAGTAATGCCAGATAATCCCAAAGAGGTATTGTTGGCGATACAAATAAAATAAACAAAATTTATAATATTTGTCGTAGGCGTATTGGTGGTGAAGGGTGACAGTTCCGGCGATAGATGTGACTGCGTATTACCGGAATGTATCAGTGTTCATTATTACCGGAATGTATCAGTGTTCATTATTACCGGAATGTATCAGTGTTCATTATTACCGGAATGTATCAGTGTTCATTATTACCGGAATGTATCAGTGTTCATTATTACCGGAATGTATCAGTGTTCATTATTACCGGAATGTATCAGTGTTCATTATTATTATTATAGCCTTGATGGCAGAGTTGGATGAGGGAGTTAATTACCTTGGGATTAATACACAGCATAATAGTCGCGTACATAATATTTGATGCACATATATATATACAGTACACATACAGTCACGAGTACACGTCATAATCTAACACACACATATACACATACAGTCAGACGCCTACACATAATCCGACACACATATATACATGTATACATACAGTCAGACATGTACGCATAATCTGACACACATACAGTATATACGCATACAGACAGACGCGTACACATAATCTGACACACACATATACACACACAGTCAGATGCGTACACATAATCTGACACACACATAATTATACACACAGTCAGACAAACACACACAGATACACACTTTCACTAAAGCACGTATTTATACTGTACAAACATACACACACGCACACTCACACCGACTGATGCACACACACACAGATGCACATTTCCAATTTTTCTCTCTCTCTCTCTCTCTCTCTCTCTCTCTCTCTCTCTCTCTCTCTCCCACACGCACACACTAATACAATGAGTGACTGCCATATCATTATTACACTTGTTGATAGTGGTGACATTAGGTGATGACTAGCGGGTTAGAGCACCTGTGTAATGGTGATGATGATGGTGATGATGATGATGATGGAGATGATGATGGTTGATGATACTATTAGTATTATTAGTATTAGTATTATTAGTAGTAATAGTAGTAGTAGTAGTAGGATAGTAGTAATGGTAGTAGTAGTAGTAGTAGTAGTTGTTGTTGTTGTAGTAGTAGCAGCAGCAGCAGTAGTAATAGTAGTAGTAGGATGGTAGTAGTAGTAGTAGTAGTTGTTGTAGTAGTAGCAGCAGCAGTAGTAGTAGTAATAGTAGTAGTAGTAGGATAGTAGTAATGGTAGTAGTAGTAGGTGTTGTTGTAGTAGTAGTAGCAGCAGTAGTAGTAGTAGTAGTAATAGTAATAGTACGAGTAGTAGTAGGATAGTAGTAATGGTAGTACTAGTAGTAGTTGTTGTAGTAGTAGTAGCAGCAGCAGTAGTAGTAGTAGTAGTAATAGTAATAGTAGTAGTAGGATAGTAGTAATGGTAGTACTAGTAGTAGTAGTTGTTGTAGTAGTAGTAGTAGCAGCAGCAGTAGTAGTAGTAGTAGCAGTTGCATATAGAATAAATATAACCATGGTAATTATAGTGAAGGACATAGACAACATATATCATTATGATTAATTGTAAAGCCGTCAAGCACACAACCTTTTATATAAATTATCATTGATGTATGCAACAATACATTATCATTGATGTATGCAACAATACATTATCATTGATGTATGCAACATTACATTACACAGGATTAAAATGTAATGCCAATGAGTTTGAGTGTCAATCAGTTAAGGGAAGACAGGCCGTTTTCTGGTCCTCCTTCTTCCTCGTCTTTAGCCCCATTTGTTTTCAGATTTTATGTGGTTCGGCCCATTAGTTTGGCGATTTTAATACCTTTCACCCCATTGCATTGTCAATTTTAAGGCCTTTCGTGCTATTTAGGTGTCGATTTTTTCATGGCGAGCGATAGCGAGCCTGAAATTTTAAGAGCAAGCGGCCTTCCGCCGGGACATTTTTCTACCGAAAAATTTACAAATTTATCTTGAAGGGGGACTAGGGGGTGTTTCTAAGCTTGATGGAGGTCTAGCAAGGAAACTAAGAAATATAGGAATAAATTAATTAATAGAAAAAACAAAACAAAAGGCTAGTCTCCCCTTAATATATAATGTAGTGAAGCGTTCAAGTACGATTACGCCTTTCTTTCTAGCCTGACTATAATTATACGCTTTTATGTAGATTAGATATTATGTTATATATTCGTTATTATTCATATTTTTTTTGCAATTTTTGTATATATTATATATATATATATTATTTATAGATTAGATATTAAAAATTCTACGTAAGCAGAATGGTATCACTTCCTTGCGTATACCGGACCAAGGTCACTCAGCTTGTCTGTCTGTCTGTTTGTCCGTCGTTCAATATCTCTTCCTTGGGTTGCTTTTATCGATGCTTACGAAATTATCATATTTGAATATAGACGGTCCGTGCAGATGTAAAGTCAAAACAGGCAATTGATCTTACTCAAAGCTTATGGTCAATCATAAAAGTCAAAGAAAAGGGTATTTTTTTCGACTTGTTAACTACTCATTCAATGTTCACAATGCTAGATGCTATACATGTGGCACTCATACTCACTAACCTACATGTGGCACTCATAATCACTAACCTACATGTGGCACTCATACTCACTAACCTACATGTGGCACTCATACTCACTAACCTACATGTGGCACTCATACTCACTAACCTACATGTGGCACTCATAATCACTAACCTACATGTGGCACTCATACTCACTAACCTACATGTGGCACTCATACTCACTAACCTACATGTGGCACTCATACTCACTAACCTACATGGGCACTCATACTCACTAACCTACATGTGGCACTCATACTCACTAACCTACATGTGGCACTCATACTCACTAACCTACATGTGGCACTCATACTCACTAACCTACATGTGGCACTCATACTCACTAACCTACATGTGGCACTCATATCACTAACCTACATGTGGCACTCATACTCACTAACCTACATGTGGCACTCATACTCACTAACCTACATGTGGCACTCATACTCACTAACCTACATGTGGCACTCATACTCACTAACCTACATGTGGCACTCATAATCACTAACCTACATGTGGCACTCATACTCACTAACCTACATGTGGCACTCATACTCACTAACCTACATGTGGCACTCATACTCACTAACCTACATGTGGCACTCATACTCACTAACCTACATGTGGCACTCATACTCACTAACCTACATGTGGCACTCATAATCAATAACCTACATGTGGCACTCATACTCACTAACCTACATGTGGCACTCATACTCACTAACCTACATGTGGCACTCATACTCACTAACCTACATGTGGCACTCATACTCACTAACCTACATGTGGCACTCATACTCACTAACCTACATGTGGCACTCATACTCACTAACCTACATGTGGCACTCATACTCACTAACCTACATGTGGCACTCATACTCACTAACCTACATGTGGCACTCATACTCACTAACCTACATGTGGCACTCATACTCACTAACCTACATGTGGCACTCATAATCAATAACCTACATGTGGCACTCATAATCAATAACCTACATGTGGCACTCATACTCGCTAACCTACATGTGGCACTCATACTCACTAACCTACATGTGGGACTCATAATCACTAACCTACATGTGGGACTCATACTCACTAACCTACATGTGGCACTCATACTCACTAACCTACATGTGGCACTCATACTCACTAACCTACATGTGGCACTCATACTCACTAACCTACATGTGGCACTCATACTCACTAACCTACATGTGGCACTCATACTCACTAACCTACATGTGGCACTCATAATCAATACACTCATGTTGAGCAGGACTCATACTCACTAACCTACATGTGGCACTCATACTCACTAACCTACATGTGGCACTCATACTCACTAACCTACATGTGGCACTCATACTCACTAACCTACATGTGGCACTCATACTCACTAACCTACATGTGGCACTCATACTCACTAACCTACATGTGGCACTCATACTCACTAACCTACATGTGGCACTCATACTCACTAACCTACATGTGGCACTCATACTCACTAACCTACATGTGGCACTCATACTAACTAACCTACAGCTAAATGTTCCTAAGGTTAAGGGGAGATTTTCACTTGAGGGATTCTTTTCTGGACCCCTTTCTCCCTCATGTTTAGCCCCATTGCTTTTGAGATTTTAAGGCGTTCGCCCTAGTAGTTTGGACATTTTAAAGACATTTTGCCCCATTTCTGTCAATTTTAAGACCTTTCGTGACATTAAGGTGTCGATTTTTTCCTGGCGAGCGATAGCGAGCCTGTAATTTAAGAGGAACCGGCCTCCGGCCGGGACATTTTGCTACCGAAAAATTTACAAATTTATCTTGAAAGGGGGTCTAGGGGGTGTAATTTTAAGCTTGATGAAAACGTAGGGAACAAACTAAATGCCTCAAAAATCAAAATCAGATTTATTAATAATACTTCTAAACTAATAGAAAGATTTTCGCCAAACGTTGCAGATATATCTAAAATATCTATACAAAGGGAAGAACAAATATATTATTACTTAAAGGGAAAGGTCAAAGATCAAGGTCAAATGTTAAGGTCAATATAATAACTTCGTCTTTGGTTTATTCAAATGTCACCCAAATCGCTGAAATGGTTCGCCTTGCAAATCATCAGACAACATTCCGCAAAGGTCAAAATAAAGGTCGAAGGTCAATAATAATTATAATTTCTCCTATACTAATCAATAGGCTATTCTTGTTATCAAAATATACATACAAACTAAATGTGTCAATGAAATGATCATGCAATAAGATAATATGTCCTATCTTAAAGGTCAAGGTCACAGATCAAGGTCATATACATTTTGAAGAATAATTGTATATGAATGAATAAGGTTAAAGTCAAATGTCAAAGGAAAAGGGAAAACATTATATTGTTTTATAGTGTTTTTCTTAAGGGGGTTCACCTGCATTTTTTTCTTTCTCTCCTTTTCTCTCTTTCTCTGGCTTGTATCCATTCGGCCCAATTCAGCCAACTGTTTTAAGACGTTTATCGCCATCCAGGTGTCGATTTCTTCCTGGCGAGCGATAGCGAGCCAGCATTGTATGGAGAAATCCGGCTTCGCCGGAGATATTTTTCTATCGAAAAACGTACAAATTTAGCTAGCTGTCAAAACAAAAATATATATATATGCTGGCTCGCTACCGCTCGCCAGGAAAATATTGACACCTGGATGGGAGTAAACATCTTAAAACAGTAGGTTGAATGGGGCCGAATGGATACAAGCCAAAGAGAGAGAGAAAAAGAGAAAAAAAGCGAGGTGGGCCCCCTTAACTTACGGATAAACGCTCATCAAAATGTACAGCTATATCTGCCATTTGTAATCAAAGGTCGGAGAAACATTAAATCCAGTATTTATCAACGGTGAATATAAATTTTACGTGATTTATTTTTTACCCTATATTTAATCTTCAGTATATGTACCTGTCAACTTTTAGATAGATTATTAAATAATCAAGGCATAACATCAATTATATTATTATGGTACTATATTCTTCTAAATCAACTGATAGATTTATGCCCAATCTACTGGCAGTATACAGTTTTACTATTCAATATTCAGTTAAAATAACATAACAAAATGCTGAACAAATATCATAATGCCTTTAATAGTCAAAAAATCAAATTTGCAGAATTGGGTATGCAGTTTTCTTTCCAAAATGCGAAAATGGTACTTCTACTATATTAATATTAAAGTGTATGATATTATAATAGTCTGCATTAATAACTGCATTAATTCTTACGAAAATAGAGACCATTCCAATGCTGAAAAATATAATGCAACAACAACAAAATATTGTGAAAATTGACGTCAACCTATTAAACGGGGGATTTTTTTTTTCTGGACCCCCTTCTCCCTCTAGTTTAGGCCCATTAGTTAAGAGCTTTTTAAGACTTTCGCTCCATTAGCTTGGCGATTTTAAGACGTCTGGTGATAATAGTAGGCTATTGCCATTATTATATTGTAATACAAATAGTGATGATATTCAATAAGTGTGATGATGATGGGTGATGAAATAGATAAGTTGTGATGATATTGATATTTTGTTATTATATTACTGACAATATTAGTTTGTTAAAATTAAAGAAAGATGGATGTGCCAACGATAGCTTACAATGCTCGTAGTGGTGTTTGTAATGAAGATAGTGATGATATTGACTAGGCGTGATGATGATGGGTGATGAATGCAGGAGGGAGAGGTGTTGAGTGGTGTATGACCCGGATTATCATATATATTGACCTGGTTCGAACCCTGCTTGCTAATTCCACACAGGTGTTGAATTAATGTACTGAGAGAGAGAGAGAGAGAGAGCGCAAAATATACTGTAGATAGAGACATTCATATGGATAAAAAGATAGATAAATGGGTTGAAATAGAGAGAGAGAGAGAGAGAGAGAGAGAGAGAGAGAGAGAGAGAGAGAGAGAGAGAGAGAGAGAGAGAGAGAGAGAGAGAGAGAGAATAACATATAGAAATATAAACAAACTCGTGAACCAAAATATTGCATGCATATTTATATATTGTACACCTATTCGTATATTGTACACCACTTAATGACTTATTATTATTACAATGCTGCAGTGCGGTTACACACACACACACACACACACACACACACACACACACACAGAGAGAGAGAGAGAGCAAAGTCCTGGTTAGCATCATTATTCGCCTTATTGAAGAAAATGTCATGGTTTGGATATTTTCTTATATAAAACCTAAAAACCCATAAACACACATAGAAGTACAAGAAACACAGACAAATACGCACACACAATCACCATATACAGGCAAACACCAACACACACACACACAAACATATACATATACACAAGTACGTACACACACAAAAACACACATATATATACAAAATATTATACAGACGCTCTCTTTCTCTCTCCACACACACAAACACACACACATGCACACGTACACACACAGACCTACACGCACACACTTACACACACCCACACACCTAACGTCACACACACACACACACACACCTACACACACAAACACGCACACACGTAATAACAAGAGCCCTTTAATTACAGCGTTACTAGACCTTGGGTCGAGAAACAGCGTTATTAAAAGTATTATGTCTGGTGTACGAGACATGGTAGTGGTGGTCTAGTGGTGGTCGTGTGGTAGTGGTGGTGTTGTGATGGTGGTGTTGTGATGGTGGTGTTGTGATGGTGGTGGTAGGGGTGGTAGTGTTGGTGTTGAGGTTTTGGTGGTGGTAGTGTTGTGGTGTTGGTGTAGTAGAGTTGGTGGTGGTAGTGTTGTGTTGGTGTAGTAGTGCTGGTGGTGGTAGAGTTGTGGTGTTGGTGTAGTAGTGGTGTTGTTGGTGTAGTGGTGGTGCTGTGGTGTTTGTAGTGGTGGTGGCGGTGTGGTGGTGGTATTGGAAGTAGTAGTGGTGGTGATATTGGTGGTGGTAGTGGGGCTAGTAGTGGTGTTGTTCTGGTTGTTTTTGTTGTTGTTGTTGTTGTTGTGGTGGTAGTGGTGGTGTTGGATGTGAGAATTCTAACTGTAAAAAAAATATTAATCAAATGTTTCGGAAGGTTTAGTATTTATGATTATAGTTTCCATTCCAACAAATATTGCAACATTTACTGATGATGACACGTGTGCCTTTTGTGATGAGTATAGTGTTGATTACGTACACACATATTTGTATACATATGAGCGTACAGTCATATATGCAAATACAAAATGATATACTGTGTATATATATATATATATATATATATATATATAAATAGTAGGAACAGTAACACCAGTGATGAAACAAACATCTTTACTGGGGCAGACATCGGGGGGGTAAGGGGGGCATACGTTTCGGCAAGTCTTATACCATCTTCAGTGGAAGCTCTAACCGAGCTTTCAAAATTCGTGTTGACGAACATATTGGCCAGTCCTCCTCACTCAGCTGTAAGGGAACACTCAGTGTTGTGTGATATTTCTATTGAACAAGAAGATTTTGAAATTCTCGATTGTTCCTCAAATAATAACATAAGAATACTGGAATCTTTATATATATCAAAAATGAAATCTTCACTTAATGGTAACCTGTCTTTCTTCCCACTCCATATTGATTAAGTTCCCCCCCCCCCCTCCCTTTTTATACATATTTTATTGATATAACTTTACTTATTTAACCCTTTACGAGTACATGAACTCCTAAAATGTATGTGATAATTGTATCTGTTTTAGACCACTGACGATGGCATAAGACTTGCCGAAACGTATGGCCCCCCATGATGACGTCTGCCCCAATAAAGATGTTGTTTGTTTCATCACTGGTGTTACTGTTCCTACTAAGGATTCGGTTCCCTACGAAGAAGCCTATCTCTGAGATATATATATATATATATATATATATATATATATATATATATATATATATATACAGTATATACAGTATATAATGACAAAAATCATACTTCCAACATATGTTGATGTTGCATCTCTTGCATGTCATCGTTCAGATGAATTTGTTGCAAATACGCCGCCTCTTCGGATCTTTCCTCGTGGTAATTTAGTAGATCTTAAAACCCACATAACTTATTCATAGTACACACCTTCTGCTGTTCTGAATCAATGTATACTCCAAACTGCATTACTCTGGCATTAACTTCTGCAGAATAATCTTCCACCAATTTTCATTCACAACAGTTTAGATCCAGTTACTACCGATATACATTTTTCATGAATGGAGAACAACATTAGGTGCATGAGGTTTGTTTTCAGTTAAATTGTTTTTTCTTTTTCCCTTTCATGTACAGCTGTGAACATTAGTTCTGATACATATTGAAGCCTCGAACTGATTATATGAACCTCTGAAATTCAAATATAAGGTAAAGAATTAATAAGAAGATTTAATTCAGCTCGCAACTACTTCAAGAATGTATGTATTGCCATTATTGTCCACAACTGTACGTTATAAAGGTCAATGTATGTACCGGGTATTCAAACTTTTATCATAGATGTAATGCAATCAAACATTAACAAAGGCTATATTTGTTTTACAATGGAGCACACAGAGTAACAATAACAGAAGGCTATTACTGACGTATCGTTTCTATTAACAGTGTTGGTGGTGAGTGATACTGGTGGTGATGGTATGGTCTTTGATCCATTAATAGACCTGGTGTGTGTGTGTGGAGTTGGATCCACTTTAGAGGGCTATGGTAGGATGGTTAAAGGGGAGAGGTTTGTTTGTTTGCTGGACCCCCTTCTCCCTCATGTTTAGCCCCATTAGTTTTGAGATTTTAAGACGTTCACCCCCATTAGTTTGTCGATTTTAACACTTACGGTGCGGGCATATTTCCGCTATATTAGGGCTCATTCAGGCACTCCTGAATGATTTAGCAAGTGTCTGAATTAAATTACATGTATTCAGCCAAAACCTAGAAGAAAATAGCTTCAAAATGGCACTAGAACGAACTTTGTAGCACGCGGGGTTCATCCGCAGCGATACCATAGACATCGGCAAATATTCGCAAATAATGAGTAATGTTGCGCTACATTTGCCTTTGGCAGGGCTGCTTATGTCTAGTGAGACATGGCTGATATCCCTCAGTGCCCTGGCCGCCGGGCTGAACAGCGGGCGGGGGCCTGCCACGCTCCCGCTCACTCGCACTCGTCTCCACATGCTTTAAGAGCCTGTAAATTGATATAAATTGCCATGGCATTCCAGAATGGTTCCCGCAGTCAATGGGTTTAGAGCTATAATTCTATTCCTTTATCAATATCAAAACCTTTCGTGACACATAGGTGTACATTTTTCCCTGGCGAGCGATAGTGAGCGTGTAATTTGGAGGAACCGGCCTTCAGCCAAGACATTATTCTACCGAAAAAATATACACATTTATCTCGAAGGGGAATGTTGAGGATAATTTATTCAGCTTGATAGAGGTATAGGGAGGAAACTAAAGCAATAATACATACATAAGTATATAATTTATATATATATATATACAGTATAGGCCTATATAAAAAAAAAAAAAAAAAAAAAAAAAAATCAAGGCGGTGTCACAGGAGTGCCTTCTCCGTCAACTTTCGTTGACCAATTTTTGTTTTCTCATATTAGTTTTTGGTATTTTGGCATTGAAATCAACAACTACACTGAATTTGCAAAATTTTAAGAGACTGAAAACTTATATAACTTTAATTAAGAAGATGCCAGACAACAATCGCCTGACAAATCACTCGTGTGACACTCCTTTACTATAAACGTTTGTGTTTTATGATATCTGCAAAAACGGAGCTTTGGTGTCTGTTAATTTGTCTGTCTACAGTATATGCCGGATCATTTTTTAAATTATGTTTTTATTTATCCATCCATCTATAAATGTATCTCTTTATTTTTCTATCTATCTATCTATCTATTATTCTGTCTATTTTATCTATCTATCTATCTATCTATCTCTATTCAGCTATCTAGTATTCTGCTTATGTTTCTATCTATCTATCTATCTATCTATCTATCTATCTATCTATCTATTGCCAGACGCCTTGATATCCGAGGGGATGGCCACACACGAATCTCCTCCATCAAGACACTTCCTTCGATTCTCAAGCCCGTTTCGTGGGAGGGTTGCCAAAATGCCCAACCGCCCATTGTAGTGCATAGTGGGTGTGGGTGCAGGTAGCATTTTATTTATATATATATATTTGTTTTCTTTGTTCACTGTATTTGTTTATTATTTTATTTGTTTATATATTATATTATATTATTTACTGTGCACGGTAATGTCTTATTAACAAAATTCATATATGAAAGTGCTTCAATAACTACCTATTAAGAGAGCAAAAATAAATGGCATATTATCCTCGTCTCATACCCTGATTGAGAGAGAGAGAGAGAGAGAGAGAGAGAGAGAGATTTCCTTCCCCACACGTAACTATCCTCATCCTACAGGGAAATCACCTTAGTACCCATATATGGAACAAATCACCTTAGTACCCATATATGGAACAAATCACCTTAGTACCCATATATGGAACAAATCACCTTAGTACCCATATATGGAACAAATCACCTTAGTACCCATATATGGAACAAATTGGGGGGTGGCTTAAATTTTACTCGCATTGGGATTTTGATAACAAAAAAATCCTTTAAGCAATATGTTAAAACGTATATATGATTGGGAATACGAAATGTTGACGCCACTTACAGCATATATATATATATATATATAATAATATATATATATATATATATATATATATATATATATATATATATATATATAAATATATATATATTATATATATCTCACAAATCTCCAAGTAGGATTTCTCTTCTCCTTAATATAAATAAGAACATTTTAAGATTCCTTTATCACGCCGTGGTGTAGTGGATTAAAAGCTTGGACACTCATTCTGAATGTCGGAGGTCCGACTCCGGCTGGGAATAGATAGATAGATAGATAGCCAGATGCCTTACCCCTTTTTATGAAGGTGGTCATACACAAAACGCCTCCAAACGGAGCTGTCCCCCGTGAGAAGGAAACCCAAGGAGTTTTAATACAATATGTTTAAGTTCCTTGAGGAAACCCCAGTATATTCAATGACTTACAGGATTGACTACTCAATTTAGGGTTGATCTAACTCCGAGGCCCTCTATGTATCTTTTTAGCACCAATTTTCGACTGTGGCTTGTGGCTAGTTCATCCACTAACCTGCTTCACCCTTAGGTTAACAGTATACAGTATATTATACAGTATATATATATATATATATATATATATATATATATATATATATATATATATATATATACTGATGCAATTTGCGAATAAGAGCTAATACATACCTAAGTAATGGCATTGAGAAAGTTGTTAACATTTCTAAGATAAAACAAATGAATAAGTGAATATATTTATTATAAAAATCATACCATTTAAGTGCACAGTGACGTACATTTCTTAATTGTGTAAGATCGACTTTCACAATGTGGTAAGAGTTTGTGGATTATGAAATTAGATTAAAAACTATTACACACGATACAGTATGTAATATCTCTCTCTCTCTCTCTCTCTCTCTCTCTCTCTCTCTCTCTCTCTCTCCTTCCCCCTCCCCCTCCCTCTCACAATCTCTCTCTCTCACACACACACACTCTCTCTCTCTCTCTCTCTCTCTCTCTCTCTCTCTCTCTCTCTCTCTCTCTCACACACACACACACATATACATCATAGACCTCGACACGGACAGGCTTAGTAGTCTGGGAGCAACCCTACCAAATTGTTAATTTCCGTCGTCCATGTAAGTGAAGGTCAAAAATAGTATCAAATTACTAATTAGAAAAATAGACAAGTTCGAAATATATGTACCTTAACTAAATATATGGGGGCATTCACATACAAAATATATTATTTTTTAGACTGTTGCCATTTGAGCAAATTCGTCGTCCCTTTTAATTCGTAACAATTCTAATTTCTACATTATTTGAGTTTTACAGTACTGCCATTTTTGACCAAATAAACTGTGTATCATAAAAATTGTCTTGTAGTTTACAATTAACCTATATTCAAATAACTTTGTGAAAATTAAATAATTGTGTTACCACTGTTTTGGCTACGAAAACTCCAGATGAAGCGCAGCCATATGTGCGGAGCTGTCCATAAGCCACGTGCGTGGCTTAAGGACACTTCCGCACGTATGGCAGTCAGTATGTACCACTCAGTAGTAGCTGGTTAGTACCGCTCCGCACCCAAGTCGGGTACTGAAGGGTACTAAACAAAGAGGTCCTTTCTTACACTACCTGCCTTGCAAATTGGACCGCTCCGCAATAGTAGGAAGGGTAATAAATACAGCAGACCTTTATTATACGCTACCTGCCTTGCAGATTGGAGCCAGGAGGCTACAATTATACTGTTTCAGTCACCCATAATAATTAATAATAAATCGTTTTCTTCTCTATTTAATTTAACTAATATCTTAAAACATTAAAAATAGCGTCTTCAAATGTAACTAATTAGTCATGCTAAAATATTATCTACAAAACTGTAATACAAAAACGCAACATTCACAAGTAATTAAGAATTTAAATCAAAGACAATTATTGAGGGGTAACTAAAATATTCAAAATAGTTTTTTGAGACAATGAACGGAGGAAGGAAAAACACAGATAAAACAAAAAGGTCTATGTGCCTAAAGGCATCCTCCATTCATAAAATGTTTGTAACAACTGGATTTAAACATTTGTAGATTGTAAGTTTGTGGAAAGCAATTCGAGGGAAGTGAATTCCAAAGAGTAGTAGCTCTGGGGATAAATGAATTTTGATAAGCAGAAGTTCTGCATTGTGGAGGAGAAAGTGTAAATTCATGGGCGCTCTCAGCTGCCCTAGTTCTACGGGGAAAGATGTGGAGGCGGCACAATTGAAGCAAGTTCCTCGGAACAATTGCTGTGAAAATATCTGTAGAATAATGCAAGGGATGCAACGTTTCTTCGTATGGATAATGTAGGAAGGTCCTGTGTGATTGCAGGGTTATTGATTAATCTAATAGCTTTATTTTGAATTTTGTCCAACTTCCTCAATGCAACCACTCCACTTCCATCCCACAGAGGTGAACAGTAATCCATCTGAGAACGCACATGACTTTTATATATTACGGCCAACTGCTCGTCAGTGAAGAATTCTCGAACTCTGTACAGGAGTCCCATTTGTTTAGAGGCATTCTTAGCAATGCTTCTAACATAATGTGTCCAGCTCAAGTTAGTAGTTAATGTTACACCGAGAATGTCAATACTAGGGGAAGTGGGAATATTTACATCATTAAAAAATATATGGGAGTCAGTGAGATTCTGTCGGTTAGAAAATTGAATGTACTTGGTTTTCTGTGCATTAAAGGAAACTAGATTCTTTTGTCCCCATTCATTAATTCTAGAAAGGTCCTGGTTCAGAGAAATTGCAGTGTTTATTTTTGAATTTATAAGATCGGGTTGGGTGAAAAAATTGGTAAATGTGAAGGAACTGTGGAGTGTTGATTCATCTGCGTAGGAATGTATTGGATTATGAGTGGTAGATATGAGATCATTGATATGAATGAGGAACAGAGTTGGGGCCAAAACTGATCCCTGGGGAACACCAGCATTTATTGAGTGAAATTGAGAATAAAGGCCATCTACCATTACATTTATTTTTCTGGTATGAAGATAAGAAGAAATTAGTGGAACTAATGATGCAAGGCCGTAGTGTGACATCTTCGACAATAAGGATTGATGCCAGACTCTATCAAATGCCTTTGATATATCCAGTGCTATTGTATGTGTTTCACCATGTTGGTCTGTAGCTTGGTTGATTTGATGCGTAAGAAGGCAAAGAATGTCTGCAGTTGATCGACATCGTCTAAAACCATATTGCCTATCACTGATTAATTTATTATTCTCAAGATGCTTAATTATGTGATTATTTAATATAATTTCAAAGACTTTACCAAGAGTGGAAGTTATAGCTATTGGTCTGTAGTTTGATGGATCTGAAGAGGCACCTTTTTTGAGGAACTGGATGGATGTTTGCTTCTTTCCAGGGTACTGGGAAGCATGAGGTATGAGTAAACACATACATAAAGGAGGGAGTAAAGCACTACCAAAAAACTACCGCCCGGTAGCGCTAACCTCTCACATCATTAAAGTTTTCGAACGAGTCCTGCGAAGAAAAATTTCAACATTCATGGAGGCAAATGAACTACACAACACCGGTCAACATGGGTTCAGAGCGGGAAGATCATGTCTCTCACAACTTTTGGAACACTATGACAAAATTCTTAAAGCGCTAGAAGAAAAGAAAAACGTGGATGTCATTTACACCGATTTTGCTAAGGCATTTGATAAATGTGACCATGGTATAATAGCCCACAAACTGAAAGCAAAAGGTATAACTGGGAAAATCGGACGGTGGATATACAATTTCCCCGTAAACCGAAAACAATCAGTAGCAGTAAACCAAGTCACATCTGAGCCTTCGGATGTCAAAAGCTCAGTGCCCCAAGGAACAGTGCTAGCGCCCCTTCTGTTCCTCATACTAATTTGCGATATAGATACCAACACCAGACACAGTACGGTGTCGTCTTTTGCTGATGACACAAAATTAAGCAAGATAGTAAACACACAAGAAGACATGGGCCGACTGCAGGAAGACATGAATGTAGTGTTCCAGTGGACCAGAGAAAACAACATGCAATTCAATGAGGAAAAATTCCAATTAATACGGTACGGAGATAATAATGGTGTTAAAGAAATTACAAATTACTTAACAGAATCTAACCACATAATAGAACGGAAAGACAGTGTGAAAGACCTTGGGGTATTAATGTCTGAAAATATGGGTTTCAAAGTACATAACCAGGTCAAAGTGGCGGCTGCGAAACGTCTAACGGGTTGGATTCTGCGTACTTTTAAAACACGCGGTGAAGTACCTATGATAACGCTCTTCAAATCTCTAGTGCTACCGTGGCTTGAATATTGTAGCGTATTAACATCCCCATACAAAGCAGGTGAAATAAATGACGTAGAGAGTGTACAAAGAAATTTCACTTCGCATATAAGTTCGATAAAACAGCTACACTATTGGGAGCGTTTAAGAGCACTGAATCTGTACTCACTGGAACGTAGAAGAGAACGTTACCTAATAATATACACGTGGAAAATCGCAGAGGGTTTAGTACCAAACCTACATACTCCGATAGTCATGAAATTCAGTGATAGGAGAGGCTGGGAATGCGAAATCCCCCGGATGAATAACAGGGGTGCTATGGGCTCTCTGCGAGAGGGCTGGTTATCACACAGAGGCCTACGTCTCTTCAATAAACTCCCACGGCGAGTAAGAGACATGAGGGACGTCTCGTTAGACAGCTTCAAGAGAGCCCTGGATGTCGAACTGCAAAACGTGCCAGACGAGCCCATCCTCGCAAGGGAGCGAGCTGTCACTTCAAACAGTCTACTGCACCAAATCACCACCCAAAACGAGGGGCGTCGCGCTCCTTGGTGCCGCTAGAAGAGTGGTGAACACATCATAAGGTATCATAAGGTAAGGTAAGTACACAGACGGAAAAAATTTGCCAATACAGGAGCGAGCACCAAGGAGCAATTCTTAAGTACTATTGGAGGAATTTCATCTGGACCAGGAGCCTTATCTACTGAGATTCTGCAAAATAGTTTTGACATGTCTGGTGTGGAACTTAAGTGAGAAAATTTCAGGCGAATTAAAATTAAGTACAGGGACATCTTGATTTATTTCATCTAAGGTTGAGTTGGTGGAGAATATATCCGCAAGAAGGTTAGCTTTACCTCGTGGGTCACTTACAAGATTGCCAGTCGGAGATTTTAATGGTGGAATGGATGAAGCAGTAGTGAAGTTGGATTTGAATGAGTTAAGAGTAGACCAAAATATTTTGTTATCATTTGGATTATTTAGAAGTTTATTTGCCTGCTTGTGGAGAAAGTTTGATTTAGTTAGGTTTAATACAGTTTTGGCATGATTTCTGATGTTTCTAAAGTAATTAAAGGCTTCATGTGTTTTTGATCTTGTGTATGCATTGTAGGCTATTGCTTTTTGTTCAGTTACTCTAGCAAAATTATGGGCAAACCATTTAGGTGAATTATATCTTTTACTGTACTTTTGATGAGGAATAAAAGTTTCCATTCCAATTTTTACAAAATCTTGTATGTGGCTCAAGGTGGAGTGTGCATCATTAGAATAGAAAGAGGTCCAGGGAATATCAATAAAGAAACCTTGAAGACCCTCCCAGTCTGCCCTATCGTAATGCCATTTAGTCACCAAACAGGTTCAGAGTGGGAAGGTGTGGTAGGTGATAGACAGGTGGCCTGTATCAGACAGTGATCAGAAGATCCAAGCGGGGACCTCACTGTAACATCATAATTTTCTGAATTGGTTGTTAAAAATAAGTCCAGTAGGTGGGAATTATGATTAGGATTATCTGGTACACGGGTGGGTTGGTTGACTAGTTGAGTGAGATTAAATGAGTCTGCAAATAGCTCACATTCAAGACCAGCATCATCAGTCCTGGCTGAATGAGTGAGCCATTCAACATTATGGACATTAAAATCACCCAACACAGTGATTTCAGAAGAAGCATTTAAGTTGAGGACACTGAGTTGTGAGGACAGAGAATCAAAAAGACTTTGCTCTGGAGGAGTATTTGGGGAACGGTAGATGCAACATATGTATTTAAATTTACCAGCAGAAATTAATTTGTATATAGAATAATCAAAATAGGGACAATTGAAACTAGTAACCTCCTCCAGGGCAATTTCAGAATTTGCGAAGCAACATACACCTCCTTTAGGTCTGAAATTTTGGAGCAGTTGATAACCTGGAAAATTAAATCTAGACGTGTCAGATGTCGATGTTACTTGAGTCGCTGTCAAAAAAAGGAGAGTAGGGGATTCTGCTTGAAGAAATTGGTGTACAGAATTGATGTTAGAGTGAAGTCCCCTTACATTGCTAAAGAAAAAGCTGCACCGACGAGCAGCTTTGGGACGTTGCAATGCTCTTGACACAGTCGCATGATGACGACCGGGAGGGCCCTGTGTCAATGACCCAACCCTGCCGGGGGTGGATACCCGAGGGACCACCAGGTTTGCTCTTAACAATTGTACTGCCATATTTATTAGGTAAGTGTATGGTGTTACATGTATGATATGTAGTGGGAAGAGTAGTGTTTTATGGATAGAGGATAGCGATGTAGGGCAATGTCGTGAAGTTGGATGTGTATGTTATATAAAGAGGGTTTTCCTGATACCCCTGATGTGTGAGGCAGAAAGATATGTATCCAGCTACCAAGGCCTGGGAGAGAAAATGGAATTCAGGCTATTCCCTGAGTCTCCCGAAACCTTGGCGGTAGTACTTCCCTGGGCGGGGCTGCCTACCCCTACTACCTACATTTCCCATGTCTAGCATGTTAGACATAACATGGTTTTACCCATATATCTCTTAAATACAATATATTTCGAAGTTACGATTTGTGCATTATATGTCTACAAATTATACTCTTTCTATATAACTTTACAAATTTCAGTCACAATGGTATGGATGAGGTTGATTTTATCTAGACACAATTTGCGGCCTTTGCTCCCGGACTATAGAAGGGCAAACACTGGACCAATGGCCAGACATAATACAGACAGACAGACAGACGAACCAGACAGATAGACAAACACTGGACCTATGGCTAGACATAATACAGACAGACAAACAGACAGAACCAGCCAGATAGACAAACACTGAACCTATAGCTAGACATAATACAGACAGACAGACAGACGAACCAGACAGATAGAGAAACACTGGACCTATGGCTAGACATAATACAGACAGACAAACAGACAGAACCAGACAGATAGACAAACACTGGACCAATGGCTAGACATAATACAGAGAGACAGACAGAACCAGACAGATAGACAAACACTTGACCTATGGCTAGACATAATACAGACAGATAGACAAACACTGGACCTATGGCTAGACATAATACAGACAAACAGACAGACAGAACCAGACAGATAGACAAACACTGAACCTATGGCTAGACATAATACAGACAGACAGATAGACAGACCCCAGACAGATAGACAAACACTGGACCTATGGCTAGACATAATACAGACAGACAGATAGACAGAACCAAACAGATAGACAAACATTGGACCAATGGCTAGACATAATACAGACAGACAGACAGACAAACAGACAGATAGACAAACAGACAGATAGACAAACACTGGACCAATGGCTAGACATAATACAGACAAACAAACAGACAGAACCAGACAGATAGACAAACACTGAACCTATGGCTAGACATAATACAGACAGACGAACCAGACAGATAGACAAACACTGGACCTATGGCTAGACATAATACAGACAGACAAACAGACAGAACCAGACAGATAGACAAACACTGGACCAATGGCTAGACATAATACAGACAGACAGACAGAACCAGACAGATAGACAAACACTTGACCTATGGCTAGACATAATACAGACAGACAGACAGACGAACCAGACAGATAGACAAACACTGGACCTATGGCTAGACATAATACAGACAAACAGACAGACAGAACCAGACAGATAGACAAACACTGGACCTATGGCTAGACATAATACAGACAGACAGACAGACAGACCCAGACAGATATACAAACACTGGACCTATGGCTAGACATAATACAGACAGACAGACAGACAGAACCAGACAGATAGACAAACACTGGACCAATGGCTAGACATAATACAGACAAACAGACAGACAGACAGAACCAGACAGATAGACAAACACTGAACCTATGGCTAGACATAATACAGACAGACAAACAGACAGAACCAGACAGATAGACAAACACTGGACCAATGGCTAGACATAATACAGACAAACAGACAGACAGACAGAACCAGACAGATATACAAACACTTGACCTATGGCTAGACATAATACAGACAGACAGACAGACAGAACCAGACAGATAGACAAACACTGGACCAATGGCTAGACATAATACAGACAAACAGAACCAGACAGATAGACAAACACTGGACCAATGGCTAGACATAATACAGACAGACAGACAGACAGACAGAACCAGGCAGATAGACAAACACTGAACCTATGGCTAGACATAATACAGACAGACTGACAGACAGTAGTAGATACAGACAGAGAGACACACCAACACGGATAGAAACAGACTGACAGAAAGACCTACAAGTAGACATAAAGACAGACAGACAGACAGAAGGACCTACACCTAGTTAAAAAAGACAGACAAACAAAAAAACAGACAGGCAGAAAAACAGACAGAGACAAACAAACAGAGAGACTAACAGACAAACAGAGAGACAGAGAAACAGACATAACTAGACATATAGACAAACAGACAGAGAGAGAACAGACAGATAAACAAACAGACAGAACCAGACAGAGAAACAGACAGAACCAGAAAGATAAACAAACAGACATACAAACAGAAACAGATATACACTACCACAGACACAGGGCAACAAACAGACATAATAATACCAACATCCCTACAGACCAAGGTGGGTGACATTGAAAATAGTGTAAAATTAATTATCTTTTTAATTAATACGTTTTTCATTATTCAGTCAAAGCCTCGAAGATAATTAATTAATTATCACATCCTTATTGAAATGTTGGGCCTTCTCACAATATATTTTGACATCTGGCAATGACTTTTTGTATATAATTAAAATTTATAATTATATATAGATCAAATCGTCTTTGAGTTTCTCATAACAAATATTGGAATAAATAATAATAATAATAATAATAATAATAATAATAATAATAATACCGGTATATAATGTATAATGTATATAATGAGATTTATATTATGTTCGAACTATTGAATCAATATACATTAATCAATACCCACTTTAATACAGCCAATCATAGACTAAAACAGTGTATTCATTATAAAGTATCTATAATTATCTACCCATATAACTTACGGTGGTGTCACACGAGCTCTGTTTTTGTCATTTTAGCGGGCGATTATAGTCTGGTGTCTTCACAATTAAAATTATATCAACATTTAGCCACCTACTATAAGTTACCTTCAGTATAGTTACCGATTTTAATGAGAAATAGCCTAAACCCTTTGAGTACCAACGACGTGTGTTATATTATATTCTAGCTATATTTAGACGATATTATGCAGCTTAAGAAGGATCTGCGGTAGTTAAAAGGGCTGCTTGACATAGTTGGAAGCCTTATTATTGCTAGAAGGCCTTCCTAAGCTGAATAAAAGCGTCTAATCATTGTCAGAATATAGTTAAAAGGATGTCATCGGTATTGAACGGGTTAACATATGATAACAAAATCTTGCTCATCGAAAATGCCGGAAAAAGCGCTCGTGTTACACTGGCTTTGGAAGGACTGGGACAAACAGGTTATGCATTGCCATTTATGTTTACTGATTAAGGGGAGACTGGCCGTTTGTTTGGTCTATTAATTCATTTATTCATATATTTTTTTAGTTTCCTCCCTAGACCTCCATCAAGCTTAGAAAAACACCCCCTAGACCCCCCTTCAAGATAAATTTGTACATTTTTCGGTAGAAAAATATTCCGGCCGAAGGCCGGTTCCTCCTAAAATTGAAGGTTCGCTATTGCTCGCCAGGAAATAATCGACACCTAAATGGCACGAAAGGTTTTAAAATTGACAACGAAATGGGGCGAAAAGTGTTAAAATCGCCAAACTAATGGGCCGAACATCTTATAATCTCAAAATTAGTAGGGCTAAACATTAGGGAGAAGGGGGTCCAGAAAAACGGTCTGCCTCTCCTTAACTCTTCCCAAATAGTATCCATATCAACCCCATTATTCAAGTCAGCTTTGGATTAATGGAGGTTGTGTTGGAGGTCGAAATGTCTTGACCGTGTTCCTATTTGGCAGCTTAGAAATCGTGAACCCTAACCTATATAACTCAGACATGGCTAGAGCAAATGGGCTGTATGTGTGTGGGGGGGGGGGGGGTGAAGGAGACAAAAGGCTATGCTGTCTGTAACAAGTGTCTTCCCCAAAATTGAAAGTAACAGAGAGCCAAATCCAGGGTACATTTGAGTCTAAATATCTGGACAAACGAAGCTTGAAGTAGTTTAGGTCATAGGATGAGGGAAATACAGATTGAGGGAGAGAGTTCCAAAGCTTACTTGTTGAGTAGAAGAAAGAGTAGGAAAGACAGTTCACTTTTGGGTCATAGAGGTGGGATTGTGTTGAAAGCGAGTGCCTCCGACTCTCCGTAAGTAAGGAGGTATACACACAGAAAGTTCTTAGGATGTCTTGTTTTTTTCTATATGAATGAAGGAGACAAAAGGCAAAACTCCTTGTAACAGGCAGGTTTGTGTGTGTGTGTACGTGTAAATCTTATATATATATATATATCTTCTGCTCAACTTCATTATATGTTGAGATCAATAATATGGTATTGCCAGTAAGACAGGGGCACGCCGCGTTGATATAATCAGACTAATCAACTTTAATCATCACTAAATTAACCAAATTATCCTTCTCATCCCCACCAATCACACTCGTATTATTATTATCGTCAGCAGAATTATAATAACGCTCCCGGTACTACGGTAAATAATTGGACTAATTATACCCGTCTATCATCATAACCAAGCCACATAATTATTACCAACAGCTCCTACCACTTATCAGGGCATACTAATGACGGACTCGGTACAAGGCTGCTACTTTCTGCAAAATAATTATAGAAAATAATTATGAAAACTATTGAGAGGAGGTTTGTAGTTTGCTCCCTAGATCTAGTTGTAAAACAAATATCTTCAATTCCCCCCTTCGAGATCAATTTGTACATTTGTCTGTTGAAAACTGTCCCGGCCGAAGGCCGTTTCTTTCTAAATCGCAGGCTCGCTATCGCTCGCCAGGATAATATTGACATATCGATATTATTTGAAGACCTTTATTTGCCATTTAGGTGTAATTTTTTTCCTGGCGAGCGATAGCGAGTCTAATTTAGAAGAAACCGGCCTTCGGCCGGAATATTTTCCTACAGAATAATGCACAGATTTATCTAGAAGGGGGATCTTGGGGATGTTTTCTTAAGCTTGATGGAGGTCTAGCGAGGAAACTAAAACATAATAAATAAATAAATAAATCGAGCAATAACTAAGCCCTCCTCCCTTAACTAATAACTAAGCCCTCCTCCCTTAACTAATAACTAAGCCCTCCTCCCTTAACTAATAACTAAGCCCTCCTCCCTTAACTAATAACTAAGCCCCTCCCTTAACTAATAACTAAGCCCTCCTCCCTTAACTAATAACTAAGCCCTCCTCCCTTAACTAATAACTAAGCCCTCCTCCCTTAACTAATAACTAAGCCCTCCTCCCTTAACTAATAACTAAGCCCTCCTCCCTTAACTAATAACTAAGCCCTCCTCCCTTAACTAATTATTTCAGTGAACCAGGCCGCGTTTCAGTGAACCAGGCCGCGTTTCAGTGAACCAGGCCGCGTTTCTTCTGACTATTAATGTTACCAAGGAAGTGTGGGTGTACCCTTTTGATTCCTAGAGATCCTTTCTAAACTGCATACCATCTTCTAATAATAGCCAGATTATAATGGAGTAACGCGTCCTCGTATCCTGATAGAGTTAACCCTTTGAAGATCGTGACGCATTAGGACTGTTTATTCTGGCTTTCAGTAGACGATTGTATACAGTTTAGGAAGGATCTGTGAGAATTAATGGGGTAAAGACTATCTCCATTTACCCTTTGATTTCCACAAACCCTTCCTAATCTGAATACAATATATGTCTTGGTAGCCTAATGCTTAGTGTGCGGAATTTCGGTGTGAGTATCCTAGGTTCGAGTCCTTGGAGTACCACATGTATTCATTACTTTCATTTCACTAGTTAGGTATATTTGTAAAGTAATTGGTGGGTTGGTGAACACAAATATGACTAGACATAAAACATAACGCAAAATGCGTACTGTATCTTCTAAGGGTTAACTTTCAAAATAAAGTACCGTTCTCATGTTGGTTCTGAGGTACTGAATTATATGAGTGTAATATCATACTAGACTGGTAGGCTAAGCTAGGCTACACTGTAAACATATAGGTAAAGCTAACAGTAGAAAATCGTTATTACCAGTATAAAACAAAAAATAATTATAATAATTATAATAAAATTACCTATATGTGTGTGAATTTGTATTTTGTTTTTGTGTGTTCATTGTTTTCTGTTGTGTTTTGTGTTGTCCCTATTCTGGTTATGTCTTGAGTCGTCCCCCCCCCCCCCAAAAATAAAAAATCTTAATAAATAAAGGTCAATGTTTGTCCGTTACCCGACCTTTGTTACTAAACTCCTCCCACAGTTTTGGTGCCAGGTGGGAGTGTGGGGCACCGTTGGAAAGCCCAGGCTTTGGAGATGGTTTTAGGCGAGTTTAGTGGAAATCAGAGACACTTTTGTTTAATAAAATTTTCGACAGAACTTATGTAGTATACGGGAGCGAAAAAATGCGAAAAAATTGCCGTTTGGGGCAGAAGGAGGCCTCCGATCGAAAAGGTGTATGGAACGAAAGTTGTTCGCAGCCCCCCAAAATGGGGGTACGGATGAGGTCAGATCCAAAATCGGAGGTCATTTAGCGGCCGAAATCGAGGTCGCCGTTTAATGAGGCACAGGGAGGTCGAGCCGGTGATTATGGTAGTAGTAGTAGTATTGTGATGATTGTGGTAGTAGTGATTGATGATGGTGATTATGGTAGTAGTAGTGGTGGTAGTAGTGATGGTGATTATGGTGATTACCCGGGCAACGCCGGGTACCCTGTCGGCTTAGAGCAGGGGTAACATGCTCTCTCTCTCTCTCTCTCTCTCTCTCTCTCTCTCTCTCTCTCTCTCTCTCTCTCTCTCTCTCTCTCTCTCTCTCTCTCCTTCTCTCTCTCTCTCTCTCTCTCTCTCTCTCTCTCTCTCTCTCTCTCTCTCTCTCTCTCTCTCTCTCTCTCTCTCTCTCTTCTTATTATTATTATTTTATTTGTTTTAAGCTGGCAAGAAATTGACTTATCCCCATCTTAATTACTCAGCTATTACAAAGGTTTTGTAAGCCAACGACCTTGTAAATTGTAAAAACTTAGCATTATAATGATCTACACACGCTGCAGTTTCTTATATATATTAATCATGGAGAAATAAGCTGGCAAAGGAGCACATTTATCGCGAGGCTTATAAAATGGTGTGTATTTAACCCTTTCAGTACCGGTGCCGACCTTTTAACTTTATTCGAACTATCCCATTTAACCCTTTTAACTTTATTCGAACTATCTTACTTAACCCTTTTTACTGGGCGGGTGCCCAACCCCGAAAGGAGTTGAAATAGGGGAGCTATCCCCCCGCCAAAGGCGGCTTTCTAGGGCCTTTCCTAGCTGATGCTGAGAGGATTGGGTTCTAGTCATGTGGTGATGGGCTGGTCTATCAGAGTGAGAGCTGAGCGATCTCTGCCATACCCATAGCTTACTCTGACTGTTCCTTTTACTTATATATCTTCTAGATCTCAAGTGACAGCGTCTTTTCCGTCTTTTCCGTGGATTGACCTCCCTACTGCCAAGATTGGGAGCCAAAGCGTCACATTTTTCCCTTGCCCCTCAACTTTCCCTTCATAATTGCTGAGTGGCACTGCAGGGCCTTGGGTGGGGCTTTGGTTTCCCGGGCGTTTCCGCACCCTCCTCAGCTCCCTGCCTTGGAGTGGCTTCGGTCACCCGGGCTTTGTTAGTGGTAAGCAGGGAGGGTTTTGTGGGGGCGCTCATTTATGGCCTTGGCCTTGCTCGAGACCTTAGGGCTGTTCGGCCAGACAGCCTGGGGAACAACAACAACAACACTTTTTACTACCTCAGATCCTTCTTAAACTGTACAAAATCGTCTAAAGATAGCTAGAATAAAATTATAAAAATCGCCAGTACATAAGGGGTTAACAACACAAATGCAAAAAAAGAAAAAAAAAACTAAAAAAATCATAATAAAGTTACTGATAGAAAATTGTCGAGAACATCAGTTAGTGTGATTTACAGATTAACCCCTTCAGCACCATGACGTCTTGTTACCTTTAATTCTGGCGAAAATTAGATGAAGGGGTTATTGAGATCGTATTTACCCATTTGAGCCGCAGAGGTAGATTACAAGCTAAAGAAAATCGTCTAATGGTAACTAGAATATGATGAAGATTACGTAATGGTGGTGAAGGGGTTAAGGCGGAAGAAAGGATCCCTTTTCTAGCAATAGCCTTCGGAAAGTAATGGACAAAAGCGTTATAAGAATTTAGACGCCAACGATAATCTCTAATAAAGGGATAAAGGATGATAAAGTTGATAAAAGAGTGATAAAAGGATATGCTAAAGGTGATAAAGGGTCATAAAGAGTGATAAAGGGATGATAAAGGGTGATAAAGAGTGATAAAGGGTTGATAAAGAGTGATAACAGTAATAATGGGGTGATAAATGGTGATAACAGGTGATAAAAAGTGATAAAGGGTAATGACAGGTGATAAAGGGTGATAACAGGTGATCAAGAGTGATAAAGATGTGATAAAGGGATGATGCAGGGGTGATAAAGGGGTGAAAAAGGGTGATAATGGGTTACAAAGGGTGATAAAGGGGGTGATAAACGTGATAAAGAGTGATAAAGGGGTATTAAAGAGTGATAAAGCGGTGATAAGGGGTAATAAAGAGTGATAAAGGGTGATAATGGGTTATAAAAGGTGATAAAGGGTGATAAAGGTGATATAATGGTGATAAAGAGTGATAAAGGGGTGATAAAGGTTGATAAAAGGGTGATAAAGGGTGATACACGTGATAAAGGGGTGATGAAGGTGATACAGAGTGATGCAGGTGATATAAGGGTAATAAAGGGGTGATAAAAGGGTGATAAAGAGTGATAAAGGGGATAAAGAGTGATAAAGGTGATAAAGGTGATATAAGGGTGATAAAGGGGTGATAAAGTGATAAAGGTTGATAAAGGGTGATAAAAGGGTGATAAAGAGTGATAAAGGGGTGTTGAAGGTGATACAGAGTGATAAAGGTGATATAAGGGTGATACAGTGGTGATAAAGGTTGATAAAGGGTGATAAAGAGTGATAAAAGGGTGATAAAGAGTGATAAAGGGGTGATGAAGGTGATACAGAGTGATAAAGGTAATATAAGGGTGATAAAGAGTGATAAAAGGGTGATAAAGAGTTATAAAGGGGTGATGAAGGTGATAACGAGTGATAAAGGTGATAAAAGGGTGATAAAGAGTGATAAAGGGGTGATGAAGGTGATAAAGAGTGATAAAGGTGATATAAGGGTGATAAAGGGGTGATAAAGTGATAAAGAGTGATAAAAGGGTGATAAAGAGTGATAAAGGGGTGATGAAGGTGATAAAGAGTGATAAAGGTGATATAAAGGTGATATAAGGGTGATAAAGGTTGATACATGGGTGATAAGGGTGATAAACAGGTGATAAAGGGTAATAAAGGGGGTTATATAGGGGTGATAAAGGTGATAAAGAGTTAATAAAGGGTGATAAACGGGTGATAAGTGAGAGAGTAAATAGAGCAAGGCAACAGAGGATGATAAAGAAAGTGAGAGAATATAGAAAGTAAGAGAGTAAAGATAACAAGGTAACAGAGAGAGATAAAGAAAGTGGGAGATAAAGAAAGTGGGAGATAAAGAAAGTGAGATAATAAAGAAAGCAAGGTAACAGAGAATAAAAGGTAAACGAATGAAGAGTGAGAGAATGAAGAGAGCAAGGTAGCAGAGGGTTATAAAGTAAGTGAGGAAATAATAAAAAAGTAAGATAATAACTAAAATGAGATGATAAGACAGCAAGGCAACATAGGGTGATAAAAGTGAGATAATACAGAAAACAAGGTAACAGGGTGATAAAGAAAGTGAGATAATAAAGAAAGTAAGAGAATAAAGAAATAGTAAAGAAAGGTAAAAGAGGGAGATAGAGAAAGTAAGAGAATAAAGAGTGAGAGAGTAAAGAAAGCAAGGATAAAGAAAGTGAGAGAGTAGAGAAAGTAAGGTAACAGAGGGGGATACAGTAAGTGAGGGAGTGAGGAGAGTGAGATAATAGAGATAATAGAGCGAGAGGGTAATCAGTGGCCGGAAGAGCTCCGAGACGGCCGCTATTTTCTCTAATTGTCCTGAGAGAGAGAGAGAGAGTGTGTGTGTGTGTGTGTGTGTGTGAGTGTGTGTGTGTGAGAGAGGGTTTTTATGTTTCAGAGTCAAAGTGGGTTAGTGTTAGTATTTGTGTTTAGTGCGTGTGTGTGTGTGTGTGAATATATGTTAGTGTGTATGTGTACGTAATTCGACGAAAGATAAATAGTGAATATAAGTTACGTGAGTGTGTGTGTGTGTACTTCATCGAGAGAGAGAGAGAGAGAGAGAGATAGCAGTAGGCTAGAAAGTTAATTATGTTTGGGCTAATGGAGTTTTTTGTACATCCATTAATTCCGTTATCGTGGTGTTTAGTTAAATGCCAAAGACTCGCCGGTGTAATTAATTTGGAAAAAGAGAATTGTATTGAATATTATAGAACCAGTTAAGGGGGGGGGGGTATGTTATTTATATATTTGACTATTATTTCATTATATATACAGTATATAATATATATATATATTTATATATATATATATATATATATTATATATATATACCGGTATATATATATATATATATATATATATATATATATATTATATATATACTGTATATATATACTATATATATATACACTGTATATACTGTATATCTGTTATCTGTTACAAAGATCGCCACTTGTATGTGACACCGATTAGCGTGTCGCCCATCGGTAATTAGTTTAGGGTTTATTCCCCTATATGGGTTGCCCGCCAAGGCTATCGACGGAAACACCACTTTCAGATGCCATGGGGACTTCTAACACCAGAAAAAACTACCGAGCTAAAGTCTGGTAGGGCCGAACAAACCCAAGAATACCAGAGACAACCCTATCACAGGGGGAGCGCCATAACACCATAGGGGAAGAGTGGAGGACGGGACTCACCCGAACTCCTCAGGGGAGCTCAGGGACCCCGACTCATACAACAGGGGAAAGAGGGTCTACGTGGTGTCACTCAGGGCCGGACTGGCCAGTGCATGACACCATGAAGGGGACCTGAGCACACACGAGGGCCACGGAGGAAGAGGAGTTCAAGCAACCCGACTATATATATATATATATATATATATATATATATATATATATATATATATATATATATATATATATATATATATATATATATATATATATATATATATATATATATATACATTGCTCCCTTGATGGAGGACTAGAAAGGAAACTAATATAATACACGCACCCGCCCCCACGAGATGAATATATAACAAATTTGGTTGAAAAATGTCACAGTCAGAGGCCGGTTCCGACTAAATTACAGGCTCGCTATCGCTAGCCAGGGAAATATCAACACCTAATTGGCACGAACTGTCTTAATATTGACAAGGAA
Organism: Paralithodes platypus; assembly: GCA_032716605.1. NCBI lineage: Eukaryota > Metazoa > Arthropoda > Malacostraca > Decapoda > Lithodidae > Paralithodes > Paralithodes platypus. The sequence goes on along the minus strand of CM064576.1, from coordinate 22,816,648 downwards.
ATGGGGTGAAATTTCTTAAAATCGCCAAGGTAAAGGGGCGAACGTCTTAAAATTTCATATCCTTGAGACAAAATATATTTGAAAGAAGACTTGTGCTAATTAAACACTTCAGATCACCTAAGGTATGTTATATAGCAGTACACTCATATAGCAGTACACTCATATAGCAGTACACTCATATAGCAGTACACTCATATAGCAGTACTCTCGCATAGCAGTACACTCATATAGCAGTACACTCATATAGCAGTACCCTCATATAGCAGTACACTCATATAGCAGTACCCTCATATAGCAGTACACTCATATAGCAGTACACTCATATAGCAGTACACTCATATAGCAGTACACTCATATAGCAGTACACTCATATAGCAGTACCCTCATATAGCAGTACACTCATATAGCAGTACACTCATATAGCAGTACTCATATAGCAGTACACTCATATAGCAGTACACTCATATAGCAGTACACTCATATAGCAGTACCCTCATATAGCAGTACACTCATATAGCAGTACACTCATATAGCAGTACCCTCATAGCAGTACACTCATATAGCAGTACACTCATATAGCAGTACCCTCATATAGCAGTACACTCATATAGCAGTACACTCATATAGCAGTACCCTCATATAGCAGTACACTCATATAGCAGTACACTCATATAGCAGTACACTCATATAGCAGTACACTCATATAGCAGTACACTCATATAGCAGTACACTCATATAGCAGTACCCTCATATAGCAGTACACTCATATAGCAGTACCCTCATATAGCAGTACACTCATATAGCAGTACACTCATATAGCAGTACACTCATATAGCAGTACACTCATATAGCAGTACCCTCATATAGCAGTACACTCATATAGCAGTACACTCATATAGCAGTACACTCATATAGCAGTACACTCATATAGCAGTACACTCATATAGCAGTACACTCATATAGCAGTACCCTCATATAGCAGTACACTCATATAGCAGTACTCATATAGCAGTACACTCATATAGCAGTACACTCATATAGCAGTACACTCATATAGCAGTACACTCATATAGCAGTACACTCATATAGCAGTACACTCATATAGCAGTACACTCATATAGCAGTACACTCATATATTAGGAAGGGGGGATATATCTTATTAATTTGTTTTTATTTATATATTTTTCCTTTTCTTTCTTTTTGTTAGTTTCCTTTCTAGCCCTCCATCAAGCTTAAATAAAATACCCACGTCGAGACAAATTTATGCATTCTTCGGTTCCTCCTAAATTTCAGGCTCGCTGTCGCTCGCCAGGAAAAAAATCGAGAACTAAATAGCACGAAGCGACAAAGAAAGGGAGCGAAACGTCATATTATAGCCAAACTAATGAAGCGAACGTCTTGAAATATCAAAAAATATGGCTGAGCATAAGGGAGAATGTGGGTTCAGACCTTTCACCCTATTTCTTTGTAAATTTTAAGACCTTTCGTGCCATTTACGTGTCGATTTTATCCAAGCGAGTGATAGCAAGCCTGCAATATAGAAGGAATCTGCCTTAGGCCGGGACATTTCTCTGCCGAAAAATTTACAAATATATATTGAAGGGGGTCTTGGGTGTGTGTGTTTTAAGCTTGATGGAGGTCTAGGGAGGAAACTATAAACCTCCCCTTAAATGGGTATATAATTATAGACACTTTAAATGCCTCTTTTGTATACCATAATTGATTATGGTATACTTCATACATTGATTATTTATCTGACTCGCACAGATATTACGTCAACAAGAATAGAAGCGTCTACGGTTAGCCAGAATAAAAAGACGTGATCCGAGTGAAAGGGTTAATATGTACAACAGCCGGTAATATGTCAAGGCTATAACATAACTCTATATATTCTGTTATACCCGTGATTATATCTCCAAAACACGGGAGTGAAACAAGGGGATCCAAAAAGCCCCTCCTCGTACCAGATAGAGTTAAGGGGGGATGGTTGGTTTTTATGCCCCCCCCCCCCCCCCTTCTCCCTCATGTTTATCCATATTAGTTATGACATTTTAAGACGTTCGGTCAGTTAGTTTGGCTATTTTAAGACCTTTCACCCCATTACTTTGTCAATATTAAGACCTTTCGTACCATTTAAGTGTCGAGTTTCTCCTCGTGAGTGATAGGGAGCCTGTAATTTAGGAGAACTCGACCTTCGGCCGGGACATTTCTCTACCGAAAGATGTACAAATCTATCTTGGGGATGTTTTTGTAAGCTTGATGAAGGTCTAGAGAAGAAACTAAAAGAGATACTAAATATATATAATACATCGACCAATAAATAAACCCTACCCCCCTTAAAAGCCTTAAGGGGAGGTATTTAGTTTGTTCCCTACTTTTTCATCAAGCTTAAAATTACATCCCCTAGACCCCCTTTCAAGATAAATTTGTACATTTTACGGTAGAAAAATGTCCAGGCTGGAGGCCGGTTGCTCTTAAATTACAGGCTCGCTATCGCTCGCCAGGAAAAAATCGACACCTTAACGGAACGAAAGGTTTTAAAATTGACAGAAATGGGGCAAAATGTCTTAAAATATCCAAACTACTAGGGCGAAGGTCTTAAAATCTCAAAAGCAATGGGGCTAAACATGAGGGAGAAAGGGGTCCAGAAAAAAAATCCCTCAAGTGGATATCTCCCCTTAAACCCGTAATGAACAACACATTTCACATGATCATCAATATTTCACATTATCATCAATATTTCAAATTATCATAAATATTTCAAATTATCATCAATATTTTACACCTCCATCAGCAATATGGAAAGCTCTGCAATTCATGAGTCTAGTTATATTTTGTGTATTTTTTATAATTTTATTTTTCTATAGATGGGTTAATGATGTGCGTGACAATGGTACTTCATTAAATATCTAGAGTGTGTGTGTGTGTGTGTGTGTGTGTGTGTGTGTGTGTGTGTGTGTGTGTGTGTGTGTGTATTGTATAGTGTGTGTGTGTGTGTATTGTATAGTGTGG
>CM064576.1:22722776-22807776 GCA_032716605.1 Paralithodes platypus | reverse complement strand
TATATCCACTTATACATAACACCCTATATATCCAACTGGTTGTCCAGCTATCGTATATTGATTTATTCAACAGTTATTTAATCATGTGAGCATAAACACAAGTTCACGCAACGTAATTTAATGCTAACTCTTTCAATACGATATCGCATCACCCACATCAAAATACTGGAGGTCACTGGCCGATATAACTGCTTTAAGGGGGGTGAACTGCTTTTTGTATTTCTCTCCTTTTCTCTCTTTCTCTGGCTTGTATCCATTCGGCCCCATTCAGACAACTATTTTAAGACGTTTAACCCCTGTAGGTGTCGATTTTTTCCTGGCGAGCGATAGCGAGCCAGCATTATATTAAGCAATCCGGCTTTGCCGGAGAAATTTTTCTATCGAAAAATGAACAAATTTAGCCATTTGTCAAAAACATTTTAAAAATATGCTGGCTCGCTACCGCTCACCAGTAAAAAATTGACACCTGGATGGGGATAAACTTCTTAAAACAGTAGGCTGAATAGGGCCGAATGGATACAAGCCAGAGAAAGAGAGAAAAGGACAGAAATAACAAAAAGCAGGTCACCCCCCTTAATTAAGGTATATACAGTAATTATGGAACACTTCAACTACCCATTTCCTACCTTACCTTTTAATACCTTTTGATGTGTTCGCCACTCTTCTAGCGGCACCAAGGAGCGTGACGCCCCTCGTTATGGGTGGTGATTTGGTGCAGTAGACTGTTTGAAGCGACAGCTCGCTCCCTTGCGAGGATGGGCTCGTCTGGCACGTTTTGCAGTTCGACATCTAGGGCTCTCTTGAAGTTGTCTAACGAGATGTCCCTCATGTCTCTTACTCGCCGTGGGAGTTTGTTGAAGAGACGTGGGCCTCTGTGTGATAACCAGCCCTCTCGCAGAGAGCCCATAGCACCCTTGTTATTCATCCGGGGGATTTCGCATTCCCAGCCTCTCCTATCACTGAATTTCATGACTATCAGAGTATGTAGGTTTGGTACTAAACCCTCTGCGATTTTCCACGTGTATATTATTAGGTAACGTTCTCTTCTACGTTCCAGTGAGTACAGATTCCGTGCTCTTAAACGCTCCCAATAGTGTAGCTGTTTTATCGAACTTATATGCGAAGTGAAATTTCTTTGTACACTCTCTACGTCATTTATTTCGCCTGCTTTGTATGGGGATGTTAATACGCTACAGTATTCAAGCCGCGGTAGCACTAGAGATTTGAAGAGCGTTATCATAGGTAATTCACCGCGTATTTTAAAAGTACGCAGAATCCAACCCGTTAGACGTTTCACAGCCGCCACTTTGACCTGGTTATATACTTTGAAACCCATATTTTCAGACATTAATACCCCAAGGTCTTTCACACTGTCTTTCCGTTCTATTATGTGGTTAGATTCTGTTAAGTAATTTGTAATTTCTTTAACACCATTATTATCTCCGTACCGTATTAATTGGAATTTTTCTTCATTGAATTGCATGTTGTTTTCCCTGGTCCACTGGAACACTACATTCATGTCTTCCTGCAGTCGGCCCGTGTCCTCTTGTGTGTTTACTATCTTGCTTAATTTTGTGTCATCAGCAAAAGACGACACCGTACTGTGTCTGGTGTTGGTATCTATGTCGCAAATTAGTATGAGGAACAGAAGGGGCGCTAGCACTGTTCCTTGGGGCACTGAGCTTTTGACATCCGAAGGCTCAGATGTGACTTGGTTTACTGCTACTGATTGTTTTCGGTTTACGAGGAAATTGTATATCCACCGTCCGATTTTCCCAGTTATACCTTTTGCTTTCAGTTTGTGGGCTATTATGCCATGGTCACATTTATCAAATGCCTTAACAAAATCGGTGTAAATGACATCCACGTTTTTCTTTTCTTCTAGCGCTTTAAGAATTTTGTCATAGTGTTCCAAAACTTGTGAGAGACATGATCTTCCCGCTCTGAACCCATGTTGACCGGTGTTGTGTAGTTCATTTGCCTCCATGAATGTTGAAATTTTGCTTCGCAGGACTCGCTCGAAAACTTTAATGATGTGAGAGGTTAGAGCTACCGGGCGGTAGTGTTTTGGTAGTGCTTTACTCCCTCCTTTATGCAGTGGGGCAATTATTGCATTTTTCAAGCTATCTGGTATGTCACCAGTGTCTAGACTCCTCCTCCACATTATAGCCAGGGGTTTTGAGAGGTTTTCCTTACATTTCTTCATTAGGATCGAATTCCATGAGTCCGGGCCTGGTGCCGAGTGGGATGGCATGTTGGAAATGGCCTCTTCTATGTCTTTTGGACCAAAATCAATATCCAGCATCTGGGGGTTTCCGTGGGGAGGTTTCCATGAAAAATATATTTTGGTCTCTGATGACTTTTGTTTCATCAGGCTCACTGAATGCCATTTCATACTGCCTGCTTAAGAGTTCGCTCATTTCCTTTTTGTCCCCTGTGAAAGAGCCGTCCCCTTTGCTCAGTGGGCCGATGTTTGATGTTGTTTTAGCCTTTTGTTTGGCGTATGAAAAGGAGTATTTGGAATTTTCCTTTATACCTGCAATAGCTTTCCTCTCCTCTTCCATATGTTGTTGTTCATATGATATTCTTAGCCTTTGTTCAATTTCCACAATTTCTCTATCTATTTCGGCCTTTTGCCTATCCTGTAGATTTTGATGTGTGCGTCTTCGTGCGAGTAATTTTCTTCTTCTGTACAGCCTCCTCCTTTCCCGATCTTGTTTGCTTCTTCGTTTTGTTTGTCTTCCAGGTATATGGTGGCTACAGATTTGGGTCATGGTTTCTGTTATTAAGACTAGACATTCTGCTGGTGTCAGGTTATTCATTAAATCTTCCCAGTCTATTTCCTCCATTTCTTGATTTACCTCTTCCCACCTAATGTTTTTGTTGTTGAAGTTAAATTTACTGAAGGGGCCGTTTTTTTTTCTCGATTCTGAGGTTGTCTGTACACTTTCTAAGGTTGTTTTGATCTCAATTAATTTATGATCCGAGTATGTTGTGTCTGATATGTTAATGGTGTGTACTAGAGAGTCGTTGTTAGTGAAGACCAGGTCTAAGATGTTGTTTTCCCGTGTAGGTTCAGCAATATGCTGGGTAAGACTAAAAAAATCGCAAAGTTCAAAAAGCTCTCTCGTGTTTGCTTCTCCGGTGTTATTTGCCACTAACTGGTTTTCTAGTTGTCTCCATTTAATGTTTGGTAGGTTAAAGTCTCCTAGCCATATAATATTTGGGGTTGGGTTCCCCAGGGTTTCCACTTCTGATTTTATTTTGTTGAGCTGGGTTTAGAATTCTTCTCGGGATGAGTCTGGAGGCCTGTATGTAACAATAACTGCTAAATTTAGGGATTCTATTTTAACTCCAATTATTTCCACCACTTCCTTACTGTTATTTAGGAATTCAGTACATATCAGTGAGTCATGGATGTACAAGGCTACACCTCCATGTGATCTATGCATTCTGTCCGCCCTATGTAGGTTGTAACCAGGAATCCATACCTCACTATCTTCCTGATCTTTAATGTGAGTTTCTGTGAGAGCCACAAATATAGCGTTTCCTTCTTCTAGCAGGCCCCTAATAAATGGTACTTTGTTCGTGGTTCTATTTTTTAGGCCTTGGATATTTGCAAACAAGATTGGGGAGGGATTGTTTGGAGTACTATGTGTACCTAATAGTCTTCGGGATGTATTTGCCACTCTTGGGAGGCCAGGAGGTGCTCGAGGTGTTCTATGTGCTCTTCCATCTCCCTCAGTCTCTTCATCTTCGTCTGCCCTTTCCCTCCTTGCCTTTTTCCTCTGTCTCGTCCTCGCATAGCTAGAGAGTTTTTTGGGCTACCATTCGTGTTAGGTCTAGCATATCTCCAAGTCCCTTTAATATGAAAAGCTGGGCATTTCATATTGTAGCAGGTCTTGTTCTCAAGTGATGTCTTGCAAAGGGATGGGTGGTGGTATTTGCAGGTTTCACCAAATCTACATTTTCCATGACTGGTTATGTTGTTGCAAATTTTGGGATGAGCAAATCTACATGACTTCCCATTATATTCGCCCTTTTGACCAAAGTATCACCTTCTTTCCAGATAATATCTGCACACTGGTGTAGACAACCCCAGTATATGTGGCTGGGGCTGCGAGGGTTTATGTGGTGAGCTAAGTGTGGTTGTGGGTGATAGTGGGCTTGGTGTATGGGTGGGTGAGGCCTGCAGGGGGGTGGAGTTACGGGTCGGTTGTAGGTGGGCAGGTGGCAGTGGTGAGGGGGGAGGCGATGTGGAAGGGGAGCCTGATATGGGGGCTTGTTGCATCCTACGTTCATCCTGCAAATGTATTTGATCAACAGCAGTAGGGTGGTCAATGGCCATAGATGGGATTAATGTGGGGGTTTTCTGGGTCTGGGGAGATGTGCGGCAGGGTTTGTGGATTTGTAGGGTGCGAAAGGTTGTTGTTCGGCAGGCGATGTGTGTTGATGTGCAGGAGGCAATGTGGGCTTTTGCATGGGAAGGTGTGCGTGTGTGGGTTGTGATACTAGTATGGGCCCTGAGGCCCCAATAGTTCCCCATTTTCTGTGAAAAGTAGCTATGTCTCGGCTATATTTCGGTCTATCTTGTACTTCTGTATTTTCTACAGTCTGTATGACTTGCCATGTGATATCGAAACAACTATCGCAGAAATGGAGGTTCTTCCCACTTGTATTGTACGCCTCATTTATTGGTATCAATCCTATGCAAATCCAGTGGTATGGTTGCTTGCATATCCGACATGCGGTGCCTTTATGCATGTGTATATTCATCTTACACCTCGTACAGGTGTCTCTGGTAGACATTTTTGTTTGTTTGTTTGTTTGTTTTTGTTTTTGTTTTTCCACCCGCCCTTACATGGGGGAGAGAGAGAGAGAGGGGGGGGGGGGCGTGGAGGACAAGGAGGTGTTTGTTACGCAGTTTGTGGGGAGTGTGGGGGGGGGGGGGGGAGTGCCACTCGTTTACACTCGTTATGTTTAAACTTTAAGTAACTTTAAGTAACACTTTCAATAATTATCTTATGAAACAGAATTCTCACTGCCCTAACCACTTTTCCCGTTTTTGGTCGGCTGTTTAGCGGAATATACGGCACTCTAGGAAAATAACGAACTTTCCAGGCTACCTATATATAGTATCTATTTTAATTTTCATGTTTTACCTATCAACTTGATTCAACACTGCTCAGGTTCGAATTTTCACCACATTTGGTTGCGTGGGAGATCTTTCTCTCCAATAACGTCACTACTACCCTGCGATATGGTCGAGAAATAATCTGCACTGATTTAATTTGTTTACATATTGTTTTTCTCTGTTTGCTATTATTTACGATATTTGTTTTGTCGGTACCCTTTCCTGTCGAGGTTAAGTTTCGCTTTTGGTAAAATCGTATAGGGGGAGGGGACGTGTCCAGGAGAGCGAGGGGATATATGTGTTTATGGTCTTTGCGGTCACCTAGGGTATTTTGTTTACAGCATACGTCCTGTTCCCAAGCTAAAAGTTAAAAGTTCCCCTGACTTTAATTCTCTGTATTATACTTTCCTAGTTTATTTACGTGATATACGATGTTCACTATCACTTTTAACTTAGGCTTCCTATTTTCCCATAGCCCTGTTTGATTTCATAGGACTATATAGCTAACACTTTGCTTTGGGACATAACGGTTTTTTCTTTCCCTTCTTCTTTCCACCCGCCTTGCCTATGCCTCATGGGCCTGCCCTAGACTAGCGCCGTGGCACTGCTGTAGGAGTTAGCGGATTTTTTCTCCAAAACGCGTATATCTCTCCAGATATTTTATCAATCGGTTCGATTTTGCACTTCACAGGACAGCGACACTACGTTTGTTTTTGTGTGTGATTTTTTGAAAGTTTAATCACCAGTATCCCGCGGGATAGTCGAAAAATCCCGGACCGCGACGGACGTGACCCTCCTCTCTCACACACACAGGGGATCATTTGTTGACAACGTAAACAGCTGTTACAGTCCTATATTAATAATTTCAGTGTACCAGGACGCATGTTAATTTTTTTTTTCTTTTATTCGGGTTATTGTTAGACGGATCTTATTTAGCTTGAGTAAAAGTTGAATGAGTTAAAGGATTAGGTGAGATAGTGAAAACCATACTTACTTATTGTATATTCATAATGACCTATAGAAGCATAGTTGTGGACAAAAATACTTTAACACCTTTTAAGATTGCTTGGTTGCCGTTTTGCTTTATTCAATGCCATATCCTTATATACAGTATATCGCTAGTTAAAATAACATTCCTTTTAACTTGGCACGAAGAATTTGCACAATAGTTTCTGAACCAGATTTAAAAGAGACTAGATTAAATGAACTGCAATGCTTCCTTTCACAACGTAAATACCCAACGGTACAATAAAGCACGGCATTGAACGAGCAAAGCCAATCCCTATAACCACCTTATATGCAACACTAGTAATATTAAATCCCTATAACCACCTTACGCAACACTAGTAATATTAAATCCCTATAACCACCTTACGCAACACTAGTAATATTAAATCCCTATAACCACCTTATGCGCAACACTAGTAATACTAAATCCCTATAACCACCTTATACGCAACACTAGTAATATTAAATCCCTATAACCACCTTATATGCAACACTAGTAATATTAAATCCCTATAACCACCTTACGCAACACTAGTAATATTAAATCCCTATAACCACCTTATACGCAACATTAGTAATATTAAATCCCTATAACCACCTTATACGCAACACTAGTAATATTAAATCCCTATAACCACCTTATACGCAACACTAGTAATACTAAATCCCTATAACCACCTTATACGCAACACTAGTAATATTAAATCCCTATAACCACCTTATACGCAACACTAGTAATATTAAATCCCTATAACCACCTTATATGCAACACTAGTAATACTAAATCCCTATAACCACCTTATACGCAACACTAGTAATATTAAATCCCTATAACCACCTTATACGCAACACTAGTAATATTAAATCCCTATAACCACCTTATACGCAACACTAGTAATACTAAATCCCTATAACCACCTTATACGCAACACTAGTAATATTAAATCCCTATAACCACCTTATACGCAACATTAGTAATATTAAATCCCTATAACCACCTTATACGCAACATTAGTAATATTAAATCCCTATAACCACCTTATACGCAACATTAGTAATATTAAATCCCTATAACCCCCTTATACGCAACACTAGTAATATTAAATCTCATAACAACATATTACCTTACGTAACCACTTACAACCCCAATTATGACGATTACTTTAAGGGGAGGTATTTATTTGTTCCCTACTTTTTCATCAAGCTTAAAATTACACCCCCTAGACCCCCTTTCAAGATAAATTTGTACATTTTTCGGTAGAAAATTTCCCGGCCGGAGGCCGGTTACTCTTAAATTACAGGCTCGCTATCGCTCGCCAGGAAAAAATCGACACCTTAACGGCACGAAAGGTCTTAAAATTGACAGAAATGGGGCAAAATGTCTTAACATATCCAAACTACTAGGGCGAAGGTCTTAAAATCTCAAAAGCAATGGGGCTAAACATGAGGGAGAAAGGGGTAAAGAAAATAATCCCTCAAGTGGAAATTTCCCCTTAAAGAAGTTACATGCACATTAAAACTTGTACAAAGATCGTCGGAAACTAGCGATATATATACAGTATAAGGATATGACATTGATTAAAGCAAAACGGCAACCAAGCAATCTTAAAAAACTTCTAACTGAAGCCAAAATCCACATAATATCGAATTATAAAGTAACCAAATGTGGTAATTCAAGATGTAAAATGTGCATAGAAATAATTGAAGGCAGCGAGTTCAAATTTACAAACATTAATTATACCTTTAAAGTTAACTACAATATGAGCTGTTCTACACTAAATTGTATATATGTGATTCGCTGCAATGGCTGTAAAGAAATCTATATAATCTCAAACCTGAGATTTCGAACTAACCTCCATCGAGACCATATCGCCCACAACAAAGGCCTTCATGTAAGCACTCACATTTCTGAATGTGCTAAAAATTGCTCACCTAAGTTTAATATAATGCCTTTTTATAAAGTCAACAAAGGTGACCTTGCCTTACGAAAAATTAAGGAAACTTACTTTATAACAAAATTTAAACCACAACTTAACAAAGATCTGTGAATATTAACCCGTTCTCTATTGCGCAGTGTTTCAAACTGTCTTCGTAGCGCAATGGATAAATGCACTGAATTTCGGTGTGAGCATCCTCGGTTCGAATCCCTGGACTGGCACATGTATTTGTTGATTTCATTAATTGAGTTTAGGAGTAAAGTCGGTTAGTGGAGGTAACATAATAATACATGCACCTGGTGTGTATGTATATTACGTTATATATATATATATATATATATATATATACTGTATATATAATGAGGCTAAGTGAAAATCTCGCTTGAACTAAATATGTAATTTGTATACTAATATTAGATCTATAAGGTAATGGTTGAACAGCTGCGAAAGGTCAAGAGTTTCACTATTCATGATTTATGAGACGAATTAATTAAGTTGGGAGCCATTTGGCCTTTAAGACGATTAGAGAGAGAGCAAGATTAAAGAGAGATTAGGAGAGAGAGAGAGAGAAAGTGTGTGTGTGTGTGTGTGTGTGTGAATTTTAGAGAGAATGAGTAAGTGCAAAACCGGATACAGAAAAAAAAAAAGCAAAAGGAGAGATAGAGAGAGTTGTAGAGATAGCTAGATATAAAGAAAATGTGAGCGAGGAGAGAAAATGAGAGTGAGCTTCCCGTGAATAGGAGAAACTTTTAATCGACAAGGAAAGGGAGAAAAATCAACACAAAAAAAAAGGTTACGAATAGTTTTCTGTAAATATCAGAAAGTCGGAATGAAACTGGTGCTGTAAACTCACTCTCTCTCTCTCTCTCTCTCTCTCTCTCTCATCTTTTGTTCATCTGCGTTTTTCTGTCTGTTTTTTCTCTATCTCTCTCTCTCTCTCATCTATGTTTCTCTCTCTGTCTGTTGTTTTTTGCTTTCTCTCTCTCATCTAAGTTTCTCTCTCTCTCTCTCTATCTATCTGTCTATCTATTACTATCTATTACTATCTCTCTCTCAATCTCTCTCTTTGTTTTCTCTTCTTTTCTTTTTTTTTGCTGTGCGTGGGTGCCTACTGTATGTGAGTGTGTGTTCATGGGTATCTCTCTCACTCTTCTACCGCTAATACATTAATTAGTGTCCTTAAGAGCTCTCTCACTACTTACCAGTACCTCCTCACTTATGGAGAGCACCCGACTTTCAACACTTTTCCACCCCTATTCTGCCCAACTCAATAATAAGCTCTAGAACTCTCTCCCTCAATCCGTTTTACCTTCATCCTATGGCTTAAACTGCTTCAAGCTCCGTGTGTCAATTTTGTTTTTACTTTAACGTACCTTGATTTCGGACCTCTGTCACTCTTTCAATTTTTGGGAGGACACTTGTTACAGGAAGCTTTGCCTTGTGTCTCCTTCACACACATAGAAAACAAGTAATCACAAAAAATTGACTACGTCGATTCGCATTTGATTTTTACATCTATTTGAATATGAATATTCCTAAATTACAAATGCGAATTAAAAAGACTCATTTCATTAAACTGAACTATATCTAAATATATCAAGCTCACTAATAGACTAAATTCACTTGACGTAGTCATATAATCATAGTGTGTAATCTTTCAAGATATACATTTATGGAATACACTTCCCAATGATGCTCAGTTTATTCAAATACAACGTTAAACAATAATAAATTTCGCGATACGTTTCGGTATAGAAAGGTGATTGTATAACATCCTATGTAATAATTTACCATTGTAAATAACTATATATTAATTCTTAACCTTTTTTTCGTATATACTTAATGTTTATAATAATAATGGGTTTTGCTTATTTAATAACTACATCGTTAGTGACAACATCAATATAAAAGTAGGAGCCTGCTGGAAATAAAATGCTTATCGATTTGTTTTCATTATAGAAATTGTTGTTTTAATCCATCCCTGTATATATTTATGAGCTAAATAAAGAACCTTAATTTGAATTTCATTATACATAAATCCTATCAATTATTCCATATTGAATTTCTTGATGTATCCCTTTATATATATATATATATATATATATATATATATATATATATATATATATATATACTGTATATATGGCCAAGTGTACTCCAAAGATATAATTATGAGCTGTTCTTCCTATTACAAGGACTCTTCACTGATGAACAGATAGCCGTAAGATAGCTTTATGAGTGTAGGTTCGTGTTTGAAGTACTGTTCACCCGTGTGGAGTGGATATGAAGAGGAGGAACAAAATACAACAGGCTAATTAGATTTTTCATTAAGAGGGGTAAATGTTTTTTGTTTTTTTTTCTCTCCTTTTCTCTCTTTCTCTGGCTTGTATCCATTCGGCCCCATTCAGCCAACTGTTTTAAGACGTGTATCCCCATCCAGGTGTCGATTTCTTCCTGGCAAGCGATAGCGAGCCAGCATTATATGGAGAAATCCGGCTTCGCCACAGGCATTTTTACAAATGTACAAATTTAGCTTGCTGTCAAAACAAAAATATATATATGCTGGCTCGCTACCGCTCCCCAGGAAAACATTGACACCTGGATGCGGGTAAACGTCTTAAAACAGTAGGCTGAATGAGGCCAAATGGATACAAACCAAAGAGAGAGGGAGAGAAAGAGAAAAAAAAACGAGTTGGGCTTCCTTAAGCCGGTATCACACGAGCGCTTTTTCCCTCAACATTTATACTCAACACTGGTCTGGCAGCTTATGAGGTCAACATTCATAATTTTTCGGTTATCTAAATTCATCTATCACCAGTCTAGTTTCCGATACCAGTGCAAAATATTCCAGAAATGTTGCCAGAAAAATGTTGATCATCGAATGTTGACTATAAATGTTCTCGTGTGATATACCGGCTTTACTTGGATATCTGTCAACTTAAGGGGAGGCAGACCGTTTTTCTGGACCCCCTTCTCCCTAATGTTTAGCCCCACTAGTTTTGAGATTATAAGACGTTCGGCCCATTAGTTTGGCGATTTTAACATCTTTTGCCCCATTTCGTTGTCAATTTTAACATCTTGTGTCCCATTTCGTTGTCAATTTTAAGACCTTTCGTGCCATTTAGGTGTCGATTACTTCCTGGCGAGCGATAGCGAGCCTGCTAATTTAAGAGGAACCGGCCTTCGGCCGGGACATTTTTCTACCGAAAAATGTACAAATTTATCTTGACGGGGGGGGGGGGGTCTAGGGGGTGTTTTTCTAGGCTTGATGGAGGTCTAGGGAGGAAACTACAAAAATATATGAATAAATGAATTAATAGACCAAACAAACGGTCAGTCTCCTCTTAACCCTTTCAACATACAGTGGCGACTTTCTGCGTTATATACCGACTAACAACGGAGGTAGAGACATCGATATTTAAGGGGCTAGTGGCTAGATTGTTGGTCTATTATTTCGTTTATTCATATATTTTTGTAGTTTCCTCGCTAGACCTCTTATCAAGCTTAGCAAAACACCCCCTAGATAAATGTGTAAATTTTTTAATATAAAAAAAAATCCGGCCAAAGGACGGTTCCTCTTAGAATTACAGGCTCGCTATCGCTCGCCAGGAAAAAATCAACACCTAAATTGCACGAAAGGTCTTAAAATTGACAAGGAAATGGGGCGAAAGGTGTTAAAATCGCCAAAATAATGGGCCGACCGTCATAAAATCTCAAAACTAATGGGGCTAAACACAAGAGAGAAAGGTGTCCAGAAAACCAAGCGCGTACCCCATAATATAATTGATAGCTAAAGTACGGTCGTGATACATTTATGAAAACATAAAATCAAATTAATCATATTTTCGATCAACCCGGAAATCTACATAACTATTGCATTTCTGTTAATCGTGATCGTGTATGCTCAACCTTTAACTGTGTTGGTGGTGTAATGGTTTAGATGCTTAATGTTCTGGGTGTGGTGTCCCGAGTTCGAATCCCGGGAGGACCATATGCTTTCATTAGTTTATTCAAGTGCATTGGGGTTTGTAATTTATGATTAATGTTAGGAACGGGGTGTTACTTAAATATCGATGTTTACGGCTCAAATTTCCTTACAGCCGCAAACTCGCAATTGGTCAATTACCATAAAGGAAAGGATGTAACAGGCAAATTGGGTGTTGGGAGTTAAAACAGATTGAAACGGGTATTGATGAAAAACAAATGATAATTTTATGCGCGACCTGTCGGGGGGGGGGGGGGTCTCTCTCTCTCTCTCTCTCTCTCTCTCTCTCTCTCTCTCTCTCTCTCTCTCTCTCTCTCTCTCTCTCTCTCTCTCGAATATTTTTCATTCTGTCGGGGGCCTTGTTTCCCCAACTAAACTTCATGACGACCCAAGGTCGGAGGGAATGGTGGATGGAGAGAGAGCTTCTGCTCTGCTATCCTTATTTTTCATTGTGTAGGAAATTCTAGGTTAGCATTGAGGCCGTACTGACTAGTGGGGACCGCAAGGTCTGTGCAATCTGTGCATCATTGTAACGCTATGTAAGTCTCTCTCTCTCTATCTCTCTCTTTCTCTCTCTCTCTCCAATATAACACTTATGCATTTCTGAATACATGTTTTGCCCAAGACACTTTACAATATTTTCCATTAATTTTCCGCTAGAAGCACTACTGGGACACGCACCGCCCCCCCCCCCCCCCAAACCCACCCAGCCCCCACCACTACCACCATCACACACACAGAGATACACACAAAATACAAACCTAAGCAAGATACACGCATACACACCCACACATAATATATATATATATATATATATATTAATATATATATTAATATATATATATATATATATATATTATAATATTATAATATTTATAATATAGTTATATATATATATATATATATATATATATATATATATATATATACTGTATATATAATATATACTGTATACCGGGTATATATATATATTATATACGCACACACAGACATGATATATTGTAGAAATGTATATTTTACACGTTGACCAGCATCACAAACAGTATAATATAATGTTTTCATATGAGAGAGAGAGAGAGAGAGAGAGAGAGAGAGAGAGAGAGAGAGAGAGAGAGAGAGAGAGAGAGAGAGAGAGAGAGAGCACCATCCTGAAGGTCTCATAACGTGTACGACGAATGACTGGCTTGCGTGAGTACGTGAAATTACGTACATTCATCACGGACCCTGCACACACATGTACACGTGCTCACTAATGACATGTAGGTTGTGTAAGGTACACATGGTCAGATATTTATGTGTGTGTGTGTGTGTGTGTCTGTATTTTAATGGTTTCTCCGTGCACCTTTGCGCGCGCGCGTGTGTGTGTGTGTGTGTGTGTGTGTGTGTGTGTGTGTGTGTGTGTGTGTGTTTGTATATAAATTGCGTTTATGTATGTACCTTTGTATGTGTGTGTTAATGTGATCCTGTGTGTATGTTAGTGTGTGTGTGTTTGTATATCAATGTGTTTATGTATGTACCTTTGTATGTGTGTGTGTTAATGTGATCCTGTGTGTATGTTAGTGTGTGTGTGTTTGTATATCAATGTGTTTATGTATGTACCTTTGTATGTGTGTGTTAATGTGATCCTGTGTGTATGTTAGTGTGTGTGTGTTTGTATATCAATGTGTTTATGTATGTACCTTTGTATGTGTGTGTTAATGTGATCCTGTGTGTATGTTAGTGTGTGTGTGTTTGTATATCAATGTGTTTATGTATGTACCTTTGTATGTGTGTGTTAATGTGATCCTGTGTGTATGTTAGTGTGTGTGTGTTTGTATATAAATTGCGTTTATGTATGTACCTTTGTATGTGTGTGTTAATGTGATCCTGTGTGTATGTTAGTGTGTGTGTTTGTATATCAATGTGTTTATGTATGTACCTTTGTATGTGTGTGTGTTAATGTGATCCTGTGTGTATGTTAGTGTGTGTGTGTTTGTATATCAATGTGTTTATGTATGTACCTTTGTATGTGTGTGTTAATGTGATCCTGTGTGTATGTTAGTGTGTGTGTTTGTATATCAATGTGTTTATGTATGTACCTTTGTGTGTGTGTGTTAATGTGATCCTGTGTGTATGTTAGTGTGTGTGTGTGTTTTATAATGTGTGGTGTGTATCTTTGTGCGTTAGTGTTTGTGTGTGAGTGTGTGTTACTGTGTGTACCTTTGAATGTGTGTGTGTGTGGGTTACTCTGTGTACCTTTGAGTGTGAGTGTGTGTGTGTGTGTGTGTGTGTGTTACTGTGTGTACCTTTGAGTGTGTGTGTGTGTGTGTGTGTGTGTGTGTGTGTGTGTGTGTCTCTGTGTCTGTGTGTATGTGTTTAGTTGAAATCAATTATACCTATAGTTAAATACCATGTACCTTTTAAACTCTCCCTATACATGACACTACGGATACTCCCAAGGCGACTGGAAGGAACGACCGATATATATTTCAATCTTTTAACCCCTTCAGTAAGATCACGTAATTTGCATCATATTCTGGTTACCATTAGATACTTTTATGTAGCTTGTAATCTACTTCTAGGACTCAAAGGGATTAATACGATCCAAATAATCCCTCTGCATGACATAAGTATTTAATAAACTGCATAAAATCGTGTAATTTTAACCCGCTTCAAAGGTAGAAAGGTGTCATCGTGTTGAAGGGGTAACAAATTTCGGCTAAGTCAGTTATTTTACTTAACGGGGTGGGGTTTTCTGGACCCCCTTCTCCCTCATGTTTCGCCCTATAATTTTATATATATCTAATAAGTTCGCCCCATTAGCTTGGTGACTTTAAGACCTTTCGCCCCATTTCTTAGTCAATCTTAAGATCTTTGCTGCCAATTTGGTGTCGAATATTTCCTCGCGAGCTATAGCGAGCCTGCAATTTAGGAGGAACCACCCATTGGCCCCGACATTGTTCTACCGAAAAATGTACACCATCCTATATTTCGATAGGGGGACTTGGAAGTTTTTTATTGATTTGTATCTTATTTTTATTTATGTTTTAAGCTTGATGGCAGTCTAGGGTGCAAGCTAAAAACCTGAACCTTAGTTCTAGGAATCATTATTTCGATTATACATACATTTCTTGTTCTTCTCTTTCTCCTTCCCTTTCTTTAAAACCCTACTTTGTAATAGTTATATTTTCGTTGACTTTGTTTTTGCTACAAGACTCACGGTAAGTCATTACCACATTGTCTGTATTGGAAGATGGATGTGGTCAGTGTGTATGTATATCTATGTAAATCTCTCTCTCTCTCTCTCTCTCTCTCTCTCTCTCTCTCTCACATCATGTATAACCCATTTGTTGACAGACATTCAATCAACCCTGATTCATTTTTCTCTTTCGGTGTATCTTTCTCTCGTGTGTTTCTTTCCCAGTTTATTTTATTCCTTCTTTCTATTTGTTCTTTCTTTTTCTCTCTTTTTTCCTTCTCCCCTTGCCTCTCTATAGTTTCTTCATCACGTGTTCTTCCTGTTTTATCTTGTATATTTATTTATTTATTTATTCCTCCTCCTCCTCCTCCTCCTCCTCCTCCTCCTCCTCCTCCTCCTCCTCCTCCTCCTCCTCCTCCTCCTCCTCCTCCTCCTCCTCCTCCTCCTCCTCCTCCTCCTCCTCCTCCTCCTCCTCCTCCTCCTCCTCCTCCTCCTATTTGAACTTGGGTATGACTTTGCCTCTTGTACTTTCTATTATATAAGTTATTTGCGATTACATTTGTCTTTTTAATCCCTTTCTGGGTTATGTATTAATTTTGGTTTTATTTTGATATTGACATTTGTTCTCTCTTTCTCTCTCTCTTTATCTATCTCTCTCGCTCTCTTTCAATCTCTCTCTCTCTCTCTCTCTCTCTCTCTCTCTCTCTCTCTCTCTCTCTCTCTCTCTCTCTCTCTCTGTTCAATCAAAGCAATAAAACGAAAACAAAAGAAAGGCGAGGAAGAATTGGAGAAAAAACGCCAATCCTTTCAACTCTCGCCCTCCCACTCCCACTCTCTCTCTCTCTCTCTCTCTCTCTCTCTCTCTCTCTCTCTCTCTCTCTCTCTCTCTCTCTCTCTTGATTATAGTGGAGGTAAGGCTTGTCCGGCTACTGGTAGGTTGACTTGTACAGGAAATATGGATTGGTGCATACAAGGCTATACACACACGCACTTAATAACACACGCACTTAATAACACACATACACACACACACACATAAACACACATAAACACACAAGTACATGGATATACGCACACACAGCGTTTGTGTTTGTGTATACTGTATGTATGTAATACATATACACAAACACAAACGCTCACACACATATACATACATACATACACACATAAATAAACACACACACAAAACACACAATAAATTAAAATGCATACAGAAGGATACACACACACACACACACACACACACACACACACACACACCGTGAACAATGGGCACCAGACGACGGTCATACACGCAACATGTGCACACATTGACACACGCACATGGATTATACACACACACAGAAACCCTACATGTACACTCAAAATCAATAGTCCCACACCATTATCTATAAAATTACACCGACTCCAGCTAAGATATAATATAGTATTATGCAGTACAGTTATAATATAGTATTATGCAGTACAGTTATGGCTATTGTCAAGGTACAATTTCGTAATGTGGGTAAGATATAAATTACTAGGAGATCGCGTGCGGACAAACACACACAGACACACACACTTACACACACACACACACACACACACACACACACACAGCTACATACATAACAATCAAATACATACACCAATTACAATAATAACGCACATAATAATGATGCTACAACTAAGGTACTCTCTCCAGTGTTACGATTAAGGGGGGTCACCTGCTTTTTGTTCTCTCCTTTTCTCTCTTTCTCTGGCTTGTATCCATTCGGCCCCATTCAGCCTACTGTTTTAAGACGTTTATCCCCATCCAGGTGTCAATTTTGTACTGGTGAGCGGTAGCGAGCCAGCATATTTTTTAAATGTTTTTGACAGCAGGCTAAATTTGTACATTTTTCGGTAGAAAAATGTCTCCGGCGAAGCCGCATTTCTTCATAATAATGCTGGCTCGCTATCGCTAGCCAGGAAGAAATCGACACCTAGATGGGGATAAACGTCTTAAAATAGTTGGCTGAATGGGGCCGAATGGATACAAGCCAGAGAAAGAGAGAAAAGGAGAAAAATTAAAAAAGCAGGTCACCCCCCTTAACATAATGTTTGGTGCTGCTCTGAAGCTAAAGGATATCATCTTTTAAATTACGAATATAAAATAGTGTTTAACCGAAAGATAATGTGACTCTGCACCCTTAACTAACTCTCTCTCTCTCTCTCTCTCTCTCTCTCTCTCTCTCTCTCTCTCTCTCTCTCTCTCTCTTTCTCTTTCTCTCTCTCCCTCTCTCTTTCTTAATATATCTACTTCTTTCCGTCATTCATTCCCCCATTCATTTATACAATCTCTCTCTCTCTCTCTCTCTCTCTCTCTCTCTCTCTCTCTCTCTCTCTCTCTCTCTCTCTCTCTCACTCACTCAAACTCACTCACTTTTTCTTTCTGGAATGGACCGCAAGGTCTTTGGAATATTTAGTATTCCGTGTAACTCCTTGCAAATATGTCTGTCTCTCTCTCGCTCTCTCTCTCTCCTTTAGATTGGACGCCCCCACATTCCACGGGCGTTTAGGGCGAGTGATGCGATTAAACCAATATTTTTCCGTTTAGCCAATTTACCCGGATTGTACGTCGACTAAGTTCCCACCTCGTTTATTACAGAGAGAGAGAGAGAGAGAGACAGAGTGATAGGGGGGGATTGTATGTACAGATGGAGAAATGAATGACGGAAAGCAATAAGTAAATTGATTGATACAGAGAGAGAGAGCTACATAGAGCTACATAGATACACAGACCACACAGACCTCAAGGTCCTTACTAGGCAGTCTGGCCTTACAAACTATAATATGCATATATGCATATACACACATACACATACATACATACATATACATATATATATATACATATATATACACATACATATACATATACATACATACACACATATATATACAGTATATATATACATACTGTACAGTGCACACACATACATATACATACATTTTTTTTTTTTTTTTTTTTTTTTCCATTCATATCACCCCAGCCCTCTGCAGATAGAGGTCAAGCCTTCCCTTGAAGGCGTTTATTGTGTCGCTCTCCACCACTCTCGCTGGTAGTTTATTCCACTCTGTCGCCACACTGTAGGTGAAGAAACTCTTTGTGACATCTAGGTTTGCCTTTTTGGTTTTTAATTTCATTCCATTTCCGCGAGTTTGATTAGTATTGTTTTAATGTGAATAGTGCATTTACATCGACTTTGTCGAAACCTTTTAGTATCTTAAAGCACTCAATAAGCTGACCCCTCAACCTCCTCTTTTTTAATGAGAACAGGTTCAATCGTTTAAGTCTTTCTTCATATGGTTTATTTCTTAATGAGGGTATCATCTTCGTCGCTCTACGCTGTACTGACTCGAGTCTTACAATGTCCTTGATCAGATAAGGTGACCAGAACTGCACACCATATTCAAGGTGGGGCCTCACCATACTTTTGAACAGTGGCACTATTACGTTTTCATGTTTATATGTAAATTTTCGTTTAATAAAGCCCAATGCTATGTTTGCCTTATTTGCAGCTGCTATACATTGGTCGGAAGTTTTTAGGTTTTCAGATATTAGTACCCCTAGGTCTTTTACTACCGTTGCGGTTTTTATTTGTTTGCCATTCATTTCGTATTTGTATTTCATATTTCTGCTACCAACCTGCAGCACCTGACATTTATCGACATTGAAGGGCATCTGCCATTTTTTCGACCACTCTGATATCTTGTTTAAATCAGATTGCAACGCATTTCTATCATCTTCGTTCAGGACTGTATTTCCTATTTTTGTATCGTCGGCGAATTTGGAAATGGTGTTGTTTACCCCTACATCGATATCGTTAATGTAAATGAGAAACAGGACCGGTCCAAGGACTGAACCCTGTGGAACTCCACTAGTGACAGGCTCCCACTCCGATTCCACTCCATTTATCACCACTCTCTGTCTTCTGTCCGTAAGCCAATTTTTTATCCAAGAATGAATTTCACCTTTGATACCGATCCTCTCCAGTTTAGCCAATAGTTTTCGGTGAGGCACCTTGTCGAAAGCTTTTTGAAAGTCCAAGAAGATTTTATCTAGTGATTTCGTCATGTCGTTATATGTGAATAGTTTGTTATAAAATTCAATCAAATTTGTTAGGCATGACTTATTTGATCTAAAGCCGTGTTGACTATTTATGATTAGGTTGTTTGATTCGAGGTAATCTACAATCTTATCTCTAATGATTTTTTCCATGATTTTTCCTACAATTGAAGTTAGGCTAATTGGTCTGTAATTACTCGCTTTGGCCTTGCTAGACCTTCTTGTATATCGGCGTAATGTTCGCATCTTTCCAATCACTCGGTACAATCCCCTGTAGTAGTGATAAGTTAAATAGTTGTGTCAGGGGTTTTGCTATTTCGTCCTTGACATTCTTAATTATTTTCGGGTGGAGCATGTCGGGTCCCGGGGTCTTATTTACATTTAAATTACTCAATTTGCTTTGTACTTCGGTAACACTGATGGTGAAATCTCCTATCTCATGAGTTGAGGTGTTATTTTCAAGGGTATGATCGATAATTTCTTCTGTGAAAACTGAGCCAAAATATTTGTTGAGCAGATTTGCCGTGTTTTGTGTCGCCTGTTATTGTCTGGCCATCTTCTATTAGCGGTCCGATTCCGCTTTTGATCTGTTTATTTTTGTTTACGTAACTGTAGAATTTTTTGGGGTTTGTGGCACTTTCTCTGGCAATAGTCATTTCGTAATTTTGTTTGTTCGCCCTAATTATTTTTTTCACTTCCCTTCTACTATTTTTGTACAAGTTTTTAATTACTTCAGTGTTTGTGTTTTATTTTTTACAAGTTTGTGGAGTTGATTCCTTTTCCTTATTGCCTTGCCAATGTCTCTACTGTACCAAGGGGGCATACTTGATTTCGTACTACGTTTTTGTTTCATGGGTACAAATTGTTTATGCGCTTCTGTAATTGTAGACTTAAATGTCCCCATAGTTCATTTACTTCGTTTATATTTATGAGGTTTGAGTGTATGTTTGATAGCGATTCCTTAAGTCCGTCATAATTTGCGTTTTTGAAGTCCGAAACCATTCCTGTTGTTTTTACTGAGGAATATTTGCTTATAACGTTGATTCTTAAGATTTTATGATCGGACGTTGCCAGATGTTCACCTACATCCAGGTTTGATAATAAATTTTCTTGGGTAGTGATTACGAGGTCTAGTATATTCCTGTCTCGCGTCGGCTGTTTTACGTGTTGAGTCAAAAAATTGTCCTGGATGAAGCTTGTCATTAGGCGTGACTCAGCATTTTTTTCCGGTCGTGGTATTCCAGTCAATTAGGGGGAGGTTATAGTCACCTAGTAAAACTGTTTCGTCGGAATTAAGGGTTTTCTCTAGTATTTCATAAAAAATTGTATCATCGGCAACAGTTAGTCTCGGTGGTCGGTACGCTGTAGTGATATTTAAGTTCATGTTTTTTGTATTTATTTTGACGCACACTATTTCTGCATTACTTTCGGGGAGAGTCACCTCGACTGGGTTTAAGTAGGTTGCAACGTACATTGCAACCCCCCCTCTTTGTTTTCCATTGTTACGGTCTTTATGAAAAAATTTATATGGCTCTATGTGATATTCATGAAGTAGATCTTTATTTTTAAGGTTCAGATGTGTTTCCGTTATACAAATAACGTCAACTTTCTCATTTAATAACAGACATTTGAGTTCGTCTATTTTGTTTCTTATTGAGCAGGCATTTATGGATATTATTTTTATATCATTTCTCTCAGCATGCGCTGGATTTGTTTTTCTTATTGGTGAGGATGGGTTTGGGGTTATGACTTGAAGCCGCGGCGGGTTGTCAAATTCATTCAGTTGGTTGGGTTGGCTTGGATGGGGTTGGGTGGGGTGGGGTTGAGAGAGAGAGAGAGAGAGAGAGAGAGAGAGAGAGAGAGAGAGAGAGAGAGAGAGAGAGAGAGAGAGAGAGAGAGAGAGAGAGATAGAATAAAGATAGTAGGACTGTTTACCTGGACCAAGAAGGAATATTGAAGAGTGAATCAAATATTCATAGTGCCTAGGAATCACAGGGAGAGTGACATATATTGATCTTTACTGTCCCTCCTTCCTACCTCTCTCTCTCTCTCTCTCTCTCTCTCTCTCTCTCTCTCTCTCTCTCTCTCTCTCTGTATCAATCAATTTACTTATTGCTTTCCGTCATTCGTAGATTACCTCGAATCAAACAACCTAATACAAAATAGTCAACACGGCTTTAGGTCAAATAAGTCATGCCTAACAAATTTGATTGAATTTTATAACAAACTATTCACATATAACGACATGACGAAATCACTAGATATAATCTTCTTGGACTTTCAAAAAGCTTTCGACAAGGTGCCACACCGAAAACTATTGGCTAAACTGGAGAGGATAGGTATCAAAGGTGAAATTCATTCTTGGATAAAAAACTGGCTTATAGACAGAAGACAGAGAGTGGTGATAAATGGAGTGGAATCGGAGTGGGAGCCAGTCACTAGTGGAGTTCCACAGGGTTCAGTCCTTGGACCGGTCCTGTTCCTCATTTACATAAACGATATTGATGTAGGGGTAAACAACACCATTTCCAAATTCGCCGACGATACAAAAATAGGAAATACAGTCCTGAACGAAGATGATAGAAATGCGTTGCAATCTGATTTAAACAAGATATCAGAGTGGTCGAAAAAATGGCAGATGCCCTTCAATGTCGATAAATATCAGGTGCTGCAGGTTGGTAGCAGAAATAAGAAATACAAATACGAAATGAATGGCAAACAAATATAAACCGCAACGGTAGTAAAAGACCTAAGGGGTACTAATATCTGAAAACCTAAAAACTTCCGACCAATGTATAGCAGCTGCAAATAAGGCAAACATAGCATTGGGCTTTATTAAACGAAAATTTGCATATAAACATGAGAACGTAATAGTGCCACTGTTCAAAAGTATGGTGAGGCCCGACCTTGAATATGGTGTGCAGTTCTGGTCACCTTATTTGATCAAGGACATTGTAAGACTCGAGTCAGTACAGCGTAGAGCGACGAAGATGATACCCTCATTAAGAAATAAACCATATGAAGAAAGACTTAAACGATTGAACCTGTTCTCATTAAAAAAGAGGAGGTTGAGGGGTCAGCTTATTGAGTGCTTTAAGATACTAAAAGGTTTCGACAAAGTCGATGTAAATGCACTATTCACATTAAACAATACTAATCAAACTCGCGGAAATGGAATGAAATTAAAAACCAAAAAGGCAAACCTAGATGTCACAAAGAGTTTCTTCACCTACAGCGTGGCGACAGAGTGGAATAAACTACCAGCGAGAGTGGTGGAGAGCGACACAATAAACGCTTTCAAGGGAAGGCTTGACCTCTATCTACAGAGGGCTGGGGTGATATGAAAAAAAAAAAAAAAAAAAAAAAAAAATATATATATATATACAGTATGTATATATATATATATATATATATATATATATATATATATATATATACCGTATGTATGTATGTATGTATGTGTATGTGTGTGCACTGTACAGTATGTATATATATATATATATATGTATGTATGTATATATGTATGTGTATATGTGTATATATGTAGGTATATGTATATATATATATATATATATATATATATATATATATATATATATATATATATATATATATATATATATATATATATATAGTTTGTAAGGCCAGACTGCCTAGTAAGGACCTTGAGGTCTGTGTGGTCTGTGTATCTATGTAGCTCTATGTAGCTCTCTCTCTCTTATTCTTCTTTTTCGTCTGTTATTATTTCCTTGCACTTTCCCTTACTATCGGGTTTGCTATCCCTACTAGAATTAAGTCCTAACCACCTCGCTGGGATCGTAAGGTCTGTGCGCCCAGTGTATCTATGTAAATCTATCAATGTAAATCTTTTTTCACTCACGTGAGACCATGCATTTGTCTTTCAATTGATTAGAAATTTTATGGAACGCACTAGTATGTATTATTTAAACTGGCGAATTTGCATAGTGGCAATTTGAGGTTGATACTCTACTTAAAGCTGATTGGCTGATGGTATTGTGTAATATATGCATTGTGTGTGTGTGTGTGTGTGTGTGTGTGTGTGTGTGTGTGTGTGTGTGTGTGTGTGTGTGTGTGGTGTTTAATTAAAGTATGTTACTTTGGACACAATAACAATAGCCAATCAGTTCAAAATAAACGTTTCTTACCTCAATGTGACCAAGTGCAATTTTACCACGTTAAAATGGCCTATACTGGGTAATATCAGTGAGTTTTGTACTGTCCTAACTTTTAATTAATGGACGAGACAAATAGTTTTATCTTAACGCCCTATTAACTACATTTACAAAATTAATAGGCTTCTTTCATAGTGTGGGTTCTCTTCTTTCACGTAGGCTAGGTAATTTAGCTACAAGCACTGCCGAAAGCATCAAGAGGTCTGTTGCTGCCTGTTTTCCTATATAATCCTTGGTATTCTCTCCTTCCCAGATCAATAGCTAGTACACCAATATAGGTTTACATATACCGGGTAGGTTATATTTTACAAACCCCTCCCAGGATTCAAACCAGCGCTCTCTACCCATACAGCACGATATGCCCAGGATTTAAGCACTTGTGTACTGACAGAGTTAAAAATTAAGCGATATTATATGCCAAAAAATTATACTTGCTTTGCCAAAATGTGTATACCGCGTGTTTTATGTACTGAATAATAATTAATAAATAAATAAATAAATATATATATATATATATATATATATATATATATATATATAGAGAGAGAGAGAGAGAGAGAGAGAGAGAGAGAGAGAGAGAGAGAGAGAGAGAGAGAGAGAGAGAGAGAGAGAGAGAGAGAGAGATGAAGAAGTAGGGAAGAATATTTAAGTCTATGTTTACGGCTAGTTATCCTTGCATGCGCGCGTGAGTGTTTTATGTGCTTGTTAAGTGAGTAATAGCCCCTCTTCATGGCCACATCAACATCTTAACAACCCTTTACCTCTGTATGTGTGCACTCATAATTACATACTGCTGCAGTGTGTGTGTGTGTGTGTG
Organism: Paralithodes platypus; assembly: GCA_032716605.1. Taxonomy (NCBI): domain Eukaryota; kingdom Metazoa; phylum Arthropoda; class Malacostraca; order Decapoda; family Lithodidae; genus Paralithodes; species Paralithodes platypus. Next base: position 22,783,434 of record CM064576.1, on the reverse strand, counting down.
TGTGTGTGTGTGTGTGTGTGTGTGTGTGTGTGTGTGTGTGTGTGTGTGTGTTATCTCTTTTAATATTACATCAGCGGATCATAATTATACCACTTCTCTCTGCACGCAACTGTATGCATGCCCGTATAATGCAGGAATGTTTACATTATATGTACATTAATATGTATTATAGTGCTTGTAATTGTGTACATGTTAACGGTATTAATGTACGTGTGTAATTATTCAAGCATTTATTAATTTACAGTACAGTGCGTATCTTTGACTGTATACTGATAATAGCGATATGGGTTGATAGAGATATGAATGCATGATGGACGAGTGATAAATGAACTAATGAATGTATGAGTGCTGTGCTAGGATAAAGTTTTGTGTATTGTGTTTCAGCTTCTATTATTCATATTACGTATTTTTTTATTATACATCTCTTTTATTAGACAGTTTTATATTACAGTATAGCTATATATATATATATATATATATATATATATATATATATATATATATATATATATATATATATATATATTATATAATAGTTTTATTTATATTCTTACACATAATAATAGAGGACGTCGTATATTGACCCTAATTAGTATTCATTGATTTACATAACTTGCCAGTCCTACCGAATACCCATTTCTCATACTTTAATGTTAGGTAAATATTTGTTTCCATTTTCCTATCCTTTGACAATCAATTCAGTATAATAAGGTATCTATCTCTTCTATCTATCTGTTTATCTATCTATATATATATATATATATATATATATATATATATATATATCTGTCTATCTATCTAGCTGTCATTTATATATCATCTCTCTCTCTCTCTCTCTCTCTGCAGTCCATACCCTTCCCTCTACCTGTCACTCACCCCCCCCCCCATCCACCTCTTCCAACCTCCTCCCTTCTTCTTACTTATTTACCTCTTTACTTATATCCTTACTCCCTTTTTCTATCTTCTCCATTCTTTCTCTGTTCTTCTTCCTTCCTCCTCCTTTCTTTCTTCTTATTGATTTACGTTTATACTTACTTCCTTCCTCCCGTGTTTTGTTTTCTCCATTCTTTCTCTGTTCCTCTTCCTTATTCCTCCTTTCTTTCTTCTTACTTCCTTCCTTACTTCCTTCCTTACTCCCGTCTTTTATTCTCTCCATTCTTTCTCTTTTCCTTAGGGTTAAGGCCCCATTAATTACTCCTTCCTTTCATCTATACATAGCCTATGATAGCGCGGTTGGAAAGTGTGTACATGCTTAGATTGATATGCAGGATTCGAAACTGCATAATAAATCGTAGGCTTGTCCACCATTCTTAACTGTCTTCGTAGCGCAATGGATAAATGCACTGAATTTCGGTGTGAGCATCCTAGGTTCGAATCCCTGGACTGCCACATGTATTTGTTGATTTCATTAATTGAGTTTAGGAGTAAAGTCGGTTGGTGGAGTTAACATAATAATTCTTCTTCCTTCTTCCCCTTTTATTTATTCTTTACTTCCTTCCTTACTGCCTTCTTTTATCTTCCCCATTCTTTCTCTGTTCTTCTTCCTTCGTCCTCCTTCCCTTCTCCTTACTCCCGTCTTTTATGTGCTCCATTATTTATCTTTCTTCGTCCATTACCCCTCCTTTATACTTTACTTTCTTCCTTCTTCCTTACTCCATTTCCTCCATCCTTCCTTCCTTCCTTCTCTTACCCTTGTTAGCTCTATTCCATGTCTATCTCTTCCTTCTTTCCAGTCTTCCTTTTCCCTACTTTCTTAAATGTTTCTTCCCTTTTAATTCCTTCTCTCTTTATTTCCTACCTTTCCTCCTACTTCCTTACTGCCTCCTTCTTTTCTCATCCTTCCCTCCATCTTTTCTCTTCCTTCCTTCTATTCTTAATCAAATGTTTCCTTTTTCTTTCTTTACTCCTTCTGTATTTTCTACCCCTTCATTATCTTCTCTCTTCCTTTCTCTCTTTGCTTTCTTTATTCTCTCTTACCTTTTTCCTATTTTTTTATTATCTGTTCTTTATTTTGTCCTTCTTCCTTTCTTGTTTTCCCTCCTTCCACCCCCTTCTTTCCTTCCCTTCTGCCTGCTTTCATAATGTCCTCCTCGATTCCTCACTCTCCTCCTCCTTCTCACTTCGTTTCTTCCTCCTTACCTCCCTCCTTCTTCACCCCACCTCTTTTATTTCCCTCCCTATCCCCCTTTATATTAACCCATTTTACTTCCCATCCTCATTTATCCCCTCCTTCTCTCCTCCATCTCTCCCTCCATCCTAACTTTCCTTCTTACTTCCCCTCCTCCTATAACTCTTCCTTCCCTCCGCCCTCCCTCCTACCTCTCCATCTATCCTTACTGAAAACAAACACCAACTTGTCATACAGACCAGATAGCACAGGTGTCTACAATTACAGGATACATATTGCCAAGTTAGCAAGATTGTATGGCAATCTGATTTAAACAACGGGATATAGCATTTTTGTGATGAATAATATATCGTTTGAATGACCAAATACCACCTTGTGATACCTTGTGATGAGTTCGCCACACTTTTAGCGGCACCGAGGAGCGCGCCGCCCCTCGTTTTGGGTGGTAATTTGGTGCAGCAGACTGTTCGAAGCTGATACTTAACCCACTCAGTACCGGTGATATCCCTTTCATTATATTCTGGCAACTATTACACGACTTTATTCGGCTTAGAAAGGACGGCTACTAATAAAAAGGCTACAGACTATCTCAATTAAATCCTTTTTGCTACCGTATATCCTTCCAAAGCACCATAACACCGTGTAAATGTAGCTCTAATCAAATACAAAATGCGTCGCCGGTACAGAAGGGGTTAATTTAGGCACGGATGAGAATAATTATAGTCTGGCTCGTGTGACTATACCCTGTTCCAAATAGGTAGATCAAAAATCGTGAACCCCGACCTCTGTATCTCCAAAAGGGCGAGAGCAACTGGGCTGTAAATTTCTACACCTAATCCCTGGCTGACTCTTCCCAAATGGTAGACCTAATTAGCTCGATTACTCTAGTCGTTTGTGATTTATAGAGGTAAATGTTCAGGAGTTCTGGCTTACTTACTTGGAACAGGGTATAGTCTTAATTTACAATGCTCTCAAATTGCTCATGGCACGTTACGAACAAAGATAAATCAAAGTATTTGTCTGTATGTGTCAGTCTATGGTATGTGTCTACAATTGTACACATTTTCGTCTTAATTTGATACGCGCGACAGGAGCAATAATATATGTTACTGTCACCCCCCAAAAAACTGTACTACTACTACTAATAATAATAATAATAATAATAATAATAATAATAATATTCTATATAATATTTTCGATTGTCTGTGTGTCTGTCTGTCTGTTCTTTATAGGCGGCCGCAGTTTTTAAGCTAGAGCGTTCATACTTGGTATGCATAGTAAGGGGGTCCCTAGGCAGGTTGTAGTGAAAAAATTAGAATTCCCCAGGGTGAAAGGGACGGAGAAAATGGGCGCGAAATCGGAAAAGGGGCCGTTTGGGGCAGAAGGAGGCCTCCGATCGAAAAGGTGTATGGAACGAAAGTTGTTCGCAGCCTCCCATAATGGAGGTACGGATGAGGTCAGATCCAAAGTCGGAGGTCATTTAGCGGCCGAAATCGAGGTCGCCGTTTAATGAGGCATTATTGTGATGATTGTGGTAGTAGTGATTGATGATGGTGATTATGGTAGTAGTAGTGGTGTTAGTAGTGATGGTGATTATGGTGATTACCCGGGCAACGCCGGGTACCCCTGCTAGTAATATATAATAATAATAATAATAACAAAAGGGGAAAGTCTACGAAAACACATTTCTTTGTGACAAGTAATATGAAAATATCTTTAAACTGTCTCTCTCTCTCTCTCTCCTTGCACTTTCAGATATACATAATATAAATGCCGTACAGCTTGTTCAAATACTCTAGGGACTTCTAGCTAGTAATACGGACAATTATTGCAACTTGGTGGACTGCGCAGTATAATAAATCGGAAGGTTACGTATTTGATAAATCCATTACGTAATTGATTGTTCTGTTCACTCTCTCTCTCTCTCTCTCTCTCTCTCTCTCTCTCTCTTTCTCCTTCCCTCCCGACCACCATTCCTTCCTTCCTTCCTCCTTTTCTTTCTTCCTACCTACCTCCCTCCATCACTCCCATATACACCATTCCATACTTCTTAACTTTCCTCTCTTCCTCCCTTCATTCCTTCATTCCCAAATACTTCACATTCGATTATTCAAATTACACACGAGGAACTGGTTGTAAAATCATCCGTAATGCTTTTCACTCCCACGAAGCAAAGGATTTCTTTTACAACCGGGCAGTAAACTTATGGAATGGCCTGCCTAGCAATATTATAGACTACAGCACTGTGGAAACCTTTTAAAAATCGCTTAGACAAATATCTCGCCCTTAATCCCCGACTGACTGCATAAGTCTGCGTTAACATATGAATAACAAGACATTACCTCTTTTGGTAGAATAAATATAGTAAGATAGTTCTATTTTCTTATTTTCCTGTCGAGTACCATGTCAGTTTATCCATTCTGCATGGACAAAATTTATCCTGTTCCTTCTAAGCCATAATTATTTTCTCTCCTAAATAGCAGGCAAGGTAGTTTAGATACAAGCAGCCTCGTAAGGATCAGTATATATATTGTGGCTTGCTTTCCTTTGTACTCTCTCTCTCTCTCATCTCTTATCTCCTCTCTATATGTCTCTCTCTCTCTCTCTCTCTCTCTCTCTCTCTCTCTCTCTCTCTCTCTCTCTCTCTCTCTCTCTCTCTCTCTCTCTCTCTCCTGCACAGTACCCTTGGTAATTACCTTGGTGTGATCAATACTATAATACCTGGCCTCACCTGTAATATATCTCCATCCCTTATTCGTTCTTTCCTTCTTCCCTTCCCTTCCATTCATTCCTCCCACCCTTCCTGTCTCCCTCCTTTTCCTCTCCTCCAACCCTCATACTCACCTGCATTCCTATCATACTACCTGTCTTTCTTTCTTTCTTTCCTTATTTCCTTCCTCACTTCCTTCCTTCCTTCCTTCCTCCTTCCTTCCATCCTCCTTCCTTCCTTCCTCCTTCCTTCTTTACTTCCTTCCTTCTTTACTTCCTTCCTTCCTGCACAGTACCCCCCTGGTCATTGCCTGGGTGTGATCAATACTAATACCTGGCCTCACCTGTAATTTACCTCCACCCCTCATCCTCGCTCCCTTTCACACACTCACGCTCTCTTCACGCTCTCTTCTCTCTCGCGCGCGCGCGCTCTCTCTCTCTCTCTCTCTCTCTCTCTCTCTCTCTCTCTCTCTCTCTTGCTCTTTATTTCTCCATATATCTAGGTGTGTGTCTTATATTTGAGACTTTTTATTGTAGACCTTTCAAATCATTATTATTAATTACAATCATTAGTCTATATACAAAACTCATTCTCACTCTCTCTCACTCACTATCTCACTATCTCTCTCTCTCTCTCTCTCTCTCTCTCTCTCTCTCTCTCATCCTTCTCCATCAACCCCTTCCTCCTCTCCCCTCCCCTCTCTCTCTCTCTTTTGACACATCAATTTCCTTTTTACCCAACACACTTCCTCTCTTTAATCTTACTTTATTTTACTTTCTTACTCTATTATACGTTCTCACTCTATTACTCTCCTATTATATTCTGTGTTCTTGTCATATTTTATTATCTTAGTCTTATCTTATTATCTTACTTATTATCTTCTACTTTCTTACTTTACTTTACTTTGTTACTATATTATACCTTCTTACTTTAGTTTACGTTCTTAGTTTATCATAGTGTTCTTACTTTATTCTAGTTTCTTACTTTATTCCACTTTCTTACTTTAGTCTAGTGTAATACTTGACTTAACTTTCTTACTTTATTCGACTTTCTTACTTTATTCTACCGTAAAACTATATTTTATTTTCGTATTTTATTCTACTGTCTTATTTCAACCCAGTTTCTTACTTTAACCCTTTTTTATATTATGTTTATGTCTCAATTTTTCTTATAATACGTGACCCCCCTCCCTCTCTCTCTCTCTCTTACACACACACACACACACACACACACACACACACACAAACACCCCCATCCCGCCACACACACACATACATACATGCACACACACACACACCCACACAAACACAAACACACTCACACAGCCCGTAGCCTAGTAGGTACAGCTCTCGTCTCACATACGAGGGGTCGGGGGTTCAATCCCCGGCCGGGCGGAGACAAATTGGGCTTGTCTCCTTTCATGTGTTAGCCTCAGTTCACCTAGCTGTAAATAGGTACCTGGAATAAGTGGACGACGTTGTGACGTCCCATCTGGGGTTGGCAAAAATGGTACAAGGCGAGATGGGTATCATATGGTTCACCTAAGCTGATGGCTACCTAAGCCTTCGGGCGAAACGGTACCGTCTATAGTGAGAATGGTACCATACAGATCCACCCTAAAGCCTTCGTTTCCGATGTCGCCAATTGGCTAAAAATACAGACTACACACACATCCACAGCCATTCCAACGATACATATAACACCTACACATATAGGAGGCGGGAAATAACGAGCATGCTCACTCCCGCAATACAACTAGAGTAAATACAACTAGAGTAAGTACACACATCCACACACACCCTAGGCCAGTGACCTGTCTTATGGGCAGGTCTGGAAAACACTGTCATATGTCACGGAAAGGGAAGAGTGTGTGTGTTCGAGTGTGTGTGTGTGTGTTCGAGTGTGTGTGTGTGTGTGTGTGTGTGTGTGTGTGTGTGTGTGTGTTGTTTATATATGCCCACCACCATTTAGACCCCTCCATTATAGTGTAGGGGGCCATAACGTGAACATGGGACTAGTGATATAAATATATGACTGGACTTTTCTGGGTCCCCCTTCTCCCTCATCTTTAACCCTATTAGTTTCCAGATTTTAAGACGTTCGTTCCATTAGTTTGACGAATTTAAGCTTGATGGAGGTCTAGCGAAGAAACTAAAAATATATAAATGAATAAGTAAATAGAAAACAAAAAACTACCCCCTTAATATTCCCATTCTCTCTCTCTCTCTCTCTCTCTCTCTCTCTCTCTCTCTCTCTCTCTCTCTCTCTCTCTCTCTCTCTCTCTCCTACCCATTCTCCAGTTTAAAAAAAATATATATATATATATATATATATATATATATACCGGTATATATATATATATATATATATATTTAATGTTTTTGAGCGCCACAATATCTGATCAAAACATTGGTCCACAATTTATGAGGGCCATTAAAGCTCCCTGTGTGGAATTTTGAGCTTCCGAAAACAAATCCCTCAAGAAAATAGCTGCAATAGGCGAGACAGATACTGATGTAGAGTGGTGGAGAAAGGTATAATATTGATACAGATATTTACCCATTGAAGAATATGACGCATTTTGACAATGTATTATGGCTATCATTAGACGTTTTTAATAATAATAATTATTATTGTAATAATAATAATTGTAATAATAATAATCGGTTTAATTCAAGCCAGCAGCCAATGAGGCTGAAAATACAAAAACTGAACCTAGATCTTATCCTAAGGGATCGATGGATCGATCCTGGCTGCTAACGAGAGCGCCTACATACCCCCCGGGGGAGTAGGACGTGGACAGGAGACTTTGTGGGTCCCCCAATACGGTCCGTCAGGACCTAGTCTTCACGGCCAGGGAAAGTTTTTGAGAGTATTTCCATTCCGGCGCGTGGGATCAAACCCCCGACACCAGAGCTAGCGCTCCCAGTCAAATACTAAGCGCGCTCGGCCACCGTGACCGTAAACAGTTTAAGAAGGATCTGTGGGGATAATATGGGTAAAGACTATCTCATTTAACCCTCTGACTTTCATATACCTTTCCTAATCTGAAAAAATTGCTAAATAATAAAGGGAAAACAGAAACTAAATGCGTATATGATCTTGAAAGGGTTAACCCCGATCAATATGATGGCGTTATATATTCTTTTACTCTGGCTAAGGTATGGCGATTTTTCTAAATATTGGGAGATCTCTCTAGAAAGCAAAGCAGCCAAGACTAGCCTACCCATGACCCTTTTGCCTCACCCGAACCCTTCCTAAGCTGAATACAATCGTTCAATTTCAGCCGGAATACCATAAAGAAAGGTGAGAGAGATACGTATTTAGAAAGATAGATGAAGATAGATATGTACACTCGGATGCCATAGTCTCTATAATATATTCTCTGTAAGTAGGCGAGAAATCATGACCTCTATCCTCTGTAATTAAAAAAGGGCTAGGGCAAATTGGCTGTAAATTTCCACATCTATTCCTTGACGGACTCTTCCCAAATGGTAGAGATATTAGCTCGATTACTCTAGTCGTTTTTGAGTTACAGAGGTTAGAGCTCATGATTCCTCGTCTATTTACAGCGAAAAGACTATAGCCCACTCGTTAGAATTCGTGGACCCCGTACATTTTTCTTTATGCAATTATAACTATCTGGATCGATATTTGGATAAAACTCGCTTTTCAATAAATAATATATAATGGTTTTGTATTCGATGATTAGTAAATTATATTATCTAATTCGTTTCCAAAGATATACTTCCATAATTATAACTAGGCGAAGTCCATGAGTAGAGACTATGGCATCCGAGTGTACTGTAGCTGTATGCAATTATCTATGACAAATTAATAGAGATAAATTAACAAAGACAGCTTTTAATATAAATATATAAGGAGGTTGTCAAAAATATGAATAGAGACAAAAATATATAGATAAATGTATATATTTAGTTTGATAATCAGAATAAAGAATTACATAGACAATACAGGTAATAATAGATGTATTAGATTATTCAGATACAAATAAATAGATAGGGAGAGGGTGTATAATAATAGATTAGTTAAGTTAGCTATCTAGAGTTATATATACTGATATTGATAGATAAAGGGATTAATAAATAGAGGGATGGATGGATGGATATAGAAATATATAGGTTGGAAAATTATAGATATACTGTATACTGTAGATACAATTATATAATATATATATATATATATATATATATATATATATATATATATATATATACCGGGTATAGATTTATATATATACTGTATATACATATATGAAGATATAGTTGAATAGTTTAAAATAGGAAAGAGTGGGGAAAATAAACAACAAAATTAGAGTTATAAATCTCCCTCACTTTCTCTCTCTCTCTCTCTCTCTCTCTCTCTCTCTCTCTCTCTCTCTCTCTCTCTCTCTCTCTCTCTCTCTCTCTCGCTCTCTTTCTTGCTACCCATAACCCTTATTCAAACTTTCTTCCATAAAACATGGAACCAATATATTCCTAACTCTTAGACAAGAAATATAAACATAAAAAATGGAGGGTTTTTTCCATTTTCATCAATACTCTCTCAGTTTCCCTTGCTCTTGTATATATATATATATATATAGAGAGAGAGAGAGAGGGAGGGAGAGAGAGAGAGAGAGAGAGAGAGAGAGAGAATTCGAACCTAGAACATCAGGGTTGAATACACTGTTTATTATATAACATTAATCCATCCATTGTTTTTCGTCCTTTGTTTCCGAATCTGCGCTACTTGGTTCTTTTATCTCGGGTCATTTTTTATCAACAATCCTACTTGCTTTCAATCTGTCCTTGCTGCCTGGGTTTTTTTTTTTTTTTTATTTATTTATTTATTTATTTTTTACATTCCCTTCCTTTTTTATGCATACATTTTTGCATTTTTCTTTATTTTTGTTTTTTTTACTTTCCCATTGTTTTGTGTATGTGTTTTTGCATTATCTTTGCATGTTTACTTGTTCAATATTTCCTGATGCTTACTTTCCATCCATCCTTCATTCATTCTTTAGTGTTCTCTTCCTTTACATTCTTCTTTCAATGTGTCTGTCTTCCCATTTTCTATCCCATTTCATTCTCATTTTCCTTCACACGTTCGATATATCTTATTGTTCTTATTAGTTACATTTTGTCACTACCATTTTTCCCTTCTTCTTCTTTAATTCTATTAGTTTTTCTTTCTACTTTCTTCTCTTTCATTCTTGCTTAACTCATTCCTCGACATAATTCCATTAAACTCCAAAGAAAAATATTAATTTATAGCGTCGTTGGCATCCTCACCCATCAGCTGGGCGAGTTTCAGCTGTTCAGCGTAACGAAAGAATAGACAGACAGCTTGTAAACAACACATGCAGTCTTGGACGGTCAGGTCTGTTTTTCTTGATTAACACCTTTCAATTCAGTACTCAAGCACTTCAAAACATTAATGTCCTGAAGATGTGGTGAACACCAAGATATAATCCATCTCGCTAACAATAAACATACAAGCAATGTTTTGAGTGTTTATCCTGGTCCAGAGATAAGGGAGGTCGCTTCTAAGGCCTAGTTCTTAATGAAAGTATCGTATTCTGTTCAATTTATATATCGCAGTCCCTTGACCAGACAGTGGTGAAGCCAAATGTTGAGCTGTAGACATGCATATCATTTATAACAGTTTCTCTCATCATAAAGACCAGATTCATCTACTTTTCATCATGTCGAGTATTCCCGCCATTGACGCCTGTGACGTCATGGTAAACACACCAGTTCTCGCCACATAAAATATGTTAGATAAGCTATATTTCTATGTTGTTAGGACACATTGATGACAGTTCTTCAGCATCATATCCCTAAAACCAAGCAGATCCTAATGGGCATTGTAGTTTGAATAAATTTCACCCCTGGAGTTGACCTTTAAAGAACCCAAAATATTTTGATGCAGTCTCTGGCAGCACGACGGTCGTGATGTCTGCCATTTCTGAATGCCTAGTTATTAGCATTATTATTATTATTATTATTATTATTAATATTATTATTATTATTATTATTATTATTAATATTATTATTATTATTATTATTATTGGCAGTACTAAAAACAAGCCCTTATCTTTCCAGAACCATCACTGTGGAACTAAACTACTACACCCCGTGGTATCTCCGCTTTATATAAGGTAACAATATCTATAATTATTACTTATTATAGTTAGCAATATGGTAGTTATAATCAGCATCCCTTACACTATATCATGGCACATTCTTTCATTTCATTTTGGCAATTCTGGGACAATTATATGAAGGGGGGTGACCTGCTATTTTTCTCTCCTTTTATCTTGTTCTGGCTTGTATTCATTCGGCCCCATTCAGCCTACTGTTTTAAGAAGTTTGTCCCCATCCAGGTGTCGATTTCTTCCTGGTGAACGATAGCGAGCCAACAATGTATGGAGAAACCCGGTTTACCGGAGATAATTTTCTATCCAAAAATGTAAAAATTTAGCCTGCTATCAAAAAACACTTTAAACAATATGCTGGCTCGCTACCACTCGCCAGGAAAAAATCGACACCTGGATGGGGATAAACGTCTTAAAACGGTAGGCTGGATGGGGCCGAATGAATACAACCCAGAGAGAGAGAGAGGGAGAGAGAGAGAGAGAGAGAGAGAGAACAAAAATAAACGAGGTGGGCCCCCTTAAGTATTTATGGAGTATTCGATTTAGCTGAGATAGTGTTTACTTTGATTCCTATAAATGCTTCTTAAACTCTATAAAATCGCTTAACTCGTTATGTACCGGTGACGTCTTTTCTCATTTGATTTCAGGTACATTTAGACGATTTTATGAAGCTTAGGAAGATAATGTATGGTAGCTAAAATGAATAATTGAGAGAGTCTGCAGCCTTTTAATTGGTAGACGTCCTTCCTAAGCTGCATAAAATATAATAATTGTTACCAGAATATAATGAAAAAGACGTCACCAAGGGTTTGATGATAACAAGAATTGAATAATAGCAATCGCCACAGGTACTCAAGGGCCTAAAATCTAAAAGGATGATGCCTTGTCTTCAAATAATTCCCTGCTAATAACAAATACATTACTTTAACTTAAGATTAATTCTCGCAACCATAAGGCAGAAGCCTATACATCTTCAACAATTCATAAAGATTATATTATTAAAAACACATAGTAAGGCTGATTATTCCGACAAATAAATATACTCACTGAGGCATTAACTAACAACTAATAGTTTTCATTTAAATATAATTACTATCATTGGTAATAAACAATGCATCAATCTAGTTATTTACCCATTTGTATAACTAGCAACTAACATAACAATGCCATTATAATATATATATATATATATATATATATATATATATATATATATATATATATATAAAACAAAGGGAAACATAATTGCTGTAAGAATACTTCACATCCCAATAACTGACCTAGCAGCCCAGTGAGGAAGCTTAAGCCCATTAGTGTGACGTCATTACCTTATAATTATGACCGGGCTAATGAAGGGCTGTTTATGGTAATTAGCGTCTTCATTAGCGGTAACTACAGGACCTTTAGACCACAGAGACCAGACAACTCTACGGTAGGACGCCATTTTGGTTTCTCTTTCTCTCTCTCTCTCTCTCTCTCTCTCTCTCTCTCCATATATATATACCGGTATATATATATATATATATATATATATATATATATATATATATATATATATACTGTATAAGGAAGGAAAATCTAACTTAAGTAAAACAAATTATTTGCACTAAATATAGTATTGAGAATCTGATAACGTTCATAATATTCTTATATTTATTATCTGCTAACTAAATATGATTGTCTTACCAACAGATTAGTGTTGATAGCGATCAATAAACTACACCATTAACAATAATTAACTACACTTACACTCCTGTGAATAAACATAATTTCAATCCGCATACTTGTAAATACTGTAGGACTATTAAAAGCAAATAACATACCCTATCTGGTTAGGCCAAGTATTTAAGAAAAAGTCTAGGGATCCTGCAACCCGTATTTTACAAGACATAAATAATGCATTCACATTGTATTAACAATGAATTAGTATAACCATAAGTCATGCCTGCAAATGTATTTATTGAAAATGATAATGAGATTCAATTATATTCTTGGTTAAAACATTAATAAATGTAATTGAAAACATTATTTATAGATAATCAAATACAGTATAATGCTATAATAATGTTGATAAATTTATCCGTTTATATATAAAAAATACTGAATGAAACGAACCTTTGCTGGCGATTGTGTTTGTTGCAATATCATCATACACAATTAAAATGTAACTTATATGCATACTAGAAAAAATAATAGTTAGAATGGAAAACTTATTTGGGATTTTGTTCAAATATACTACTTTCAGGCTTAAAGATGTTACAGTTAAATTTTTAAAAATGGCGCCAGCACAGACAGACAGACAGAGAGAGAGAGAGAGAGAGAGAGAGAGAGAGAGAGAGAGAGAGAGAGAGAGAGAGAGAGAGAGAGCGGAGAGAGAGAGAGAGAGAGAGAGGAGAAAGAGAGCGAGAGAGAGAGAGAGAGAGAGAGAGAGAGAGAGAGAGAGAGAGAGAGAGAGAGAGAGAGAGAGAGAGAGAGAGAGATTTCCGGGATTGCAGGAGTCACGACTAAATTTTCTACACTACTAGTTTAGGGTCAGCCTTCCTTCCCTTTCTCCTTCCTTCCTGCTTTCCTTCCATCGTCATCTACTCCTTCCTCTTCCCCTTCCTTTCCTTCTCCCCTCCTTCTTTCCCACATTCATCCCTTCTTTCATTAATTTGATTCACTTCGTCCTTCATTATTACTCACTAATTATTTCCTTCCTTCACTTCTCTCTGCCCTATACCGATCATCCTTCATTTCTTGCTTCCTTCATTTCTTCCTTCCATCATTGAACGTAATGGTCTAATTATAGATAATAACCCATGTATTAAAAGTAGATTAACACATTCAGTATTTGAAGACGCTATTTTACACTGTATTCTGGTTAAGGGAAAATGGGTCGTTTTGCTGGGCCCTCTTCTTCCTCCTGTTTAGCCCCATAAGGTTTCAGATTTTATGACGTTCGCCCCATTAGTTTGGCGATATTAAGACCTTTTGCCCCATTTCGTTGTCAATATTAAGACCTTTCGTGCAATTTAGGTGTCGACATTTTTCCTGGCGAACGATAGTGAACCTGTAATTTTGGAAGAACCGGCCTGGGACATTTTTCTACCGAAAAATGCACATATTTATCTAGAAGGGGGATCAAATAGATGTGTTTTTAAGTTTGATGGAGGTATAGGGAGGTAACTAAAAAAATATATGAACACACTGTATATATTATTATGTTCTCTCCACCAACCAACTTTACTCCTAAACTCGATTAATGAAATTAACAAACACATGTGGCAGTCCGGGGATTCGAACCTAGGATGCTCACATCGAAAATCAACACACTTATGCATTGCACCACGAAGACAGTTAGAAAGACATAATAGAAAACACATATAACCACTGTCCCCGTAATGACTTTTTGTAATTTAGGAAGAATCTCTAGGAATCAAAGGGGTGAAAAAGTATCTGCATTAACAGTCTAGTTCCCACAAGTTCTTCCTAAACTGCATAAAACCGTCTAATACTACCTAGAAGATATTGAGAAATCGCGGTTTAAAGAAGGTATGAATAGGGAAATTAACTTGGCCACAGTAATATTCCCTTGAAAATTGAAGACTATCTGTGATATTATGCAAGTGATGACAATATCTTGGTCCCAATAATAATAGCACATGAATAGCTCCTTTAATATATTTCTACTCTCGGCAAAGTGTTCTCTCACTCCTCACACACACTCTCTCTCTCTCTCTCTCTCATGCTTAACACTCAAGGTGTTCTAGAAATAGATAACAGAGACGTAGCCTCTACTCTTAACGATTATTTCAGCTCCGTTTTTACCACTGCTACCATGATCACTCCACAAGCAACTAATCAAACATGCAAAATTAGCCAATCGAACGTCACTAGAAAGATTGATTTACTGAAAATAAATAAATCTCCGGGCCCAGACCTATTCATCCCTAAAATCCTAAAACTGGTCAAAGATAAAGTTGCCGAAGCCCTAACCAAAAATGTTAACATGTCACTCGAACATGGACAATTACCCACTGACTGGTAGACAGCGAATATTACACCGATATTTAAAAAGGGAGATCAAAACTACCAGGTAATTACAGACCCATTAGCTTAACTTCCGTGATTGTAAAACTATTAGAATCAATCATAAGAGACGATTTTTTTTTTGCATAGAGAATAACAATCTTATCAATAATAGTCAACACGACTTCAGAACAAAGAGATCATGCCTAACGAACCTTATCGAATTATATGACAGCCTATTTAATAATAATAATTTTATATAGTGTACTTGGACTTTCGGAAGACCTTCAACAAGGTCCCTCATAATCAATTATTTCAGAAGGTCGATAACCTAGAATACAAGGCAAAACATTTAATTGGATAAGTAATTGGTTAAACAAAAGAAAGCAAAGAGTAATTATTTATGGAGTGGAATCAGATTGAACTCCAGTGACCAGTGGAGTCCCCCAGGGTTCAGTACTAGGTCCAATATTGTTCATGATATATATTAATGATATAGACAACGGCATCAATAATATAATTTCCAAATTCGCCGATGCAATAATCTCAGAAAGCAATAAAATTAGCCTGCAATCAGATTTAAACAAAATATCGGAGTGGTCAGAAAATTGACAGATGCCCTTTAATGTAAACAAATGCCAGATAATACAAATAGGCTCCCAAAACAACAAATACGAATACCACATGCATGGAGAAAAGATAAAGAGCGTATCACAGATAAAAGACCTAGGAGTGCTTATCAACTAAAATCTAAAATCTACAAGCCAATGCACCGCAGCATATAACAGAGCAAATAGAGCACTAGGATTCATTAAACAAAAATTTTCAATGTCATAGTAAAGACATACTGTAGTTGTACCATTATATAACAGTATTGTGAGGCCGCATCTGGAGTATGCTGTGCAGTTTTGGTTTCCCTACTTAATAAAAGACATAGGGAAACTCGAATCCGTTCAGCGTAGAGCAACAAAGCTGATCCCGAACCTTAGAAATAAACCATACAATGAGAGATTAAGATAACTCGATCTATTTTCGCTAAAGAAACAGAGAATAAGGGGACAGCTGATAGTGTTTTAAGATACTAAAAGGATTTAGTAACGTAATTTTTAATAATCTATTAAAGATAGCCAAAGAAGGTTCCACTATAGGAAACAAATTTAAACTAACAGGCAGGAAAGCGAACCTAGACAACTAAAAATGTCTTCACCCACAGTATTATTAGTGAGTGGAATAAGCTCCCTAATGAAGTTATAGAGTGATTGAATATAACAATTTATAAAAAGGTTAGACTCATATCACAGAAAAGTTAGTCTGCAGTAGAAACTGATCACTGACAAGAGAACCTTTCAAAAATGAACACCGTTTTCAGTTGAAAAGAGCAGAAAAACAGTAAAGGTGTGCATGCCTTTTCCTTTCCATTTCTAACTATACTATAAATTCCTTCAGGCGATTTCCTAGCCCTGCAAGGTTATTCACTTATAACTGTTTTCATATAACATGTTTAACTCCGGCAAATAGGCGGAGGGTGGGGAGAGAGCCTTCACCTTTCATATCCTTTCCTTCCACTTTATCTTAGGGTTGATATCTCTACTAGGATTAAGTCCTGGCCACCTCGCAGGGATCGTAAGATCTGTGTGGCCAGTGTATCTATGTAAACCTATGTAAATATCTCTCATAACCACAGTGAGTGTAAGCCGTGAGGATCAACTGGCAGGAACACAATAGTCGTCTTACCTCACACTCACTCCCTCTCTCTCTCTCTCTCCAGGTAGTGTACTTTAACGCCAGATCAATTAGGAATAAATACTGGGACACCAGGGTAATTTTAGGTAACCACTGGCTATGATGTAGCGGTTATAACACTTCCTATTACCCGTTCCAAATTGATAGGCCAGAAATCGTGAACCCTAATTAAATAAATGTCCACACCTATTCCCTAGCTGACCCTTCCCAAATGGTAGAAATGTTAGCTCAATTTCCCTAGTCGTTTGTGGGTTACAGAGTTTAATGTTACAAAATGTTGGCCTACTGATTTTAAGTAGGGTATAGATAATAGCAATGATTACGTTGGCCAAATAGAAAGTGGCACCCAGATGTGATCGTGCGGGATAGAGGTTAGAGTTTTATATGCCACATAATCTACTTAACCCCTTCTGTACCGGCGACGTCTTTATAAATTTATTTTTGCTATATTTAGGGGTTTTTGTGAAGTTTATGAAGGATGGATATACAACACCATCTGAGGAAGAGACCTTTTATTGATAATGTTTCGCAGATAGCTTCTTCAGGTCTACTTTTCAAGTACTGCTAAACACTTTATGAAGGATATGTCATACAATACATTTGTATGATAATATCTAGTTCCCCCATTTACTTTATATACAGAAGTATCTTGGTTCATATAGGTAACGTAACTATTGGCTACGACTGTACTTCTGCTACTTGATGTGGTGAGAGCTGTGGTCAACGGAAGTTTGGTGCTGAGTTTCGGTATGCTACCGATTACTGTATACTGATTCATCGTTCCTCACTCACAACACTTGTAAAATGCATGTTCTGCATTATTCACACTCGAGCTAAAACGCCCAAGGAAGTACACACCTTCCGGGCATAGTGCGCGGCTCCTTTACACATCTCTGGAGAACACTAGACTCACAGACACACTCCCGCAGAGACACCCCCCACACACACGTGAGAACACGACACTCTCCGGCACTCTCCCAGACACACCATACTCAACGAGAGGTGTCCCTCATTCGCTTGGGGCATATCATCTACCATTTTACCATTCATCATATACATCATTGATATACATCATCATATACATCACTACTAACGCTGAAGCCTCATGTAACTCAAGAATAACTATTATTGCTGCTGAATGTTCCTATTGTTCCTGCTGATTCTACACCTACTTATTCAATAAATAAAAGGCTGACTAAACGTGTATTCATTCTGACTTCCCATTAGGTCATTAAATATAATTGTGTGGTGGCCAGCGAATAACCGCTACCGTTATTACAAGTATAAGTACCAACAAACTTGACAATAATCTTGACCCCTTAACATCTCATAGCTCAAAAGGGCCTAGAGCAAACTGGCTGTAAATTTCCACACCTACAGTATATCCTGGTGGGCTCCTCCCAAATGATAGAAATGTCAGCTCAGAGGCCTTTATCAACTGAATAAAATCGTCTAATAGTAGCCAGAATAAAATTAAAAGGACGGCGCCGGTACAGAAGGGGTTGAAGGGGAGACGTGTCGTTTTTCTAGACCCCCTTCTCCCTCATGTTTGGCCCCATTAGTGTTGAGATTTTAAGATGTTCGCACCAATAGTTTGTCAATATCAAGACGCTTCGTGCCACTTAGTTGTCGAATATCCTCCTGGAGGAACCGGTTTTTGGTCGGAACATTTTTCTACCGAAAAATGTACTAACTAATTTCGAAGGGGGGTATTGCACATGATTTTAAGCTGGATGGAGGCCTAGGGAATAAAATAAAATAATGATAAATACACAAATAAATAGACACATAAATATATTTATTTCAGCTAGCGATTGCAAGAAATTCTGGCTTCATGGTAATAACGGAGATTATGTTGGGGCAAATATTTCGACATACCCAAATATAGAAAAACAAAATATAGAGAGTTTCACAGAGAACGGATCGGACGGGATAGAGGTGCGATTTGAACAGAGACTATTTGAATGTATATAGTTAATTTGAACAGAGACTACCTGAATATATATAGTTAATTTGAACAGAGACTATCTGAATGTATATAGTTAATTTTAACAGAGACTACCTGAATATATATAGTTAATTTGAACAGAGACTACCTGAATGTATATAGTTAATTTGAACAGAGACTATGTGAATGTATATAGTTAATTTGAACATACTATCTGAATGTATATAGTTAATTTGAACAGAGACTATCTGAATGTATATAGTTAATTTGAACAGAGACTACCTGAATATATATAGTTAATTTGAACAGAGAATATCTGAATGTATATAGTTAATTTGAACAGAGACTATCTGAATGTATATAGTTAGTTTTTCTATCAGCTAGCGGCTATTTCATATTATCACCAACCCATCAATTAACTTACAAATATACCTAATTAATGAAATCCATGAAACTAATGAATACATGTGGTACTCCAAGGATTCGAACCTGGGATACTCACACCGAAATTTTGCACACTAACCATTACGGTATCAAGACAGTTAAGGGGAGATTTCCACTAGAGGGATTTTTTTTCTCGACCCCTTTCTCCCTCATATTTAGCCTCATTGCTTTTGACATTTTAAGTCATTCGCCCCATTAGTTTGGCGATTTTAAAAACTTTCGCCCCATTTGTGTCAATTTTAAGACTTTTCGTGCCATTTAGGTGTCGATATTTTCCTGGCGAGCGATAGCGAGCCTGTAATTTAAGAGGAAGTGGCCTTCGGCCAGGACATTTTTCTACCGAAAAATGTACAAATTTATCTTGAAAGGTGTCTAGGGGGTATAATTCTAAGCTTAATGGAAATCTAGGGAACAAACTAAACACCTCCCCTTAAAGGTTAATGCACAGATCTTGGTTTCATTGTAATACGGGAAATTATGTTGGGAATATCAAAATGCACCAATATAGATAGTTGCACAGAAATTAGACCATGCAGGATAGAGGTGCGAGTTAAATATGCAACCAAATCTACTTGAATCTATTGTCTATTTTTCTGTTTTATCCTATACCATCATACTGTATATATATATATACAGTATATACTTTACCTATCATCTATCTAAACATCTATCTATCTATATGCCTACCTATCTATATATGTCTCTCTCTTACACACATGCACACAAACTATATCAACAACAACGTCATAAACCAACTTCTGCAACATAATTGTCTGGCCATGTAGGTATAAAACAGGTCCACATGTGTATATGCAGAACAACACATTTAGTAATATATATAGATATACTGTATATAGATATATATATATATATTCTCTCTCTCTCTCTCTCTCTCTCTCTCTCTCTCTCTCTCTCTCTCTCTCTCTAACCACACACACACACATATATATATATATATATATATATTCTCTCTCTCTTTCTCTCTTTAACCACACATACACACTCTCTCTCTCTTTAACCACACACACACACACACACACACACACACACACACACACACACACACACACACACACACACACACACACACACATTCAGACGCTCTATTGAGATGTCAATTTTTTCCCCCAGCAAGTGACAGTGAGCGGCCTGCAATTTAGGAGAAGCCGGTCTTTGCTCGAGACATATTCCTGCCGCAAAATAAAATTTTAGGATTTAACTTGAGAGGTCTAGGGGATTGACTAAAATAAAAATAAAATGCTTGAAAATTGCAAATCTAATTAAAACTTTCAATACCAGTTTATGAAATAGGACCCCCCCCCCCCCCAAAAAAAAAAGCGTCGGCCCAGCTAGTTTTAAGACCTGTCCACACGTGTCCGTAAACAATTGACCTGCTTTCTACTCTACTATAAATACACATACACCCACACACACATACATAAACACATGCATACACCCACACACACATACATAAACACACGCATACACGCACACACACACACATACCTTTCCTCTCTTTATTTCTATCTATTAATCTATATATCCCTCTTTTTACATATTTACATAAACACACATGTACGCGAAAAATAGCCTACACTCAGACTTGAACAAAATATTGAATGGTCAGAATAGAGGCAAATGCGCTTAAATGTCAAATTATTCACGTTGGTATAAAACAAATATGATTCTCTAATTAAAGGCCAACCAATAATTTCAAACTCTAGCGTTATATCGGGGTTATAATAAATGAAAAACGTTATATCGGGGTTATAATAAATGAAAAACTAAAATCCTCGGAGTAATGTGCGGCGGTGGCAAATAAGGCTAACAAAGACTTGGGATTTATCAAAAGAATATGTACCTTAATTAAGGAGAAAATCTGTGTGCTGTATTCAAAAGCATTGTTAGACCCAATCTTGAATATGGTGTTCAGTTCTGGTCCCCGTATCTCAAGACATTGAAAATTTTGAACTTGTACAACGTAGAGCAACCTAGCTAATTCCCTCTCTGAGAAACAAGCCATATTGTGAAAGATTAAAAAACTATATATGTTCTCGCTGAAGAAAATAAGGTTACGAGGCCAACTTATCGAGTGTTTTAAGATACTTAAAGAACCCAAGGGAGGTGGTCGATAATAATTTAATTGATTCGTTTAAGAAGAAGAGACTAGACGATCATTTGCTGGAGATTAGATTAACATTAATCAATACACTTAAAATCAGTAGGTAAGTAAGAATTAATTCCCTTTCAGACTAATGTATTTCTACCCTACGCAAAAACTTTTCTTGTGGGCATTTCCTGACTCATAAAGTTACACTTTCTCCTAGTTTCCAGTACGGATTATTTAGCCGAAGGGTGGGGAGAGAGCCTTCTACTTTGGTGCCCTACTTTTCTGCTATAAATTGCCTCTGTCTCTATAGTATTAAGGCAGGATAATCTAGTATTAGACTCAAGGTCTGAGTGGTCTAATATCTGTGTACCTCAGAGCTTTTGATCTCTTTCCGTTGGAAACAAGATGACTACGAGGTCAGCTCGTTGAAGTGTTTCAACTACTTAATGGGTATGACAATATGGATTATAGCAACCACGCAATCATGGCTGGAAGTTAGAATTGAAAAGGTTCAGCACTAGTATTTGTGGAAACTTGTTTTTCACACGTAAGATCTGTTCTACCTGGAACAAACTGCCCTCCGAAGTTGTAAACAGTTCTTCAGTAGAGCAGTTCAAGAAGAGTGCAGATAGTATGTTGCACACTCTGTAATGAGTGTAGTGCACTACACTGTTTCTCTACTTCCACTTCCAGTAGCTCCTCGGAATGGACCGTAACGTCTCCGATATACTAACTATTCCTTGTAATCCCTTTAAACTCTCTCTCTCTCTCTCTCTCTCTCTCTCTCTCTCTCTCTCTCTCTCTCTCTCTCTCTCTCTCTCTCTCTCTCTCTCTCTCTCTCTCTCTCTCTCTTCTCCTCTCTCTCTCTCTCTCTATCTCTCCTTCTCTCTCTCTCTCTCTCTTCTCCTTCTCTCTCTCTCTCTTTCTCTCTCTCTGTATCTCTCTCTCTCTCCTCTCTACTCTCTCTCTCTCTCCCTCTTCTCTCTCTCTCTCTCTCTCTCTATCTCTTTCTCTCTCTCTCTCAATCTCAATTTCTCTTCTCACTCTTTCTCTCTCCTCTCTCTCTCTCTCTCTCTCTCTCTCTCTCTCTCTCTCTCACACCGACCAGTATCATGGTGGATGTTCGACCCAGTAAGATCTTAAGAGGGGGGATGGTTCATTGTTTGGTCGATGTCTTCCTTTATGTATTAATTTTCTAGTTTCCTCTCTAGAACTCCATCAAACTAAAACAATACAAAACAAAATAACAGAATCCCCCTTCAAGATATGTTTGAAAATTATTTGGTAGCAAAATGTCCAGGAGGAAGGCCGGTTCCTCCTAAATTACGGGCTCGCTATCGCTCGCTAGGAAAAAATCGACACCTAAATGACACGAAAAGTCTTAATATTGACAAAGAAAAGGAGCGAAAGGCCTTAAAATCGCTAAACTAATCGGCCGAACGTCTAAAAATCTGACAACTAAAGAAGCAAAGCACGAGGGAGAAGGGTGCCCATAAAAACCGCCCATCTTCCCTTAAGGGGAGATTTCCACTAGAGGCATTTTTTCTTTACCCCTTTCTCCCTCACGTTTAGCCCAATTGCTTTTGATATTTTAAGACGTTCGCCCCATTAGTTTCGCGATTTTAAGAACTTTCATCCCATTTATGTCACTTTTAAGACCTTTCGTCCGATTTAGGTGTCGATTTTTTCCTGGCGAGCGATAGCGAGCCTGTATTTTAAGAGGAACCGGCCTTCGGCCGGGAAATTTTTCTACCGAAAAATGTACAAATTTATCTTGAAAGGGGGTTAAGGGGGTGTAATTTCAAGCATGATGGAAGTCTAGGAAACACTAAAAACCTTCCCTTAAGGTAACAATTTACGGGTGACCAGGGGGGAGGAGAGGGGAGGGGGGGGGGGGGGGTCCAGACCTGCCCATGCCCAAATAAGAACATCCGACCTTTGCATCGTTCGGGAAAAACATATGGTACGGTTGGTCAAATAAGTCGTGTCTCCGCTGTCATTACGTTTGGCTCGCTGTGTGCTGTATTAATGTCTGTCAGATGTTGAATAGGGTGTATGTAAAGATTGGAACATGTTGGTATATCTCACTCGAAACGATGAATTAATGCTCAGATAGTGCTGATACCAATTATTGGTCGAAATATACCTGGTGCCGCGACATCACTTATTTGGCCGACTGTACAGTATAATAAAATAAACGAATATAAAGTTTCCGATGAGAATGCAGGAAAATTAAGAGAATAGCTTAAGGGGGTACTGCTTGGTTTTGGGTTTATATATTTTTAGTTTACTCGCTAGACCTCCATCAAGCTTAGAAAAACACCCCTATCAAGATAAATTTGTAAATTTTTCGGTAGAAAAAAATAGGCATGTTCCTTCTAAAATTAGAGGCTCGCTTTCGCTCGCCAGGAAAAAATCGACACCTAAAGGCCATGAAAGGTTTCAAAATCGCCAAACTAACGGAACGAACGTCTTAAAACCTCAAAACTAATATGCTAAACATGAGGGAGAAGGGAGTCCAGAAAAAGCGAGTAGTACCCGCTTAACTGTATCTACATAAAGAATGGTCTTTTTCGATATCCTGCTTCGTCATATTAGCTTGGCTGTTTAAGGGGAGATGGGTAGTTTTTTCTGGTCCCCTTTCTTCTTCATGTTTAGCCCTATTAGCTTTCGGATTTTAAGACGTTCGGACCATTAATTTGACGATTTTAACACCTTTCGCCCCATTTTTTCGTCAATATTTAGACCTTTCGCGCTATTTAGGTGTCGATTTTGTCCCTGGCGAACGATAGTGAGCCTGTATTGTTGGAAGAACCGGCCTTCGGCCGGTACATTAGTCTACCAAAAAATTTACAAATTAATCTAGAAGGGGTATCTAATTGATGTTTTTTAAAATTTGATGTAGGTCTAGGGAGGAAACTAGAAAAATAATTAATACATGCAAAAATCGCCCAAAAAGTTAAGCATCTCCCCTTAAACTTGCTTAGCCTGGAGAGAGAGAGAGAGAGAGAGAGAGAGAGAGAGAGAGAGAGAGAGAGAGAGAGAGAGAGAGAGAGAGAGAGAGAGAGAGCCGACATGATTATGATGTACAGATGTGTCACAGGGCTTGAAAGGTTGGATAAGGACGATATTATAATCAGTGACACAGGTATAACGAGGGGCCATGACTACAAAATAAAGAAACCTGCCTGCAAAATTAATATCAAGAAGTTTAAAACTTTCCATACAGAACTATTGAACGGTGGAATGGGTTGGATGAAGAGGTGATTAAGGCGAAGAACATCCATAATTTTAAACTTAAGCTGGATTATAGTAGACGGAGAGATAGGATATCTCAACTCCTGTAAACTAAAATTAGGTAAATACACGCACGCGCACGCACGCGCACGCACACGCACGCACACGCACACACACACACACACACACACACACACATTCAAACGCCCCATTCAGGTGTCAATTATTTGTTTTTTGTTTTGTTTTTAGAAAGTGACGGCGAGCCTGCAATTTGGGAGAAGACGACCTCCTTTGATCGGGACATTCACCTACCTAAAAAAAACACACAAAAAAAAAATATAATAATCACAATTACAAAAACAATGTACAAATTTAGCTTAAAGGAGGTCTGGGGGCTTTGACTAAAATAACAGAAAATTCTTGAAGATTGCAAATATAATCAAAACTTTCAATAACAATTAAAGAAACGGGACCACTACCCCCTAAACATCGGTACAGCTAGTCTTGAGACCGGTCCACACGTGTCCGTAAAACAATTAACCTCTCTCTCTCTCTCTCTCTCTCGCTCACGCTCTCTCTCTCTCTCTCTCTCTCTCTCTCTCTCTCCAGTCAGTCAGTAGCGGTCAAACAAGAAGGAAGTGTCTTTCCGAGCTCCGAGCGCCGCCCCCTGCACCACCCCACCGTGCATGCTGCCTTTCCCCTCTGCCCTCACCTGTATCTTGTAACTTATTATTACCAATATCCCTTATAAATTCTCATTATCCCACACAGTTCGTCATATAGAACCCCCTTTACCAAAACATTTATAACACATCACTATAAAACTCACGTGTGCATCCCCCCCTCTCTCTCTCTCCCTCTACTCCAACCCTACTCTCCCTCTAAAAAACTCACCCTTGCAATCCCATCCTCTCTCTCTACTCTCACCCTATTAAATCTCCCTTTCTACAGACCACTAGACCTTTTCTTAAACATCTCTCTGTAAAATTTTCGGTCTCTTTCAAATCATCTAAATAACTCCCTTATTATAAACTACCTAACCTATTTTTACATATAAATCTCTCTTATACACAAATTTGTCTCCCTCACTCACTCTCACTATATAGAACATCACGAATTACAATCCCCACATCCCATTATCTTAAATCCTTCTTGCAAAAATCTTGGTCTGCCACACTCACTCTATAGAAAAATCCCTCTCTATAAGCTTAAATATCTCCTCCTTGTCTAAATACCTCCTTTGATTTGTCCCACACCAACTCCCAGCTGCCTATCCATTGTAATTCCTAGTATTCAATAACTCCCTCTCACTCTATCACTCTCATCTCTCTCTCTCTCTCTCTCTCTCTCTCTCTCTCTCTCTCTCTCCTCCCAACTCCTCCCCCCTCCCCCCCCCCAACCCCAACCCCAACAAAAGGCACCGCTCGTCCCCTCAACAACTTCCGCTTTACGAGGAGTGCCCCACCCGGGTGAATACAGCCCCCCAATAAACTAATCCTCTCTCTCTCTCTCTCTCCCTCTCTCCCTTTCGTTCTCTCTCTCATTCTCTCACTTCCATTTTCTCACGCTCACCCCCCCCCCCTTCTCTCTCTCTCTCTCTCTCTCTCCATCTCTCTCTCCCTTTCGTTCTCTCTCTCATTCTCACTCACTCTCACCCCCCTCTCTCTCTCTCTCTTTTCCTCTTATCCCAATTCATTTCCCCCCCCCCCACTCTCTCTTTCTTTCTTTTCCTCTCATCCCTAGTTCGTCTCCCCCCCCCCCCCCCCCACCCCGGCTGCACCGCTCCTGCCGCCAAGTGTCAAAAAGTACCGCCGGGGTGGGGGGGGGGGGCCCCCCTTCAAACCTCGGTTTATGAGGGGAAATAGTGGTATAAAATAAGGGCCCCTAGGACCATCCCCCCCACCCCCAAAACCCGTCCCAAATTTCTTTTTAGAGTGCCCACGTAACAGAAACTACCCTCACCCCCCACCAACACCTTGCAGCCTGCATCATCAACATCGGAACAACTCTTTAAGGGAAGTGACCACTCCAACATTTTGTACCTTTCGTTTTTGCAAATTCTCCCTCACTAACCCCAAATCATGGCACCGATCAGAATTAAATGCCCCTCCTGTAACAAGAACTACTACAAGGAATGGTATCCGTGTCATGGGTATCCAAATGCCAAGTGTTTTGTGTTTAACTGGTGAAAACTTTTTGCTCTTGGAGTGCACATTAGAAGCACACAAGGCACAGGCTGACGAACTGAAGCGAGATAATCTCACACTAAAGGAGACTGTAGGTGTACTTTCGCATCAAAATTTCTTACTAAAAGAGCGAGTAAAGGACATAGAGAGTAAGCAAGTCGACGTTGTTAAAAATCTTCAAAAAGAAAACCCATCCAATGATCTATTTCAGGCAGTAGTCAACAGGCGTAACAAAAACAAATCCCAAGGGAATGGGAAAGCGACAACAGGTATCCCTATCAAAAACAGATTTGCTGTTCTCGCCGAAAACAATGAACACGAGGTAACTGACCACGTGAATGGGAATGGGAATGGGAAAGCGACACCAGGTAACCCTATCAAAAACAGATTTGCACACGAGGTAACTGACCATGGGAATGGGAATGGGAAAGCGACACCAGGTAACCCTATCAAAAACAGATTTGCACACGAGGTAACTGACCACGTGAAAGCAAGCTCGAAAGGCAAGAAAATTCCTGACGGGAAAACAACGAAACCATCAAATCACGGAGTCAGCGGGAAGGAGAAATTCATCCTATTCTATGGTGACAGTCTCATGCGAGGTCAAGGAGCTGCCTTTGCCACCAAGAACAGAGGAAAAAGGTCAGTAAAGGTCATTCCAGGCGGTAAAGTCGAACATATCTTGAAAAACATAACTAACTCCGCCATACCAGAGGGCACCTGTGTAGTCGTCAATGTTGGCTCAAATGACTGCTTTGACGGAGGTAAGGCCCCAATTAAGACCATAGAAAAAGATTTCGAGAACCTAATTAAAGTCATGAAAAGGAAGACCACGAAATGTGTGGTAAGCGGCGTCATACCCCGGATTAAAACAAGCTCATACGGACAAAATAGAGCCATAGAAATTAACAACGCAGTCAAGGTCATGTGCGAACAAGAGAAGATACTGTATGTGGACAATTTGACCACCTTTGTAGAGAACTCGTCCCTGTACAGCGGAGATGGCATTCATTTATCAGAAAAAGGCGTTCAGCACATGAGTGACACCCTAAATCAAGCAACCTACATTGCCCATGAAAACAACGCCAGTCAGGACCGAGAGATAACTATGCTAATAGACTCCTCTGAGTATTGACATCGCTACCCCCGGAAAAGCCCTCCCACAACCCCACCCCTTGGTTTAAAACTCACGCATCCTAACCTACCCGCACAGTTAAGAAAAATAAATAACCCCGCCCAACCCTTCCAAATCCATCACAACCATTTACGTGAAACCGTCAACCCCAATGGCCCACAAGTTGCGAAAATGTACCCATCTGAACCACAAAACAAACTAAACAACCCCACTCAACCACATCCAAGCCAACCCAACCAATTGAATGAATTTGACAACCCGCCGCGGCTTCAAGTCACAACCCCAAACCCATCCTTACCAATAAGAAAAACAAATCCAGCGCATGCTGAGAGAAATGATATAAAAATAATATCCATAAATGCCTGCTCAATAAGAAACAAAATAGACGAACTCAAATGTCTGTTATTAAATGAGAAAGTTGACGTTATTTGTATAACGGAAACACATCTGAACCTTAAAAATAAAGATCTACTTCATGAATATCACATAGAGCCATATAAATGTTTTCATAAAGACCGTAACAATGGAAAACAAAGAGGGGGGGTTGCAATGTACGTTGCAATCTACTTAAACCCAATTGAGGTGACTCTCCCCAAAAGTAATGCAGAAATAGTGTGCGTCAAAATAAATACAAAAAACATGAACTTAAATATCACTACAGCGTACCGACCACCGAGACTAACTGTTGCCGATGATACAATTTTTTATGAAATACTAGAGAAAACCCTTAATTCCGACGAAACAGTTTTACTAGGTGACTATAACCTCCCCCTAATTGACTGGAATACCCTGACCGGAAAAAATGTTGAGTCACGCCTAATGACAAGCTTCATCCAGGACAATTTTTTGACTCAACACGTAAAACAGCCGACGCGAGACAGGAATATATTAGACCTCGTAATCACTACCCAAGAAAATCTATTATCAAACCTGGATGTAGGTGAACATCTGGCAACGTCCGATCATAAAATCTTAAGAATCAAACGTTATAAGCAAATATTCCACAGTAAAAACAACAGGAATGGTTTCGGACTTTAAAAACGCAAATTATGACGGACTTAAGGAATCGCTATCAAACATACACTCAAACCTCATAAATATAAACGAAGTAAATGAACTATGGGGACATTTTAAGTCTACAATTACAGAAGCGCATAAACAATTTGTACCCATGAAACCAAAACGTAATACGAAATCAAGTATGCCCCCTTGGTACAGTAGAGACATTGGCAAGGCAATAAGGAAAAGGAATCAACTCCACAAACTGGTAAAAAATAACACAAACACTGAAGTAATTAAAAACTTGTACAAAAATGGAAGGGAAGTGAACAAAATAATTAGGGCGAACAAACAAAATTACGAAATGACTATTGCCAGAGAGAGTGCCACAAACCCCCAACAAATCTACAGTTACGTAAATAAAAATAAACATATCAAAAGCGGAATCGGACCGCTAATAGAAGATGGCCAGACAATAACAGGTGACACAAACACGGCAAATATGCTCAACAAATATTTTGGCTCAGTTTTCACAGAAGTTATCGATCATACCCCTGAAAATAACACCTCAACTCATGTGATAGGAGATTTCACCATCAGTGTTAGCGAAGTACAAAGCAAATTGAGTAATTTAAATGTAAATAAGACCCCGGGACCCGACATGCTCCACCCGAAAATAATTAAGAATGTTAAGGACGAAATAGCAAAACCCCTGACACAACTATTTAACTTATCATTACTACAGGGGATTGTACCGAGTGATTGGAAAGATGCGAACATTACGCCGATATACAAGAAGGGTAGCAAGGCCAAAGCGAGTAATTACAGACCAATTAGTCTAACTTCAATTGTAGGAAAAATCATGGAAAAAAATCCTTAGAGATAAGATAGTAGATTACCTCGAATCAAACAACCTAATCAAAAATAATCAACACGGCTTTAGATCAAATAAGTCATGCCTAACAAATTTGATTGAATTTTATAACAAACTATTCACATATAACGACATGACGAAATCACTAGATATAATCTTCTTGGACTTTCAAAAGGTTCGACAAGGTGCCACACGAAAACTATTGGCTAAACTGGAGAGGATAGGTATCAAAGGTGAAATTCATTCTTGGATAAAAAATTGGCTTACAGACAGAAGACAGAGAGTGGTGATAAATGGAGTGGAATCGGAGTGGGAGCCTGTCACTAGTGGAGTTCCACAGGGTTCAGTCCTTGGACCGGTCCTGTTTCTCATTTACATTAACGATATTGATGTAGGGGTAAACAACACCATTTCCAAATTCGCCGACGATACAAAAATAGGAAATACAGTCCTGAACGAAGATGATAGAAATGCGTTGCAATCTGATTTAAACAAGATATCAGAGTGGTCGAAAAAAAATGGCAGATGCCCTTCAATGTCGATAAATGTCAGGTGCTGCAGGTTGGTAGCAGAAATATGAAATACAAATACGAAATGAATGGCAAAATAATAAAAACCGCAACGGTAGTAAAAGACCTAGGGGTACTAATATCTGAAAACCTAAAAACTTCCGACCAATGTATAGCAGCTGCAAATAAGGCAAACATAGCATTGGGCTTTATTAAACGAAAATTTACATATAAACATGAGAACGTAATAGTGCCACTGTTCAAAAGTATGGTGAGGCCCCACCTTGAATATGGTGTGCAGTTCTGGTCACCTTATCTGATCAAGGACATTGTAAGACTCGAGTCAGTACAGCGTAGAGTGACGAAGATGATACCCTCATTAACAAATAAATAATATGAAGAAAGACTTAAACGATTGAACCTGTTCTCATTAAAAAAGAGGAGGTTGAGGGGTCAGCTTATTGAGTGCTTTAAGATACTAAAAGGTTTCGACAAAGTCGATGTAAATGCACTATTCACATTAAACAATACTAATCAAACTCGCGGAAATGGAATGAAATTAAAAACCAAAAAGGCAAACCTAGATGTCACAAAGAGTTTCTTCACCTACAGTGTGGCGATAGAGTGGAATAAACTACCAGCGAGAGTGGTGGAGAGCGACACAATAAACGCTTTCAAGGGAAGGCTTGACCTCTATCTACAGAGGGCTGGGGTGATATGAAAAAAAAAAAAAAAAAAAAAAAATGTATGTATGTATGTATGTGTATGTATGTGTGTGCACTGTACAGTATGTATATATATGTATATATATACTGTATATATATATGTATGTATGTATGTGTATATGTGTATATATGTGTGTACGTGTATATACTGTATATATATATATATATATATATATATAGTTTGTAAGGCCAGACTGCCTAGTAAGGACCTTGAGGTCTGTGTGGTCTGTGTATCTATGTAGCTCTCTCTCTCTCTCTCTCTCTCTCTCTCTCTCTCTCTCTCTCTCTCTCTCTCTCTCTCTCTCTCTCTCTCTCGTATATTAGGCAAACACTCCAATAAACATTGTATATTTTTATAAATGATGTAACAAGAATAACCACTGTTGGTGGAAATAAACTTTAGTATTATTAATATTATTAATAATATTATTAAAATAAGTATCATTATCACCATTTGTATTATTATTTATATTAGTAATACTCTCTCTCTCTCACTCTCTCTCTCTCTCTCTCTCTCTCCTCTTTCACCAACAATTTTAAGACAATTCACCCCATTAGTCATAATAAAACGTTTCTCCCTTTACAGGTGTCGAGTTATTTCTGGCGAGCGGTAGCGAGCCTGTAATATGAACATGATTAGATTAATATCCAGTATTCGAGAATGGATAATAAGTCGTAGGCGTGTGCATAAACCTTTAACCGTCCTGGTGGTGTAATGGTTAAGGTGGCAAAAATATGTGTGTGATAACCGGGTTCGGAGCAATATATACTTTAATTAATTTCATTGGGGGTGTGGTGGTGAGATTAATAAAAATAATATTTAAGAAATATAGGCCTTTGGCTGGAGTTTTTATCTACTGAAAAATTTACAAATTTATCTGGGTGGCGGTTTTTTTTTATATACCTTGAAGACAGACAAAGGAAGGGGGGGGGGGGAGTGTTTTATTATATTATATTTGTAAATATATATCTTTATTGTAAATGAAAGATACTTCTCAATGGATTATAAATAAGCCTAACTGTTTTATGGAAGAAAATAAGGGATACAATCAGAGCTTTCTCAGTGTATATCTTCTCCCTTACGGAGAGCAAAGGGCACCCGCCTTTCAACACATTCCCACCCCTATTCTGTCAAACTCTATAAAACAAGAATCAACCGATTTTCTGTTTTCTTCTATTCAACACGCAAGCTCTGGAACTCTCTCCCTAAATCTGTTTTTCCCTCATCCTATGACTTAAACTGCTTCAAGCTCCGTGTATCCAAATTGTTTTACTCTAGTGTACCTTGAATGTGGTTATATTTCATTCATTCTACTATATATATATATATACAGTATATATATATACAGTATATATATATATACAGTATATATATATATATATATATATATATATATATATATTATATGAAGAAATCCGGCTTCGCCGGAGACATTTTTCTATCGAAAAATGTACAAATTTAGCCTGCTGTCAAACAAAAATAAAAAATATGCTGGCTCGCTACCGCTCACCAGTAACAAATTTACACCTGGATGGGGATAAACATCTTAAAACAGTAGGCTGAATGGGGTCAAATGGATACAAGCCAGAGAAAGATGGAAAAGGACAGAACAAAAACAGGTCACCCCCCTTAATAAACAGGTCACCCCCCTTAATAAACAGGTCACCCCCCTTAATAAACAGGTCACCCCCCTTAATAAACAGGTCACCCCCTTAATAAATAGGTCACCCCCTTAATAAACAGGTCACCCCCTTAATAAACAGGTCACCCCCTTAATAAACAGGTCACCCCCCTTAATAAACAGGTCACCCCCCTTAATAAACAGGTCACCCCCTTAATAAACAGGTCACCCTTTAAACAGGTCACCTCCTTTAATAAACAGGTCACCCCCCTTAATAACAGGTCACCCCCTTAATAAACAGGTCACCCCTTAATAATAAGGTCACCCCTTAATAAAACAGGTCACCCCCCTTATAAACAGGTCACCCCCCTTAATAAACAGGTCACCCCCCTTAATGTAGTACATCCATCAATAAACAGGTCACCCCCCTTAACAGGTCACCCCCCTTAATAAACAGGCCACCCCCCTTAATAAACAGGTCACCCCCTTAACCCCTTCTGCACCGGCGACGTTTTAATTATTTTATATATTTCATTTAGATTAATTTGTAGCATTCTAATGGTTAGAGAAAGGTCCTTCCTAAACTGAATACAATCATCTAATAGTTGTCAGAATATAACGAAAGGAACGTCACCGGTACTGAAGGGCTTGAAGGACCAATTAAGGGGAGGTTTTTAGTTTGGTCCCTAGATATCCTTCAAGCTTAAGATTACACCCCCTTGAGCCCCTTTCAAGATAAATTTGTACATTTTTCGATAGAAAAATGTCCCGGCTGAAAGCCGGTTCCTCTTAAATTACAGGGTTGCTATCGCCCGCCAGGATAAAATCGACACCTAAATGGCACGAAAGGTCTTAAAATTGACAAAAATGGTTTGCAAGTTCCTAAAATCGTGAAAATAATGGGGGCGAACGTCTTAAAATTAGAAAAACAATGGGGCTAAACATGAGGGAGAAAGGGGTCGAGAAAAAAATCCCTCTAGTGGAAATCTCCCCTTAACCAATATATATAGAAATTCAATAAAAAGGTCGATTGCGTCTAAAGGGATTACAGGTAGAGGGATTACAGGTAGAGGCAATAGAGGAGGGGGGATTACTATTGAGAAGGCTAACAGGGAGGGTTTATAGGGAGGGAAAGGGATTACAGGACTAGACTGGGGGATTACCTGAGGCCCTCTCTTCTTCACCGGGGTAAATCCCCCAGATGGCTGTGTAAACTACGTGGGGGAATTTCTTTCCTGGGTGTGGGTGGGTGGGTGTGGGTGGGTGTGTGGTGGGTGAGTGTGTGGGTGTGGGTCTGTGTGTATATGAGAGAGAGAGAGAGAGTGTGTGTGTGTGTGTGTGTGTGTGTGTGTGTGTGTGTGAGAGAGAGCGAAAGACAGGCAGCCGGACAAAGCTAATGGGAAGGAAATAAACTGATTAACAAAATTTAGGAAAGAGGCAGAAAGAACATACGGTACATAAACATACATAACATAAACATAACATAAACATACATAACATAAACATAACATAAACATAACATAAACATACATAACATAAACATAACATAAACATAACATAAACATAACATAAACATACATACATAAACATAACTAACAGACATAACATAACATAACATAAACATACAAACATAAACATAAATAAACATACATAACATAAACATACATAACATCCATACAGAAAATAACATAACATAACATAACATAAACATAACATAAACATACATAACATAAACATAACATAAACATACATAACATAAACATAACATAAACATACATAACATAAACATAACATAAACATACATAACATAAACATACATAAACATACATAACATAAACATAACATAAACATACATAACATAAACATAACATAAACATACATAACATAAACATAACATAAACATACATAACATAAACATAACATAAACATACATAACATAAACATACATAAACATACATAACATAAACATAACATAAACATACATAAACATACATAACATAAACATAACATAAACATACATAACATAAACATAACATAAACATACATAACATATCAACATACATAACAACATACATAACATACATAACAACATACATAACAGACATAACAACATACATAACAAACATAACAACAGACATAACATAAAAAACATAAACATACATAACATAACATAAACATAAACATACATAAACATACATAACATAAACATAACATAAACATACATAACATAAACATAACATAAACATACATAACATAAACATAACATAAACATACATAACATAAACATACATAAACATACATAACATAAACATAACATAAACATACATAACATAAACATACATAAACATACATAACATAAACATACATAAACATACATAAACATAATTAAACAACCAAAAATTATAAATACAAGAAAAGCATAGATAATTAGATATTGCATAAAAGTAGAAATAGGATAATATGAGACATATCATAATATATCAAATATATAGATGGCTTAAGATGCCGAGACGTATTAGTTTCACATTATTCCGTTTTTTATCGATAATTAGTTACAAAGGGATTCAATTAGTTGCAAAGGGATTCAATTAGTTGCAAAGGGATTCAATTAGTTGCAAAGGGATTCAATTTGTTGCAAAGGGATTCAATTAGTTGCAAAGGGATTCAATTAGTTGCAAAGGGTTTCAATTAGTTGCAAAGGGATTCAATTAGTTGCAAAGGGATTCAATTAGTTGCAAAGGGATTCAATTAGATGCAAAGGGATTCAATTAGTTGCAAAGGGTTTCAAATAGTTGCAAAGGGTTTCAATTTACCGTCAGCTGAAATGAAACCGAGTACAGACACATTCTTGTCACCAAAAAATAAAAATAAAAACTAAGGACGATTTTATTCCGCCAAGAGAGGAAAGTGCGAGTTGAAAGATTAAGATACTGTATGCATCGTTGATCACGGAGGTGTTTCCTAAGCTGAATAAACTCGGGTAGTATTTGCTAGAATAAGATTAAACCAACGCCATCTTACTGGGTTAAGTTTCCACACATGGGACACGAATAAGAATGAAGAGCAGAAACCAATAATATTACTATACTGTGTGATATCCAGACCCCTCTAGCTCTCACTCTCTCTCTCTCTCTCTCTATCTCTATCTATCTCACACACACACTCTCACACACACATTCTCTCTCTCACACACACACACGCATTCTCTCTCTCTCTCTCTCTCTCTCTCTCTCTCTTTCTCTCTCTCAAGGGTTCAGGTGGGAGGAGGGTGGAAGACAAATGACGTTAAGGAAGGGGAAGGGGGAGGAGAGAGAAGGAAAGGAGAGTGTAGGAGGAGAAGGAAGAAGAAGAAGAAGAGGATTAATGAAGAGGAGGTGACAAAATTATATGGTAGGAGAATGAAGAGGTGGAGGGAGGATTTTTTGTTTTTTTTTTCCTATATTCCAACTACTCCCTCTCGGGCATAGGCTGAGATCCTGTACATTCAACCGTTCTACATTAAACGGAGAAGCCCGTGAGGTCTCGTTCCAGTGTCTAGGACTCTAGGGGATGAGACAATTTTCAGCTGCAACCAGCCCCTGCCATCTTGCCTTCGCTGGATGCATGGGGCTTAGTTGCTCACTCACGGCTCGAAGCAGCCCCATCTCTGAAGCTGCCTCGATCCAGTACTTCACTGTCTCAACTATTAGACTCAGATCCTCACTCTCAGAACGCCACCTATTGACCAATTAACTCACTAGGCATTGCACCCCTGTAGCATATTTTTGTAATATGGGAATATTCATACATTGCTATTTAAGCAGGGAACAATAAGGGTATTTAGTTGGCGTTTCGGAGGGCTTTGTGGTAATGCACTGATACTAGGTACAGCAAAAACTCCATTCCAATAATATCTTCCCATTGACATATCAGGATTTGAACCCGGGTCCATTGGATTACCAGTCCAGTGGCAAGACCACTCCACCACACCTACCCTTAAAGTAGATAGTAAGAAAAGGAGGGAAGAATAAAGAAGAGGAAATTGATTGAAGAGGAGGATGAGGAAGGAGAATAGAAAGAGAAAAAGGCATAACGAAGGAAAAATCGAATGAGAAGAGGAGAAGGAGGAATAAGATGACACACTCAACATATCAAATAAGATGACACACTCAACATATCAAATAAGATGACACACTCAACATATCAAATAGCTCTTCAACAGAATTAAAGAATTTTGACATTTCGTTAAGGGTTTAATGTCAGAGAGAGAGAGAGAGAGAGAGTGTGAGTGAGAGGGGGGAGGGGGGGTGCTACGTCCTGTAACACCCAGAGAATTTTGTTGTGACACTGTATACAGTAAAATTGTGTGTGTGTGTGTGTGTGTGTGTGTGTGTGTGTCAGCAAGATTATGTGTACGACCATGTTTGAATGTTTTTCTGTAGTGTGTGTTTTGTGTTTATGCGTATGTGTAAATGTGTATATATGTATATATATAGAATGTGTGTGTGTGTGTGTGTGTGTGTGTGTGTGTGTGTGTGTGTGTGTGTGTGTGTGTATTAGCTAGTCCGTGCATGCCCGTGTGTACTAAAGAAAAAACGACAGCCACCCCTAAAAACAGAAAACGAAAGATACGGTCCGCAGCGAAATTGGAAAACAGAGTTCCCGAGTAGGTAAACACCAGAGACACTATAGTAAACAGACACTAAACTACTAAGAGAGAGAGAGAGAGAGAGAGAGAGAGAGAGAGAGAGAGAGAGAGAGAGAGAGAGAGAGATGTACAGTACAAACAAATCGATTATTACATATACTGAATATAATATTATGTACTACTCTATATTGCACACTCAATTATCCCAGTGCAGCTTCAGAATTCCTCGTAATAATTAATTAAATTGATCTATATCCTTGGATTATATGACTATGGGGGTATTCGCCGCTAAACAATTCTTATATGGCATCTTCAGAATATTGTCTCAAATCCAGTTCATTCGGGCTCTCACTAAACGATTTTTCTTCGCTTTATACCTCTTTAACTTTTAAGAGATCCTTCCTAATCAGCATAAAATCATGAACTGGGGGGCCATAGTAAAAATATAAAATAATGCCATCGTACTATAATGGAAAATAATGGGAATATATAAAGACAAAGAACAAAATGGCGGCTATTGTCCATACATCTGTTTACTCTAGGGTCTCTGGCCAGCCTCGAGCCAAAGAAAACGGAAGTGTATCGAAAACGGAGCAAGTGAGGGGGGACTAAAATAAAATATACGGCGCGGCGAAAAGTAAACCGAAAATTTCCATAGTAATAGAAAAATAAAGAGTCTACACTCAGAATTAGCATACACAGCGAGGCCGGCGGTGTTTTTGGGAGTTTGTGTCGATTGTGTTCACGATAGAAGTTTAAATTTTGGGGGAAAGTTTGTGAATTATGGCCTTTAAACTTTAAACATTACCCTATAATGGAAAATTGACGCCTTGATGGCCGAAATATGGACGTGTCAGGATATATCGAGAAGATTTTTTTTTTTTTTTTTTTATTTTTTATTTTTTTTTTTTTGTCAATATTGACCAGAATAATTGGAAGCCATTTAATGACGTGAAATGTTAACGTATATGTTGCCTAATGTTGAAAAGGGAAATCTTTATGAATAACATTAATTTTGATTAATAAAATAAGTGCAGCAACGTATTTTCATTAATTCTTCTATCAAATCTTCCCAAATTTGTCAGAAACCAACCGATAAAGCCAGTTCGTGTTCATTTGTGTGCAGTCGCGCTAATAAGTCATGTCTCGGCACCAATTATGTTTTAATCAATTAATTGGTATCAGCAAATATCTAAGCTTCATTTCTTCATATCGAGTGAAATATACAAACATGTTCCTACACTTAGCTACCCTATTCAACATCTGACAGACACAAATACAGTGCAGAGCAAGCCAAACGTAATGACAGCTGAGAATGACTTATTAGCGCGATTGTACACAGTATAATGACAGATCCACATACTCTAGGAGCCAAGCATTATTACACTATTATTACACTATTATTACACTATTACTATTATTACACTATGATTACACTACGATTACACTATGATTACACTATTATTACACTATTATTACACTATTACTATTATTACACTATGATTACACTATGATTACACTATTATTACACTATTATTACACTATGATTACACTATTATTACACTATGATTAAACTATTATTACACTATTATTACACTACTACTATTATTACACTATGATTACACTACGATTACACTATTATTACACTATTATTACACTATGATTACACTACGATTACACTATTATTACACTATTATTACACTATTACTATTATTACACTATTATTACACTATGATTACACTATTATTACCCTATTATTACACTATTATTACCCTATTATTACACTATTATTACACTATTATTACACTATTATTACACTATGATTACACTATTATTACACTATGATTAAACTATTATTACACTATTATTACACTACTACTATTATTACACTATGATTACACTACGATTACACTATTATTACACTATTATTACACTATGATTACACTACGATTACACTATTATTACACTATTATTACACTATTATTACACTATTACTATTATTACACTATTATTACACTATGATTACACTATTATTACCCTATTATTACACTATTATTACCCTATTATTACACTATTATTACACTATTTTTACACTATTATTACACAATTATTACACAATTATTACACAATTATTACACTATTTTACACTATTATTACAATATTTACACTATTATTACACTATGATTACACTATTATTACCCTATTATTACACTATTTTACACTATGATTACACTATTTTTACACTATTATTACACCATTATTACACTATGATTACACTATTATTACACTATGATTACACTATTATTACACTATTATTACATATTATTACACTATTATTACACTATTATTACACTATTATTACACAATTATTACACTATTATTACACTATGATTACACTATTATTACACTATTTTACACTATGATTACACTATTATTACACTATTATTACACTATTATTACTCTATTTTACACTATTATTACACTATTATCACACTATTTACACTATTTTACACTATTTTACACTATTCTACACCATTTTACACTATTTTACACTATTCTACACTATTTTACACTATTTTACACTATTATTACACAATTATTACACTATTTACACTATTATTACACTATTATTACACTATTTTACACTATTATTACACTATTATTACACTATGATTACACTATTATTATGATTACA
The DNA here is from genome assembly GCA_032716605.1 of Paralithodes platypus. Lineage (NCBI taxonomy): Eukaryota > Metazoa > Arthropoda > Malacostraca > Decapoda > Lithodidae > Paralithodes > Paralithodes platypus. The sequence continues at coordinate 22,743,571 of CM064576.1, read as the reverse complement.
CTATTATTACACTATTGTTACACTATTATTACACTATGATTACACTATTATTACACTATTATTACACTATTTACACTATTATTACACTATTATTACACTATGATTACACTATTATTACACTATGATTACACTATTATTACACTATTTTACATTATGATTACACTATTTTTTACACTATTATTACACTATCATTACTAATATTACACCATTATTACACTATTATTACACTATTTTCTTTATGTATTTTGTGTATTAAACTTTTCATTAAGCTACTAGTATTGTAACTCTACTTAAAAATTTGCGAATAATCAACACAAATTTAACTATGTATAAACTGCACAGAGGAAGAAAGTGACTAGTTTCCCATTAACCCTCTCCGACATATGACGCGATTTTGAGCCTATTGGGGATACTTTAATGCCTGTGTTACCATCCGGGGTATTTAGAAACCTTTAGTTTAGTTACTTCAACCTCTGCAGTTGTCTTTGAGTTAGCTGTGGGCAGAAAACTAATTTTGGAGAGGTAATTATAAGAGTGAGAGAACTCTATTTCTTATTGCTAATCTGGCAACCTCTGGGTCATAAATGCGTGAAAGGGTTAAGGGGGTAGTGCTTGTTTTTTGGTTTATGTATTCATTTATTAATATATATTTTGTGTTTCCTCACTAGGCCTCCATCAAGCTTAAAAATACACCCCCTAGACCCCCTTTCAAAATAATTTTGTAAATTTTTCGGTAGAAAAAAATTCCGGCCGAAGGCCGCTTCCTTCTTAAAACTCAAGCTCGCTATCGCTCGCCAGGAAAAATATCGACATCTAAATGGCATGAAGGGTCCAAATATTGACAAAGAAATGGGGCGAAAGGTCTCAAAATTGCGAAAATAATGGAAAGAACGTCTAAAAATTAAAAAAAAAAATATGCTAAACATGAAGGAAAAGGGGATCCAGGAAAAGCGATTACCTCCCCCTAAAGCCAACTATTCATAAACTGCCCAGCGGGAGGAAAACAACTATTTCTTCCCTCTAAAGCCGGTATATATCACACGAGAGCTTTTATAGTCAACATTCGATGATCAACATTGTTCTGGCAACATTTCTGGAATATTTTGCACTGGTATCGGACACTAGACGAATGATAGATGAATGTAGGGAACCGCGAAATATCTTAAATGTTGAGTTCATAAGCTGCCAGACCAGTGTTGAGGATAAATGTTGAGGAAAAAGGCGCTCGTGTGATACCGTTTTTTTTTTTTCTGGCCCCCTTTCTCCCTTATGTTTAGCCCCATTCGTGTTGAGAATTTAAGACGTTCGCTCAATTAGTCCGACGATTTTAAGATCTTTTGTGCCATTTTAATTATCAATATCAAGACCTTTCGTGCCATTTAGGTGTAATTTTTTTCCCTGGCGAGCGATAGCAAGCCTGTAATTTTGGAGGAATCGGCTATCGGCTGGGACATTTATCTACAGAAAACAGTACAACTATATCTAGAAGAGGGATCATGAGGATAATATATTAACCCCTGGAGGCATATGACGCATGTAGACAGCTTATTCTGGCTATTATTAGACGATTTTATACAGATTGGGAATGGTATGTGGAAGTCAGAGGGTTAATTGAGATAGTATTTACCCTTTTTATACAGATTGGGAATGGTATGTGGAAGTCAGAGGGTTAATTGAGATAGTATTTACCCTTTTTATACAGATTGGGAATGGTATGTGGAAGTCAGAGGGTTAATTGAGATAGTATTTACCCTTTCAATTACCCAAAGATCCGTCCTAAACTGAATAAAATTGTCTAATGAAAGTCAGAATAAATTGTCAAAATGCGTCAAGAGTCTCAAAGGGTTAAATATAATGGAAGTTTAGGGAGGAAATGAAAACAGTAATATAAGATTCTATAAATCAATCAATTAAGGAGAGATCTCCACTTGAGGGATTTTTTTCTTGACCCCTTTCACCCTCATGTTTAGCCCCATTGCTTTTGATATTATAAAACGTTCGCCCCATTAGATTAGAGAATTTAAGAACTTTCACCCCATATGAAGACCTTCCGTGCCATTCAGGTGTCGATTTTATCCTGGCGAGCGATAGCGAGCCTGTAATTTAAGAGGAACCGGCCTTCGGCCGGGACATTTTTCTACCGAAAAATGTACAAATTTATCTTGAAAGGGACTCAAGGGGGTGTAATTTCAAGCTTGATGGAAGTTTAGGAAACAAACTAAAAACCTTCCCTTAATATAACCTTCCCCCTTTCAAGCCAACTATTTATTAACCCCTTCACTACCGGGGATGTCTTTTTCTCTTATGTCAGCTATATTTAGACGGTATTATACAACTAAGGAATGACGTTTGTGTTAGTTAAAATAATGAATTGGGATACTTGGAAGCCTTTTAATTAGTGCATGCCCTTCCTAAGATCATTAAAATCGTCTAATAATTGCCAGAAAATAATGAATAGACGACCTCGGTAATGAAGGGGTTAAGGGGGTATGGAAGTACTAATTTGCTCATTTTTGTATCTTCTAAATATATATTTTTTTCTTTTAGTTTCCTCCCTAGATTTCCATCAATCTTAAAAAAAAATACATCCACCCAAGACCCTCCTTCAAGATAAATTTGTATATTTTTCGATAGAATTTTTTTCCAGTTCCTCTTTAATTACAGGCTCGAAATCGCTCGCCAGGAAAAAATCGACACCTATATGACACGAAAAGTCTTAATATTGACAAAGAAATAGGGCGAAAAGGTTTTAAAATCGTCAAACTAATGGGCCGAACGTCTTAAAATCTGAAAACTAATGGGGCTAAACACGAGGAAGAATGGGGACCATAACAACGACCCATATCCCCTTAACTGTCGAGAGGAAGAGAATGAGTATTTTTCCCCTAAAGCCAACTATTAACCCCTTTAAGATACGATGACGTGTGTGTGCGTGTGTTTGTGGCTGTTTGTATGTTTATTTTGGTGAGTGCTTGTTAGCCATATACTCTCTCTCTCTCTCTCTCTCTCTCTCTCTCTCTCTCTCTCTCTCTCTCTCTCTCTCTCTCTCTCACACACACATACACACACACAATTAGGACTCTATATTGGATTAGGCGGCTTACATTTTACAGAGTGCCTTCTAGTTCACATTATAATGGGCATGGAAAGATAGTAATATTTATACTAGTATTACTTTTACTACTACTACTACTACTACTACTACTACTACTACTACTACCTTTACGAATAACGATAATATAAACATTAGTAACGAACCAATGAAACTATTTCACAATATTCACAATGCTACTATTTCACAACAATCTCCATCCCCTATAATAATGTATCCCCCTATATATAGCTATACAGTATATCTGTTTATCTATCTATGTACATATTTTTCTTTGTCCCACCAACACACTCCTCTCTCTCTCTCTCTCTCTCTCTCTCTCTCTCTCTCTCTCTCTCTCTCTCTCTCTCTCTCTCTCTCTCTCTCTCTCTCTCTCTCTCTCTCTCTCTCTCTCTCTCTCTCTCTCTCTCAAAAGAACAAGTTGACGATATGCAACACAATCTAGATAAGTTGTCATGTTGGGCCCAAATTTGGCAAATGAGTTTCAATGCGGATAAATGTAAAGTACTACATATCGGACACCAAAATGAGAAAGCAAACTATTCGATGAATGGCACTCAGCTTAAGAATGTAAACAGAGAAACCGATCTGGGAGTAACAATATCGAGTAACCTAAAACCGAGTCAACAATGTTCAGAAGTTGTTAAGAAGGCAAACAAAATAATTGGCTTCATAGGCAGGTTATTTGAGCATAAATCCAAAGACGTTATCCCAACCCTTTACAATTCCTTAGTTCGCCCTCTTCTGGAATACTGCGTTCAATCCTGGTGCCCTTATTACCAAAAAGATATAGACAAGCTAGAACGAGTTCAACGTAGAGTTCCCAAAATTATACCTAGCCTAAAGAACAAACCATACGAGGAGCGTCTTAGAGAATTAAATCTATTTCCTTTAACCCAGCGCAGATTAAGAGGCGACTTAATTCAAGTGTTCAAAATCATCAAAGGCATCGACAATATGAACTGTAGTAAGTACTTCACTATCGACCAATCTAATTACACGCGGGGAAACGGTTGCAAGATTATTGGTATATCTTTTAACTCACACAAATCTAAGAATTTCTTCTTCAATCGAGTTGTCAACTTGTGGAATGGGCTTCCCCGAGACAGACGTTATAGACTGCAGCACCGTTGATTCATTTAAACTTCGCCTAGACAAATATCTTGCATCAAACCCGCGATTGACTGCGTTTGTAAATGAATAACTTTATTTTATCCCCCCCTCAGTTACTAACCCATCTGTCCCCTACTAACTTCCTACTCCTGTCACGGATATTAGTTCCAGGGCAGTAGTTCCCTTTCCAATGTTCCCTTACCCACTCTAAACCACTGTTTGGACACTTGATCCTCAGTGTTTTGGAGGACAAGCAGCCTAGAAGGGTCACTAGACCTGTTGTTGCTCGATTTCCTTTGTACTCCTTTGTACACTCACTCTCACTCTCTCTCTCTCTCTCTCTCTCTCTCTCTCTCTCTAAACCAAGATAAAGTCATCGTCAAAAAAGTACAGTATATTGGAGAACAAAAGCAACACATAACAAGCCTTGCAAAGTAATGAACTCATCCGTCGTCCATCCCCACCTCCCAGGCCAGTTTAAGCCCTTCGTATCCCTTCCTCCCAGTTTGCACACAATATTGGAATTCCTAAAATGATATCAAATTACTCCGGTCTAACAAAAACAACAGAAGGAGTGATGCCAGAGTCCGTATCCTCCGCGCTTACGCAATGCACTATATCAAAACAAATATATGTAATCAAAACAAATAAATAAACAAAAACAACAAACTCAAGTACGAATAAATTGGAGGGCAAAAAGAAAATGGGAAAATACACAACAGAAAACGGAGAACACGCAGGAGGGGACCATAACAAACACAGGGGAAATATATTGCTGTTTGTAAATGTGGGGTAGAAATGGTGGAGAGAGAGAGAGAGAGAGAGAGAGAGAGAGAGAGAGAGAGAGAGAGAGAGAGAGAGAGAGAGAGAGAGAGAGAGAGCACAACTCAGGACGCTCTCCAATATTTAGGATTGTCGTCAGAAAATATATTGGCAAGAAAATTTAGTACGCTGTTGACTAAAATGTAGTGAAAAAAATGCTCGAGACGTTGAACTATGTTGATCAAATATGGTTGAAATTAATACACATAAATATCTATCTATCTATCTATTGCCTGACGCTGTGATCCCCGAAGGGGTGGCCACGAACGAACCGCCCCCATGCACCTCTGTCCCCAGTCAGTCGACGCCCCTCCCCCCAACCAGCACCGCCTTCGTTCATGTAGTTCCTCACTCCATCCTTCCACCTCATATTCGGTCTACCTCTCCCCCTCTGTCCCTCCACCTCGCTCTCGTACACCCTCTTAGTCATTCTCTCGCTTTCCATACGTTCCATATGGCCGAACCATCTCAAGTTGTTCCTTTTCACACTTTCCAGCACATCTACCTCCACACCACACCTCCTTCTTACTTCCTATTAGTCTGTCTATCCCTCCATGTAACTCCGCACGCACTCCTTAAGTAATTCATTTCCACTGCTCTCACTCTTGGTCTGAGTCTCTCAACCAACGTCCATGCTTCGCTTCCGTAAGTCAGTGTCGGGATTACCACACTGTCATGCAAGGACTTCTTCACTTCCATACTGACCACCCTATTTCTTGTTACTGCTTTTAGCGTTCCTACAACCCTCTTCCCCTGTTGTACCCTCTCCCGCACCTCTTCATCCATAGTCCCATCTTTACTCAACACACTGCCCAGATACTTAAAAGAGTTGACGATCTCCATAGCCTGACCGTTCAGCTTCACCTCACACTCTGTGACTTCACCCCTTTCGAAGACCATAACCTTGCTCTTCCCCGTATTTATCTTCAAATTCCGTTTTTCGCACACTGTTCCAAACTCATTTACCAGACCCTGCAACTCCCATTCATTATCACTCATCAGAACTGTATCATCCGCAAACAGCAGTATAGGTAGCTTCCACTCAATTCCCTCCCTTTTCAGCGATACACCAACATCCACTGCTCTTGATAGTATTTCTTTTCATAACTCCATCCATATATACAGTAAACAACCACGGGGACATCACACACCCTGTTTCAAACCAACATTCAGGTCAAAGAACTCGCTCTGCTCACTCTCCACACGTACTGCCGCCTTTGCACCCTCATACATGCTCTTCACTGCTTTCAGCAACTTGCCCTCTACTCCGTATATTCTAAGTACTTTCCACAAACCTTCTCTATCCACTCTGTCATAGGCCTTCTCCAAGTCCATAAAGGCAACATACACCTTTTGTTTCTTCTCCAGATACTTCTCCACAACACAATTCAGGGTAAAAATCTGATCTACACATCCTCTTCCCTTCCTAAAACCTCCCTGCTCGTCGCCTATCCATTTCTCCGTTCTCACTCTCACTCTCTCAATCACTACCCTACTGTATACCTTCCCTACTACGCTTAGAAGACATATTCCTCGGTGGTTACCACACACTCCTCTTTCCCCTTTGCCCTTATATAGGGGGACTATTATGCCAGTCTTCCAGTCATCGGGTGCACTCCCCTTCTCCCATGCTAGTTTGCACATTTTCCATACCCATTCTATCACTATCTCACCACCATACCTCAACATTTCCCCACACACTCATATATACACATAAATATATACATAGTAATTAAATGTTAAGGGGGAAGAGTATATTTGTTGGTCCATTTTGTCGTATATTTATTATTTTTAGTTTCCTCCCTAGACCTCCATCAAATAAAAAAAAAAAAAAAAAAAACATCCATTAGATCCCCCTTCGAGATAAATGTGTACATTTGTCGATAGAAACATATCACGTCATAATGTTGAAAAAGAAATGGGGTGAAAAGGTCTTAAAATCGACAATCTAATGGAGTAAACGTATAAAACGCTCAAAACTAATGGGGATAAGCATGAGGGAGAAAGGGGACCAGAAAAAACTGCCCATCTCCCCTTAATTAACCCGCAAAGCTAACTATACTGTGGAAGGAAGTAATTAACCCCTTCTGTACCGGCAACGTCTTTGTAAGTTTGTGCTAGCTATATTCAGACGATTCTGTGCGGTTTAAGAAGGATCTGTGGTAGCAAAATGGTTAAGGGGAGGTATTTAGTTTGTTCCCTAGACCTCCATCAAGCTTAAAATTACACCCCCTTGAGTCCCTTTCAAGATAAATTTGTACATTTTTCGGTAGAAAAATTTCCCGGCCGAAGGCCGGTTCCTCTTAAATTACAGGCTCGCTATCGCTCGCCAGGATAAAATTGACACCTGAATTGCACGAAAGGTCTTAATATGGGGTGAAAGTTCTTAAAATCGCTAAACTAATGGGGCAAACGTTTTATAATATCAAAAGCAATGGGGCTAAACATGAAGGAGAAAGGGGTCAAGACAAAAATCCCTCAAGTGGAGATCTCCCCTTAAGTGAGATAGTTCGAAGCCTGTTAATTGTTGGAGACCCTTCTTAAACTGAATAAACTCGTCTAATAGTAGTCAGAATAGAGTAAACAGGACGTCGCCGGTACAGAAGGGGTTAAGAGATTCCAGAAATTAACCCCCTGGAGGATTATGACGCTCTTTGACAGTTTATTATTCTGGCTGTCATTAAGGGGACATGGGCCGTTTTTCTGGTACCCCTTCTTCCTCGTGTTTAGCCCCATTAGTGTTCAGACTTTGTGACGTTCGGCTCATTAGTTTGTCGATTTTAAAACCTTTCGCCCCATTTTTTTGTCAATATTAAGACCTTTCGGGCTATTTAGGTGTCGATTTTTTTCCTGTCGAACGAAAGTGAGCCTGTTATTCTGGAAGAACCTGGAAATTTTTCTACCAAAAAATGTACCGTACAAGTAATCTAGAAGTGGGATCGAATGTATGTTTGTTTAAGCTTGATGGAGGCCTAGGGAGGAAACTAATAAAATAATAAAATAATAAAAGATACATAAATGATGAAATAAATACGCCCATCTCCCCTTAAACGATTTTATACAGATTAGGAAGGACATTTAAGAATCAAACGGGTAAATACAATCTCAATTAACTCTTTAGCTCCCACACGTTTTTCCTAAGCTGAATAAAATCGCCAATGATAGCCAGAATAAACTGCCAAAACGCGTCATGATCCTCAAAGGGTTAAGCAAATGAATTGTGAAGCATGTATTGCAAAAGATTATTATTGACGAAAGGAATATTGCCATTATTTGTGTTGAAATTCAGGACAAAATATTGGCTATAAAAAAACACACACACACACACACACACACACACACACACACACACACACACACACACAACTATCAAACATCTTCACTATAATGTTAACCCCTTCTGTGCCGACGACGTCTTGTTTAAATTGTTCTAGCTATATTTAGACGATTTTGTGCAGTTTAAGAAGGATCTGTAGTAGTAAAACTAGTTAAGTGAGATAGCTCAAAGCCTGTTAATTGCTTGAGGCCATTTTTATACTGAAGAAAATCGTCTAATAGTAGACAGAACCAACTAAAAAAAAAAGTCGCCGGTACAGTAGGGGTTAACCCCATCAGGATCACGACGCGTATTGACAGTATATTTCTGGCTATCAATAGACGATTTTATACAGCTTAGGAAGGATCCGTGGGAATTCAAAGGTCAAAGGGTAAAGACTGCCTCAATAATTAACCCTCTAACTTCCACATACCAATCCCAATCTAAAGAAAATCGTCTAATGCTAGCCAGACTAAAGTGTCAATAAATTTCATAATCCTCAAAGGGTTAATCGGAAAAGTTGATTGCATTTGTTGAGTAAGACTAAATGATTGAGAAATTTGACTGACCTTTTGAGTGGGAATTATTTACTGTTTATATAAGGGCCTTTTCCGGGAATGTGGTGTACAGAGAGAGCGAGAGTGTGAGTAAGTGAGTGAGTGAGAGAGAGAGAGAGAGAGAGAGAGAGAGAGAGAGAGAGAGACGGGAGGAACGATGAAGAGTGAGAGAGAGAGAGCGTGTAGGAGAGAGAAGAGAGAGAGAGGAGATAGAGAGAGGAGAGAAGAGAGGAGAGAGGAGGGGGGCAGGCACGAGGGGAGGGGGGTGAGGGAGAGGAGGAGGAGAGTTGGAGGAGAGGAGAGGAGAGGAGAGTGAGGGAGGACAGGGAGAGAGCATGAGAGGAGACGAGGGGGAGAGTGAGGGAGGAGGAGGGGAGAGAAGGGAGAGTGAGGGGAGAGAGAGGAGGGAGGACGGAGAGAGGCCGGGGAGGATGAGCGAGAGAGGAGATAGAGAGAGGAGGAGGGAGAGAGAGATCGAGGAGAGAGAGAGAGAGAGAGAGTGGGGAAGACGAGAGCGAAAGGATGAAGGAGGAGAGACGAAGATGAGAAGACGGAGACGAGAGAGAGGAGACGAGAGAAAGGATAAACAGGATAGATTAGAGACACAGTGGGGAGGGCGAGGAGAGAAGAGAAGGAAGAAAGCAGGAACTAGAGGGAGAGGGGGAGAGAACTGTACATAGCCAACCGAGTGTACACACACACACACACACACACACACACACACACACACACACACACACACACACACACAGAAAAACATACACACACACCCACACATGCACATAAACACACACCCACACACACACATGCACACACACACACATTACAAACTTTTGAATGTTTGTGTTTTCTCCCATTATGAGGCACTCCAGGGTTGTGGGTGTGTATGGGTATGTATTTTGTGTGTGTGGGTGTGTGGGTATGTATTTTGTGTGTGTGGGTATGTATTTTGTGTGTGTGGGTATGTATTTTGTGTGTGTGGGTGTATGTGGATATGTATTTTGTGTGGGGCTTGCAGTTTAATGTGTATATATTTGTGTCTGCGTGTGGTGTGGGTGTGTGGGTATGTATTTTGTGTGTGTGGGTGTGTGTGGATATGTATTTTGTGTGGGGCTTGCAGTTTAATGTGTATATATTTGTGTCTGCGTGTGGTGTGGGTGTGTGGGTGCTTCTTTTTGTATTTGTTTTACTACTGCTGTGTTTGTTGTTGCTTTGCGCGTCCATGTGTGTGTTTTCTGTATGCGGCTAATAGGTTTAGAGTTTAAATCTTAATATTTACTATGCAAAAGGGTAAGCATATTTGCACACACACACACACACATGCGCGCGCGCACACACACGCGCGCGCACACACACACGCACGCGCGCGCACACACACACGCACGCGCGCGCGCACACACACGCACGCGCGGGCGCACACACACACGCACGCGCGCGCGCACACACCCACATATAGTACACACTGACTGACTCACTCGCTGTCTGTCTGTCTGTCTGTCTGTCTGTCTGTCTGTCTATCTCTCTCTCTCTCTCTCTCTCTCTCTCACACACACACACACACAACACACACACATATAGTACACACTGACTCTCACTCACTGTCTGTCTGTCTCTCTCTCTGACACTCACACACACACACACACACACACACACACACACACACACACACACACACAGGTGTGGGAGGTGTGGTGGAGTGGTCTTGCCACTGGCCTGGTAATCCAAAGGTCCCGGGTTCAAATCCCGATGTATCAATGGGAAGATATTATTGGGATGGAATTTGTGCTGTACCTATCAGTGCATTACCACAAGCCCACCGAAACGTCAATAAAATACCCTCATTGTTCCCTGATTAAATAGCAGTGTATGAATATTCCCATATTCAAAATATGCTATAGGGGTGCAATGCCTGGTGAGTTATCTGCTCAACAGGTGGCGTTGTGTGTGTGTAAGTGTGAGAGTCCGAGTGTAGGGGATGAGACAGTGAAGCACGGGAACGAGATGGCTTCAGAGATGGGGTCGTTTCGGGCCATGAGTGAGCACCGTGCCTCATGTGAAGGCAAGATGGCAGGTGCTTGTTGTACTCTACGTGCTTCACATGTCTCACTCCCTAGACTGGAACAAGACCTCACGGGCTTCACTGTTCATTGTAAAGCGGTGAATGTTAAGGCTCTCAGCCTATGCCCGAGAGGAAGTAAGTTGAAATATAGAAAAAAAAAACAAAAAAAACAAACAAAAAACACACACACACCTTTCACAACTCCCCTAAAAGGCCTAACCAACCATTTTGTCCAATAGCAACAAATATATATTCAACACATTGAACAATTATTTATCCCTGTGTTGAAAGCCTGCTATAACAAAATTTATCTTGCACAATATACATTCACTAATAATGTTAGGATCATATAGTGGTGAAATGTATGTGTGTGTGTGTGTGTGTGTGTGTGTGTGTGTGTGTGTGTATGTGCGTGTGCGTGTGTGTGTGTGTGTGTGTGTGTGTGTAATATACTCTACTGTATACGAGTGCGATTCCAAGAACCACGATCGTATATGCCAATGCTACTATACAGTATATGCCAATGCTACTATACAGTATATGCCAATGCTACTATACAGTATATGCCAATGCTACTATACAGTATATGCCAATGCTACTATATATCAATGCTACATACAGTATATGCCAATGCTACTATACAGTATATGCCAATGCTACTATTTATGCAATGCTACTATACAGTATATGCCAATGCTACTATACAGTATATGCCAATGTACTATACAGTATATGCCAATGCTACTATACAGTATATGCCAATGCTACTATACAGTATATGTCAATGCTACTATACAGTATATGACAATGCTACTATACAGTATATGCCAATGCTACTATACAGTATATGCCAATGCTACTATACAGTATATGCCAATGCTACTATACAGTATATGCCAATGCTACTATACGTATATGAATGCTACTATAGTATATGCCAATGCTACTATACAGTATATGCCAATGCTACTATACAGTATATGCCAATGCTACTATCAGTATATGCCAATGCTATACAGTATATGTCAATGCTACTATACAGTATATGCCAATGCTACTATACAGTATATGCCAATGCTACTATACAGTATATGCCAATGCTACTATACAGTATATGCCAATGCTACTATACAGTATATGCCAATGCTACTATACAGTATATGCCAATGCTACTATACAGTATTCATATAAACAAAACTATTGGTGATAAACTATAGTATTTCTGGTTGCATTTTAGGAAAGTGCGTGGAAAATAATTGTTTCATAAATTATATATAACCTATTGTCGTCACTGAGAATTCTGATTTATGCGGGTGCGAAGTCATTAGATGTTGCTCTATGTTTGAATGCCAAATACACTGCATGTATAGGTGATTATTGTGGGTTAAAACAGAGCGATAACAAATCTGCTTCGTCTTACATTAGTGCAATTAGTGCTTGAGAGTGACCGACAGTGGTAGTAACTTTCAAAGAAACTTAAGCAAGTGTGAGAGACTTAACTCATTGAAGTGTTTGAAATACGTAATGGTTTGATAATGTGGATTATAGCAAAAAGCTTAGACTTAATATGAATAGATCACGCAATCATCGCTGAAGTTAAAATGGCTTAACATTAGTATTTGTGGAAAAGTGTCATATAGAAGAGACTTCTACCTGTAATAAACTTCCCTCAGAAGTTGTAAACAGTTCTACAGTAGAGCAGTTCAAGAAGTGAGTAGTCAGTATTTTGCACACTCTGCAATGAGTGGTGTGCACCACATAAATGTGTCTCTCCACTTTGAGCATCTCTTAGGAATGGATTGCAAGATCCTCGAGATGAACCCTATTTGTTGTAACTTCTTGCAACTCGCTCTCACTCTCTCTCTCTAACTCTCGCTTGATCTCTCTCGCTCTCTCTTGCTCGCTCTCTCTCTCTCTCTCTCTCTCTCTCTCTCTCTCTCTCTCTCTCTCTCTCTCTCTCTCTCTCTCTCGCTCTCTCGCTCTCTCTCTCTCGCTTGCTCTCGCTTGCTTGCTTGCTCGCTCTCTCTCTCTCTCTCTCTCTCTCTCTCTCTCTCTCTCTCTCTCTCTAAGGCTACTAAAGCGAAGGGATGCATACATTTTCCTTTCTTTTTTTCCAATTTTTCCGGTAAATTTCTTCTTGGGATTTCGAAGCCCAAGAAGGTTAATCACTTCCAACTTTTTCATGTACGGCAATTGCCGGAGGAAACGGAGGGTGGGGAGAGAGCCTTCTTCTTTTCTATCCTTTCCTTCAACTTTCCTTTTCTATCGGATATCCCATCTCTACTAGAATTGATAAAAAACACCATCTGAGGAAGAGCACTTTATTGACAACGTTTCGCAGATAGCTTCATCAGGTCACTAACAAATGCTGGTACATAGGAGGCCTTAAATATCCGTCCAGACAGGTGGCGGGGGAGGAGAGGGAGGTGGGGGTTGGGAGGGAGGAAGGAGGCAGGACAGGGAGGGGGCAGAAGCATGGGGGGAGGGGAGGCGGAGCCTATATATGGGTCAAATACATCAGTAAGAACTAGCAAAAACAGACATACAAACACGCGTACAGGGTAACAACTCTACTAGTACAAAGAAATAAAAATAACTATAACAATAATAATAATAATAAAACTAATAATAACTAATAATAAAACTAATAATAACTAATAATAATACAAATAATAATAATAAAAATAACTTAATAATAATAATACAGATGATAATATTAATCGTAACAATTATAATGAAAACAGTGAAGATAGTGCTAATATAATTTATAGTGGTGCAGTACTAGCAATAAATAAAATAGAGAGAGAGAGAGAGAGAGAGAGAGAGAGAGAGAGAGAGAGAGAGAGAGAAGCCGGGAGTAGGGAAGAGATTAGCTGAATTGTAAAGCGAAAGCAAAGGGATTTGGCGCATTAGTGGGTAGGGTTGAAGGTGTGGGGTGGACAGGTATAAAGGAGAGGGGAGGGGGGTTTTTTTTTTTGTTTTTTTTTTTTTTTTTTTTAGTTTTTTTTTTGCGAAACGTTTGTCCAATAAAAAGTTTCTTCCTCAGATGGTGATTATCCATTCTGCTACTAAGTAAAGTACCCACTCAACACTCTACTAGAATTAAATTGTGGACCACCTCGTTTGGATAGTTAAGGTCTGGGGGGCCACTGGAATTCTCTCTCTCCTCTCTCTCTCTCTCTCTCTCTCTCTCTCTCTCTCTCTCTCTCTTCTCTTCTCTATATATATCTCTCCTCTCTCTCTCATTCTCTCCTCTCTCTCTCTCTCTCTCTCCCTCCCTTCCAACTTAGAGTGCTTGGGCTTAGAATGTTTTAAGATACTTAAAGGATTTGACAGATTAGACATCAGTGCACTGTTCACGATAAATAACAATGCTGCAACCTGGGGTATTGGAATGAAATTAATTAGAAAAAAAGCATCCTTAGATGTAACACAAAATTTCTTCACATACAATGTGGTTAAAAAGTGGAATAGTTTACCAAGGGAGGTGGTCGACAGTAATTCAATTGATACGTTTAAGAAAAGAATGGACAATCATCTGATGAAGGTTGGATTGATATGAATTAATCAATAGGCATGTGTAATTTCCCTTTCAAACTAATTTCTATCTATACTATATAGAAACTACGTGCCTTCTGCGTGTCGTAAGAGGCGACTAAAGAGGTTGGGTCGGTGGGCTTGCGACCCCCACCCGGAAAAAATATCGAAGCAAGGAAAAACGAACGAACAGCCTCGGATGCGGACGGAACCAACGTTGACGAACCACGACCGACTAAGGACATGCCTTCGGACATTCTGAGAATGGCTACGTGGAATGTTAGTGGCATGAATGATGGCACAAAAGAGAGAGAGGTTCTGGAAGTGTTAGTGAATGCCAGGCTGGATGTATGTGGAATGACAGAGACCAAATGGAAAGGTTCAGATGTGAGAGAGTGGAGTGTGGAATGGGTGGGTGTGGTGGAGGGAGTGAAGGAACAGCGAGAGAAGGTGCATGTTTGTTTGTAAGTAGCAAATGGAAAGAATGTGTAAGAGAGTATGGGTCTGTGGGTTCAAGGATTGTGTGGGTGGGAGAATGAAAAGTAGGAATACAAACGTGGGTGATTGTATGCGTGGATGCCCCGACAGAGGGAGGATATACTTGAAAGAAAGAAAGAGGAGTTCTGGATGAATGTGGAGGCGTCGGCCTGGAGAAGTTTGACAAGAACGAAAAGAATATTTCTGATTGGGGATATGAATGGTAAGGTGGGTGATAGGAAAGTTGAGGGAGTGGTGGGAGGGTGGGGGTTACCATCAGAGGTGAATGGGAATGGTAGTGCACATGTGGACGTATGTGTGGGGAGGAGGCTGTGGATAGCCAACACCTTCTTCCGACACAGAATGATCCACAGGTACACGTGGAAACGGATGTTGACGATGAAGGATAAGACAGTGGTGGAACGAAAGTCATTGATTGATTATGTATGTGTGGATGAACGAATGAAGAAATCTGTGGATGGATGATAGGGTGTATAGGGGTATTGGAGGGGGTCTGTCTGATCATTATGTAGTGGTAGCTAAGGTTAGGATACAAAAAGAAGTGGGTGAGAAGAGGAGGGAGGGAGGCGAGAGGAGGGTGGAATGGTGAGGAGGGTGGAGAGGTTGCAGGAGGAGGAAATCAGGGAGGAGGTACAGGAGAGCAGTGGAAAGACGACTAGGTGGGTTCGACCTGGAAGTTATGGAGGAAGTGGAGGAGATGAGCAAGGTGTTTAAGGATGAGAGCTGTGCAGCATGTGAGGAGGTGTGTGGAGTGAGGAGAAGAGGGAGGGGGGGTGAAAAGGTACAGCATGGTGGACAGAAGAGGTAAGAATAGCTGTGGAAGAAAAGAAGAAAGCATATAGAGAGTGGTTGGGTAGTAGAGGGAATGAAGATTCCGAGAGACAGAAACGAGCGAGGTACGTGGAGAGTAAGAGGGTGGTGAAGAGAGTAGTGAAGGAAAGTAAGAGAAGAGTAGATGAGGAATTTGGAAGGAATCTGAGTGTAAAATGGAGGGAGAGTAAGGAAACTGTTCTGGAAAGAAGTCAAGAAAGTTAGGGAAGGTAGCAAGGGAAACAGTAAGGGTGTGAAAGAAGAAGATAAGAATGGGAGAATGCTAGCCGAGAAGCAAGAGAGAGTCGAAAGATGGAGGGAGTACTTCAGTGAGTTGCTAAAATGAAAGGAATGAAGAGCCAGCAAACATAGCTGGATATGGTATGGGAGGGAGAAGAAGAGAAGTAGTGGAGGAGGAGGTGGGGATCAGAGGGTCAGAAGTGTGGGAAGCCATGAAAAGAGTGAAGTTGGGGAAAGCACCAGGAACAGATGGAGTGTGTGGGGAAATGTTGAGGTATGGTGGTGAGATAGTGATAGAATGGGTATGGAAAATGTGCAAACTAGCATGGGAGAAGGGGAGTGCACCCGATGACTGGAAGACTGGCATAATAGTCCCCTATATAAGGGCAAAGGGGAAAGAGGAGTGTGTGGTAACCACCGAGGAATATGTCTTCTAAGCGTAGTAGGGAAGGTATACAGTAGGGTAGTGATTGAGAGAGTGAGAGTGAGAAGGGAGAAATGGATAGGCGACGAGCAGGGAGGTTTTAGGAAGGGAAGAGGATGTGTAGATCAGATTTTTACCCTGAATTGTGTTGTGGAGAAGTATCTGGAGAAGAAACAAAAAGGTGTATGTTGCCTTTATGGACTTGGAGAAGGCCTATGGACAGAGTGGATAGAGAAGGTTTGTGGAAAGTACTTAGAATATACGGAGGAGAGGGCAAGTTGCTGAAAGCAGAGAAGAGCATGTATGTGGGTGCAAGGGCGGGTGTAAGTGTGGGGAGTGGGCAGAGTGAGTTCTTTGACCTGAATGTTTGTTTGAAACAGGGGTGTGTGATGTCCCCGTGGTTGTTTACTGTATATATGGATGGAGTTATGAAAGAAATACTATCAAGAGCCAGTGGATGTGGGTGTATCGCTGAAAAGGGAGGGAATTGAGTGGAAGCTACCTATACTGCTCTTTGCGGATGATACAGTTTTGATGAGTGATAAGGAATGGGAGTTGCAGGGTCTGGTAAATGAGTTTGGAACAGTGTGCGAAAAACGGAATTTGAAGGTAAATACGGGGAAAGAGCAAGGTTATGGTCTTCGAAAGGGGTGAAGTCACAGAGTGTGAGGTGAAGCTGAACGGTCAGGCTATGGAGATCGTCAACTCTTTTAAGTATCTGGGCAGTGTGTTGAGTAAAGCTGGGACTATGGATGAAGAGGTGCGGGAGAGGGTACAACAGGGGAAGAGGGTTGTAGGAATGCTAAAAGCAGTAACAAGAAATAGGGTGGTCAGTAGGGAAGTGAAGAAGTCCTTGCATGACAGTGTGGTAATCCCGACACTGACTGACGGAAGCGAAGCATGGACGTTGGTTGAGAGACTCAGACCAAGAGTGAGAGCAGTGGAAATGAATTACTTAAGGAGTGCGTGCGGAGTTACATGGAGGGATAGACAGACTAATGAGGAAGTAAGAAGGTGTGGTGTGGAGGTAGATGTGCTGGAAAGTGCGAAAAGGAACAACTTGAGATGGTTCGGCCATATGGAACGTATGGAAAGCGAGAGAATGACTAAGAGGGTGTACGAGAGCGAGGTGGAGGGACAGAGGGGGAGAGGTAGACCGAATATGAGGTGGAAGGATGGAGTGAGGAAGTACATGAACGAAGGCGGTGCTGGTTGGGGGGAGGGGCGTCGACTGACTGGGGACAGAGGTGCATGGGGGCGGTTCGTTCGTGGCCACCCCTTTGGGGATCACGGCGTCAGGCAATAGATAGATAGATAGACTATATAGAAACTTTCCTTGTGGGCATTTCCTGACACATAAGGTTACACTTCATTCTTTCTTCATCCGGCTTATTAGCCGGAGGGTGGGGAGAGAGCCTTCTACTTTACTGTCCTGTTCTTCCACTATAATATGTCCCTGTCTAGTAGTATTAAGGCCGGACAACCTAGTTGGGACCGCAAGGTCTATGTGGTCTGAGTATCCACTGTGTAACTCTCCCCCTCTCCCACCCCTTGACACCATAGAGCACTTTAACTTATAGGTTGACACAGAAGCTTAAAGTTTGCTCACAAGACTAACTTTCCAACTTAACACGGTTATAGTTCACCTCTCTCTCTCTCTCTCTCTCTCTCTCTCTCTCTCTCTCTCTCTCTCTCTCTCTCTCTCTCTCTCTCTCTCTCTCTCTCTCTCTCTCTCTCTCTCTCTCTCTTTCTCTCTCTCTCTCTCTCTCTCTCTCTCTCTCTCTCTCTCTCTCTCTCTATTTTTTTTTCTCTCTCTCTCTGTTCGTAGCCAAACAGAGTGATACACGAGGAAATTGATAACTAGAAAAGCAAACCTTGATACAACTAAAAATATCTGTATTTACAGAAATCAACTAGTGAAATAAGCTACTGAGGGGTGGAGGGTGTGGAGAGAACCTTCTGTTGTACTATCCCGTTCTCCAACTTTCATATATTTTGGGTGCTGCTATATCTACGAGAATGAAGTCCTATAACCACCTAACTTGGATCGTACGGTTTGTGAGGTCAATCTATTTATGTAAGTTTATGCAATTTATCTCTCTCTCTGGTCAGTGTATCTATGTAAATCTCTCTCTCTCTCTCTCTCTCTCTCTCTCTCTCTCTCTCTCTCTCTCTGTCTCTCTCTCTCTCTCTCTCTCTCTCTCTCTCTCTCTCTCTCTCTCTCCCCCAACCAACTTTCCTGGACTGTCGTTAATAGTCCTACGGTAGAACAGTTTTAAAACGCTGGAGAGGATTTTTTAAACTTTGTAATTAGTTCTGTAGTTTTAATTATGCCGCCTGTGTGTGTATACCAAATTGTTAAATGAGGATAAAGGAAACCAAGCAGCAACATATCAACACACTTTTACATGCACACGCACACACACACACAGACATACACAGACGCCCTCACCATTCACACACACACAAAAATACACACACACACACACAGACAGACGGATACACAAACACACACACACAGATACACACCCACAACAGACGCCCTCACGATTCACACACACACACAAACAATACACACACACACACACACACACACAGACAGACGGACACACAGACACACACACCCACACCCACACACAGACGCCCTCACGATTCACACACACACATAAAAACAATACACACACACACACACACACACACACACACACACACTAAACAACCCCCTCCCCAGCAATACAGACAATAACAGGTATAAATAATAATATATATCCTGGTAATATACAGTATGGTTGTATTCACCTCGGGCAATAACAACACACGGAACACTATTATTAAAACACTCTTATTTACGAGCAAACTGTGTTGTGTGTGTGTGTGTGTGTGTGTGTGTGTGTGTGTGTGTGTGTGTATGTGTGTGTGTGTGTGTGTTGTTGTTGTTTGTGTGTGTGTGAATCCTGAGGGCTTCTGTGTGTATGTGTGTGTGTGTGTGTGTGTGTGTGTGTGTGTGTGTGTGTGTGTGTATGTGTGTGTGTGTATGTGTGTGTGTGTTGTTGTTGTTGTTGTTGTTTGTGTGTGTGTGAATCCTGAGGGCTTCTGTGTGTGTGTGTGTGTGTGTGTGTGTGTGTGTTGTTGTTGTTGTTGTTGTTGTTGTTTGTGTGTGTGTGAATCCTGAGGGCTTCTGTGTGTGTGTGTGTGTGTGTGTGTTCTTGACTTTTCAGCGTGTTCACGTTTGTTAATGAATATTTGATTAGCACCACTAAAACACTAAAGATCGTACATAATAGTGAGACAATAAATACATAATAACAACGCAATTTAACTCACCACTTCCGTAGATGCTTCACTCTTGTTCTGATGCTTTTCCTTCTGCAAGATATAAACAAAATGATATATAACAAGAGGCCTTAACATGCATACTTCATAAAATATTATAGCATATAATAAAGACAACAACAATGATAACAACAATATAATAATAACAACAGAATAAACAAACTAAATAAGTATTGATTATTAATTATCTTTATTCCAATGTAATTATTTAAATTATTCATATTATTATTATTATTAGTAGTAGTAGTATTATTACAATTATGTTGTTGTTGTTGTTGTTGTTGTTGGTGTTGCTGTTAGTGTTCAGAATTATTATAACTAGTTGCATAGGATTATCTATATCATAAGTAGTATTATATATGTATTATCATAAATAATTAATAATATCTAAACAAAAACACGTTTCTATCTACGTCCTTGCAGTAACTATTGTCAAAGTGACCTAGTAATAATTCAAGGGGGGTGACCTGCTGTTTTTCTCTCCCTTTCTCTCTTTCCCTGGCTTGTATCCAATTGGCCCCATTCAGCCTACTGTTTTAATGCGTTTATCCCCATCCAGGTGTCGATTTCATCCTGGCGAGCGATAGCGAGCCAGCTTTGTATGGAGAAATCTGGCTTCGCCGGAGACATTTTTCTATCGAAAAATGTACAAATTTAGCCTGCTGTCAATTTTGTTTTGTTTTAATATTCTGGCTCGCTACCACTCGCCAGGAAAAATTCGACACCTGGATAGGGATAAACGTCTTAAAACAGTAGGCTGAGTGGGGCCGAATGGATACAACCCAGGGAGAGAGAGAAAAAGAAAACGAAATTGCAGCGTGCATGACAATAACCTCATCAGCAACATGAAATACGCCATGGACAAACAATTACTAGTTTATGCATGATTGATATTACGTGTATTTATAATTACGCTAATATCAATATCCACCAGCCTATCAACTAAGCTGAATTGAATTGGATCTCTCTCTCTC
>CM064576.1:22650217-22722676 GCA_032716605.1 Paralithodes platypus | reverse complement strand
AAAAAAATCCCTCAAGTGGAAACCTCCCCTTAAGACTGCTCGGCCTTGAAGTGTTATTAGTGTCTAACAGTCAAGTCCATCAAAGGTTATAATATACCCCAGTACTACCAACCATCATCATCATCAAAGGTTATAATATACGACCATACTACCAACCCCATTCATCATCAAAGGTAGAATATACCCCAAGTACTACCAAACCATCATTCTCATCAAAGGGTTATAATATACCCCAAGTACTACCAAACCCTCATCATCAATCAAGGTTATAATATCCCACCAGTACTACCAAACCATCAAATCAAAGGTTATAATATACCCCCCCCCCCCCCCCGTATACCAACCATCATCATCATCAAAGGTTATAATATACCCCAGTACTACCAACCATCATCATCAAAGGTTATAATATACCCCAGTACTACCAACCATCATCATTCAATTCAAAGGTTATAATATACCCCAGTACTACCAACCATCATCATCAAAGGTTATAATATACCCCAGTACTACCAACCATCATCATCATCAAAGGTTATAATATACCCCAGTACTACCAACCATCATCATCATCAAAGGTTATAATATACCCCAGTACTACCAACCATCATCATCATCAAAGGTTATAATATACCCCAGTACTACCAACCATCATCATCATCAAAGGTTATAATATACCCCAGTACTACCAACCATCATCATCAAAGGTTAAATACCCAACTACCAACCATTATCATCATCAAAGGTTATAATATACCCCAGTACTACCAACCATCATCATCAAAGGAAAGGGGTATTGTGGTGGTGGTGGTGGGGGGGGGGGGGGTATGTTGATGTGGCCCCACTAGTTTTCAAATATTATGACGTTTGTTCCATTAATTTGGCGATTTTAAGACCTTTCACCCCATTTATTTGTCAATATTAGGACCTTTCGTGCCTTTTGCCTACGGCCTGGACATTTGTCTACCGAAAAATGTACACATTAATCTTGAAGGGGGTCTATGGGTGTTTTGTTAAAGCTTGATGGAGGTCTAGGGAAGAAGCTAAAGAAATAGTAAACAGATAAATATAGAAGCGAATAAATACTCTTAAGGGGGTGACTTTTTTTTTAATTTTTCTCCTTTTCTCTCTTTCTCTGGCTTGTATCCATTCGGCCCCATTCAGCCAACTATTTTAAGACGTTTATCCCCATCTAGGTGTCGATTTCTTCCTGACGAGCGATAGCGAGCCAGCATTATATGAAGAGGTCCGGCTTCGCCGGGCTTTGCCGGAGACATTTTTCTATCGAAAAATGTACAAATTTAGCCTGCTGTCAAAAACATTTAAAAAATATGCTGGCTCGCTACCGCTCACCAGTATAAAATTGACACCTGGATGGGGATAAACGTCTTAAAACAGTAGGCTGAATGGGGCCAAATGGATACAAGCCAGAGAAAGATAGAAAAGGACAGAACAAAAACAGGTCACCCCCCTCAAGGCTGTGCTCTGGTAATCTTGGGTCTAATATGTTACCTATGGCTCTTTGATAAGGACAGCAGTGATGATAAATATATGTTCTAATAGTGTAACATTTAGGGATAGACAGACGAATGAGGAAGTAAGAAGGTGTGGTGTAGAGGTAGATGTGCTGGAAAGTGTGAAAAGGAACATCTTGAGATGGTTCGGCCATATGGAACGTATGGGAAGCGGGAGAATGACTAAGAAGGTGTATGAGAGCGAGGTGGAAGGACAGAGAGGGAGAGGTGGAAGGATGGAGTGAGGAAGTATATGGATGAAGGCGGTGCTGGTTGGGAGGAAGGGCGTCAACTGACTGGGGACAGAGGTGCATGGGGGCGGTTCGTTCGTGGCCACCCCTTCGGGGATCACGGCGTCAGGCAATAGATAGAGATAGATAGATAACATTTACAATATATATATATATATATACATACCGTGTATATATATAATCATTTATTGCTTTTAGAACAAAAATAAAACAAATTACTTATGAAATTGGATTTGTTAAGGGGAGGTTTTTAGTTTGGTCCCTAGATATCCTTCAAGCTTAAGATTACACCCCCTTGAGCCCCTTTCAAGATAAATTTGTACATTTTTCGGTAGGAAAATGTCCCGGCTGAAAGCCGGTTCCTCTTAAATTACAGGCTCGCTATCGCTCGCCAGGATAAAATCGACACCTAAATGGCACGAAAAGTCTTAAAATTGACAGAAATGGGTTGAAAGTTCTTAAAATCGTCAAAATAATGGGGAAAACTTCTTAAAATTAGAAAAACAATGGGGCTAAACATGAGGGAGAAAGGAGTCCAGAAAAAAATCCCTCGAGTGGAAATATCCCCTAAGGCCAATTATAAATGTTTTAACTCATTTGTACAGCATAGTATAGTAAACAACCCTAGAATTCCTTAACGTTCAGGAAGGAAACTTTGGGTATTCAATTGGAGATTTGTGTTTGAGGGATTTTTTTCTGGACCGCTTTCTCCCTCAGGTTTAAAGGTTTAGCCCCATTGTTTTTTTAGATTTTAAGACGTTCACCCAATTAGTTTGGCAGTTTTAATAACTTTCGCCCCATTTGTCAATTTTAAGACCTTTCGTGCCATTTAGGTGTCGATCTTTTCCTGGCGAATGATAGCGAGCCTGTAATTTAAGAGGACCTGGCCTTCGGCCGGGACATTTTTCTCCCGAAAAATGTAAACATTTATCTTGAAAGGGGGTCTCGGGGGTGTAATTTAAAGTTTGATGGATGTCTAGGGAACAAACTAAAAACCTCCCCTTAAGGTTAATTTTATTGAAGAGTATCATTTCCAGAAGAGAGGAAAATATATCAAAAGTTGTTTAAAGTTGATACAACAATTTCTCGTGACTGTGCCTTTGATGGGATTGTCTTCTCAGCCTGATCTTAGTAATTTATCAAAGCAGTCAGCAGGCGTGACCTTCGTCGTGACCTCTGAGTGACAGTAAAGGTAGTAGCACTAATATTACTGGTATGAAGGAATATAGTACTGCTCTCATGTTTGAGTATAAAGCTACATTATTTAAATATACAACATATACTCGAGGCCATGCAAGTGTGTTTACTTTATTTTCAACAATATATATACAGTATATATATATATATATATATATATATATATATATATATATATATATATATCGGTATATATATATACAATTTTTATGCATAGTATATATATAGCCTACAACTCACCTATCTACCTATCTACATATATTTATTAGTTCTCGCTTGCTTTTGGTCTCTCTCTCTCTCTCTCTCTCTCTCTCTCTCTCTCTCTCTCTCTCTCTCTCTCTCTCTCTCTCTCTCTCTCTCTCTCTCTGAATGAACACCTTCACTTTATTGAACGGAATAAGTAGACATAAATTGTGTCAAATCGGTATCACATGAAAGCTTTCTGGCTGCTCTTGATTGTCAAATTTATTCAAATGTAATGGCTGAACTATTTTACACTATCTATCTATCTATCTATATGCTCAGGCCCAATCCCCATTTTGGGGGTAGCCGACTCAAGACAGAGCAAGAACAGGGAAAACACAAAAACAACATAAAACAACAAATAAACACAGATAAAAAGCACAAACTCACACACATCCAGGTCACCCAGGAGAAGACCCAGAGATCAGGGTCACCAAGGTCGCTCCAGCACTCCCCCGGCCCCCGACCACCCGGAGAGGTTCCGATCTCGGCAGGCAGACATGCAGCGGAGCCAAAGCCACAAGCCCTCCTACCACACTTCCAGGCGCACCCTTCATATTAATCGTCTCCCCGGGCCAGGCGCCTGATGGACTATTATCTAGTCCAACTTGCGCCCGACCCCTTACTCCAAATGACCACGTGTTCACTCAACTATTCACAAGCATTCTCCATTCACTCCTGTCCACCACCACTTCCCCTGCCTGATCTATAGTCATGCCTCTATCATCCAAAGCCTTTCTTACACAGTCTCTCCATCTCAATGGGGGTCTTCCTGCCCTTCTATCTCCCCTTGTACCTGACTCACATATTCTCTTTGTAAGCCTTTCATCTCCCATTCGTTCAACATGACCATACCAGCTCAGCACCCTTCTGTCCACTCTGGCTGACAAATGTTCCTGCTGCCCCACTCTCCTACGTATCTCTTCATTCCTCAATCTGTCTCTACGAGTAACTCCACACATACTCCTCAAGCAGCTCATCTCTATCACATCCAGCCCTCTTTTCTCCTTTTTCTTCAGAGCCCATGTCTCAGCCCCATACATCACTGTTGGCACAACAATTCCTTGATACAGTGCACTTTTTACTTTCACTCCGAGATTTCTCGTCTTCCACATACTTCCCATTGCTCCGAAAACCTTCCTTCCTTCACACACTCTCTGTTTTACCTCCACTTCCATACCTCCACTCCTGCTTATCGTTCCTCCTAGATATTTAAAACACTCTACTTGTTCCAATATTTCCCCATCCAGCCTCACATCTAGATTCACCCTATACTCGCCCCTATTACACACCATTACTTTACTTTTATTGACGTTCACCTTCAGTTTCCTCCTTCCACAAACCACACCAAACTCTTTGACTACCCGCTGCAGTTTCTCATTAGAATCCGCCACCAATGCTGTGTCATCAGCGAACAGCAACTGATTCAACTCCCAATCTCTACCATTCTTCCCTACTAAACCCAATCCTCTTCGCATAGTTCTCCTTTTCACCTCCCTCACCACACCATCCATAAACATATTAAACAGCCATGGTGACATTACACAACCCTGTCGCAAACCTACCTTTACCTCAAACCATTCACTCAACTCACCATTTCCTACTCTCACACATGCTCTGCTCCCTTCATAAAAACTCTTAACTGCTTCTAACAAATTTCCTCCTATTTCATAAATCCTTAACACCTTCCACATTGCTTCACGGTCCACATGATCATACGCTTTTTCCAAGTCCATAAATGCCCAAAATATCTCCTTATGCTTCTCTAAATACTTCTCGCATAACTGTCTTACTGCAAACATCTGATCCACGCACCCTCTTCCCCTCCTAAAACCGCACTGTTCTTCTCCTATTGCAACTTCCGTACACTTTATTATCCTCTCTATCAACACCCTGCCATACAGCTTTCCAACCACTGACAATAAACTAATACCTCTATAACTTGAACACTCCTGCCGATCTCCCTTCCCCTTGTACAACGGCACAATACATGCACTCTTCCAGTCTATTGGTACCATTGACACAGCAAAGCACACATTGAAAAGTCTCACCAACCAATCTATTATCACATCTCCACCCTTCTTTATACACTCCACAGCAATACCATCCAAACCTTCTGCTTTTCCCGCTCTCATTTGTTTCACTGCTTCTTTCACCTCATTTTCCTCAATCCTTTCATTCATTCCCTGCCACCTGGGTGGCCTGGGTAACCTATCTCCATCCACCTCTGCTTCAATCACTGCTTCTCTTCCATCTCTTGTATTTAACAAAGATTCAAAATACTCTGCATATCTTTTCCTCACTTCAACTGGTTCCACTAGTAATTCTCCATTTTCATCTTTCACTGACTCTTCCCTCTTTTGTCCTCCTTTCCTTACTTTATTTACCTCCTTCCAGAACATCTTCTTTCGTTCTTCAAAATTCTCACTCAACCTTTGACCCCACCTTTCGTTTGCATCTTTTTTCGCTTCTCTAATTATCCGTTTTGCCTCTCTCCTTTTCTCCTTGTACCTCTCCCATACCTCAACACTACCATCCTGTAAAACCCTCTCAAAACACTGTCTCTTCTCCTCAACTGCCTTTCTCACCGTATCATTCCACCACTCGCTTCCCTTCCTGATACCTCTGCCTCCTACTTTCCTTTTGCCACATACTACCTCTGCACTTGCTTTCACTCCTTCCTTAAACTGTTGCCATTCAACCTCTACTTCTCTCTCTTCCATCTCTCTCACTTCCATCCACTTTTCATTTAGTCTTTCCTTGTACTCCCTCTCTTTTTCACTCTTCTCTAACTCACTAACTTTTGTTACCTCTCTTACTTCACGCTTGTCTCTTATTCTCCTGTAACTCTTAACTCTTAGCTTTCCCTCCACCAGGTAATGATCTGACATACCCTCCACCTCACCTCTCATCACATTCACATCCAGCAGTCTACACAATCTTTCCCTTGTCACCAGCACATAATCCATCAATGCCCTCTCTACAATTTCTCCCCTCACAAGTCTATGCCAGGTGTACTTGTGTATACGCCTTTTTTTGAAGAACGTATTACCTACACTCAATCTACACTCTTCACATACATTTTTCAGTCTTTCTCCACTCTCGTTTACACCATCCACACCAAAACTACCGATGACTCCCTCAACAGGTTAATTTCCTACCCTAGCATTTAGGTCCCCTAAAACTATAACATTTTCATTTTCATCAGACCCTTGTAGACAATCTCTCAAATCCTCCCAGAAACCCTCTACCTCGTCTAAATCTCTTTCACTTCCTGGTCCATACGCACTTACAAAAACCCACCTTTCACCCTTAAACTGCATTCTCACCCACATTAGCCTTGATGACACCTCTTTCCACTCTTTAATAAACTCTCTCGACTCCTCCTTCACAATAATAGCCACTCCTTCTTTCCCCCGACTCCCTCGTCTACTCCAGACTTTCTACCTATCACGTTTCCAAAATCCACTTCTCCCTCTCCTTTCATCTTAGTTTCATTCAGTGCAAGGACATTATACATCCTTCTTTCAAATAACCTTCCAATATCCTCTCGCTTCTCATTCGTACTACATCCACGCACATTCAAAGCTCCTATTCTTAGGGTCCGGGACCACGAACGCGTTCCCTCGCCCCTATGTCTGTCTCGTTTTTTTGGTAGATTTATTTAAGGGGAGAAGGATACCAGGCCCCCCGCCCCCGATCCCCTTTAGCCGACTTCTACGTCTCGCCGGAGAAAAGCGGTGGTGAAAATTTCTCACCCCTCCACCACAGAGGAGGCTAATTGCACCAGAAAGTGGCGGGCGTTGGGGTCGCCGCATCCCTACGCCATTTGAAAAAATTAGAGATGCAGAAGGAGAAAAAGATAGAAGGGGCTATGGGAAGTAGAGAACACCAACCCTCACTCTGACAAAGGGTCAGCCCATCACCACTGGTATCGGCAAATAGATTTCAAAACAAAACGGCCACAATCCTAAATGGCCACACTCCGAAACGGCCACCCTCCCAAACGGCCACATTCCGAAACGGCCACATTCCGAAACGGCCCACTCCCAAACGGCCACACTCCCAAACGGCCACATTCCGAAACGGCCACATTCCAAAACGGCCACACTCTAAACTGCCTCAACCAGAACGGACACAGACTCTTAACTTAATCTTACTCAATAGTTTACCTAACCTTACCTTACCTTACCTTGCCTAATCTTATACATTTCGTCTAACATTAGTCGATTTTATTCCGCTCTAGAAATTTGATTACCACAGATCCTTCCCAAGCTCCATAATTCGTCGCAGGGTAGCCAGAATGTATTGAAAAGAACATCATAATATTGAAAGACTTGGAACACTTTGATATAAAATTCAAAATCAAAATAGAAAATAATTAAAAATGAAACATACCTTCTATCCATCACCAGGTAGTATTCAGAGACTTCAGTTAATCATATTCCACCTCCGAGCACCGTCTTTACCTGTAAGAAGAGCAAATATATAAATTTGCTAATCGTTCAGTCAGCATTCTGGTTAATAAACATATATAACTAAATACATAATTCAATAACTACTACGGTAAACATAATGGAGATAGAGAAAGACTCATTTAGAAAAGATTAACCTTTTCAATATAGACAAATTTTCATTTTATTCTAACGCTAGAAATGTTAATTTAGACCTCTAGGGATTAAGGGGCACCTACAACGGGCTTCCGCAAGAGCCTCACGTTTGAAGCTCTCCCACAAGGCCCTTCAGGGAACCAACCACTTCCGCAAGAGCCTCACGTTTGAAGCTCTCCCACAAGGCCCTTCAGGGAACCAACCACTTCCGCAAGAGCCTCACGTTTGAAGCTCTCCCACAAGGCCCTTCAGGGAACCAACCACTTCCGCAAGAGCCTCACGTTTGAAGCTCTCCCACAAGGCCCTTCAGGGAACCAACCACTTCCGCAAGAGCCTCACGTTTGAAGCTCTCCCACAAGGCCCTTCAGGGAACCAACCACTTCCGCAAGAGCCTCACGTTTGAAGCTCTCCCACAAGGCCCTTCAGGGAACCAACCACTTCCGCAAGAGCCTCACGTTTGAAAGCTCTCCCACAAGGCCCTTCAGGGAACCAACCACTTCCGCAAGAGCCTCACGTTTGAAGCTCTCCCACAAGGCCCTTCAGGGAACCAACCACTTCCGCAAGAGCCTCACGTTTGAAGCTCTCCCACAAGGCCCTTCAGGGAACCAACCACTTCCGCAAGAGCCTCACGTTTGAAGCTCTCCCACAAGGCCCTTCAGGGAACCAACCACTTCCGCAAGCGCCTCACGTTTGAAGCTCTCCCACAAGGCCCTTCAGGGAACCAACCACTTCCGCAAGAGCCTCACGTTTGAAGCTCTCCCACAAGGCCCTTCAGGGAACCAACCACTTCCGCAAGAGCCTCACGTTTGAAGCTCTCCCACAAGGCCCTTCAGGGAACCAACCACTTCCGCAAGCGCCTCACGTTTGAAGCTCTCCCACAAGGCCCTTCAGGGAACCAACCACTTCCGCAAGAGCCTCACGTTTGAAGCTCTCCCACAAGGCCCTTCAGGGAACCAACCACTTCCGCAAGAGCCTCACGTTTGAAGCTCTCCCACAAGGCCCTTCAGGGAACCAACCACTTCACATTGATTGAAGACCGTCACTGCATATTCCCTTACTCACTTCTCATCCTTCACCTTTGCAACATGAAAACCTTGCTGATAACATAATGATATTTTTCTGGTTCTGTGGTGCACCATTAGGGTACCAACAACAACCCTGTGGTCGATAGCAAATATATTAGCCTCATTTACACCTTACAATTCTGAAGGATTCTCCAACGAGTGTCAACGAGAATGTGGTCAATCTCTTTCATAGCAGTGCCAGGATTGAAATACTAAGTGTAGCTATGTATATCTGGTCTCTGGAACCAGTATCCCGCAATCCTCAACTAACTGGGCGTTGCGAAAATCAAGAAGAAAATACAATTGACATTCTTGTTACCAGAACCATGAGCTGTCATATCCAGCCCTGTCAGTGCCAGTGTCTGCAGTCAAGACCCCAAGGATAATGACAGTGTTTCAAGCATGGCATTGATCCACAATAGATTCATATTAATCATAGAACAACTCTGTCTTCTAAATCACAGTCTACAGTGCACAGGGTAATAAAGCAAAGCACAAATATACATACTGTATGTCTTCTAAGCGTAGTAGGGAAGGTATACAGTAGGGTAGTGATTGAGAGAGTGAGAGTGAGAACGGAGAAATGGATAGGCGACGAGCAAGGAGGTTTAAGGAACGGAAGAGGATGTGTAGATCAGATTTTTACCCTGAATTGTGTTGTGGAGAAATATCTGGAGAAGAAACAAAAGGTGTATGTTGCCTTTATGGACTTGGAGAAGGCCTATGACAGAGTGGATAGAGAAGGTTTGTGGGAAGTACTTAGAATATACGGAGTAGATGGCAAGTTGCTGAAAGCAGTGAAGAGCATGTATGAGGGTGCAAAGGTGGCAGTATGTGTGGAGAGTGAGCAGAGCGAGTTCTTTGACCTGAATGTTGGTTTGAAACAGGGGTGTGTGATGTCGCCGTGGTTGTTTACTGTATATATGGATGGAGTCATGAAAGAAATACTATAAAGAGCAGTGGATGTTGGTGTATCGCTGAAAAGGGAGGGAAATGAGCGAAAGCTACCTATACTGCTGTTTGCGGATGATACATTTCTGATGAGTGATAATGAATGGGAGTTGCAGGGTCTGGTAAATGAGTTTGGAACAGTGTGCGAAAAACGGAATTTAAAGGTAAATGCGGTGAAGAGCAAGGTTATGGTCTTCGAAAGGGGTGAAGTCACAGAGTGTGAGGTGAAGCTGAACGGTCAGGCTATGGAGATTGTCAACTCTTTTAAGTATGCCCTATCTGGGCAGTGTGTTGAGTAAAGATGGGACTATGGATGAATAAGTGCAGGAGAGGGTACAACAGGGGAAGAGGGTTGTAGGAACGCTGAAAGCAGTAACAAGAAATAGGGTGGTCAGTATGGAAGTGAAGAAGTCCTTGCATGACAGTGTGGTAATCCCGACACTGACGGAAGCAAAGCATGGACGTTGGTTGAGAGACTCAGACCAAGAGTGAGAGCAGAGGAAATGAATTATTTAAGAAGTACGTGCGGAGTTACATGGAGGGATAGACAGACTAATGAAGAAGTAAGGAGGAGGTGTGGTGTGGAGGTACATGTGCGAAAGTGTGAAAAGGAACAACTTGAGATGGTTTGGCCATATGGAATGTATGGAAAGCGAGAAAATTACTAAGACGGTGTACGAGAGCGAGGTGGAGGGACAGAGAGGGAGAGGAAGACCGAAGGAGAGGTGGAAGGATGGAGTGAGGAAGTATACGAACGAAGGCGGTGCTTGTTGGGGGGAGGGGCGTCGACTGACTGGGAACAGAGGTGCATGGGGGCGGTTCGTTCGTGGCCACCCCTTCGGGGATCACGGCGTCAGGCAATAGATAGATAGATAGACAAATATACATACTTTATAAATATACAAACGCAGGTGTAATCATAACAGGTGCGTCAATTAATCAGAGCTACATTAGTAGTTTTATTGAGAGCATCAACATTTTCAGTGTCAATATAAATTTCAGTATAAAGTGATAGTGACCGTGTGTTTGTGGGTGTGTGGGAATGTATGTGTGAGTGTGTGTGTGTATGTGGGTGTGTGTGGGAATGTATGTGTGTGTTTGTGTATGTGTGTGTAGGTTTGTGTGTGCGCTAACATGTATACAGTGGTTGTGTGTGTGTGTTTACGTGTACGCAATGGTTATGTGTGTGTGTGTGTGTATGTTTGAGTGTGTGTAATATACAACACAAAGGCTGTAACATAACTGGTACACATTTTAAAACTACAATTGTGTATACATTCTAAAAGTATTAATTTTATTTCTCTCATTCGGAACAAATTGTAATATGCTTCACAAATATGTTAGAAAACGTTTGAAGTATTAGGTTAGAGCAATAATTTCACTATATATCTATCTATCTATCTATTGCCTGACGCCGTGATCCCCGAAGGGGTGGCCACGAACGAACCGCCCCCATGCACCTCTGTTCCCAGTCAGTCGATGCCCCTCCTCCCAACCAGCACCGCCTTCATTCATATACTTCCTCACTCCATCCTTCCACCTCTCCCTCCCTGTCCTTCCACCTCGCTCTCGTACACCCTCTTAGTCAATCTCTCGCTTTCCATACGTTCCATATGGCCGAACCATCTCAAGTTGTTCCTTTTCACACTTTCCAGCACATCTACCTCCACACCACACCTCCTTCTTACTTCCTCATTCGTCTGTCTATCCCTCCATGTAACTCCGCACGCACTTCTCAAGTAACTCATTTCCACCGTTCTCACTCTTGGTCCGAGTCTCTTCCCGAACGTCCATGCTTCGTTTCCGTAAGTTAGTGTCGGGATTACCACACTGTCATGCAAGGACTTCTTCACTTCCATACTGACCACTCTATTTCTTGTTATCCTACTGCTTTCAACGTTCCTACAACCCTCTTCCCCTGTTGCACCCTCTCCCGCACTTCTTCATCCATAGTCCCATCTTTACTCAACACACTGCCCAGATACTTAAAAGAGCTGACAATTTCCATAGCCTGACCGTTCAACTTCACCTCACACTCTGTGACTTCACCCCTTTCGAAGACCATAACCTTGCTCTTCCCCGCATTTACCTTCAAATTCCGTTTTTCGCACACTGTTCCAAACTCATTTACCAGACCCTGCAACTCCCATTCATTATCGCTCATCAGAACTGTATCATCGCAAACAGCAGTATAGGCAGCTTCCACTCATTTCCCTCCCTTTTCAGTGATACACCAACATCCACTGCTCTTCCTAGTATTTCTTTCATGACTCCATCCATATACTGTATACAGTAAACAACCACAGGGACATCACACACCCCTGTTTCAACCCAACAATCAGGTCAAAGAACTCGCTCTGCTCATTTTTCACACATACTGCCACCTTTGCACCCTCATACATGCTCTTCACTGCTTTCAGCAACTTGCCATCTACTCCGTATATTCTAAGTACTTTCCACATGCCTTCTCCATCCACTCTGTCATAGGCCTTCTCCAAGTCCATAAAGGCAACATACACCTTTTGTTTCTTCTCCAGATATTTCTCCACAACACAATTCAGGGTAAAAATCTGATCTACACATCCTCATATAATAATTTCACACGGATGTTATATACAGTTTTAAACCATAATAAATGTATACACCTTTGATCTGTATCGAGTTCAAACGAGATAAGGCAATTAAAGGGAGGCAGTTGTTTTTTCGAATCCTCCTCCTTCCTCATGTTTAGGCCTATTAGTTATGAGATTCCAAGACATTCGCCCCATTAGTTTGGCGATTTTCAGATGTTTTGCCTCATTTCTTTGTCAATATTAAGACCTTTTGTGCCAAATACAGTAGGTGTCGATTTTTTTCCTGGCGAGCGATAGCGAGCCTGTATTTGAAGAAGAATCGGCCTTCGGCCGGGAAATTTTTCTATCGAAAAATGTACAAATTTATATCGAAGGGGGGTCTTGTGGGTGATTTGTTTTAGTTTGATAGAGGTTTAGAGAGCAAACTAAACCTCTTCCTTAAACCATTGAGCCGAACCAGTAAATTATGCTGCACAATACCGTCTGAGCTCCCTTCAGAAATTCAAAAGGGTGTATACATTTCTACCCATTCAGGACACGGCAGGGAGGGGGGATCCTTCGGGGGGCGGGGAGATGACCATATTTTTATATCTAGGACCATGACTATTGTGCTGATTCAGACAATGTTGGTGCCTGACAGTCGCATTGACCCTGAATGTACGGGTGAAGTTTGGTGAAAATCCGTCGAATGGTCTAGAAGTTGTTTGCAGACAGACAGATGGACGACGGATATTCGGCCGGCAATGTACCACTATATGGCGGGGGGGATGCGTAAGAGCTGATAGAATGATATCATAAATCATCATCATCTACATCAAATTTACTAGCATCACCATCATCATAAAATATGAATGAACAAACAATATTTCAATAAATCTCTACAAACTCGTCATCAACAACATCATAAAGTGATAACTGATTGTATATAAAATATCGAAACTTTTAATATATGTCCTCTTTCTCCCTGAATAATGCAGTATTAGATATATGTCCTCTCTCTCCCTGAATAATGCAGTAATAAATATATGTCCTCTCTCTCCCTGCCAGGTATAACGCGACTACCGATCCTGGAGGGCGAGATCTCCCACATCGAGATCCCCCGAGGACAGACCCCCCTCGGAGTCACCATTGTGGGGGGCGCCGATACCCCGTTGGTAGGTGCCAATTTACGTAGGTTTACATTAATACACTCACCATTCAGACATCACGAGTCAAATGTGGTGTTCAGGACTTAATTCTAATAGAGATAACAAAACCCCAAATGAAGAAAAGTGGAAGGATGGGTTTGATTGATTGATAGAAAACTTAGCACCGCAATAACAATGGCATATGGCGCCGGACGAGCTAACATATAGGCGGAAAAACTAAAACTTAAAAAACATCATGACTAATACTAGGCATCAACGTAAAAGCAATGCAATCATACAAAGTGAAAGGAGCCAGCCTCTTTCAAAAATCAAAACACATCGACTCCAGGTGTACCAGCCTCCCCCCACAAGCACCGAAGAGAGACAGTAAGTACCATCCGCCTTCTGGTGCCTAAAAAGCAACCTTCGACGTAAGTCGACCAAACTGGGACACTCAACCAGCAAGTACCTGACAGTAAGGGGAACTAGAAAGTCATCACACAATGGTGGTACACCTTCACACATAAGAAACTCATGTGTGAACCTGGTATACCCAATGTGGAGGGGAGCCGAAGCAGTTTTAACTTGCAAGGCATGCAAGTGCAAACTCTGGGCGAGACTAACTTGGAAACTTCCCTGAGCTTGTTAACAGTAACACAATCCCACCATGACTACCAACGAGCACGAACAGCAAACATGAGTGGAGTACGCAGATCAGAAGCAGGCAGAGGGTATTGTGCATGTGCAGGTTTCAAAGCTGCAGCCTTTGTCAAAGCATCCACCCTTTCATTACCCTTGACAGCAACATGTGTGGAAGGATGGGATAGCACAGATGTTTAGTTACAAAGAATAGTTAGGATCACGGAGGCTCAAGTATTGCAGAACATTCCAGGTAGATGCTCTAGGATTAAAGAGAGAGAGAGATGATACAGTATAGTGCAGACCACTAATTACAAAGTATACAAAATACTATCCCCTCTCTTTTTAAAATGCTATACTAAAGATGTATTTCGAGTGAAGATTGCTCCATGGAGAAGAGATATTATATGTGAAAAAGTTTCCACATCAAAGCCAAATAGTGATACCCTCTGCAACTCATAACTTCCACCTATGGGATGCGTGTTAATTGGCACAGAAGCTAAACATCTTGCTATAATTCACATGTCAAACTTATTTGGTATAATGAATGCTTCAATGAGTTGGCCTCACAGTCTACGAGCTTCTAATTATAATAGACAGAAAGCTCTCAACCAGTTATCATAAGTCAGTCTCCGAAGCGATGGATTTTAGTTGCGTAGCCCTAGCTTCGATTCCTTCTAGTAGACAGAATTGCATAGTTTATTTAATAAGGTTCTGTAACAGGGCATTGTAGATCATAAGAACTATCTCCTTATTCCTATATCGAAACTGTACCTTAAATATCCAAATAATGTTTTGGCTTTCGTCTCTATTCAATACACTTCTTAGAAAACCTTAGGTATAGCTATAAGATATCAAGTACCTCCTCATATAAATAACTTTCCTTCAACAAAGTGGATTGCTGCAAGAGGTGTTCATGAACGGAATAGTGACTCAGGACGGCCGACTCCAAGCAATCGACCAGATCAGTGAAGTGCATGGAATGGACATGACCTCAACCACCCACCAGCTGGTCTGTGATGTCTCTCAAAAGACATGGAGTCCAATTTCAACACAGAAATATAATCTTGGATCTCTATGATTCTAGCCCTCTCTTATCATTCTATTTCAGTGTCCCTGCGTGATTTTGTGGCACTTAATGACCAATCTAGACAGGTATATGATATCAAATTCCTGTTCATTTTACATTTTCAAATGCTCTCTCATTTTCATTCAGAGATGTGTAGTTGTCCAAGAGGTGTTCCCAGAAGGTCTGGTGGCGCAGGACGGCCGACTCCAAGCAGGCGACCAGATCATCGAGGTGGACGGGAAGGACATGACCTCAGCCACACACCAACAGGTCTGTGAGGCCCTCCGGAGACACGGGTCGGTCCTCAGCCTGGGGGTCTACCGGGAGAGGATCGAGGCCTACCGAACAGTCTCTACGTCTTCACCTGAGACCCTACCCATGCTGCAGAACTATCACGGTATTAGGAATTATTTGGCTTCTTGCTCTTATCAAAACTTTGTCTTTACTTTTTAATATTATTTCCTATTGTATGTCTCCGTTCATCTCTTATTTTTCTTCTTCTCCTGTGTACATGGTAATTTTTTTTGCTTGATTTTCTTTTTTCTTCTCATTCATCCAAAGATGGAGAATCATAATTATCCTCGAAGTACTGTTGATTGTGATTCTGAGTTATTTTGTTTTATTCTGCATCTTCTTCTTTTCATTCTTTCTTATACTCTGATTCTACTTCTTCCTTCTCTCTATTGCTCACTGTAATCTTGATCTTGGAGATAAAATGGTATATCACCAAGTCTCTGCATTCACCAAAACCACCCAGCACTGCAGACTATACTGTATCTTATTCAGTGTTTTCTCTTTCTTTAATGTTATTTTTCTACCTATACATCACTTAATCCTAGTCCAATTCGAATCCAGCTCACTTCGTTTATTTAAAGGTTGAAGATCTGGACACAATCAAATGAGTCTTGTTGCCATTATGACGACTCCCCAAATCAAATAATCTTTCTGACCAAATAAAATTACATACAGTATATATATCAATCATTCCACTGTGAATAAAATTATCTTATCAAACATGCTATCCTCTCACTCAATGTTTCTAAACATCGATATGTACTAGGCATGTAACACTAATTAGAAGTTAATATTTAAATCACAAATTAATTGCAGAATACAGGCAAACACTTTGGAAACTTGCAAATCAATATTATATTACCTTTAAAGTTCATGGATTAATTAATAACGATGTCAATAGCTTTATAATCCTGATAAAATTGCATTGTATTGGACAGGTGAGGTTGTGGTAGTGACGCTGGTGAAGGAACGCAGTCGCCCGTTGGGACTCAAGCTGGGTGGTCGACGCTCTCAGCCAGGGATCTTCGTGATGGACGTCCTGGAAGGCTCTGTGGCCTGGCAAGATGGCCGCCTCCTACCACACGACCGCATCTTGGCAATCAATGGTGCCGATGTACGGTATGCCAGACTACACTATGCCTCAGACTTGATCCACCAGAGCCACGCACATGTCACTCTTGTTGTCAGTCGTGATCCGCCGCTGTTGCCTGCCTCAGTGGCCCCTTCCCCGGAGTCACCCCGGTGTCTGGAACATCCTTGGCAAGGAAGTTCTGCCAGTGAGAGTGAGTTCCCCGGTACAACGGACAATCGCAACCTGCAGTATATCCGCTCACCCTCCTGCGACTCTCTCAGTGACCACAGCCTTATGTCCTCCATGATGTCTTCACCGGAGGCCAGACTGCCTTCAGAGAATGGCGGAGGGGCTTCGCCATCCACGCCTTCCCCGGGTTACTACACTGACGACACAGATGACACAGAGTCGCACCATCATCATCACCACGATAACCCTGACACAGAACCTCATCCTCACCATCCTATTCATTACCCTGACACAGAGCCTCATTCTCAACATCCTCTTCATCACCCCGACACCGAGTCTCTTCCCCACATTCCTCATCATGCTAACCACAACACAGACTTACACAGCCACCATGACACAGCCTCCTACAACGGCATCCCCAGCAACCACATAAACAACAGCACCCCCCAGCTTCCGCCCCCAGCCACCTCCACCTCCCTGCCAGTGACGCCGCGGGGTGCTCGGCTACCTGACGACTCACACAGCCATGTCGCTGGACTGAAACAACTCCTTCAGGCAGACAACAATAACTTACAACAGAGGAATATCACCATCAAAAAGGTATAGTAAGTGGTGTCAATGCAAAAATCACAAAAATTCATGAATCTCTGTTGATGAATATCCTAGGCCCTACTATATGTACAGTATATACCAACATAACATAATTTGTGTAGACAAAAATTCAGCGGAATCATTCAAACATATGCATTAAATTATAAACATTCAAAGGACAGCATGATAATACATCCCTAGATTTGGATCTATCTGGGATTTGGAAGACCTTAAGGGGAGATTTCCACTCGAGGGACTTTTTTCTTAACTCCTTTCTCCCTCATGTCTAGCCCCATTGCTTTTGAGATTTTAAGATGTTCGCCCCATTAGTTTGGCGATTTTAAGAAATTACGCCCCATTCTGTCAATTTTAAGACCTTTCGTGCCATTTAGGTGTCGATTTTATCCTGGCGAGCGATAGCGAGCCTGTAATTTAGGAGTAACCGGCCTTTGGCCGGGAAATTTTTCTACCGAAAAATGTACAAATTTATCTTGAAAGGGGGTCAAGGGGGTGACATTTTTAGATTGCTGGAGGACTAGGAAACAAACTAAAAACCTCCCCTTAAACAACCTTCTAATGTTTATCTTTGATACATTACTTAACACCAAGAACGTGATAATGATAAAATTTCGGTCTGTGGACACTCCTCCTCCTCCTCCTCCTCCTCCTCCCCTTTCCTAAACCCTTTCTAATATTACTAAAATTTTCTATTATTAGCTAGAACACCGAAACAAAATCGTATCGGATCTTCTAAGGGTCGATATGTAGAGATAATGAATAAATAATCATTTGTAGAATAACCTCATGCAGTGTAAGAATCAATAGCCTTCTGATCTCAACCCCCCATCCCCGCACACACACACACACACACACACACGCCAAATAATGTGACTGCCTGGTCGTAACTAACCCTTTCTGTGCCCCCCCCCCCCCCTCCTCCCTCCCACAGAGTTCCAAGGAGAGCATGGGGATGAGGATAGGGGGCGGAGTCCGCAGTAACGAGGGGGACACACCCATCTACATCGCCAACATCAACCCCCACGGACCGGTCGGCAGGTGTCGCCACATCAAGGTCAGTATAGGGTACCTTTTTTTTGTTTGTTAACCCTTTCTGTAGCAGTGACGTCTGTTATATTTTATTCTAGCTATATTTAGACGATTTATTGCAGCTTAGCAAGGATCTGCGGTAGCCAAAATTGTTGATTGAGATAGTTCAAATTCTTATAATTGCTAGATATCCTTCCTAAACTGAACAAAATCGTATATATATATATAGTAAGAATATAATAAAGAAGCCGTCACCGGTACAGAAAGGGTTAAGGGGAGGGAGGAAATTGGGGGGTTTTCTGGACCCCTTTCTTCTCCCTCATGCTTAGCCTCATTAGCTTTGAGATTTTAATACGTTCGCCCCATTAGTATGTCGATTTTAAGACCTTTCATCCCATTTCTTTATCAATATCAAGATCTTTCCAGCCATTTAGGTGTTTATGTGTCTCCTGGCGAGCGATAGCGAGCCTGTAATTTTGCAGGAATCGTCCTATGGCCGGCACATATTTCTACCGAAAAAATGTACAAACTTATCTCGAAAGGGATCAGGAAGATAATATATTAAGGTTGATGGAGGTCTAGGGAGCGAAACTAAAACAATAATAAATACACATACTGTATAAATAAACTATAAATAATACCCTACCCCCTCAACATCAAGCAACTATATAGATTATGTAAAACAAAATTAAATCCATACGTTGGAAGCTAACAAAACAATATATAAACAGGATAGAATATATTAAAATAAAGTTAGTCAGCTATATAAATAAAGTTAGTCAGCTATATAAATAAAGTTAGTCAGCTATATAAATAAAGTTAGTCAGCTATATAAATAAAGTTAGTCAGCTATATAAATAAAGTTAGTCAGCTATATAAATAAAGTTAGTCAGCTATATAAATAAAGTTAGTCAGCTATATAAATAAAGTTAGTCAGCTATATAAATAAAGTTAGTCAGCTATATAAATAAAGTTAGTCAGCTATATAAATAAAGTTAGTCAGCTATATAAATAAAGTTAGTCAGCTATATAAATAAAGTTAGTCAGCTATATAAATAAAGTTAGGCAGTCCATAAAAAGGAAACCAAGAACATAATATACAACAGGAAAGAACAATTTCAAATATATTAAGGCAGCTAAACGGGAGACGGTGCAAAAGATGAAGAGGGTTGTAGGAACGCTGAAAGCATTAACAATAAATAGGGTGGTCAGTATGGAAGTAAATAAGTCCTTGCAAAACAGTGTGGTAATCCTGACATTGACTTAAGGGAGCGAAGCATGGACGTTGGTGAAGAGACTCAAACCAAGAGTGAGATGAGTGGAAATGAGTTACTTGAGAAGTGCATGCGGAGTTACATGGAGGGATAGACAGATGAATGAGGAAGTACGAGAGAGGTGTGGTGTGGATGTAGATGTGCTGGAAAGTGTGAAAAGGACCACCTGGAGATAGTTCGGCCATGTGGAACATATGGGAAGCGAGAGAATGATTAAGAGAGTGTACGAGAGTGAGGTAGAAGAACAGAGAGGGAGAGGTAGACCGAGTGAGAGGTGGAAGGATGAAGTTAAGAAGTATATGAGTGGAGGTGGTGCTGGATGGGAGGAGGGGCGTCGACTGACTGGGGACATAGGTGCATGGGGACGTTCGTTCGTGGCCACGCCTTCGGGAATCACGGCATCCGGCATTAGATGGATAGATAGATGGGTAAAGCTAAACAGTGTCCAAAATCAGGATGGTAAAACAAAACAAAAAAATACACAAATTGGAAATTAACAAATTAACACCATAACAATTTCAACATAAATTAAAGTTGCAAGCAACGTTGTGCGGGGTTCGAGCGGGGTTGCACGCAGGGCTGTGTCACATATTATATCAAAATATCATGTATCTTATCGGGCATGGAGAAAGTACAGAAAGAATATAGTTTAGCCATTTTGGCTATGGCCACTTAGACCATTAAGAAGTGTGACCATTTTGGTTAAAGCTATTAATCCTGTACGAGTAGGCATAATTGCCCGAAATTGCCTTCATTCCCTGCTCATTTTCATGCATAAGCAAATGCCAGAGCGTAATACAATTATGTATTCGTGAAAGTACGGTAATAGCTTTCAAATTACTCCTGAATCATCCCTGTACGATGTCTGGTTTTCTTGTAAGGATCTTGCAAACGAAGGGCAAAATTGCTAAAAATTACCAAATCCGATAGGCAAAATCGCTAAAAATTACCAATTATTGTCTGTTTTCGCTATATGTGACGCTGCACATAAGTGAGCTCTCTCTCACACAAACCTCAGTGTCGTGGCGGGGCCTGTAGGCTCCGGCTGACGTCCATCCGTGCTGCTTGCAAAAGCTGGCCTGGCTCACAGGCTACAAAACAGCCGGAAAATAGTCTCCGTCATATGAGGGGCCACACGCGAATTGGGTTAAGAAGTGTGGTTGTTTTGATTATTTGATAGGGTTACCATAAGGGTAATGGTGTGTGGCCTTTTTTCTGTACAGAAGCTTGGCCTTTTTAGGAATGTGACCTTTTTGGTTAGCCATGGAGAAACTACAGAGGTACAAATTATTATAAGCAACCTCATGTTAAAAATATCTTATATATTTTTGTTTAGCTTTACTTGGCATTCCTCTTCCTCTATGTATCTAGCAATTTAACCCCCTCAAACTCCTTATGACGCGATGATGTGTTAATTACCCCGGGCCAAAAAGCTCTAAAAGAAGATTGAGTGATAACTCAAGCGAGCTTGGAATACGCAGGCGTTTCGTTCGTAGTTAACCCTTCGGGGATCAAGGTGTCCGGCAATATATACCGGTAGGCTATAGATAAATTCATGTTTGGGCAATTTCTTCCATTTTATTTATCCTGTTAAAGTGCTCGATTGATTTTTGTGCTAATGTAGTTAGTATTTGGTGTAATTTTACATATTTCAGCTAAATCTGAAGAGCACATGCAATTTATTATTTATTTGTGCATGTTCAGTAAGTATTGCTGGGGAAAGGGTTAACATATTCATCTGTTTGTCTGTGAAGTGGGTGTTTTTTCAATTTGTCGATAACGAAAATCCTCCATGCGGACTATAGCCTATGGAGAAAAATATGGCGAATCTATTGTTGCCCATTATCTCTAATAAATTGTTTCTCATAATGCTGCAGTAGTGTCATTTAAAATAATCTATTATTGTAGCTGTTTTATATATAGCCTAACCTATATTTTTTGTTTGTGATCTACTGTACATGTATTTGTGTGTTTGTATGTAAGTATATATGTATGATAAGAGAAAGCATTCTATCTTACCTGGTGGGGCCACCCGATCCGGCATCCAGCCAAAATTCTGACTGGAGGGAGGGGTGTGGCCCAAAACAATAGTCGGATACACCAGTCAAACGTGCAAATTAACAGTCTAGAAAAATAACGGTACGATATGCAGTTTCGTTTCATGCCAGGGCAAGAAAACTTGGCGTAGAGGAGTGGCTGGTGCGTGTAATAATAAAGATGTATGATTTTTCTTCGGTCATTTGCCCCCTGCTGGCAATATATATGATGATAACAATATGTCATGGGGGGGGTGAGGGGAGGCAAAGCCCCCCCCCCCTCAACATATTATTGTATCCAATTGGCAATCTATGGCGCCATATCTCCCAACTGCCGCCTTAGTATCCCCATGTGTCCTTCAGAGATCATACTCAAAGCTTAATATGGATTATACTATATATACTGTATATAGGCTAGGCCTATATATAGATATAAATATTTATAGGCCTATATATATATAGAGAGAGATAAAAGTAATTGATTTGGTCATGTGTTATTGTCTTTGGGTTAGGGTAAAATAACTTTAGGCCTATTGTTGGCGTTCTACGAAAAAAGCGGAAAATATTAAGGAAACCACCCACCAATTATTTTCATTATTTTGTTTTTAGTTTTAGTTTATTTGCATCAATATATAGTGATTGACATTAGTTTCAACCTCCGCAATAATAGTTTTCCCCTTTATCCAACGATCTTAAGACACGGCGCCTGATAGTGGGTAGGGCTATGAAAATCAGGGAAAATGTGGGGTTAAAGACATAAAAAGGTGATATAATGGCATTTATGATGAAAGTTGGCTCGGGTTTTGTTGTTCTTCAACTTGAGAAAACCCCAAAATGAAAAAACCCGAGCCAAGTTTTGGCAAAAGTTGGCTCGGATTTTAAGATTTTTCAGCTGCATAAAAGACAGTAGGCCTAAGTGCAAAAAAGAAGTTGGCTCGGGTTTTCTTGTTTTTCAACCTAACCTAACCTAACCTAACCTAACCTAACCTAACCTAACCTAACCTAACCTAACCTAACCTAACATCATTGTTATCTGGATCTACGAAATTTACACTATGATTAACTGTAGCATGTTGATAGCCCTGTGCATCAATAGACTTGTAAGTATAGTCGAATATCTCCTCAATTATAGTATCAACATGGCTGACCTAGCGGGGTGGCATCTGTGGGAAACCCTGGACAAATATCGTTACAGGTTACAGGTTCTAGGTTCTGTATCTCCCTTAATATAATTTTTCGAGGGTTGACACTTATTTTAACATGGAGTATAGGCTAGGTTATATTACATCCTAAATGAAATTTTAAAAATCTGTGAAAATTCTTGGGTTGTTTATATAATAGAAGTTACTGTGGGACACGTAATATGTTGAAGGGGGAGCTCTGCCTCCTCTAAACACCCGTCACTTATGTCATCATAATCTGTTGTACTTCATAGGGGGTCCAATTAAGGAGAAAGTTAATTAACAGACGAAATTAGGCCGCAAATTACAATAACATAGCGGGCCGCCGTTTATGGGAGACTTTTTACACATCATTTTCAATGTTAATTCCCTTAACCGATTTTTCCGGTACGATTTTAGTTACTGGACACCTATTTGACAGGTACCACAAAGGATTTAATACATATACAAATATTTTTTCGGTTTCCACACATCCAACACAAAGCTACACCTTTTTCTGGTCCGGTAATAGTATTGAAAACGATATAATAAATTTTTAAATGTGGTTTTCGACGAGAATAAAACGGCGTGTTTGTGCCGAAAATCGGCGGCGGGAGTCCGTCGTCGCTTCGGATCGTCGCGGTTTGTTTACCCAGGATGCTCGAGGTTACGGCCAGCTGTTTTACTTGCCCCCCTTCTGGCAACATATATGACGATTATTATCATTCCCGGGGGGAGGGGGGGGGGGGGGGAGAGCCCCCCCCCCCCTCAACCCGTCCTGTATCCCAGTACGGCCTATAATGCAAGTCTTTATCAAAAAATGTACCCAACAACTGGTTATAGCTTAGCCATTTTAAGTCGACCGCAAAGGCGGGAAGTCACTCCGAGCGTAAAGTAAACAAAGCGACGACGCTACTTCCACGAACAAACGCAACAGAATTGTCTTTATATTTCGTCTCATATCATTATTAAAGTGTCCCCATTGCTTTTTTAGTGTTTCGTACACCAGAAAAGGGTGTAGCTTGGTGTTGGATGCGTGGAAACCGAAAACAAATATGTATTGAATCGTTGGCGGTACCTGTCAAATAGGTGTCCAGTAACTAAAATCGTACCATTTTTCCAAATTATCGGAAAATATCAAGGAAACTGG
Source organism: Paralithodes platypus (assembly GCA_032716605.1). Classification (NCBI taxonomy): domain Eukaryota; kingdom Metazoa; phylum Arthropoda; class Malacostraca; order Decapoda; family Lithodidae; genus Paralithodes; species Paralithodes platypus. Next base: position 22,698,625 of record CM064576.1, on the reverse strand, counting down.
CCAACTTTTATTTTGTGATTTTTGTTTTTGGTTTTTGCTAGTTTTCATCATTATACAGTGGTTGTCATTAATTAGAATCTCCGGAAAAACCGTTGGTTAATATACAGGAGACGCAACAACATGTTTTTAAGGTATTTGTTTTGGTATTTTTATTTTGTTTTTGGTGTTTTAGTCGAATCTAGTGATGAAATTGAATGGGAATTAAGCATTTACCCATTATCCATCAATCTAAAGACACGCCCCCCGATAGTTGGGAGGGCTATGAAGATCAGGGAAATTGAGGGGTAAAAAGCGTAGTATAGAACACGATAATACACATTTGTAACCAAAATTTGGCTCAGGTTTTGTCAATTTCCAGACCCATAAAACCCGACTTTTTGAAAACCCGAGCCAAGTTTTGACGAAAGTTGGCTCGGATTTAACTAATTTAAAAATGAAAATAACACAGTAACCTTATTAAAATGTTGGCTCGGGTTTTGTAAATTTCCATACCCATATAACCCGACATTTTGAAAACACGAGCCAAGTTTTGACGAAACTTGGCTCGGATTTTACTAATTTTCATGTTAAAATTACACAGTAACCTTAATAAAATCTTTGTTTGGGTTTTCATAGGGTTAACATTAGCCTAACCTAACGAAGTAAGAATGGGGTTAACATTAGCCTAACCTAACAACCTTACCTAACCTAACCTAATAAGAATGGGGTTAACATTAGCCTAACCTAACAACCTTACCTAACCTAACCTAGTAAGAATGGGGTTAACATTAGCCTAACCTAACAACCCAACCTAACCTAACCTAGACCTAGTACGTGGGATACAAAACTAGCCCTTGCATGCCAGCTACTTTGGGTGCATACTGCATAGTATACCCAGTACATTGTATACAAGACTAGCCCTTGCATGCCAGCTACTGTGGGTGCATAGTACCCAGTACGTGGAATACAAAACTAGCCCTTGCATGCCAGCTACTTTGGGTGCATAGTATACCCAGTACGTTGGATACAAGACTAGCCCTTGCATGCCAGTTTAAACCTATGCGGAAAAAAAATTGTACTTTATGTTACTTTGCGATCACCCATTATGATTCCCGAGCTAGCTGTGGTCCAGCTCCTTTATATTGTCCCAACCAACCAACTAACCTTAATGAACAGAGGAGGTACTGGCTTGAGTGGCTGCCTGGCTGGCCGCTGGAGGCTCGATCACCACTCATCTTGGTCAACAGCTGGTGGATTTTTGTTTCAAATTTGTCCATGTCAAAAACTGTATGTGCATTTCAAAACCAGCTGTCCTCGTCGGCTGTATTTGGAACACTGGTTATTGCACTTTGGACAGTTTACACTTATTGGAAGGCGAAAATGTCTTAAGCAGCCTCAGTGTTTTTAAAGACGGTGGAAAAACCTTTGATCGCCTCACACCCTCTACACAAGCTGGCCAGAGTCAAACTGATAGCTTATATCCCGGGCCACCTGTTTTCCAAATCATGGCATCACCTGATTGGTCGATAGACATCACGTGTCAGTGAACTCGAGTACTATTGGCATGAATTAGGTAGGGTGATACTTTCGCCAAGACGCCACCAGTATAGTTCATTGCATTCGCCACCAGATGTCTCAGTTGTTGACTGACAGTCACGCAAAACAGCTCTCCCAGAAGAAGACGAAAAAGAAGAAGTGTAAACAAACCCTTAAAACGTAAATATCCATATAATATGTATTATGTTAGTTTCCTTGGAATGACACCTACATTAAAAATTTGAAAAAAATTGCTTAACCTAAGACGTGCGCATGGGGGGTATGAGACACCACACGCCTGTGCGCACGTATTTGAGCTGTTCCCATCACTAACATCGTTATTTTACTATAAATAGCATTAATACTTATCCATATGCACCTAGTTTAGGTTGATTATAAAGGTATTAACCTGTTACAGCAATAAAACAAGTGAAAACAGCGTTTGGATGGTCAAAATCGGCGATACAGGCCGGGAGTTACATAATGTATGGCTGAGGCAACCTCCCTCCCCTCTTGTCTGGAGAGACACTGTTACGCAATAGTCTCTCTCTCGCTCTTTCCCACGCTTGGTAACAGTGATGACAACGCCCTGCTACCAACTCGCTAATGTTAGCACGAAAATAGACCACAGAATAAGGGAATAACAGGGAAAATAGGTGATAACTGAAGGAGGGGAGGAAAGTGGGGAAGGAGGGGATGTGGAGGAGTGATATTTGGCATGGCCCTGGGGGGAAAAAAAAACAAAACAAATTGGGGTGTTTTAAATGGATTTTTTTAGGCCCAGGATCTTAAGAGTCTTCCCGCAGTCGCCCGGGGAAACTCTTAAGAGTCTTCCGGCACTTGCCGGGTTAATCACATGCTATTGAGCTTAATTTTTTACCAATATTGTAGCGCCTCCTGTATATTGACCAAACCGTTTTCCCCATTATCCAACAATCTTAAGATACGGCCCCCGATAGTGGGGAGGGCTATGAACTACAGGGAAATTGAGGGGTAAAAGGCGAAAATAAGGGGTAATATTGGAAGAACTCTGAATTTAAAATATTGAAAATTTTAAAAACCTTAAAATGGAAAAACCCGAGCCAAGTTTTGGCGAAAGTTGGCTCGGGTTTTTGCATTTTGCAAAGAAAAAAGTAAGTAATTGAATTTCGAAAGTTGGCTCGGGGTTTCATGTTTTTTAAACCCATACAACTTCGAAATATGCAAAACCCGAGCCAATATTTTGCGAAAGTTAACCTAACCTAACCTAACCTAACCTAACCTAACCTAACCTAACCTAACCTAACCTAACCTAATATGGCGTGAAAGCACACACAGGTTGGCAAAAAGAGCTCCCGAGGCCACATAAAAATGGCTGAAAAAAACCCTGCGCCGTCTATTATTATGTAGGAGAGTCTTGACAACATTTAAAATAGCGCACTGAAGTTGGTTACTTATTTACTTTTTACTGGTTCCTTCTTGGTCCTTTATATCAATAAGTAATAAGTAAATAGTTTTAGTTACATTTTACGTATTCACCCTTCTTGGACCTTTATATCAATAAGTAATAAATTAATAGTTTTAGTTACATTTTACGTATTCACCCTTCTTGGACCTTTATATCAATAAGTAATAAATATATAGTTTTAGTTACATTTTACGTACCGGTATTCAAAATAGAAATCCAATACATAAAAACAGCTCATTTTACAGATTCAAGATGAGATAAGTCCTATCGTGACTTGATAGCATTTCACTCTACATTTTTTGCCTGGGAAACTCTGTAGCCACCTAACACAGTACACTGGAAAATAATAATAAAACAAAAATGACTGTTTTTACGTATTCGATTGAGCGAGTGTGTGTGAGTGAGTCGGGTGGTAGGAGGAGGGAGGGAGGGAGGGAGGGAGGGGTGATTGATAAGAAGTAACGCTCTATATCTCGCCTAAAAAGCACTTTTCTGGCTTCACCTGTGCACAAACATGAGTAATGCAGCCCATGTGAATAATATACACGGATAAATCAAGCGCAGAGAGGCATGAGGATGAATAATAGGAGAAATAACAGCCAGCAAAGGAGACTGGAGGGTGGCGCGGGGAGGAAGGTGTACAGTATATCGAGGTATTTCGATGTTTAAGATTTCTACACAACATATAATTGTCATTACGAACAAACACTTCAAAAATGTACACGTAAAGCAAACAAATTACTATTATTAATTCAGGAGTTGCAAGCAAATAGTGCGTAAACATTTTGTAATGTTATAACGTGTTTCTAACATAATTAATTGTTACTGCTGACCAAAAATCCTTCCACTATGCCTATCAAGCACTATATTGGTGTACATATATAGAATAATATCAGAAACTGAACAGAAGGCAGTCTACGAGGTAGAGATTCGTGCCCATACCCACTGTAACCTAACACCTTCCTCCCCGCGACACCCTCCAGTCTCCTTTGCTGGCTGTTATTTCTCCTATTATTCATCCTCATGCCTCTCTGCGCTTGATTTATCCGTGTATAGTATTCATATGGGCTGCATTACTGATGTTTGTGCACAGGTGAAGCCATAAAAGTGTTTTTTAGGCGAGATATAGAGCGTTACTTCTTATCAATCACCCCTCCCTCCCTCCCTCCCTCCCTCCTCCTACCACCCGACTCACTCACACACACTCGCTCAATCGAATACGTAAAAACAGTAATTTTTGTTTTATTATTATTTTCCAGTGTACTGTGTTAGGTGGCTACAGAGTTTCCCAGGCAAAACATGTAGAGTGAAATGCTATCAAGTCACGATAGGACTTATCTCATCTTGAATCTGTAAAATATGAGCTGTTTTTACGTATTGGGAGTTGTATCCAAAATCGATATAATCTAGCTGTTTTTACGTATTGGATTTGCATTTTGAATACATAAAATCTAAGTATAACTAGTTACTTTATTACTTATTGAATAGGTAAAATCTATCGAATACGTAAAAACAGTAATTTTGGTTTTATTATTTTCCAGTGTTAGGTGACTATAGAGAGTGTTTCCCAGGCAAAAAATTTATAGCCTAGTGAAATGCTATCAAGTCACGATAGGACTTCTCTTATTTTGAATCGGTAATATCTAGCTGTTTTTACGTATTGGATTTGTATCTTGAATAGGCCTACGTAAAATGTAACTAAAACCATTTACTTATTACTTATTACTTATTGATATGAAGTGCCAACTTTTATTCTAGCTGTTTTTACGTAGGCCTATTGGATCTGTATCTTGAATACGTAAAATGTACCGTAACTAAAACTATTTACTTATTACTTATTCTAGCTGATTTTACGTATTGGAGTTGTAGGCCCTATCCTGAACCGGTAAAATCTGGCTGTTTTTACGTATTGGATCTGTTTCTTGAATACGTAAAATGTAACTAGGCTAAAACTAATTACTTAGTACTTATTCTAGCTCTGTTTACGTATTGGATTATTATCTTGAATACGTAAAATGTAACTTAAACTATATATTTATTACTTATTGATATAAAGGTCCAAGAAGGGTGAATACGTAAAATGTAACTAAAACTATTAATTTATTAATTATTCTACATCTTTTTACGTATTGGATTTGTATATTTTGAATACATAAAATGTAACTAAAACTATTTACTTATTACTTATTGATATAAAGGACCAACAAGGAACCAGTCAAAAGTAAATTAGTAACCAACTTCAGTGCGCTCTTTTAAAGGTAGGAAGACATGTTGTCACCGCTTTTTAAATAGGTTTTACCGAAGGTTGAAACATATATTAATATGAAGTATAAGTAGGCCTATAGGTTATGTTCATTCGATGGGTGACTTCCAAATTTCCAGGAAAATTCGTGGCCGGTTTCCTTGATAGCCTAGGCTAAATACCAAATTATCAAACTTAAAACAATAAGTACAGTTTAGGCTATAGGGATTCCAACATGCATTTCAAAATTGTCATGAAAATTGGTGGGTGGTTTGCTTAATATAGGCTTAGGCCTATACCGAAAAAGCTAGGCTAGCCTAGCCGAAAAAGAAAAATAGGCTTAGGCCTAGCCTACATTGTATAACTCCACGACTCGATCTATAAAATCGTAACACATAAGAGTTACCTTGAATTTACCTTGAAGCGCTTCTGCCTCAAGAGGGTGTTGCTCCCTTGGTGTTCTCTGAGGCAAGGCCACGGCGTCGCCGCCACCCTTCACTTCGCTGCTTGTACTCCAGGTGGGACGTTATAGAGTTGGATGTCGCTGGGCGGGCTGCAGCATAGCCTGGGATGCCTGGTTGATCCGGGATGGTTGAGAGGAATTTGTCCAGTTCCCTCTTAAACACATCTGTTTTCACCTCCTTGATGTTTCTGATGTGTTTTGGGAGATGATTAAACAGCCGGGCTCCCTTTCTCGAGATGCCATTGTGTTGGAGGGTCTTGACTCTTGTTGGGCATTCTGATGGTAGCCTAAGTGAATATGGGCACATTTTCTTCCTGTTCTTGTGTCTCCTTGTGTGTTGGTGGATATTATTGGCTCTGTCTTTGGAGGGATGATCTGGTCCATGTATATATTATTTGGTATCTTTCTATCCTCCTTTCTATAGCCTAGGCCTACAGAGACTGAGTATAGGCCTAGTTCATATTCTGCAAGTCTTTTCCAGTAGTCTAGCTTTTCTGTTTCCGACTCACCGAGTAGCCGACTCACCTGGTTTACTCACCTCCAATAGTACTTAAGAATTGCTCCTTGGTGCTCGCTCCTGTATTGGCAAAATTTTTCCGTCTGTGTACTCATACCTCATGCTTCCCAGTACCCTGGAAAGAAGCAAACATCCATCCAGTTCCTAAAAAAGGTGCCTCTTCAGATCCATCAAACTACAGACCAATAGCTATAACTTCCACTCTTGGCAAAGTTTTTGAAATTATATTAAATAATCACATAATTAAGCATCTGGAGAATAATAAATTAATCAGTGATAGGCAATATGGTTTTAGACGATGTCGATCAACTGCAGACATTCTTTGCCTTCTTACGCATCAAATCAACCAAGCTACAGACCAACATGGTGAAACACATACAATAGCACTGGATATATCAAAGGCATTTGATAGAGTCTGGCATCAATCCTTATTGTCGAAGATGTCACACTACGGTCTTGCATCATTAGTTCCACTAATTTCTTCTTATCTTCATAACAGAAAAATACGTGTAATGGTAGATGGCCTTTATTCTCAATTTCACTCAATAAATGCTGGTGTTCCCCAGGGATCAGTTTTGGCCCCAACTCTGTTCCTCATTCATATCAATGATCTCATATCTACCACTCATAATCCAATACATTCCTACGCAGATGACTCAACACTCCACAGTTCCTTCACATTTACCAATTCTTTCACCCAACCCGATCTTATAAATTCAAAAATAAACACTGCAATTTCTCTGAACCAAGACCTTTCTAGAATTAATGAATGGGGACAAGAGAATCTAGTTTCCTTTAATGCACAGAAAACCAAGTACATTCAATTTTCTAACCGACAGAATCTCACGGACTCCCATATATTTTTTAATGATGTAAATATTCCCACTTCCCCTAGTATTGACATTCTCGGTGTAACATTAACTACTAACTTGAGCTGGACACATTATGTTAGAAGCATTGCTAAGAATGCCTCTAAAAAACTGGGACTCCTGTACAGAGTTCGAGAATTCTTCACTGACGAGCAGTTGGCCGTAATATATAGAAGTCATGTGCGCTCTCAGATGGATTACTGTTCACCTCTGTGGGGTGGAAGTGGAGTGGTTGCATTGAGGCAGTTGGACAAAATTCAAAATAAAGCTATTAGATTAATCAATAACCCTGCAATCACACAGGACCTTCCTACATTAGCCATACGAAGAAACGTTGCATCCCTTGCATTATTCTACAGATATTTTCACAGCAATTGTTCCGAGGAACTTGCTTCAATTGTGCCGCCTCTCCACATCTTTCCCCGTAGAACTAGGGCAGCTGAGAGCGCCCATGAATTTACACTTTCTCCTCCACAATGCAGAACTTCTGCTTATCAGAATTCATTTATCCCCAGAGCTACTACTCTTTGGAATTCACTTCCCTCGAATTGCTTTCCACAAACTTACAATCAACAAATGTTTAAATCCAGTTGTTACAAACATTTTATGAATGGAGGATGCCTTTAGGCACATGGACCTTTTTGTTTTATCTGTGTTTTTCCTTCCTCCGTTCATTGTCTCTTAAAAAAAAAAAAAAAAAAAAAAAAAAAAAAAAAAATGTAAGTACAGTAGTACCAAGCCTAGCTGTAGTGTCAATAATTATATTTAAATAGGCCTAGGTGTAGGCTTCAATAGAATTACCTCTGGCCTAAATCTGCAGGCCGTGCACTTGTGTGCACTTCAACAGTCTCCCCTTGACATATTTGTAGGGCTATATTTTTACGATAATCACTTATTTAGTATCAAGATCAGATCAGATGTGGTTCGGGAAGTAATGCCTTAACAACGGCACTTCCCTGAGAGGTTCTTGTAATTTTCCTTTTGTGACGTGCTCTGTTATATTATATTGTATTTCTTTTTCTGTTTTCTATATGTTGCATTATAATCTATTTCTTCTTATTCCAGCTCCTTCATTTTCTTGGTTCTTGCTCTCCACATCCCATACAACATCTGCTTCACTCGTTCCTGGTTTTCTTCTTTGAACAGTAGATTTCCTATCACTTGATTTTCCTCCTCAACGCAAGGTTGTTGTAGCGCTGTTTCCTTTACTCTCTCCTCTATATATATATAGGGCACCATAAAATAAAGTGTTTGATGTCCTCTATCTCAGCATTACATAGTAAGCATTTTATATCAATAAAGGCATAATAATAGCTTGGATGAGACATATTGTTTACATTTCTCAGCTGACTATAGTTCGCCCTTGTGATTGGTAGGTAGTTTTAAATGCAAGAATAGCAACTCCCTGTTGTTGTTGTTATTATTAAAGGGCCTTCGGGTGGATGCCACCTGCTTGGCCCTAGAAGACTAACCGTCAGTGGGACCTTAAACTATGTCGGCAACATGTGTCGCCAAGAGGAAGACACATAAGGCATGAGAGAGCAGAGAACACACATCCGCATCCTGGACACCGCGGCCTAACAATAGCCCTAAGCTGAATCCCTGAGACGACAAACGGCGAACCGAGTCCCTAAGTTTGACCCCGTGACTATAGAACCGCGGACACTCCTCTACCAGATGCTCAGGGGTTTCGGGCTGTCCACACCAGCGACAGTCCGGGCACCGTATCATGCGGAGTCGGAACAGGTGTGCTGACAGCGCAGTGTGTCCAATACGCAGCCTGGCCAGCGAGACATCGAGTTTCCGCAGGGGGTGTCGACTCCAAGGCTGGGGGCACGAATCCCATCGGTATCTCCCCATGGTCGTCTGTAACAGCACCCGTAGCTCCCTGTCCCAAAGTCCGCGACTAGCCCGCCCGACAATCCGGGCATGTGTCCTCGTATCCATGTCAACCGACTCAACCTCTACCGAAGTGTGCGCCAGCTTCGCCGCAGCATCAGCCACCGTGTTGCCACGAATGCCCGAGTGTGCAGGAACCCACTGGAGGACCACTTCCCACGGTTGACCTAAAAAGTGAACCAGCAACTCCTGGATGGCGAAGACAAGACGAGGATATGTAGCTGGGCGGGCCGCAAGGAGCAGATGGAGGGAGGCTTGGGAATCCCAGTACAAGACGACCCGTTGAGGCCGAATATGACACCGCACATACTCCAGGGCTCTAAGAATGGCAAACAGTTCCGCCGCTATGATGGGATGGTGCCCTGACAACCTCCAGGTCTGGCAGAGGGAGAGGTCTTCGTAGTAGACAGCCGCGGACGAGGAGGCCGGAGGAACGCAGGAACCATCTGTGAAGACACCGAAGTGCCCCTGATAACACGTCCCCACCAGCTCAGCAAAATAGGCCCGGGCAAGTCCAGCACCCGTCGACGTCCGGTAACCTTCATGGAAGGTAACCCGGATGCGAGGAGTGAGATCAACCCCCGGCGGGACCGGAGACACAGAGGGGGTTGGGGAGGGGGAGGGAGGGTCCACAGCTATCCGCCGATAGTGGAGGAGGCTCCTCACCAGGAAAGGCTTACGCCGTTTCACAGGCCACGATGGTGCAATCCTGGAGACCCCTGACGAAGCATGCAGGCCCGACAACGGGTGATTCCCAGGAAGCGTAGCAACTCGCCCAGCCCACCTACAATCCGTCAACACCCGAGACCAGGACAGAGGCAACGTCCCAGTTTCCGCTAGGAGGGACACGGTAGGGGAGGAACAAAAAGCCCCCAACGCCACCCTGAGGGCCGTGTTACGAACAGGGTCCAAGCGGCTAAGAACTGACGACGAAGCCGAGCCATACACTGCACTACCATATGTCACCTTACTCTTGATGAAAGACTCATAAAAACACAGCAGATCATCCCGAGATATCCCCCACTTGGACCCGGCTATACACTTCATTATACCCAGCCGCTTCATGCAAGACGATCGCAGGTAGTCCACATGATTCCTCCAAGTCAATACTGGCCCATCCCAACGCAGACCTGAGAAGGTGTGTGACGTCCGATACGTGAGAGGCTCACCCCCCAACGAAATCGTAGGCAGACCCGGCAGTTTAGTTTTCAAGGTGAAGAACATGAGAGTGCTCTTTTGGGCATTGAGTCGTAGGCCCCATTCCCTCGCCCACTCATAGAGCTCATCAACCGCCAATTGCAGAGCAGTCTGTGCCTGTAAGAGCGTGTCCGCTGAGCAGACGATGGCAAGATCGTCGGCACACACCATCGTCATAGCATTACGGGACCTAGGGACATCAGACAACATGGCATTCAAGAACAGTGGACCCAAGATCGACCTCTGAATCACCCCACGACGGACAGGGAAAGGCCGCGACATAGGTGTACCGACCGCCACTGAAAGGGACCTCTCAAGCAAGTAGCTGCAGAGCCACGATAAAACCTTCCCACGAACACCAAGCATACCCAATTTGTATAGGACCCCGGCATGGGAAACCAAATCAAAGGCACTCGCAACATCGATGAACGCCACGAGGAGCACCTTCTTGTGCCGATATGCATCCTGGATGTGATATTCCAGCTGGAGGAGCACATCCACTGTGCCCCTAGCCGGGCGGAAACCATGAAGAACATCAGGAAGGAGTGCCTTAGTCTCCAGCCACCAAGTGAGCCTCTGAGACCCCATCTTCTCCATTACCTTACCCACCACCGATAACAAGCAGATGGGCCTACGTGAAGATGGTAAAGAGGGATCCTTACCCGGTTTAGGGAACGGAAGGAGGAGGGCCGACTTCCATAGAGCCGGATATGTACCAGTAGACCAGCTCCTGTTATAGAAGTCTAGCAACACATCAAACCCCTCCCGTGGCAGATGGGCAAGCATCTCATATGCCACATCATCGTGACCCACAGCCTTACCTTTGGGGAGTGATTCCAAAGTGCGGTGCAATTCATGGGCGGTCAGCGGATCGGAAAGGCCGTCAGGATCAGGAGATTCAAGATGGTACGATATTACTGACACCAGCCGATCCACATCCGGTAGTTGCGGAGGGGCCTCAAACAGCACCCGATAGTGATCCGCCAAACAATCCGCCTGCTCCTGCGCATCGCCGACTAGCCGACCGCCAACAGTAAGAGGGAAAGAAGTATCCACCCTCTGGCCATTCATCTGCCTGACAAAACGCCACGCCCTCTTGCTGGAGCTGGCAAACCTCAACGTAGGACAGAAGGCAGCCCAAGACCCACGCTTCGCCTTCAAGAGAGTGCGTTTGCACCGGGCATCCACCCTCCGTGCATCCCGCTTGAACTCCACACAGGGATGACGGCGCCAGACAGACCAAGCCTGATGACGATCCTGTACCGCGACCGCACATTCCTCGGTCCACCAAGGAACAGTTGGCCTGTCGTAGGGGGCCGGCCCGTCATCCAAAAGGCCCCACCGGCCGCAGCAGTCAACGCCCTTGAAATGGCTTCAGCGCCCGAGCCTACCGACTCCGCGAGAGAGGGAGGATCCAATTGGAGGCTACGTTGGAACTGACCCCATCCCTCAGCACCGAACCTCCACCTCGGGCGGGAACGCGGAGGGGAAGGAGAGGAAAACCCAAAGACATCAAGCAAGACTGGCAGATGATCACTCCCCATGTATGGACCCGTGGTAACCCGAGCAACTCCCTGTGATTGGTGGAGCTAAATACGGTGAGACTCGAAAGCGGCACAATTTCAATTACGTATTTTCATAAAATATATATAGGTTTGTATCACAAAGCTCAAATACATACATCATATTTGGATATACTTCGAATGAGGAATCTCTGAGTTTAATAAGATAAGCTGTATGTGTACGATTACATCCAATAGTGAAGTATATACGAATTATTCAAAGAGACGAAAGCGATAAATATGTAAGTCAGTGTTGCCAATAAAGCTACTTTAACGCTACATCTTAAAACGCTACATACTTCAATTTAGCTACCATTTTCCCATAACTCCCAGGGATACTCTATAAATATCTAGAACCATTATACACTGTAAAACATGCAAATCAAACCAACAAAAAACATTCCAAAGTTGTGGCATCATTCTAGAGATGGTTTGCATTTATTCAATATCGAGAGGATATTCTAGCGGCTTTTGAGAAAGGATTCTAGCGATACAGTCACTCCCTCTCTCGCTAACTACACACGCAAAGGGACTCCAACCCAGACTTGTTATATAGTCCATATTTGAGCTACACTTGTCCAAACTAGTTATATTAAGTTATGGCAGTGAGTTATGTGTAGGATGGAGTAGGATTGAAAGCCTAAATCATAATGAGTATGGGCAGATAAGGTTTATGTCAGCATAAAGTTCGTAATAGCAGGGTCAAGGCAAGGAAAGGAGCATTAGGAAAGGATTGTCCTCTTCAATAGGCTTAGGTGTATTTCCCCGACACCCAGCGCCGCGGCTGATAGGTATAAACAAAATCTGCCAGGCATTAACTGAATGGGGAGGAGGCGTTTTATTCTTCAGAATTCCTTATTGTTCGTACATTCACACACTGTATACATGCAAGTGGTCTTCAGCAGAGTATCATCTTAGTTTGTATAAACAATATCAATAGGGAAACAAATGGCTTGATCAACATGTTATCACCTATTGGCCTCTAGATGCGCCACCGTCGCTGTAGAACAGATTTAATACATTGAGTGGGCTCTCCTCTTTTACACCTTGGTGAAGGCTGTCACACGGGCAATTGTCAAACTCTGAAGGTCCATATCATTGTTATTAAACAAAGCATTTGGCAAAGGGAGGCATTGTTAAAAACCTTAGCCAATACTCTGCTATTCACCAAAAATAAATTTGAATTATCATTATGATTTGGTAGGGTAGGTATGTATAGGTAGGTTGGCTAAATAATTGGTGGGATTCATAGGGACTCGAACTGTTTTGAGAGAGTTAAATAAAACAAAAATAATAGATCTGAATAATAAACCGACTATGTTATTAAGCAAAACTGGGGGATGCGTCGAAGCCTATAGACTGTAGACGGTAAACTTTGTGTGGGTAGCGAATGCAGTTTTAAAGTCATTTAAGAATAGACAGTTTTCAATGCTGCGGCCAAACTATTCCACCCATTTATATTCTTTTGGTATCTAAACGTTCGGAATCGCGAGCCTCACCCAACTACGCAAGCATGGCTTTGATCATCGGCGTAGTTTTCAAGATGTGGAATTTTAAGTGGAATTAGATTTTTTTCAAGATTGCCGGAAAAAAACCCACGTGCAAAAGCAAAACCTTCTCCATAACATTTGCGGAGCATTAGTAGTGGAGTCCATATGCCAAAGCCCAGTCGTTTCCTATCAGTGGGAGAGACGGTATTTAGGCGTCAAATTTTCCGGGAAATCGGCTGCCACGGACCTGTTTGGCCGCCATGCCGGATGTTAAGCATATCAAAATTTGCCCAATACAAAAACACACCTCTTGTGAAAGTTTGATCCCGATCCATAAAACGTTCTGGAGTTATTGCGTCAAAACCGTCGCGTAAAGATAATTTGGATGAATAACCGGGTTTAATGATTAAAATAGGGGTTCCCCATAGGGGTAAAACCCCTAATTAGGATCAAATAAATATAAATACAAAAAAGCAGAATACTTAAGAATATTTCCTTAATTTCTTCACCATAATTACGTAAATTTCATCATATTCTGGTGACCATTAGACGATTTTCTTAATTTGTAATCTACCTATTCGACTCAAATGAGTAAATGAAACCTCAATAAACCCTCTTAGCAACATAGGTCCTGATTAAACTGAAGAAAAAATTCATATAATTCCAGCCCGATTCAAAGGTAGAAACGCGTCATGGTGCTGAATGGGTTAAGACACGTATCCATTTTACCCATTCCTGTATCCTCACCATCCTTTCATCCCATTATTCGTCGACTCTCTCCGGTGATGGACAAATTTAATTACCTCTCAAAATATTGATAAATGTTTACCTATGGTCCCGTTAAAATATCCTCAAGTAACCTATTAAAAACTGTTCAGGGGACTGGTTAGAACTTGTAGGATGTTTAATTGAATGTCGGAAATCAGTATTTACTGAGAAATAACAGTCTTAAAATGCGCTATGGGTCACCCAGGGTCCCTGCCCTCTCTTTCCCAGGTAATGTTATGCTATATTATATTATATTATATTATATTATATTATATTATATTAGGGTTAGGTTAGGTTAATCTAATCTAATATAATATTTGTACATTTTGGGCAGTGGGCGGGGCCGCGCGTTATGTGGCGGCGTACAGACCCTCCCGTAAAACATACCGCATTTTAAGACTTTTATTTCTCAGTAAATACTGATTTCCGACATTCAATTAAACATCCTACAAGTTCTAACCAGTCCCCTGAACAGTGTTTAATAGGTTACTCGAGGATATTTTAACAGGACCATAGGTAAATTTTTACCAAAATATTAACCACAATATAATCTTGATTGAAACAAGAGTGATTGCTTCATGCATACTGTATAATCCAGATGAATTACCTGAATAATGAATAAGCCAACGCCCGAGGGAGTAAATGGCTTGATTTATTTTAAGAATTTGTGTTGATGATTGTTTTACCTGGCATGAGCAATATATTTTACTTTGGCATACATTTGGGATTTATATATTTATGTTTCCATTGACAGTAAAATGGCTAAAAGTAACATCAACACACACCACACATATTCACACACACACACACACACACACACACACACACACACACACACACCCATATACTCACAGACACCTTTATACCCCCCCCCCCCACGCACATATTATCAAACCCATTAAGTAATTTGAAAACTTCCATGAGCTACGTGTTGAGAGAGAGAGAGAGAGAGAGAGAGAGAGAGAGAGAGAGAGAGAGAGAAGACCACTACAGCCGAGAATCGTGTAACCCACGTTGTTTGTATAGAGACTCATTTTGCAAATACAATTACATTTAATAAATTCCTAATAAATGTTAAATGTTGCCATTGTAAGCATGTGCGATGATGGTTTAGCTATAACTTACAAGAACTGAGAACAGATGTTACCAATCACTAACTGGCAGCTAAAGGAGTAAGGTACAAAGTACAAAGGAGTACAAAGGAAATCAAGCAACAACAGATCTAGTGACCCTTCTAGGTTGCTTGTCCTCCAAAACACTGAGGATCAAGTGTCCAAACAGTGGTTTAGAGTGGGTAAGGGAACATTGGAAAGGGAACTACTGCCCTGCCACTAACGTGGCAGGACTAGGAAGTTAGTAGGGGACATATGGGTTAGTAACTGAGGGGAGGATAAAGTTATTCATTTACAAACGCAGTCAGTCGCGGGTTTGATGCGAGATATTTGTCTAGGCGGAATTTAAATGAATCAACGGTGCTGCAGTCTATAACGTCTCGGGGAAGCCCATTCCACAAGTTGACAACTCGATTGAAGAAGAAATTCTTAGATTCGTGCGAGTTAAAAGATTTACCAATAATTTTGCAACCGTTTCCCCGCGTGTAATTAGATTGGTCGATAGTGAAGTACTTACTACAGTTCATATTGTCGATGCCTTTGATGATTTTGAACACTTGAATTAAGTCGCCTCTTAATCTGCGCTGGGTTAAAGGAAATAGATTTAATTCTCTAAGACGCTCTTCGTATGGTTTGTTCTTTAGGCTAGGTATCATTTTGGTAACTCTACGTTGAACTCGTTCTAGCTTGTTTATATCTTTTTGGTAATAAGGGCACCAGGATTGAACGCAGTATTCCAGAAGAGGGCGGACTAAGGAATTGTAAAGGGTTAGGATAACTTCTTTGGATTTATGCTCAAATGACCTGCCTATAAAGCCAATTATTTTGTTTGCCTTCTTAACAACTTCTGAACATTGTTGACTCGGTTTTAGGTTACTCGATATTGTTACTCCCAGATCAGTTTCTCTGTTTACATTCTTAAGCTGAGTGCCATTCATCGAATAGTTTGCTTTCTCATTTAGGTATCCGACATGTAGTACTTTACATTTATCCGCATTGAAACTCATTTGCCAAATTTGGGCCCAACATGACAATTTATCTAGATTGTGTTGCATATCGTCAACTTGTTCTTTTGAGAGTACGCTATTTGCAATTTTTGTATCGTCAGCAAATTTTGAGATTGTGCAGGTGAGACCCTCATCTATGTCGTTGATGTAAATTAGAAAGAGAATTGGTCCTAGTACCGATCCCTGGGGTACCCCGCTACTTACATTGGTCCATTTAGATGCCTTACCGTTTATGACTACCCTTTGCTTT
The DNA here is from genome assembly GCA_032716605.1 of Paralithodes platypus. Taxonomy (NCBI): domain Eukaryota; kingdom Metazoa; phylum Arthropoda; class Malacostraca; order Decapoda; family Lithodidae; genus Paralithodes; species Paralithodes platypus. Next base: position 22,682,287 of record CM064576.1, on the reverse strand, counting down.
CTGTTGCGGAGCCAATTTTCTATCCATTTCAACACACCGTCTTGTATTCCATGCGCTTTTAGTTTTAGCAGTAAACGTTTGTGGGGAACTTTGTCAAAGGCCTTTTGAAAATCAAGGTATATAATATCTACAGCTTTACTCTCATCGTAGAGGTTGAGGATATCGTGGAAGAAGTCTAAGAGGTTTGTTAAACAGGAACGTTTTTTACGAAAGCCGTGTTGAGTATCTTTAAGTATGTTATTTTCCTCTAAGTGATTTACGAGTCTGTCTCGTATGACCGTTTCTAGCATTTTACATACAACTGAGGTTAAGCTAATTGGACGATAGTTACTGGGTAGGGATTTGCTGCCTTTTTTGAATATCGGTGTTACGTTGGCTAGCTTCCACTGATCAGGCATAGTTCCAGACTGCAAGGATTTATTGAATAGTAATGTCAGTGGTTTGGAGAGCTCATTCTTAGCTTCCTTTAGAACTCTAGGCGAGATTGTATCAGGTCCTGGCGTTTTATTTACCTTGAGTTTATCTAAACAATTCAATACTTCTCTCTCTGTAACGGTGATATTGCTTAGAACATCTGAATTATCAATCTGAATCGGCGATGGTGTAGGGATATCACTGAGGTCTTCTGTTGTAAAAACTGATGCAAAGAAGGTATTGAGGGCATTACTCATTTGTACTTCGTCTTTGGTGTATTCTCCTTTTTCATCGACTAACGGTCCAACAGTTGAAGTAACTACTTTTTTCTTTCTGATATAACTATAGAATTCTTTCGGGTTTGTTTTACTTTGATTCGCAATATGTAACTCTAAGGTCTTTTTACTTTGCTTAATTAACTTTTTGGCTTTGCGTCGTAGCTCTACAAATTTCACCCGTTCTTCGTCATTTTGTGAGGATTTTAATCTATCATTAGCACATTTTTTAGCAAGCAGGCAGTTTGAAATATCTATATTCCACCATTTGGGCTTATTATTATGGCCTGGACGCCGTATTTTCGATGGTATGCAGTCTTGCACTGCTTTTAGGTAAGTGGTTTCGAATAACTTCCAAGATGTATTTATGTCGTTATTGTTAATTAAAAAGCTCCAGTCAGTTTCTTTAAACATAGCTCTAAGTTTATGGAAGTTTGCTTTCTTGAAATTAGGGACTTTTTCGATGCTACTATTTGGTTCGTTACTAGTAAACTTTAAAGTGAAAGTTATCGTACGATGGTCGCTGTTACTGAATTCATCACCAACATTCAAATTCTCTATCAATTCTTCTTTTGTTGCAAGTACAATGTCAAGAACGTTATTACCACGGGTCGGCATTCGAACAAATTGATAAAGCGAACTCTCTTGCAAGTTCGTATACAAGTCATGTCCGGAGTGTGAAGTAAGAGTATCGCCCCACTTGGTCACAGGTAAATTAAAGTCGCCAAAAATTACGGTATCTTGTGAGTTACTTACATCTGCAATTTGTTCGTAAATTTCTCGGTCAGTTTGCACTGATTGAGCTGGAGGTCTGTATATTAACGCAAGTATTATTTTTGTACCTTTATTATTCTTTATTAGCACAAAAGATGTGTCGACGTTCACAATTTGAGGTTTTGACACGAGGGTCGGGTTAAGACTTTCTTTGATATAAAATAAAACGCCACCTCCATTTTTATTTATTCGGCTGTTCTCAAACATTACATAACCGGGAAGTGAATACTCTGCTAAAAAGTCTCTATCTTGTGTATTGAGCCAAGATTCTGTTATGCCAATCACATCATAATTTTCTGTAAACACTAGTTCCTCTAAATCTGAAAATTTATTGCGTATGCTACGAGCGTTTGCATAGAAAACCTTTAAAGTTGCGGTTTTAGAACTCGCAGATCGTTCTTTCATCGAATTTTTGGTTCTGGTCGGATATACATTTACATTCATGGCTGTCCTCGGTCCTCGGTCGTTATCCCTGACGGTTTTGAATTTGGGTCGTGTTGGTGGAGCTTTATCCAAATTCGCGGTTCTTGACGGATTAGTATTTAATTCCTTTGTAGATTGCCGTCCTCGCTGTCTTCGGTCCTCCTTCCTGGTTGTCCTGTGCTGAGTCGATTTCTTCTCCGAAAATCCTTCACCGCATCGTTGAGAAGACGCCCAAAACGCGCTGCTCCCACCTGGTTCAGATGAACTCCATCATCCGAAAACAAATAGTCATCGCAGTAGAAATTGTCCCAGGTGTCGACGAATCCCACGTTCTCCTTCCTGCAGAGGTTTGCTAGACAACGATTTGTGCTGGTGGCTATGTTGTAAAATCGGCTCTCTACACCGAGCCGGGGGACGATTCCTGAGACGATGATCCTTGATGACTTCTCCTTAAACGACTTGATCAGCTGCTGGTACTTTAAAAGCAAATCTTCCGACCGGGTTCGCTGTATATCGTTGGATCCAACGTGGATGACGTACATTGTATTTGCAGGGGCCAGCTTTGATACTTCGTCAACTGCTGCAACTACGTCATCCACACCACCACCAGGGATACAAAAACGCTTCCTGGTCTTAGGTGCCCTGGCGCAAAACTCTGTGAGCTGACCACGTATCATCGAGTCTCCCACGAGCCGGACTTCTTCTATTTCCTCTTCGTCATCTGAGTCTGCGAATATCTGGAAACGGTTTTGACACTCGGTAATCGGTATGTGTTTCCTGGTCTTGGGGCAAACGTTGTTCCTCACGACACGGAAGTTGTCTTGAGGGGGAAGAGAGTCGCTATTTGTATCTTGAGTATCGGAAACATCAGCTGAAATGGTTACTGTAGGCGTTGAATTGTTGGCAGTTGACGTTGGGGCGTTGGTGGCTGCTGGAGTTGCGGTGACAATTGAAGTTTGTGGCACTCCAACGTTGAGTGTTACAAACTCTTGGAGTGATTCCAGCTTCATGGTGAGGACGTTGATCTTGTTGTAGGCTTCATCTAATTTCACTGTAAAATTCTCTCGTTGCTGGCAGAGCCGGCAGACTTGAAGATCGATAGTAGCAAACATGGACTCACCAAACCTACCGGCGCAGTTCGCACAAGCGCGAGGCATGGTGACAGTCACTTTCTTCAGATCACTTCACTCACTTAAAAAACAATTCACTCACTTTACAACACTTCACTCACTTTAAAAACACTTCAATCACTTCAACCGAAAACAAATATGCTGAAATACGCAGAAATAGGATATCAGGGGTGATAGCCTAACCGAAAACAAAATGTTGAGATACGCAGAATTAGGCTTCCAGGGGCGATAGCCTAACCAAAAGTTTTTTTTTTTTAAATTGAAATACGCAATAATAGGCTACCAGCGTTGAATAGCCTAACCGAATATAATAAAATTGAAATTCGCAGAAATAGGCTACCAGGTGTGATAACCTAACCTTAAACAAATATATGTATAACAGAATATGTAACTAAATATACAATTCACCAAATAGAGATTATATAAAAATAAAGTGTGACTGCACACAAGGGGTTAATATACTGTGTCAACAGATGACCCTGGTGTCACTGAAGCCTAGTAAAGCAGTAGCCTACTCTTTTTAGATAAAAAAGTGTATCAGTCAAAGGTTATTACAAGATCGTGCAAGCAACAACTAAAATTACAGATATATACTGTATAGCTACAGTAGTATACTAAATACAATATCTACAAGAGTTAATAATAAAACAGATTGGCTGGCTATAGGCTAGGCTAGGTTTGGGTTAGGTTGAAAGCTTGGCAGGTTGGGTTAGGCTAGGTTAGTTTGTACAAATACCACCCTTAGCTTAAAGTAAAATCAGTCTGAGGAGAAAAAGTCAAGAATATATCTAGGGGGAAAAGATAAATGAATGCACTTAAATTTGGTACAAAATTTGCTGGAATTTAATATGTATAATCCCCAAAAAAGGTTTGTTTACAAAATGGTGTCGGCGTTAGTCCCTGTAGGCGGTTAGTTAGTAAACAATATTGTTTATTAGCAAATTAATATGCAAAGCTTTACTTACATACAAGGCAGTTAAATTGATACTTACTACAGTAGGTAATGGGTAAAATTAGGGGCTACGATTTTATATAAAATAGTAATAAGAGAGCGTTTGTTTACAAAGCAAAACAAAACAATAGATGGCGCTAGTGGCGCCCTGTCCGAGCAGGAGTCTTGTGATAAACACAAAGTTTTTCAGTCAATACACAGCGAAATATCGTGCAGTGTTACTTACTAAGCTACAGGATGGTTAAACGTGCCTTTCATGCACCACCTTTCATGCACAAGAATGAAGAGGATGAGTAGTTAATACTCAAATTATGATCGATATCGTGAGAGCGTTGACAGAGCGTCTGCAGCGTCTGGCGGTAGCACGGGGTGTGTGAGAGAGAGAGAGGTGAGGGAGTTGGGGATAGTGTGGGGGTAGACTTAGACCCGACTCCTCCCTTCCACCTGCCCAGGGTGGAGGAGGGGAAGGAAGGACCCAACCCTGAATACTAACCACAGATCCTACTTATACTGCAAAAAATCGTTTAAATATAGCAAGAATCATATCAAAACGATGTCGCCGGTACAGAAGGAGTTAAGGAGATTCAATTCAGCCCAAAACAGTTTCGAACATGTATTAGAATCAAAGAGCGCGACTGTATTTGCCAATTTGAATAAAATCGCCGAATGATAGCCAGAATATAAAGAATAAAAACGTCATCCGAACCTATAGGGTTGATAATGTGCTATAACTGCATATGGTCATTACATATAGGGGGATGCTTGTGCATATTAGTGCTATGAAATTAACCATAATGATTGAGTACATTTTTATCGTGTGACAGCCAAGAGTTTTAACATATATATATATATATATATATATATATATATATATATATGGTCAATATTTACGGGTCACACCACAGCTGGGATCTCATTTTTAACGTAGTTTTGGGTTCCTATCATTCTATGCTTCATTGCTATATACTTATTATCCACCAGAATTTTTGTTTTTCTTGTTTTTTTTGTTTTTTTAGCATTAGCATTAACCTAACCAAAAAACCAAACCTAACCTAACCTAACCTAACCTAATAGCCCCCAAATACATTTAGGTTAGGTTAGGTTAGGTTTTTAGGTTAGGTCAATGCTTTAAAAAAAAAAAAAAAAAAAAAAAAAAAAAAAAAAAAAAAAAACGGTGGATAAAAAGTATATAGCAATGAAACATAGAATGATATGAACCCAAAACTACCATTAGAAATGAGATTCCAGCTGTGGTGTGACTCGTAAATATTGACCATATATATATATATATTACGGTGTTGCTCTACAGCAAGGACTGCAGGAAATTAGTATTTATCCATTATCTAACAATCTATAGGCTAAACACGGCCCCTACTTGTGGGGAGGGTTATGAAGATCAGGGAAAATGTAGGGTTACAGAGGATAAAAAGGAAAAAATAAGTTCTATTTTGCTGCAATAACAGTTTGCGGTGGGATACAGAGTTAGGTTTCCTCCCTAGACCTCCATCAAAAAAAAAAAAAAAAAAAAAACATTAGATCCCCCTACGAGGTTAATTTGTACATTTTTCGGTAGACAAATGTCACAGCCCAAGGCCAGTTCCTCCACTATTACGGGCTCGCTATCGCTCGCCAGAAAATATAGACGCCTAAAGGGCACGAAAGGTCTTAATATTGACAAAGAAATGGGTCATAAAATTGACAAACTAATGGGACAAACGTCTTAAAATCTCAAAACTAATGAGGATAAGCATGAGGAAGAAAGGGGACCAGAAACACGGCCCACTTCCCCTTAAGACAAAGACCACCAATCATTACCTCCATAATATTAACCTTTCTCCCTACCCTATTCCCACCTTGTAAACTCTTTGCCCAAACTCCGCACCTAATTCTGCCCGAGAGCAGCCTTCTGTGAGTCCACCTGCATAAACGAGAAACATACCTTTATTTAACCCTTACTGTACCGTCGACGTCGTTTTATTCGATTTCAGCTACGTTTAGACGATTTTATTATGTTTAGGAAGGATATACGGTAGCTGAAAAGGATGAATTGAGATAGTCTGTAGCCTTTTTTATGGGTAGACGTCTTTCCTAAGCTGAATACAATCGTCTAATAGTTATAGTTGTCGGAATACAATGAAAAGGATGCCACCGGTACTGTATGGGTTTAACACCATCAACACAACAATGAAATACTACCGACCTTTCCATTTCCGCTCTGTAATTATTCATGATTCACCTCCTGCTTGACCTTTTCACTAGCACTTTGTTGAACTGGGAGGAAATACCCAAACGATACACACAGGGTAATACTTATAAATATCAGGATGACTTCATATAAACACAAGGACATGTCAACGCGCCGGGAAGGAGGAGGGAACTGAAGGGATGGTCAATAATACACGCAAAACATTACTCTACTATTATATCCTGATATTCCCATCAACGTTTAGCATCACAAAACGTTAAACATGTATGTCCTTAACTACGAAAAATATTATGCAATCCTATAAAAATACTTCTAGAGCTGTTATTGTAATAATCCAAATTTTTAAGACATCTTGATTTACCCGAAGGAGTAAAAGGTGCTGGCAACTTGGAAGATACAAGGCTAATTTTTAAAAAGGGGATAACGCCACTTTCCGAACTTATCATTCTGAAACATAGTGAAATATGTTGACATCCAAAGTGGGCTGGAGGTGGTAGGCTATGCCTTGTTTGCCTTGTTTGCATCAAATTGCGACAATTTGTTTTAATAGAATAGATACGAAAACGAAATGAAATTACATTGCTTTACTCATTTCATCACTTCCAAAAGCATGGTAAGATCTATAAGGTATCATTAATAGTAATGATAGAAAATATGTGGCTGGGTTTATGGACTGGCTTTGAAAATTCGCTCGTTTGCCAGCCAGCCGGTTAGTCTTACGGAGGATTCACACGAGTGTGTGCATATTGTGCAGATTGATGGTCAATTGCTTCGGGCAACAGTCGGAGTTACCTAAACATGCTCTGCATACACAAGATAATAATAATAATACTAAGACAAAAATAATTTCATGAATGAAATGAATGAATAAATGAAATAAAAATAATAACAATCCGTCATTACTAGAAACTTTCGTTTGTTAGAGATACATTCCAACTCATGAACCAATTCGTGAGCATATAATGAAATCAGTATTTCGAGTTTCGAAACAGTCCGCACAAATTACTGCTATTTTATGTCCTGAAAACATATTCTACAGTAACTGACATTTGATTCCCTTTATGCTAAATATGTCAGACAACTATAAGTACACTGCAGGATACAAATGATGGTATTTCATATTCGAAGCAATCTTAGACCGCATCGAATATTTGTTTAATGTTTTACTTATTACTGTCCATTCCGAGGCTCGTTCAAGCTACTGGATGGTCCATGTCGGTCTAGAAATACCGTCCTAGAGTGTAACTTCTTAACAATAATTATACTAATTTGGTAAAGCTTTTGAAGTCACATGTCAATGTATAAATCATAATGTAAAACTTGCAAAATAAACAAACCAAAACTGGGACGACACAAGATAAACGCAAAGGAACTAATCAAAATCGCTATGTGGAAATAACGCTTAATAAAATAAAATTTGATATAAAAGAACACAATCCACCACATAAATTGTACATCACTACATGTGCAAGTTACCTGGTTCCCAAGCAAACTAATCGCACATATAACAATGCACTATCATCATGTTCAAGGAATTAGTAAACGGGAAGCCGCGGTCAGGAATAGCTTACCAATAGCTGAAGGAACAATTATGATACACCAACGAAGTATAATGAAAACTACGCTGCAAACTACTGGAATTCTCCTATTAAGGGAGCCCACCTCGCTTTTTTGTTCTCTTTCTCTCCCTCTCTCTTTGGCTGGTATCCATTCGGCCCCATTCAGCCTACTGTTTTAAGACGTTTACCCCCATCCAGGTGTCAATATTTTCCTGGCGAGCGGTAGCAAGCCAGCATATATATATTTTTTGTGATGACAGCAAGCTAAATTTGTACATTTTTCGATAGAAAAATTTCTCCGGCGAAGCCGGATTTTTCCATACAATGCTGGTTCGCTATCGCTCGCCAGGATGAAATAGACACCTAGATGGGGATAAACGTCTTAAAACAGTTGGCTGAATGTGGCCGAATGGATACAAGTCAGAAAAAGAGAGAAAAGGAGAGAAAGAGAAACAAAGCAGGTGGGTCCCCTTAAGGCTCACTGACTTGTTTATACTGTGAAGAAATATCCAGGTACAGTACACTGCAAAACTTAGAGAATGCATAGACTAGAACTGACCGTAGGAAATCTGGAGTATTAATTTCAACATATCTTAGAAATGTTCGTTAATCTAACATTCATTAATAAAATATAAATATTATATGCATAGAAATGTAATAAAGTCATACAAAAACTGTAATTGTTACAAAAATTATATTGCACACTGACAATGTATACTGTACTATTTAAGTCGTCTTGTTGTAAACACAGTAAATACAGTGTAGTCACAAATGAAACTGGACATTTATGATAGGCATAAACGTCAAACCATTAATACACAGCTTGTTTAACTGTTGAAATCAGATGACGCCAATTTTGCTTTATTCTAGCTACATACAGACGATTTCAGTCAATTTATGAAGGGGTAGACTTATAGGGTTAATTTCAAGCACTTTCTAAACTGGGTCAAATGATCTAGCACAAGCATTAACAAAGTAAAGAAATTTAATTTAAATGGTTAATTAAAACTTTCTATTCCTCTTCTATGGACGAAGAGAACTAAAGTGAAGTAATGCATGGCCCGTTTTTTTCCTATATCCTCAAATCATTTGCATGTAATTATCTCGAAAGATATTCATATTGAAATTATTGAACTTGGTCGTAAATAAGTACTCGATTCCATATCAAATAATAATAATCCTTCTTTCTTTAATGCCACCCTCTCCTCTCCTCTATCAATGTGTAAAGTTGATATATAACGGAGGCCTATTATATATAGATGATTGACTTCGATGTTGTTGTGGTAATTTGAACTTTGTATTAACATTAACTCGTGTTATATTACAGAAAGGTGACGTGGTACTATCAGTGAACGGTCAGTCACTACTGGGACTAACACACGGCCAGGCTGTAGATTTACTGAAGGCCACAGCTGAACTAGGAGGTGTTACACTATCACTGTTAGAAGGTCCTGAAAGTGGTGGTGGTGGTGGTAACTTTGTACCCTCATGGTTGTACTGGCAGCGTCTACCTCGCTGCCTCCACCTGGCCAAGAGTGTGGTGCTGCACCGTACTGCTGGGGCATCACTTGGCTTCAGCATCGTAGGAGGTGCTGACCCACAGAGAGGTCCGGAGCCCATCCATGTCCTCTTTGTGGTACAGTCCTCGCCCGCCGCTCTGGATGGTAAACTGCGCTGCGGTGACCGGTTACTGGCTGTTGATGGTCGGTCCCTGGAGTTGGTCCGACACGCGGCAGCTGTGGCACTACTGAAGCAGGCGGGGCAGCGGGTACATCTTCAGGTGGTATCATGGTTGGGTACTGAGCTGTGACCTGGCGCTCATATCATACAACACTACATCACTGGGTTAACACTTCAGGCACCCTGGCACCAGTTCTATTCCATTCTGGCTAACATTAGTTGGTTTTGTTCAGCTTAGGGAGGACATTTGAGCCCTTTGAGCCCTGCAGGCCTATATTTGACTAAATAAAGTATATTAATGTAGTCAGGATATAATGGAACACCATGTCATCGCTTCAAAGAGTTAAAGTCAACAAGCCTTTCCTCTACACTGAACCAATTGTTTACATTTATCTTTTACCTTTAACTTATAGAAGCATTAACAGGAAATAAAGGGAGATATAGATTCTGTGCTAGCCTCATAACCTCTCTCTCTCACTTTTCTCACTGCTTTATTTCAAGATTGGATAGTGTAAAACTCAATCAACAAACAATATCATAGACATCGTGATGCTTCCATCTTAGATAACTATCAATGTATGGTGTGCACCTTTAAAAGATGTTTTAGTCATAATCATTATAACAAATGTTTATGCTTAATAATTATGTGTGTAAGTGTTGCAGTAATCAAAAAGACCAACACACCAACACAAACGTAAATATGGTTTCACACGAGCGCTCTTTTCCTCAACACTGGTCTGGCAGCTTACGAGTTCAACTGTAAACATTGTGCTGGTACACTCGGATACCTTCCTAAACTGGCAACAATCAAACTGAATGTTATCCATAGCTCAATGATAATGAACAAATGAAAATGCATACCTTAAAATCCTTACATTGGTAATTATTATTATTATTATTATTATTATTATTATTATTATTATTATTTAACCCTTTCAAGATCCAATATGCATTTCTGTTCTGCCTTTCGGCTATTATTAGACGATTGTATTCATATTAGGAAGGGTACACTCGGATACCATAGTTTCTAGCCCACTCATACAAATTCGAGGACCTCACCTATTTCAAATTATGGATGTATAACCCTGGAAACAAATTTATGAATATAATTGTCTATAAATCAAATACAAAACTATGTATACTATTAATTGACAAGCAAGTGCTATCTAAAAGTCAATCCAGATAGTTATAATTGCATAAAGAAAAACATATGGGGTACACGAATTATTATGGGTGGGCTAGAGACTATGGTATCCGACTGTACAATGGAAGTCAGAGGGTTAATTGGGATAGTATACCCTTATAATTCCCCCCATAGCCTTCTTAAACTGCATAAAATCGTCTAATGAAAGCCAGAATAAAGTGTCAAAATGCATCACGAATCAACAGCCTCATTCACTATTGTAAATTTTGGTCTGCCGAACATACACACACACGACAGACTTAACCCTTTCAATATTTGGGGACGCCTTTCGCTCTTTATGCTGGGTAACATTAGACGATTTTTCTTAGCTTCGGAAGGCTCTTTAGGCATCAACAAGATAAATAATCTGAATATAATAGAGAGAGAGAGATCTTCCGAGAGATTGACAGACTGGGGCCGCACCTCCCCGTTGGGGAGGGGGGGGGGGGGAGCCAACTATTTTAAGACGTTTATCCCCATCTAGGTGTCGATTTCTTCCTGGCGAGCGATAGAGAGCCAGCATTATATGAAGAAATCCGGCTTCGCCGGAGAAATTTTCTATCGAAAAATGTACAAATTTAGCCTGCTGTCAAACAAAAATAAAAAATATGCTGGCTCGCTACCGCTCACCAGTAAAAAATGTATACCTGGATGGGGATAAACGTCTTAAAACAGTAGGCTGAATGGGGCCAAATGGATACAAGCCAGAGAAAGATAGAAAAGGACAACAAAAACAGGTCACCCTCCTTAAAGGTGCTGTCACACAAACATAGTTAGCAGCACAGTATATTGGAGTTTAGGTGTGTTTACTTTAGGAGACTCCAGATCATTGTGTATGTGTATTTATTTACATAGTCTATGTTGCCAGGTTCAGCATCTAAGCACTGTAAGAATGTTAGTTAAAATAGGACTTCAGAGGCTATCAACCCTTCAGGATTATTAAGACAGCACACTGTAAGTCAAGAGTAGCATCAGGACTGGAGCCGCATTTCGAGAACCCCAGTGAAATAGGACACCACAATGTTCATGTTAGTCACGTCATGTGATGCTCTGGTGCTAGGGACTACGGTCATTTCAACACTTGTCAAATCACTCAAACCGTACTCAAGTCAAGAAATCAACCTAACCTAAATGTAATCTAATTCAATGTATCCAAACTGTCCTGATAGTTTGGGTTAAAGGGGGTGACCTGCGTTTGTTCTCTCCTTTTCTCTCTTCCTCTGGCTTGTATTCATTCGGTCCCATTCAGCCTACTGTTTTAAGAAGTTTATCCCCATCCAGGTGTCGATTTCATCTTGGCGAGCGATAGCAAGCCAGCATTGTGTGAACAAATCCGGCTTTTGCCGGAGATATTTTTCTATCGAAAAATGTACAAATTTAGCCTGTTGTTATTTATTTTTTATTTATTTTTTAAATCTACACCTACATGGGGATAAACGTCTTAGAACAGTAGGTTGAATGGGTCCGAATGGATACAACCCAGAGAGAGAGGGAGATAGAGATAATAGAGCTGTAAGTGAGTGAGTTTGTTCCACTCCACGCTCTTTGTATACCAGAACCATTTTGATTTGGTTTCAATATATATATATAGTATGTATATGTTTTTTAATATGTAAGTTGAGTTAATTATTGTTAATAACGCACTTGGTTAATTAAACGAGCAATGTTCTCCAAAAAAAAATATATATAATAATAGTTCAATGCAACAATGTTTTGCCAAACCATCATCATGTGAGGATTGTTCAGTATATTATCATGGAAAGTTGACAAAAATAACGAATTTGTCGACAATCATGTTCCCAACGTATAACGCTAATTATCCCTTCAAATATCATAACTTTACAGAACAGATATTTGTTAATGATGTAATATTACCATTAGTAAAGCTGCCAACATATTATGATAATTACTCAGAACATTGTTACAAACATTGTAAACATAATATGCTATCAAAACGTTGTACTGTATTAGTGAAGACTTTCTTTTGTAGTCCTACATTGGACACGCATATATATACAGTATATATATATACAGTATATATTTGTTTTTTACAATAATTAGAGGAAAAAGAAACAAAGACCAATCCAAAAAGGTCCGTGTGCCTAAAGACATCCTCCATGCTCAATCTGTCGTAAACAATCACTTGGCTTTGAGTCATAATAACAACTGATTAACCTTAATGCATCATTATTTATGTTATACCTTTAAAATACATACTTTTTCCGGGTATTATTGGACTATTTTATTAAGATTAGGGAGGATATGTATGAGTCAAAGGGCCTCTCTGATGTTCCAAGATATTTTAGTGTGTGGTTGAATTTTATTTTATTTTCGTCATTATAATTATAAATTTGTATTTGTTATACAAGGCTGATAATCCTATTGATGGTGTTGGCTAGGGTGATTGGTTGGTATATGGGGTAAATTGCCATGTATTTATCTTTGTTCCTTAGCTATTATGAAGATTGTGTAGCAAAATATGTTGTCAATTATGAAAAAGTGGCACTAATATGAAACAGAGGCATGGTAGTTTCATATTCTCACTTTAGTTATCGTGCAATCAGTGGCTAAGGGATTCAATTTTCCGCCAGGTGAAATGAAACTTACTATAGGCTGGTTGGCAAGCGTCTGGTATATGGAGACTGACTATAGTGTATTCTAGCCTACCTTAGCTCTTCTCTTTATCCTCCTATATCTACTAGAGTGATTTATAATATAGTTAGACATTAGGTGACCGTAGCACCGCATGTAACTATAGTCGGATAATAATAATATGTATAGGTCTTTAAGGGGACATGGGCTGGTTTTCTGGTCCCCTTTCTCCCTCATGTTTAGCCCCATTTGTTTTGAGATTATTAGACGTTCGGCCCATTAGTTTGACTATTTTAACACCTTTTGCCCCATTTCGTTGTAAATTGTAAGACCTTTCGTACCATTTAGGTGTAAATTCTTTCCTGGCGAGCTATAGCGAGCCTGATATTATAAGAAGAATCGGCCTTCGGCCGGAACATTTTTCTACCGAAAAATGAACAAATTTATCTTGAAGTGGGTTCTAGAGGATGTTTTTCTAAGCTTGATGAAGGTCTAGCGAAGAAACTAAGAATATAAGGAACAATTGAATTAATAGACCAAAAAAAACGGCCTATCTCCCCTTAACCCCTTCTGTACCGACGACGTGCGTTATATTGTATTCTAGCTATAGTTACACGATATTATATGCAGCTTAGGTAGGATCTGTGGTAGTTAAACAAAGGTCGGTTGAGATAGTTGGAAGCCTTATTATTGCTAGAGGTCCTTCCTAAGCTGAATAAAATCGTTCAACAGTTGCCAGAATATTATAAAAGAGACGTCCCTGGTACTGAATGGGTTAACCCCTTCTGTACCGGCGACGTCTCTTTTTATTTTATTATTGCTACTATTAGACGATTTTATTCAGCTTAAAACGGGCCTCCAGAAACTAACAGGCTTCGAACTATCTCACTCAAGCCATTTTACTCTCATAAATCCGGAGTCACCGTTTTTTTTTTTTTTATCTTTCTCTCCTTTTCTCTCTTTCCCTGGCTTGTGTCCATTCGGCCCCATTCAGCCAACTGTTTTAAGACGTTTATCCCCATCCAGGTATCAATCTCTTCCTGGCGAGCGATAACGAGCCAGCATTGTATGGAGAAATCCGGCTTCGTCGGAGAAATTTTTCTATCGAAAAATTTACAAATTTAGCTTGCTGTCAACAAACAATATATATATACGCTGTCTCGCTACCGCTCGCCAGGAAAATATTGACACCTGGATGGGGTTAAACGTCTTAAACAGTAGGCTGAATGGGGCCGAATGGATACCAGCCAAAGAGAGAGGGAGAGAAAGAGAAAAAAAAGCGAGGTGGGCTCCCTTAAGCGGCACAAACTCGTCTTAATATAGCTAGAATCAAATAAGATAGACGTCGTCGGTACAGAAGGGGTTAACTCTTTCGGGGTTAGGACGCTTTCTAACACTGCATTTTGGCTAACATTAGACGATTTTTCTCATCTTCGGAAGGTCCTCTCAGAAGCCAAGAGGTAAAGTACAGGTATATGTCAATTGACCACTTGCGAATCTCAAGCTTTAAGGAAGTTGGAGCTGTAAACATTGATATGAAACAGATATACAATAATAATGTAGGTTCTGGTGGGTTAAAAGTACGGTGGATTTGGTTTTATGTATTTGTAAATGCACTACGGTAGATTCTGTGAGAGGGGGTCAGGCACCAGTTGGACTAGATAATAGTCCATCAGGCGCCTGGCCAGGGGAGCCGGTGTATATAAAGGGTCATATGCCTGGATGTGAGGTGGGCGGGCATTATGGTGTGCTCCGCTGTGTGTCTGCCTGCTGAGACCGGAACCTCTCCGGGAGGCCTGGGGCCAGGGGAGTGCTGGAGGCCCTTAGTGATCCTTGGTCTCTGGATCTTCTCCTGGGCAACCTAGATGTGTGTGAATATATATTTTTTAATGTTTTTATGTTGTGTTGTGTTGTCCCTGTTCGGGCTCTGTCTCAAGTCGGCCACCTCCACCTATGGAGTATGTACCTGAGTATATAAATATATACATACTACGACTGTATTTATGCTAGTAATTCTGCAGAATATTGATGTCTACAGCACCTTGACCGTAACTCGCAAGTGGTCAAATAACCCTCCGACTTCCAAAATTGTTTCCCAAACTAAACAAAATCCGTCTACTGAGAGCCAGAATGAAAGTAATGAATGCGCTCTTATATACTGGATGAGTTGAACTAGGTCTAACGAAGGAGCGTTACAGTAGCGGTGTTTGATAATTGCTTGGTCTAGCCTGTATAGTGCCTTCGGGCCTTAACTTATGATGACCTTAGACGGAAACCTATAGTGTGTCATATCCTACGACATTAGACAGAAAGATGGAGTTATAGTTAAGGTTGTATGACACGAAGCACAAACTGATGCCATGTGTGATGCAATTGTCAATATTGACCCTTTCACGTACAGGACGCGATTTTGAGCCTATTCTGGGATACTTTAAAGCCTTTGTGACCATCAGGGGTGCTTAGAAACCTTTAGTTTATTTACTTTAACCTCTGCAGCTGTCTTTGAGTTAGCTGTGGGCAGAAAACTAATTTTGGAGAGGTAATTATAAGATTGAGAGAACTATTTTTGATTGCTAATCGGCAAACCCTTCGTCCACACGTGCGTGAAAGGGTTAATAATTGAAGTACGATGACGAAGTGTATATTTAGTTCTAGCTCTTTAAATATTATGATATTCAGCATAGTAAACATAAATAGCAATACAGCCCTATGAGTTTAAATATCTTACGAGTTATGCATACAATTTGTAAAGATTAAAAAGAAAATACTATTCAAGCAGCATATGGATTATGGATACCTATGCCTTGCTAAAATTATGACATTGTGATTTACGAACACCATAACATTTACATTCAATACACAGAGTGAATGGAAAAGCAATGTCTCACAGTTTACAGCTTAAAAGAGACCATGAGTTCACTCAAACAACCCATCTCAAGGCACTATGACGAATTATAAAAATGTGTCTAGCTATTATTAAACGAATATATTCAGATAAGAAAGGGTCTGTGGCAGTCATGAGGTCATTCCTATGCAAAGAAACATCGTCTAATATTAGCCAAAGAATATCGCTATTGTACAGAACGAGTTTAGATTCATAATCTGTTATACACACATACTTTGAAATTATCTAACTTCACAAATTCTTTCCTACTACAATCAGCCTATTTTAAAACCACCATGCATATTATGACAGGTGGAATCAGTTAGTGTAGAGTGGGTGTGAGCTAATTGTGTCTGTCTGTCAGTATGGTTTCTAGAGGGACACACATCAATGGGACATTATTGCCTCACACGAAACCTATATCCTCCACTCTTCATACCATATAAAACTATATGTAGGTACGGCAATAAGAATTACTTTACACACACACACACACATATATATATATATATATATATATACCGGTATATACTATATATATATATATATATATATATATATATATATATATATATATATATATATATATATATATATATATATATATAATGCCTTTGCAAGCGTACATTAATATTCTAAGGGATTGGTAATATGTAAATGCATGGTTTGAAGCAAGGTTTTAATGTGTAGGCAGGTACTATTGCACCCACATATTGCATTTAACAGAGGCCAAATGTATCCTATGGTGTGTGAAGGTGTATATCAACTTGTAGATAGCCCTGCAGTGAACCAGTGAAGTATAATGATGATGATGATGTACATTATTTGTGTTGATAATTTGCAGACTACTGACTATCCCACGGACTGAGTAAAGGAGAAGTATGGTGTCAGCCTTATGTATTGTTTGACAGGAGTGTATAACTTCAATTTTAATATAGTTAAAATAGGACTTCAGAGGCTATCAACCCTATTGTATCATTAAACCAGCACACTGTAAGTCAAGAATAACGTCAGGACTAGAGTCTCTCTGCGAGAACTCCAGTCCCTTGTAGCTTCAAGACAACAGCTGACGATACACTGAGGGTGGCTGAACAATATCGACATTAATCATTCACGTGTTGGTAGCGGATTCCTTTTTCGTCAGTTTCCCCGCAAAACTTTCGAACAGTTGACGCTAACTTGATTGTGGCTGAACTGATCTTCAACTATTTTCCACTTGTTTCCTTTTCTTATATTGTCTAGTGAAATAAAAGTGTTTTAAATGCCTAATGAGATTTCCTGAACCAAGAGAGAGAAAAAAAATCAAGAATTTACTACAACTTCCCCGTTAGAAATGTTCCTAGTGTAAATATATTATGATTTTAATGTATAAACTAGTACGACGTTTTCTTCGTCAACAAATAATAACCACCAATAAACCAACTTATGAAGGGGCTATCTGGCAACTGCACCGACGATCAAGAAGTTATCACATTTATCCCATAGGAATAAAGAGCTATTTTTAAGTTACGTGTCACTTTCCTTAGCAATATGATACTGGAACTATAAATATAATATAACAAGGCTATTTCAGAAACAATTTAGATCAGGTTACACGACAGTCAAGCCAAGAAAAGGAAACAGATTTCAACAAATTCACATTCATAAATTTACTCAAATAAGAGATGATAATGAACCAGGCAAACTGAACAATTTTGCCTAACCAAGTTCTGACTGAGTTCATTAACCCTTTATGTACCGGTGACATCCTCTTCATGATATTCTGGTAACTATTAGACGAGTTTATTCAGCTTAGGAAGGATATCTACCAATTAAAAGGCAACAGACTATCTCAATTAATCCTTCTAAAGCTTGATAAAATAGTCTAAATGAAGCCTTTTGTTCATCCCGTTGCTCTCGAGTTGTAGCTTTGGAAACAGAACGTGATGCCAAACTTTAAGGGGAGGTATTTTTTTTCTTTTTCTTGACCCCTTTCTCCCTCATGCTTAGTCCCATTAATTATGAGATTGTAAGACGTTCGCCCAACTAATTTGGCGATTTAAAGAACTTTCGCCCCATTTCTTTGTCAATATTAAGACCTTTCGTGCCATTTAGGTGTCGATTTTTTCCTAGCAAGCCTAGCGAGCCTGTAAATGAGTAGGAACCGGCCTTCGGCTGGGAAACTTATTCGACTGAAAAATGTATAAATTTATCTTGATGGGGGGTCTTGGGGGTGTTTTTTATGCTTGATAGAGGTCTGGGAAGCAAGCTAGAAGAAAATATAAAATAAGAAAATACAAATAGAATATAGAATAACCTGCCCTTAAGGGGAGATCTCCACTTGAGGGATTTTTTTCTTGACTCCTTTCTCCCTCATGTCTAGCCCCATTGCTTTTCTAATTTTAAGACGTTCGCCCCATTATTTTGACGATTTTAAGAACTTTCGACCCATTTCTGTCAATTTTAAGACCTTTCGTGCCATTTAGGGTTCGATTTTATCCTGGCGAGCGATAGCGAGCCTGTTATTTAAGAGGAACCGGCTTTCAGCCGGGACATTTTTCTACCGAAAAATGTACAAATTTATCTTGAAAGGGGCTCAAGGGGGTGTAATCTTAAGCTTGATGGATATCTAGAGACCAAACTAAAAACCTCCCCATAAGTCGTTCTACAATTGCATATTAGTTTCATTTAACTACAAATGCAGTTACATTCAATATTCTACAAATACGTCAAAGTCATGAAACCACAATGAAACGGTGGTGTCTTGTTTGTTATATATATATATTATCAAGCCAGATTATAACTTACACATATAATATTATTTACGTATTATTTTCAACACAATGATGACTTGTTAATTGTATTATATCAAATGCAAAATGATTTACTATTAATCTTAGAGAGGGATCCTCTGATGAAAAAAATTTAACTATTAATTCAATGTTTTAGGCTGTTGAGAACTTTCCGATTCTAGTCTAGTTACCCCCTCTCATTTCTTTTCAATGTATAAATATAGACAGTGACACCATTATCACACAAGTCTTCACGTTCTGTTTCGTTGGAAGTAAACCGAAACGAAGTAGATAGATAGTTGAAACGCTGATTTGTAGAGCCTAGCAAGGGTTGGCAGTGAAAGTATGGAAATCACAGACCTTTCAATAAACGGTGTAACAAGTCTAACACGCATATATCTGTACATATTAATTATCTATCCTTGGTCTTGTTATCATATATATTGTGGAAACTAGTATATATTATAAGCGATATTTTGTACTCCCGTGTATAGAAGAGAGTAAATAAAGGAGTTTTTTTGAGGAAGCTTGGATTAATCTGAGCCTGCGAGAGATTTTTTTGCTTTTTCCACTAGTAGATATTTAGCGATGGTGTGTAAATTGTGTGTGTGACTTATATAACACATAGGTTTAAGGAGGATACAGTCGCTTTTTATGGACCCCCTTCTCCTTCATGTTTAGCCCCATTAGTTTGGCGATTTTGAGACGTTTCGCCCCATTTCTTTGTCAATATTTAGACCTTTCGTGCCATGTAGGTGTCGATTTGTTCCTGGTGAGCGATAGCGAGCCTGTAATATACGAGGAACCGGCCTCCGGCTAGAAATTTGTTCTGTCGAAAAACGTAAAAAATTATCTGAAAGCAGGTCTAAGGGGTGTGTTTCTTAAACTTGGTGGAGGTCTACAATAGGGAGGAAACTCAAAAATAATATAATAAATAGATAAATAGACCAAAATAATATAATAAATAGATAAATAGACCAAAATAATATAATAAATAGATAAATAGACCAAATAATATAATACATACATAAATAGACCAAAATAATATAATAAATAGATAAATAGACCAAAATAATATAATAAATAGATAAATAGACCAAAATAATATAATAAATAGATAAATAGACCAAAATAATATAATAAATAGATAAATAGACCAAAATAATATAATAAATAGATAAATAGACCAAAATAATATAATAAATAGATAAATAGACCAAAATAATATAATACATACATAAATAGACCAAAATAATATAATAAATAGATAAATAGACCAAAATAATATAATAAATAGATAAATAGACCAAAATAATATAATAAATAGATAAATAGACCAAAATAATATAATAAATAGATAAATAGACCAAAATAATATAATAAATAGATAAATAGACCAAAAAACAAGCCCTACTCCCTTATCTAAAACTGGTACAGTATCCTACATAAAGGCGGTGTCACACGAGCGATCTTTCCGTCCATTTTTACGAGCAATTGTAGTCTGGAAGGCTTAAAATTTAAGTTAACCCCTTCAGCACCATGACGTCATTTTAACCTTAAATCTGGCTAACAATACACGATTTTATGCAGTTTCAGAAGAACCTATGCTATTCGGAGGGTTATTGGAGATCGATTTTACCCCTTTGAGCCCTAGAGGTAGATCATAAACTAAAGAAAATCGTCTAATGGTAACCAGAATATGATGGAAATGACGTCATGGTGGTGAAGGGGTTAAGGGGAGATGGGTCACTTTTTGGGCGATTTTTGCATGTATTCGTTATTTTTTCTACTTTCCTTCCTAGACCTCCCTCAAATTAAAAAAAAAAAATCCATTAGATCCCCCTTCTAGATTAATTTGTACATTTTTCGGTAGAAAAATTTCCCGGCCGAAGGCCGATTCTTCCAACATTACAGGCTCACTATCGTTCGCCAGGGAAAAAAGTCGACACCTAAATAGCACGAAAGGTCTAAATATTGACGACGAAATGGGGCGAAAGGTCTTAAAATCGACTAACTAATGGGACAAACATCTTAACATCTGAAAACTAATGGGGCTAAACATGAGGGAGAAAGTGGTCCAGAAAACCGGCCCATCCCCCCTCAAACTGTTTTAGTGGTGTAATGATTTAGGTGCTTATGTTCAAGGTGAGGTGTCCCGAGTTCGAATCCCGGGAGGACCATATTATGCTTTCATTAGTTTATTCAAGTACATTGGGGTTTGTAATTGATGATTAATGTTAAGAACAGGGTGTTACTTACATCAGAAGTCTGCTACCTAACATAATCTACCTTCAGTCTAATTCCCGATCCCAGTGTAAAAAAGACTCAAACTATCACGAGACAAAACTTGCTCATCGAAAATTGCCGGTAAAAGCGCTCGTGTGACAGTGACGATGAAGGTGATTGAAATATGAATAGAGTGTTTGTTTTAAATCAGTTGACTAACCAGTTGAATTAAGGGGAGATATTTTCCACTTGAGGGATTTTTTCTGGACCCCTTTCTCCATCATGTTTAGCCCCATTACTTTTGACATTTTAAGACATTCGCCCAATTAGTTGGCAATTATATGAGCATTCGCCCCATTTCTGTCAATTTTAAGACCTTTCCTGCCATTTAGGTGTCGATTTTCTTTTCCTGGCGAGCGGTAACGAGCCTGTAATTTAAGAGAAACCGGCCTTCGACCGGGACATTTTTCTACCGAAAAATTTACAAATATATCTTAAAAGGGGGTATAGGGGGTGTAATTGTAAGCTTGCTGGAGATCTAGGGAACAAATTAAAAACCCGCCCTCAACAACTGCATGACAAACTACACTCATAATTCAAGTGCAATCATTTCACTTCCATATTCCGCAACATGTACAAGACCAGAACTTATGTAGGCGACTGTACAAGCAATCCGTCAGAAAGTAATACTAGTTTTGCATGACAATTCGAACAACTTGTCAGGCTTTTTAAAGACATTGTTGATGCATATTGTGAATTTGTTCTGTAGTAAATGTCATATTAGTGAGGCTTTTCCAGATGAGTTCGAATTCATACTTTATTACAGTAATATGTATTAGTACCGGTATGTATCAGTTTGTATATAGCCTAAGTGTTCTATTGCACACACACACACACACACACACACACACATGTTACAGTGTAGATGAGAGTGTTTGGACTTGCTAGGGGAATCTATGAAGTACGACGAGGTTTTTCCTATCATTATCCTGGCTATTATTAAACGACTTATGCGGTTTAGGAAGGACGAGTGAGAGGGTTGATAGAGATAGTGTTTACCCCTTTGAATCCTAGATGTCCTTCCTAACTAACTCATTCAGTCCCGGGGACGTCCTTTGCATCATATGCTGGCAACGGTTGGACTATTTTATTCAGCCTAGGAAGGACCTCTGGCAAATAAAAAGGCCTCAAACTATCTCAACCAACCCTTTTAAGTACCACAGATCCTCCCTAAGCTGCATACTAGCTTCTAAATATATCTAGCATAAGATATAACACATGTCGCTGGTACTCAAAGGGTTAAAGGAATAGTCTAATTATAACCAGGATAATAATGAATACAAATATGCCATTGTGCTGAAAGGCTAAACATGAGGAAGAAGGGGGACCAGAAAAACCAGCCCATCTCCCCTTAACCCCTTCTGTACCGGCGAGGTCTTTTTAATTTTATGCTGGCTACTTTGAGAGGATTGTATTAAGTTTAAAAAGGGCCGCCAGTAATGGAAAGGCTTCGAAGTATCTCACCTAACCCTTTTAACCCTTTCAACTAACGCAGCTCCTCCTTCTTAAATTGCACACAAGCTTCTAAACATAGCTAGAATAAAATTAAATAGACGTCGCCGGTACAGAAGGGGTTAAGGGGAGATGGGCTGTTTTTTTCTGGTCCCCCTTCTACCTCATGCCTAGCTCCTTTAGTTTTGAAATTATAAGACGTTTGTCCCATTAGTTTGTCGATTTAAAGACCTTTCGCCCCATTTCTTTGTCAATATCATGACCTTTCGTGCCCTTTAGATGTCGATTTTTTTCTAGCGAGCGATAGCGAGCTTGTAATTGTGGAGGAACCGGCCTTCGGCCATGACATTTTTCTACCGAAAAATGTATAAATTAATCTCAGAGGCGGATCTAATGGATTTTTCTTTGTTTTCAAGTTTGATGGAGGTCTAGGGAGGAAACAAAAAAATATATGAATATATAAGTAAATAGACCCAACAAATAACCACTGTCCACTTAAGGGTTACGCCAATCAATCAGCTGACAAGTATACTGCAATATTTCCCATGCAATATAGAATACACAGACTGTTACAAAACCATACCATGTTCCTAATTAGTAGTCCAGAAATCGTAGACTATAACCTCTGTAACTCAAAAAGGGCTAGAGCAAATGGCCTGTAAATTTCCACACGTATTCCCTGGCTGACCCTTCCCAAATGGTATAAATAATAGGTGGATTACTCTAGTACTTTGTGGGTTATAGAGGTTAAATGAGTGTTGGCCTTATTGCGAACAGGGTATATTACACATTGAAAGAGTATCGTTTTAAATGCTCTTGAGCTAGTTTCAATATGTCATGCATTCAGGAAATATTCATAGTCTGCATCTCAAATGTATGCACCAAGTACGGTCATTATTACGCACGGAATATGTGTACCAATTTTGATACAGACTATGCATTCGATCTCAGTTGTCAAAGGGATCTGTGCGTTAGAAATGGCAACACACTAACCCTGCTACTGTGTGTGTGTGTGTGTGTGTGTGTGTGTGTGTGTGTGTGTGTGTGTGTGTGTGTGTGTGTGTGTTTTGTTTTTTGTTTTTTCCAGCCCATAGACGAATAAACTCTGGTGAACACCGCGTGATTCATGGCTGAGTGAATAATCTAATTAGTTAATTGCACTCCCAACACCAAACACCTCCCACTGATATTAATGAAAGCATGTGATCCTCTCGGGATTCGAATCTGGGACACCACATACAGATTTTAAACACTAACCATTACACCACCAAGACAGTTAGAAGTTAAGTATATGACCACGATTGATATCCATTTATCGAATACTGGATATATATAGTTAATTAGTTATGTAGAGCAGATTAACCAGACCACTGAGCTCCACACGGAACTCTCATACGTCTGGCTGGATATGTATAGATCATGCCAAGAGCTACTTAGGATGAGAGGAGTTACGGCCTGGAGCCTCAACCGGAGAAACACCCAGGAGTGAAGGAAGGTAAGTGCAACTATACGCTATTACGGCATAGGTCCAAAATGATTGATTGGTTTATGGAATGTATAGTTAAGTGACTTTAACCCTTACTGTACCAGGGGCGTCATTTTCATCACATTCTGGCAACTATTAAACAGTTTTATTCAGCTTAGGAAGGACCTCTAGCAATAATAAGGCTTTAAACTATCTCGACCAACCCTCTAAACTACCACAAATCCTTCCTAAGCTGCATTATACCGTCTAAATCTAGCTAGAATATAATATAACACACGTCGCTGGCACTCAAAGGGTTACATTGTGGCTTGAATATTGAAGTTCCTAACAGTTAACCGTTAGAAGATATAATACGCATTTTGTTCTGGCTATTATTAGACGATTATATTCAGATTAGGAAGGGAATAGGGTTGATTGAGATAGTCCGCACTCTTTTAATTCCCACAGATCCTTTCTAAACTGCATAAAATCGTCTAATGAGAGCCAGAAT
This sequence comes from Paralithodes platypus, assembly GCA_032716605.1. NCBI lineage: Eukaryota > Metazoa > Arthropoda > Malacostraca > Decapoda > Lithodidae > Paralithodes > Paralithodes platypus. Next base: position 22,657,730 of record CM064576.1, on the reverse strand, counting down.
AAACTGTCAAATTGCGTCACGGTCTTGAAAGAGTTAACATGACCGATCTTTATATATAGTAACCTGACCTTAGCTGGACCTCGTCTTGTTAAGGGGAGATGGGTGATTTTTCCCTCATGTTTAACCCAAATTAGTTTTCAGGTTTTAAGACGTACGGCAAAATTAGTTTGGCGATTCTAAGACACTTCGACCCATTTCTTTGCCAATATTAAGACATTTCGTGCCATTTATGTGTCGATTTTTTCCTGGCGAACGGTAGCGAGCCTGTAATTTAGGAGGCCGGGTAATTTTTCTACCGAAAAAATGTACACATTTATCTAGAAGGGGGTCTTGGGGGTATTTTTTTAAATTGATGGAAGTCTAGGGAGGAGAAAACAAAATATATATATATATACACCGGTATATATATAAATTGACCAATAAATATACCCTTCCCCCTTAAGTGACCCCTCTATATCATGACCTAACATTATACAAAGAACCACAAAGGAAAGCAAGCAACAACATAATACCTACTGATCCATACCAAACTTGCCCTGGCGTTAAATGAAGGAGGAGTTTTAATTTGCGTCTGACTTTACCGAGTGTGCAACCTTGATTGAGTGAGGCGGGGTTCATTATCCACAAGGGCTGCACTCGACGCACGCAAATACACTCCTCCCCCCCCCCCCTCCCTCGCAATCCAACGCCCCTGCTTCACCCATTGACATAGCATTCATATTAAAGGGGAGATGGACCTATTTATTTGCTTAGTAATGTATCTTTTAAATATTTTATAGTTTCCTCCCTAGACCTCCATCAAGCTTTAAAAAATACCCCCAAAACTCCCCTTCAAGATAAATGTTTACATTTTTCGATAGAAAAATGTCCCAGCCGGAGGCCGATTACTACTATATTACGGGCTCGCTATCGCTCGCCAGGAACAACATCGACACCTAAATTGCACGAAAAGTCTTAATATTGACACCAAATTGAGGCGAAAGGCCTTAAGATTTCCTAACTAATGGGGCGAACGTTTTGAAATATCATAACTATTGGGGATAAACATGGGGAATAAGGTGGGCCAGGAAAACCACCCATCGCCCTTAACGTTATGATTTTCTCGATGCATTGCTGTTTACATTTGTTATTTGCTCTCTCTCTCTCTCTCTCTCTCTCTCTCTCTCTCTCTCTCTCATCTAGTAAGTCATTAGGTTCATTATTCTATTCATGTGAGATTAGAAAACAGTGAGCCCAATGAGACGAGTTATACAGAGGTCGAGTTCAGCCATATAAGGGGTGAGATTAGTGATACAAAACATGAGCTGAGTAGTATAAGCTGAGTTCATTGGTGAGATGAGTTATGATACCTAAGAGATCAGTGGAAGTAGAGGTGAGATTAGTGATGTGAGGGCTAAGATCAGTGGAATTAGAGGTGAGATTAGTGATATAAGGGCTAAGATCAGTGGACGTAGAGGCGAGATTAGTGGATGTAGAGGCGAGATCAGTGATATGAGGGGTGAGAGCGATGATCTAAGGGATAAGATCAATGGAAGTAGAGGTGAGATTAGTCTAAGATCAGTGGAAGTAGAGGTGAGATTAGAGATATAAGGGGTGAGATCAGTGATATGAAGGGTGAGAGCAGAGCAACAAGGTATACTGTATAACTGGGATCAGGTGTGAGATCAGTGGAGTATGGAGCGAGATCAATGAGGTACGTGGTCAAATCAACGACATAGGGGGTGAGAATGATGAAACGAAGACGGGAAATAGGTCAAATATAATGAAGCTGTGTGATACAAAAGGCGAGGCCTATCTAAAGAACACACTTATCAGCTTCATCTACAACAGAGCCTTTCTAAGCGGCATAAAATCGCGGAAATATAGCTAGAATAAAATAAAAAAACGCATCACCGGTACTGAAAGGGTTAAGGGGAGATTATTAAGCCAGACAGGTGAGCTTAGCGAGCCAAGAGCCGGTACTGAAAGGGTCAAGGGGAGATGGATCGTTCTTCTGGTCCCCTTTCTCCCTCGTGTTAAGCCCCAATTGTTTTGAGATTATAAGACGTTCGGCCCATTAGTTTGGCGTTATTTACACTTTTCGACCCATTTCCTTGTCAATTTTAAGACCTTTCCTGCCATATAGGTGTCGATTTTTTCCTGGCGAGCGATAGCGAGCCTGAAATTTTAAGAGGAATCGGCCTTTGGCCGGGAAAATGTTCTACTGAAAAACGTATTCATTTATTATGAAGGGAGGTCTAGGGAGTATTTTTTAAAGTTTGATGGAGGTCTAGCGAGGTTACTATAAAATTAATGAATAAATATATATGCCAAACAAAATAAAAAAATAAAATAAAAACTAAGCACTACCCCCTTAAAAGTATATTATTGAGCGATACAGGTGAGTTTAGCGAGCCAAGAGGTGCCGGTCGCCATATTGCCAATATCTTAATTACAAGTTGGGAGGTTAACTTTTACCCACCCTGGCGTCAGTGGCTAAGTTTGGAGACACCTCTCTCTCTCTCTCTCTAGTAGCTTCTATAGAACGAGTATATCTAATGATGAGAGACATCGAGATATCTATTAGAGTATTACTGCTAATCATCTCTCTCCTCTCTCTCTCTCTATCTCTCCTTATCTCTTCTCTCTTCGCTCCCTCTCCTCTCTCTCTCTCTCTCTCTCTCCTCCTCTCTTCTCATCTCTGCTCCTCTCTCTCTCTCGTCTCATATCCTCTCTCTCTTCTCTTCTCTCTCTTCTTCCTTTCCTCTCTCGCCCTTGCCTCTCCTATCTCTCTCTCTCTCTCCCTCTCTCTCTCTCTCTCTCTCTCTCTCTCTCTCTATCTCTCTCTCTCTCGCTATCTCTCATATCTCTCTCTCTCTCTCTCTCTATCTCTCTCTCTCTCTCTCTCTCTCTCTCTCTCTCTCTCTCTCTCTCTCTCTCTCTCTCTCTCTCTTCTCGCTCTCTCTCTCTCTCTCTCTCTCTCTCTGCCTCTCTCTGCTCTCTCTCTCTATCTCCTTCTTCTCTCTCTCTCTCTCTCTCTCTATCTCCTTCTTCTCTCTCTCTCTCTCTCTCTCTCTCCACTCTCTCTCTTCTCTCATCTCTCTCTCTCTGTCTCTCTCTCTCTCTCTCTCTCTCTCTCTCTCTCTCTCTCTCTAAAATATTTGTGTCTGAGGGAAGAAGTTGAATTCATCAACCTCTGGGACAACTTCTATACAACCAGCCTACTCTGTTCCGCAAGGCTGGCACTCATCTAAACCCTGTGGGTTTCTAGCACGCATGGGTCGTCTCCTTGAACACAAAGCGGTCCGCAGCCATGGATCAAAAAACGCCATCCGAGGGAAGAAGCAGCAGCGTTGACATAAATCATCCAACGCCAAGAAAAACCAGAGGAAACCGAGGACCACCAGCGATAAGGATCACGAAGAAAGCGAGGACCGAGGACAGCCATGAACATGAATGTAGATCCGACAAGAACCAAAAATATTATTAAAGAGCGTTCCGTGAGTTCTAAAATAAACAATTTAAAGGTGTTCTATGCAAAAACGCTCGTAGGCATACGCAATACATTTTCAGATTTAGAGGAGGTGGTGTTTACAGAAAATTATGATGTGAATTGCATAACAGAATCTTGGCTCAATACAGAAGATAGAGACGTTTTAGCAGAGTATTCACTTCCCGGTTATGTAATGTTTGAGAAAAGCCGAAATAAATCGAAATGGAGGTGGCGTTTTACTTTATATCAAAGAAAGTCTCTACCCTACCCTCTTGTCAAAACCTCAAATTGTGAACGTCGACACATCTTTTGTGCTAATAAAGAATAATAAAGGTGCAAAAATATTACTTGCATTAATATTACAGACCGCCAGCTCAATCAGTGCAAACTGGACCGAGAAATTTACCGAACAAATTTGCCAGGTGTAAGTAAACTCGCAAGATACCGTAATTTTTTTGGCGACCTTAATTGACCTGTGACCAAGTGGGGCGGCGATACTCTTACTTCACAATCCGGGACATGAATTGTATACGAACTTGCAAGAGAGTTCGCTTTAGCAATTTGTTCGAACGCCAAACCGTGGTAATAACGTTCTTGACATTGTACTTGCAACAAACGAGGAATTAATAGAGAATTTGAATGTTGGTGATGAATTCAGTAACAGCGACCATCGTACGATAACTGTCACTTTAAAGTTTACTAGTAACACACCAAATAGTAGCATCCGAAAAGTCCCCAATGTCAAGAAAGCAAACTTCCATAAAATTAGAGCTATGTTTAAATAAACTGACTGGAGCTTTTTAATTCACAATAACGGACATAAATACATCACTTGGAAGTTATTCCCGAAGCCCACTTGACCTAAAAGCAGGGCAAGACTGCATACCATCCGAAAATACGGCGTCCAGGCCATACTAATAAGCCCAAATGGTTGAATAAAGATATTTCAAACTGCCTGCTTGCTAAAAAATTTGCTAATGATAGATTAAATACCTCACAATATTACGAACACCGGCTGAAATTTGTGGAGCAACAACGCTAGGCCAAAAAGTTAAGTAGGCAAAGTAAAAAGACCTTAGAGTTACATATTGCGAATCAAAGTAAAACAAACCCGAAAGAATTTCTATAGTTATATCAGAAAGAAAAAAGTAAGTTACTTTCAACTGTTGGACCGTTAGTCGGATGAAAATGGAGAATACACCAAAGACGAAAGTACAAATGAGTAATGCCCTCAATACATTCTTTGCAGCAGTGTTTTACAACAGAAGACCTCAGTGATATCCCTACACCATCGCCGATTCAGATTGATAATTCAGATGTTCTAAGCAATATCACCGTTACAGAGAGAGAATAATTGAATTGTTTAGAAAAACTCAAGGAAAAAAAAAACGCCTGGACCTGATACAATCTCGCCTAGAGTTCTAAAGGAAGCTAAGGATGAGCTCTCCAAACCACTGACATTACTATTCACATACATCCTTGCAGTCTGGAACTATGCCCGATCAGTGGAAACTAGCCAACGTAACACCGATATTAAAAAAAGGCAGCAACATCCCTTACACAGGAACTATCGTCCAATTTAGGTTAACCTCAGTTGTATGTAAAAATGCTAGAAACGGTTTTTTCCTACGAGACAGACTCGTAAATCACTTAGAGGAAAATAAACATACTTAAAGATACTAAACACGGCTTTCGTAAAAAACTTTCCTGTTTTACCAACCTCTTAGACTTCTCACACGATATGCTGAACCTCTACGATGAGAGTAAAGCAGTAGGAGAGTATATACCTTGATTTTCAAAAGGCCTTTGACAAAGTTCCCCACAAACGTTTACTGCTAAAACTAAAAGCGCATGGAATTACAAAGGACGGTGTGGTGAAATGGATAAAAATTGGCCCCAGCGACAGAAAGCAAAGAGTAGTCATAAATCGGTTGAAGGCATCTAAATGCGACCAATGTAAGTAGCGGGGTACCCCAGGGATCGGGTAATAGGACCAATTCTCTTATAAGTTACATCAACGACATAGATGAGGGGCTCCAACTGTACAAATCTCAAAAATTTGCTGACGATACAAAAATTGCAAAATAGCGTAACTCTCAAAAGAACAAGTTGGACGATATGCAAGAACAATCTAGATAAATGTTGTCATGTTGGGCCCAAATGTGGCAAAAATGAGTTTCCAATTAGGGATAATAAATGTGAAAGTACTACATATCGGATACCTAAATGAGGTGAAAGCAAACTATTCGAGGAATGGCACTCAGCTTAAGAATTGTAAAATAGAGAGGGAAACCGAGCTGGGAGTAAACAATATAGTGTAACCTCAACCCGAGTCAACAATGTTCAGAAGTTGTTAAGAAGGAAAACAAAATAATTGGCTTTTATAGGCAGGTCATTTGAGCATAAATCCAAAGAAGTTATCCTAACCCTTAACAATTCCGTAGTCCGCCCTCTGCTGGGAATACTGCGTTCAATCCTGGTGCACATTATTACAAACAAGATATAAAACAAGCTAGAACGAGTTCAAACGTAGAGTTACCAAAATGATACCTAGCCTAAAGAACAAACCATACGAAGCGCGTCCTAGAGAATCAAATCTATGTCCTTTAACCCCGCGCAGATTAAAGAGGTGAGCTAATTCAAGTTGGTTCAAAATCATCAAAGGCATCGACAATATAAGAACATTAAGAGACATACAGGAAAATGGGAGTCGGCAGAAGCCGATGGCCTAAGCAAGGCAGATCCCTGAACGGTATAGGAACTGTTGTAAGTACCTTCACTATAGACCAATCCTAACACACACGCGGGGAAACGGTTGCAAAATTATTGGTAAATCTTTTAACTCGCACACGAATCTAAAGAATTTCTTCTTTCAATCGAGTTGGTCAACTTGTGGAATGGGCTTCCCCGAAACGTTATAGACTGCATCACCGTTGATGCATTTAAACTCCGCCTAGACAAATATCTCGCATCAAAACCGCGACTGGCTGGGTTTGGAAATGAATAACTTTATTTTATCCCCCCCGCAGTTACTAAACCATCTGGTCCCTACTAAATTCATAATCCTGCCACGGACATTAGTTCCCGGGCAGTAAGCCCTTTCCAATGTTCACTTACCCACTCTAAAACACTGTTTGGACACTTGATCCTCATGGTTTTGGAGGAACAAGCAACCTAGAAGGGTCACTAGAATCGTTGTTGCCTTGATTTCCTTTGTAATCCGTTGTCCTTTGTACTTTGTACTCTCTCTCTCTCTCTCTCTCTCTCTACAGTATGAAGAGGGGAATCACATCCACTTCACCACAATTATGAAGGTGTGAAGTGAATCATCCTCTTTTGAAACCACTCGTGCCTAGTTGCCAAATAGCCTTCATGTATCTGTCTGTGCGTATCTGCCTGTCCAGCTATGTGATATCTAGAAATATATATCACACTGCGCACGTTAAACTAATCAACAAACAACAACAACAACAACAAAACCACCAATCTGTTTATAGCGAGGTGGTAGGTCTTGTTGTTTCGGATATATAACCTCATTTGCATCGTTCTGTTTTATACAGATACATGTGCGTTACATAGCCTACCTATTGTTATCACTTGTCCCATTTCGTTAACTGCCTGTATCCATACGATCCTGATATCTATTGGTATTTTCTGTGTATCTATCAGCCTACTTAATTTGCGCTCTGTCCTATCTCTCTCCGATATATTATTCATTACATATCGCTCTGCATCAGTATATCTAGCTATCGGTGCTACTTACATCTATACTTACTGCATATCTAATAATTAGCATGACTAGTTATCTTTTTTCTATACATCTATCCTTGTGTACCTATCTATCAACAAACGTATCTATGCCTATCTATTATAATGTTCACCCAACAAGATTCACCGCGACCTCCGTGAAACTAATGCTGGTAATAAGTGCTTATGCATTACAGGTTCTACATCAAGTACATTAGAGAACGGGTAATTGCCAAACGAGTTGCATTTAAACCCTCCTCATAAAGATTAGGCCTTAATTATTTTGGTCAGAAG
>CM064576.1:22644672-22650117 GCA_032716605.1 Paralithodes platypus | reverse complement strand
GATACCGTCTAGCTAAGATAATTTTACAGGCTAAAGTAATGAGTGTTAACAAATTACTTATTTTAAAGCCTAACCAATTCCCATATAATTTTACTGTTTGCTTCATGCTCGTTATTTTAGTTATTGTAGCAGTGTGTTCTTTATAATAGCATGTAACCCCCTTGTCTCTCTCTCCTCCCCCCAGGTGCCAGGCGGTTATGAGGTATTAAACTGGGTGTCTTGCCCCCACCGACCCCAAGCCTACGCGGTGTGACCTCTACTTTACAGGGGTCCACACCGATCACTGCCGGCACACACTCAGACGTGTCCGTACAAAGACCAAGGTAACAAATACTCTACTGTTTTAATTATTTTTTTAATTCCTTGTTTTACTCTTGATATGGGCCTTTTCTTCGCAGTTTATGTTGTCTTGTGAGCGCGCGTGGACGTGTGTTCTAAAGTCCTCATTCTTAATATTTCACACACACACACACACACACACACACATACTGTGTGTAACAGTATAAAAGATAATATATTATATATAATTGGACTTGAAATATACGACAGGAAAATTACAGTTATTGGTTTTCTTGCTTATATGTTCTAATCTTCTTAGCGGGTTTCTACCTTGTAAGGAGAGTTCAATCATCAATTGTCCAAAATTTGCCATTTTATTTTTCTTAGTTCAATTGCAACGTTTCGCCATCATAGCTGCATCTTCAGGCTTAAACAGAAATTCAAAGAAATTAAAAATTAAATTTACATACTAAATTCACATTAAATTTCATTTGCAATAAAATCACTGTCTAATCATTTAAACAAAAACATATTGAAGGTAATAATTGAATAAAACTGTTACAGCTAAGAGAGATCGTTTGGCCTCGGTTTCCTCAGCCGTACAGATCGTCTGAGTTGATGTAGAGGCGTAGTTCCGTATCTCCATGAGTCACGGGAATTATTTGGCCAAATAGATAGATCATAATATAATGGCAAATTTTGGACAATTGGTGTTTGAACACTGTATACAAGGTAGAATAGCGTTAATAAAATTAGAAATATTAGTAAGAGACTCGACAACTAATTAAGCTGTCGTATTCAATTCAATATGTTTTAAAGATAATATGCTTCCTAAATTTACGATATATATATATACTGTATATATATATATATATTTTTTTTTTTTTTTTTTTTTCTATATTCCAACTTACTTCCTCTCGGGCATAGGCTGAGAGCCTTAACATTCACCGCTTTACAATGAACAGTGAAGCCCGTGAGGTCTTGTTCCAGTCTAGGGAGTGAGACATGTGAGACATGTGAAGTATACCGGTATATATATATATATATAAGACAGTGAAGGCTGTTTGTTTACTCGTGGGTGAACCTCTAGTGTTGACCTTTTGTCCCCTGCGGCACACACACACACACACACACACACACACACACACACACACACACACACACACACACACACAAGGGGAGGTGTGGTGGAGTGGTCTTGCCACTGGCCTGGTAATCCAAAGGTCCCGGGTTTCAAATTCCCGATGTATCAATGGAGAAGATATTATTGGGGATTGGAATCTTCGTGCGTTGTACCTAGTATCACGTGCATTACCACAAGCCCACCGAAAACGTCCAATAAAAGATACCCTCATTGTTCCCTGATTTCAATAGCACTGCTGGTATGAATATTCCCATATTCAAAAATATGCTATAGGGGTGCAATTGCTGAGTGTGAGTTATCTGCTCAAACAGGTGGCGTTGTGTGTGTGTAAGGGTGATGAGTCCAGGAGTAGTTTGTAGGGGGTGAGACAGTGAAAGCAATGGGAACGAGGCGGTGGCTTTAGAGATGGGGTCGTTTCGTGATCCATGAGTGAGCACAGTGGCTCATGTGAAAGGGCAAGATGGAAGGTGCTCGTTGTACTCTATGTGCTTCACATGTCCTGCACTCCCTAGAACTGGAACAAAGACCTCATCGTGGCTTCAACTGTTCATTGTAAAGCGGTGAATGTTAAGGCTCTCAGGCCTATGCCCGAGAGGTGGTGAGTAGTAAGTACGTGGAATATAGAAAAAAAAAAAAAAAAAAAAAAAAAAAACACACACACACACACACACACACTCACACACACACACACACACACCTACACACACCTACACACACACCTACACACACACACATATGTATCCCTACAAAGACCAAGGCAGTATAAAGGGTTGTATACATAGGAATGTGGATGATGCTCCTTTGTTATATATTATATATTTTATATTATCCTTTGTTTTATATGGTCGGTGTTGCACTCTTCACTTTTCACAGCCACACGATTTTTATTCCCTCCTTTTTTATTCGATCTTGGGCATACATTTTACTTTTCACATGTTATATTTATGTATTTGTTCTGTGTTATGTATTTGTTCTGTGTTATATACTTGTTATTACACCTTACTTTTCATTTGTATATACTTGCTGTTTTGTATGCTGTGTGGCACATTTTATTTTTGGCATTTTTATATATATATATTTTGTTCAAGTACCTCTTTTTTTATGTTCTTTGTCACACACTAGTTGTCGTCGTCTCTGTTTATTTTTGTCTTTATTTGTTGTTGTTGTTGTTGTTGTTGCTGTTGTTCCCCAGGCTGCCTGGCCGAACAGCCCCATGGTCCTGAGCAAGGCCAAGGCCATAAATGAGCACCCCCACAAAACCCTCCCTGCTTACCACTAATAAAGCCTGGGTGACCGAAGCCACTCTAAGGCAGGGAGCCGAGGAGGGCGCGGAAACGCCCGGGAAACCAAAGCTTCACCCAAAGCCCTGTGCCCCTCAGCAATTATGAAGGGAAAGTTAAGGGGCAAGGGAAAAATGTGACGCTTTGGCTCCCAATCTGCCAACTTTTAGGTTGGCAGTAGGGAGGTCAATCCACGGAAAAGAAGCCGTCACTTGAGATCTAGAAGATATATAAGTAAAAGGAACAGTCAGAGTAAGCTATGGGTATGGCAGAGATCGCTCAGCTCTCACTCTGATAGACCAGCCCATCACCACATGACTAGAACCCAATCCTCTCAGCATCAGCTAGGAAAGGCCCTAGGAAGCCGCCTTTGGCGGGGGGATAGCTCCCCTATTTCAACTCCTTTCGGAGTTGGGCACCCGCCCTGTCTTTATTTGTTATATTCTTTACTTGTTATATAATATGTTGTGTTATATTCTATGTTGTACCCTTGACTTTCACCCTGAACTTTATATTTCTCTCTAGCTTTGTATAGTGTGTTTACAAGCTTTACCTTTTACATTCCAATATCTTCATTTGTTTGTTCTTTAGTCTCTCACACACACACACTCTCTCTCTCTCTAACACACACACACACACACACACACACACACACTCTCACTCTAACACATAATACACTCACACACACACACTCTCTCACACACATACATACACACACACTCTCTCTCTCTCTCTCTGCCAGCATTAACCTAGGCTCATTATACAGGGACCCAAATGTGTGCTCTTTATTTTTAAGACCAGCTCTCTTTACTCTTAGTTAATATCCTTAGGCATTCTCTCTCTCTCTCTCTCTCTTTCTCTCTCTCTCTCTCTCTTTCTCTCTTTCTCTCTCTCTCTCTCTTATCTCTCTCTCTCTCTCTCTCTCTCTCTCTCTCTCTCTCTCTCTCTCTCTCTCTCTCTCTCTCTCTCTCTCTCTCTCGTTTGCATTTCACTATATGTGATTCAGTCGGCTTTCTACCACATACCTTGTTTATAGGAAGTTATTTTCTTTTCTGGACCCCTTTAATTCTCCCTTTTAGTTTTTAGATTATAAGATGTTCGCCCCATTAGTTTGGCGATTTCAAGACCTTTCGCCTCATTTCTTTATCAATGTTAAGACCTTTCGTGCCATTTAGGTGTCAATTTAGGATGAAGCGGCCTTCGGCCGCTCTTCCGAAACATTTTCAAATTTATACCGAAAAGGGATATTGGGGATATTTTGTAAAGCTTGGTGGAGGTCTAGGGAGGAAACTAAGAAATAATAAACACAAAAGTAAACAAACAAGTCATTATAACCTCCCCCCCCCCCCTCACCTTAACCCCTTCGGCTCGAGGACGTCGTTTTACCTTGGATTCTGGCTAAAATTAGGCGACTTTAAGTGACTTGAGCAGTTGTAGAAGGACGTGTGTTATTCAGAGCGTATTTACCCTTTGGAGTTCTAGAGGTAGATTATATGTTAAAGAATATCGTGTAATGGCGAACAGAATTTGATGAAAAGGGGTTATTCTCAATTTCAGGTTAATCCCCCTCTTTCCATATTCATTCTCCTTCCTCCAGAACGAGTCTAATATCCCTCTTTCCATTATCTATATAGTATAGTCACATTGCTTCCTGACGTTTGGTTCTTGGTGTAACTTTAAGGGGAGGTGGGCCATTTTTCTGGTTCCCCTTCTTACTCGTGTTTAGCCCCATTAGTTTTCATATTATAAGATGTTTGGCCCATTAGTTTGGCGATTTTAAGATATTTCACCCCATTTCTTTGTCAATATTAAGACCTTTTGTGCTATTTAGGTGTCGATTTTTTTTCCTGGCGAACGATAGTGAGGCTGTAATTTTGGAAGAAGCGGCCTTCGGCCGGGACATTTGTCTACCGATAAATGTACAAATTAATCTAGAAGGGGGATCTAATGGATGTTTTCGTTTTAAGTTTGATGGATGTCTAGGGAGGAAACTTACAAACAATAAATAGACCCCAAAAAATAAACACTGTCCCCTTAAATGATAATCTCAGATGGACCCCTCTTGTCAGATCAGTTGCTATTATAGAATTTCCTCCTAGGAATGGGAGCCTTTTGACAGAGTTGGTGATATGCTTTGTTTGTTGTATTCTTTGATTTTTACTTTGTGGAGTTTATGATATTTTTCTTTGCATTTGGTATACTTCGGAGATTGGCTTGTTCGTAGGGAACCGGATTTGTACAAAATATACAAATTTATCTCGAAGGGGAGACTTGAGGGGTATTTTTTCAAGTGTAATGCAGGTCTAAGGAGGAAACTAAACGAAAATTATAAATAAACAGGTCCAACCCAAGTATGGAGAGAGAGAGGGGGGGGTGCTGTTACCTGTCTAGGATTTCTCTCTCTCTCTCTCTCTCTCTCTCTCTCTCTCTCTCTCTCTCTCTCTCTCTCTCTCTCTCTCTCTCTCTCTCTCTCTCTCTCTCTCTCTCTCTCTCTCTCTCTCTCTCTCTCTCTCTCTCTCTCTCTCTCTCTCTCTCTCTCTCTCTCTCTCTCTCTCTCTCTCTCTCTCTCTCTCTCTCTCTCTTTTTTGGTCCCGGACCCTAAGAATGGGAACTTTTAAATGTTTATGTTTGGGCTCTGTCTCGAGGCGGCCACCCCCAGGTATGGGGTATATATATATATATATATATATATATATATATATATAGATAGAGATAGATAGATAATGTTGTGGTAATAGATAT
>CM064576.1:22584672-22639672 GCA_032716605.1 Paralithodes platypus | reverse complement strand
AATTATTAAATTTTTTCCACCAACCAACTTCACTTCTAAACTCAATTAATGAAATCAACAAATACATGTGGCACTCCAAGGACTCGAACCTAGGATACTCACATCGAAATTCCGCCATTGTTGCAAATCCCAATTGTCCTCTTCCCACAAATATTCAGTTTCATGTTAGAATAATGCACGCAACGATCAGAGTATGCATGTATTGTAACTCGGATATACATTTAATGTTTTTTTCTCTCTCTCTCTCTCTAGTGGAGTGCCTTGCGGATCGGTCCTGGGGCCAGTTTTGTTGCTCATCTATATAAATTACATCGATGTAGAACAACATAATACTATCTCAAAGTTCGCTGATGACACAAGGATAGGAAATTCAGTATTAACCAAAGAAGACAGAAATAAACTGCCATCTGATTTAAATAAAATAATAGAGTGGTCAGAAAAATGGCAGATGCCATTCAATGTTGACAAATAGGTAATAACAAAAAATATATGAATACAAGATGAAAGGCCAGCCAATCAAAACAATTGCATTAGTTAAAGACCTGGGGGTTCACATACTGAAAACCTAAAAACCTCATATCAATGTGCAGCAGCTACGAACAAGGCCAACTATAATTTCATGCCGACCCATGGTCGGAGTGAGTTGTGGGTGGGGAGAGAGCTTTCTGCTTTGCTATCCTTGCCTTCCACTTTGTAGCAAATTCTATTTTAGCATTAAGTCCAGACTGCCTAATAAGGACCGCAAGGTGTGTGCATGCAGTCTGTGTATATATGTAACTCTATGTAACTATCTCATCTTTGTTTAACCTGGCTTCCCATTTTTCCCGCTACGTTGTTTGTGTCTGGTGTTTGTTTGTTGACCTGGCTTGTTTAGGTTAGGTGAGAGAGAGAGAGAATGTGCGTTTTTTATACGTTACAAGGAATTAACTAGTATCTCGAAGCCTTGAACTCCATTCAAGTATATATATATATATATATATATATATATATATATATATATATATATATATATATATATATATATATATATATATATATATATATATATACAGTATATACTGTATATATATAATATAATTATATACTGTATATAACCTCGTTCCCTCACCTCCAGGAGTCCCTGACCATACTGGAGGGTTAAGTCAGCCAACTACAATACTACCCATCCTTCTTATACCATACACCCTTATTTCTAACTCCACATATTTATTTGACTTCTTACCCTCTGCTGTCGCTTAAGGTGACCTTATATTATTGTTGTATTTATAATCACCGGTGTATAGCCTACTTTTGTTCTAGTTTGCTCCCTAGACCTCTATCAAGCTTAAACAGAATCATCCAAAAGACCCCCTTGCGAGATAAATGCGTACATTTTTTTGGTAGAAAAAATGTCCGGCCAAAGGCCGGTTGCTCCTTCTCTACTGGCTTGCTTTCGCTCGCCAGAAGAAAATCGACACCTAACTGGCACGAAAGGTCATAATGTTGACACATAAATATGGCTAAAAGTTATAAAATGTGAAAACTAATGGGGCTAAGCATGAAGGAGAAGGGGGTTCAGACAAATTCATATACTTCCCCATAGCAACACCCACTTCTCCCCACTTGCCACCCACTGTTAGCCTCTCACCACTCACTCCACCCCTCATCTACGCTCCACCTTCATTTTATCCCAGTGTTGTCAATGTAGCTACTTTCCTGCTAGATCTGGAGGTATTTACTTTACATCTAGCGACATGAATTCTAGTAATATTTCGTAAATCTGAGCCTATTTAGAGCGATTTTGTAGAGATTGTGCCATTATTCTAGCGATTTCCGGCATTTATTTACGATCTAGCGGACTTGATTTGGTAACCCTGCTAGGCTCAACCCTTTCACAACCCTATCATACACATAACAAAGCCACTCCAACAGCTTCCTCTCTCTCCAACACCCCTTCTCCCCTTTCTACACTGTTCAGAAAATAGGAAAAATAGAAAGTAGCTACGAGGTCCCGTTGTAAAGGCTATCCCTCAATTCCTTCCCCTGACCTGACCTGACCTATTATCCCTCAATACCTTCACCTGACCTGACCTATACTGAGCTATAATGGAATAAATGAGCCGTCCATTACAACCGAGGACTGAGGAAATATGGCAAAGATTAATGTTAAGAACGGGGTGTAACTTAAACACAGTAGGTTATTTCTGGGGGGATCCGAGATTGCCGCCAGTGCCAATGATCGATATCAATTCAATTTTGCAATTTTCGTTAATTTTGTTAAGGTGGAAGGGTTTATTTTTCGGTCGATTATTTCATATACAGTTTATATATTATTTTGTTTTAGTTTCCTCCCTAGACCTCCATCAAACGTTTAAAAACATTCATTTTATCCCTCTTCTATATTAATTTGTACATTTTTCGGTAGAAAAAATGTCCCACTTCTTCCAAAATTACAGGCTCACTCTCGTTCGCCAGGAAAAAAAACGACACCTGAATAGCACGAAAGGTCTTAATATTGACAAAGAAATGGGGCGAAAGGTCTTAAAATTGCCAAACTAATATGGCTAACGTCATCAAATCTAAAAAATAATGGGGCTAAACATGAGGGAGGGGGGCCAGAAAAGCGACAATCTTCCCTTAAAGTTGTACGTATAAACACTAACATTATTGATAGTGGATGTGGCACACTAGGTAGTACAATCGCGCTAATAAGTCATGTCCAAGCTGTCATTACGTTTGGCTTGCTCTGTGTTGTATTAATGTCTGTCAGATGTTGAATAGGGTGGGAAAGTGAAGGAAGATGGCTGTATATCTCACTCAAAAAGAATAAATTATGTGTAAATATTGCTGATACCAATTATTGATCAAATCATAATTGGTGCCGATACATCACTTATTAGCGCGACTGTACATATTCTGTCTGCATGTTTGTTAACCCCTTCAGCACCATGACGTAATTGTAATCATATTCTGCTTACCATTAGACGATAATCTTTTGTTTATAATCTACTTCCACGACTTAACCCTTTGAGTACCAGCGACATGTGTCATATTTTATTCCAGCTATATTTAGACGGTAGTATGTAGCATAAGAAGGATCTGTGGTAGTCGAAAGCGATGATTGAGATAGTGTGAAGCCTTAATTTATTATTATAAAATCGTCTAAATTTAGCCAGAATCAAAGGTAAAGAGGTGTCATGGTGCTGAAGGGGTTAATATAATGTTTAGGTGAACCAATATGGCCATCATTGCTGCTGAGAGCTTCACAATTCAGGCATGGTTTTATATCCATGTAGATGTGTATGTCAGTGAATATACCACACCCACCCACAATGATTCTCAACTTCTTAACCCCTTCTGTACCGGTGAACATGTACTTTTCCTTTTATTTTGGCGACTATTAGACGATTTTTTCAGCTTAGGAAGGACGTCTACCCATGAAAAGGCTACAAACTATCTCAATGAATCCTTTTACCAACTATTTATCCTTCCCAAGCTTCATACAATCGTCTAAATATAGCCGAAGCCAAATAAATAAGACGTCGCGGGTACAGAAGGGGTTAACCTCACCTGCCCCCTTCTTTTTACACTATCAACCTACTTCTCTCACTTCCTATCCTTTTCTCTCCCTCCTCTCTCTCTCTCTCTCTCTCTCTCTCTTCCCCCCACCCCCTATATAATACCACCCCTTCTTAATCAGCCATATATTAATCCGCACCACTTCCGACAGCTGGAGTGCCCCGGCCGCCCATACTGGAAGGTGAGATCAGCCACCTGGAGATCCCCCGCACCCACCCTGCCCTCGGCATCACCATAGTGGGGGGATATGACACTCCGCTGGTAGGTCCATCTCATAATAGTAGTATGAAACATAAACTTTATAAAGTTGATTGCATGTATTTATCACTCGGAGCGTTGCAGAACATACTGTATTATTGATAACCTTTGATTTATGCAGTCATCAGTTCATATTCATATTTTTATTGAAAACTATTATTATTGATTTAAAAAAGAGGTAACGGTATATGACCAACCAGTGACGGGCCCCTTCGATGATTATTAGTGTGTTATCACTTTCATGAACGATACTTTGTTGGTGTAGGCTACATGTACTTACCGTCGCAAGCTATAAGTGAAATACGAGAAACTGTTAAAAAATACCTCCCTGTCGATGGCCGCGCAGCAAAAGTAAACAATGGCCGTCATTCGGGAGCTCTTACCCTCAATCTTTCAGTCGAACGTCACTACACCTAGCGGTCTTTTTAGGAATCATGAACCATAGCATGAACCAATCACAATGTTTCCCGTCACTCATGGAACCAATCACAGCCTTCCATCAAATTATCAACCAATCACCAGAGATTATATACTAGGAGATGGGAAACCTGCTATCTTATGTACTAATAAAATAGTGCTCTTAAAGATTGCCAGATGCCACCACAAAATAACGCCATCTGTTGTTGCTATCCACAACTAATAGTGAAAAAACTCTACGGGATCGCACTTCTCTTTCATTAGTGCTCTCCACAGTACTGTATGTACTGTATAGTAATCACAAATTTGACGTAATGGCAAGACCTACATTATGTAGCCTCTAATCTATCCTGTTACAACATCTATGTACATAAGTAATGTGCTCTGACATGAACGAACTATATATATATATATTATACTGTAAAAGAACATATTATATAATTAAAACCATTGTTTGAGCTCACTTCACCAACTAAAATAATTATTCCATGCAATAATGCACGCTCACCATATGGCCTTAGCTGTATATACATATCAAGGACAAATAAAAACAACATACTCAATATACTTTATTTCGTCCTGTTTTTCGATTAATATATATTTCATTCTTCCACTGGACAAAGGCAACGACTACAAATAAAATTGATCCATACATCATCAGAGAGGACAGCTATCCTACCTTATCCCAAACTAGATTGATTAGGTTCTTCAATTTCCCTGCGGAATATAAACGAAAATCGGTATTCAGGGAAATGACATCACTGTACCTTTCTTTCATGATTTCCTACTATTACTGTCGGAATAAGAGGATAAGCATAGGCCTATCCCAATATAAAATAGCGTAGGCTATAGCGTAGGCTATAATATGGTTGGTTATGGCTTGCTTATTAAAGTTATTTAAATAATAAATCGTGTTATGATAGCGAAACGACTAGGGAACGAGTTGATTTGTGTCCGGAGCCAGTGAAAATAGACTATTTACCAGCTGATTTACTTGAAATTATCAATCAATATTGCATATATCACAGCAACAATGCTTTCAGACCATGCCAGTGGAAGAATGGAAGATTACTGATTGACTTAGAACACAAAAACCACTTATTTGTCTTTCACAAATCCAGTAGCTGTTCCGTGTTGTTTTGCAAGCTAATCACTAGTTCGACTGCTTTTAAAAATATTCAGGCATTCCGGGTAAAATTAGCAACTATCTCATAATAAATACCACATAATAATTGTATACCATTGAATACATAACCCTTATTTCTACTCCAACCTCATTATAAATAATTTTGCAATAGAAAGTCAATTATAACAATGGCCAACCCGATTGTCCTTGTCTGCAAAGGACCGAAAATGCAAGTGTATATTTCGTGTACCAGGAGGCAGTAAGTGGTCAGGAACCAGACTCTATAGTGTAAATGCCCTAGAGCTTGCCCTAAGGCCTACTACAGTAGACGCTAACGCCATTGTTGTTGCTATCCGTCAAAAAGTGGTGGGGTTCCAAGTACTCGATAACGACAATAACTGTTGGTTGCCTGATCTTCATAGCCCTCCCCACTATCGGGGGCCGTGTCTTAAGATTGATGGATAATGGGAAAATAGTAAAATGCGACAGTCCTTGGTATTAAAAAACACTGTATATCAAATAAAAAATAAAAAACAACAAAAAATAACCTGAAAAACTCGTCACTGGTTGGTGATAAACATTTACCCAAAAAGATATTACTGTATTGATGTTAGTAATGCTGGTAAATACAGGATATACTTTTTATACCTTACGTTTTCAATATCTCACTCATTCGCTATTCTGTCCCCTTCAGCGATGTGTGGTGGTTCAAGAAGTGTTTCCGGACGGTCTGGTGGCTCAGGACGGTCGACTCCAACCCGGCGACCAGATCATCGAGGTAGATGGACAGGACTTGAGCTCGGCCACCCACATCCGGGTCTGCGAAGCTCTGCGCCGTCACAGCCCAGTCCTCAGGCTGGGGGTCTACCGGGAGAGGATAGAGGCACAGCGGAACTTGTCCGTCCCACCACCGTCCTCGTCCGCTGTCAAATCACCGCAGACTCCTCCGAACACACAGCACCACCAAGAATACCAACCTCAACCAGGTTAGTAGGAATTGTATTGCACTTGCCCTTTAAGTTAGATACCGGTAGTCATTCAAGTCACATGCTTAAATAGCTTTTATGCATAACAATCGATTACTTCACTTTCATCTATAATAGTGCGCATCAGAAGCAATAAAATTACTGTCTTCTTGCTTTCCTTTTAAGTTAGGTAAGCAAATATAAACTATACAGTATATTTAAATATTTATATTCTAGGTGAGGCCATGATGGTTAGTCTTCGCAAAGAACGCAGTCGTCCCTTGGGGCTGAAGCTGGGTGGCCGACGCTCCCAGCCAGGAATCTTTGTCATGGAAGTGCTGGAAGGTTCTGTGGCCTGGCAAGATGGCCGTCTGAATCCTCATGACCGCATCCTAGCCATCAATGGGGCAGACGTACGATATGCCCGGCTGCACCACGCCTCGGGCCTCATTCACCAGAGCCATGCCCACGTCACCCTGGTTGTCAACCGGGGAGGTGGTGGTGGAGGAGTTGCAGAAAATGAGACAGATGGACCGCCTCCGGAATATCGGCATTTGTTCCGTCGTCCCGAGCCAGGCCTACCTGTCAACCATTGGCGCACCAAGTCTGCCCCTGAGCGCTTGGTGCCTCGCCGCGATCATTACGCTGATGTCAACAAGAGTCTTGGAGATGTCACAGATACCTTCACTGACATCATGGAAGGTAGTAGTGTAGGAGAGGTTGGTCTCTCAGCTTCATGCGAATCCTTGGATGACCGTCGAAAATCAGAGCAGAAACCAGGAGTAACTGGGGAGCACTGTGGGGGGTCCCTGGGTTCCTTGGGCTCTTTCACCCATGGCAGCCTCCAACACAGTAATGGTTCCCTGGCATCAGTGGGCTCGGGACTCCACCAAAGCTCCGGTAGTCTGTCTTCTGCTGTGCGGAGTGGGGGTGGAGGTGGAGAACTTAGCGGGGACTGTACCCTAGAAGATGAAGGTGTTCCTCCAGCACTTCCCCCTCGCCATCGCCATGCCTTAGGTCGAACATCTTCCAATGATCCGCTAGAGCTCTTTGACATGGAGGCCGTACCGGAAGCAGAACAATTGGAGATGTCAGGTTTAAGTCTCGGGTCTGCAGGTTCGCTTCTGGACACCACCGATGGGTCCTGCAGCAGCCGCCAACAGCGCTCCCGCCGTTCCCGGGACTCGGATGAACTAGTGCAAGGGCTGAGGCGTCCACTGCGTATTGAGGGGCCAAGTGCATCAACCGCCACCTCTCTCACCTCCTCCACACACCTGCACCAAAAGACTGTAACCATTACCAAGGTCAGTGGTATACAGTATTTCTGAGCACAAGCACCTTTATAGACCCACACAAACCTTTAAGGACATAGGAAACACCTTTGCACACGTGCACACATTTGGATATAATAAACAGCAGTTTGAAAACACGCTTATAGATCTAGAGACACATGTACACACACATCTTTGCATGCATATAAACACAAACACACACAACCTTAAAGATACACACTCATTATGTTTGATATTACTTCTATCATTCTTAAGTACTTTATAGTACTGTACTCCTAAGAAGTTTTTCGTTGCAATGCATTAACCTTATACTCTCCTGTATATGAAACATAGGTCAGTGGTAACTTTAGTATTTCTGATGCTAGATTATGAAAAGATATACTGTACTGCATAAAATCACCTACTGTAAGTAGGCTACATTAAGTTTTAGTTACCATTCATCGATTATCCAATGTCCTTTTCTCCATGTTGTAAACAAATTGATAATCTTCAAGGACAATACATCCGCCTTATTAGAAACAATTTATTAGGGAAAATAGGGACCAATAGACTCGCCATATTTTTCTCCATATAGTCCGCATGGAGGATTTTCGTTATCGACAAATTGAAAAATACCCACTTCACAGACAAATACACCAAAAATCTAAGGCAAAGATGTCAAACAGCGGGGGTGTGGGGGCGGCAGCCCCCACCCATAATACTAGGATAGGTTAGGTAAGGTTGTTAGGTTAGGCAAATGTCCTTTCAAAGGGGTATAGGCTAGTAAACACTGGGATAGCCTATACCCAGTCAGAGGTAAGAAGAAGAAGAAGAAGAGTCCTGCTGTAGTCTCCTTGAATGTTACCAACAAATTATCATCAAGGTTTTTGGAAAAATATTGATTTTGACTGTACTTGCCATGAAACACTTTCTAAGTCTTGTGGCCCATGTCTTGCGGCATCCCATTCAAGGGTTGGAACATCTTGGAAGTTCCTGAACCACAGAACTACATCCTTGCAGTGTGTCCTTAAGAAAGGTTTTTAGCCATGACAAATGCCATATTCCTACCTCATGGCAACTCCAGTCTCTCAGCTTACTGACTCTGTCCATGAGAGTAATGACTCTGCCCCCTAGAATATAGTCATGGGGTACAGGCATGCTGATTCATACCATAATGGATGTACAGTACAGCGATTCCTTGAGTAACATTTCTTGCAGACTACTACAAGCCTATAAATGAAAACACAAAACAATTAAGCATCATTTATATACAATATGGATATGTTTTAAACAATGTCCCTAAGCAAACTACTTTACCCTTTTAGGGTGTGAACGAGAGCCTGGGTATGCGTGTTGGTGGTGGTCTGGGCAGCAACGAGGGCGACACACCCATCTACATCGCCAACATCAACCCACAGGGACCCGTCGGGAAGTCTAAGCAGGTTAAGGTGAGTTCACGACAAACCTCTTTATATTCTGCTCAGTCACTAGTAGTTGGGGATACTTTGATCACTTGAGTACGATGGCTTCATTACCATAATATTCTGATTAAAACTAGATTATTATATTCATCTTCAGAAAGGGCTTAGCATTGAATGAGTATAAAAGTAACCCGATTAAACTAACTGCATAAAATTGCTATCTTATACCCAGAATACTGTACAGTATATATGAGATGACATGATCATACTTCAGTATGATGGCATCATTTCCCTTTATTCTGGTGTAGACAATGGGTTGAGTCTTGATAACTGATGTAACAGCCAAAGGACTGACTAAGGATTCTGCCTGAGTCCATAAGTAGCCTGGTGTAACCTACCATTATTTTCTTGAAACAAAATGTGTGAAATATTTATAGATAAAACATAGAACCAGCTCTTAAAATAGACAGGGATTCAGTTTCCCCTTCGTGTTTATAATAATAGTAAAATGGTGCCATGGTATTGCAATGGTTATTTTATGGTACCCTGTGGGTTATGGTTTATTATGGTCCTGCACATTATTAGAGAGTATATTTATTGTTGTTGAAATGCACAGTAAATTTTTCATATTTATCCTTTACTATATTATGTAGCTTGTGGGGTTTTAGCTATGCACATTATTGTAAAATATAAATGTTAGCAATGCACATATATTTACTAATCAGTGCACATTAGTCATAGTCACAAAATCAAAGTAAGCACTTGTATATTTGGATCTTGCTATAACATTGTTACATTAAAGTTTGCTTAGTAATGTCAAAGTATTATGGGTTTAAAAAATAGTTATGAAACTAAATACACATGCATATTATTGTCATGTCATTTATATCTCTGTTTTTACAGTAAGTTTCATTACATTTCTTTTACTGATTATAATCCCTATGTAATAGGAAGATTAACAATGATGACCATTTTCTTACAATTGTATTCTAAATTGTCTTTAAAAACAAAATTTAACAAAAATTTGCTTGATTCCGTATTGATGTTATAGCAAGACCTGTCAGTACTAAATAATACACATTGGTTATAGTGCTGCTTATCATATAGAGTTGAAGTTGTGGAGACTCAACTGGTACAATATTTTTCAGTATCAATATAGAATATAGCAGTTAGTTTAATACTGTTGTTGTAGTTATTACTATTGTTTGAAATACATTTATGTGGTGTGTAGAATAAGCAAAGATTAGACTTTGCTTTAACTTGGGATGCAAGTCTTTCATATCAATAATGACTTCCAAATTTCATCGTGCAATACATACTAACCAAACTTCCTTCCAGACAGGTGAAGCACTGCCATCATGCAATGATCAATACTGTACAGTATACTTTAATGTTGTTATTCCTTTTTCAAGTAATCTGTTGTGGTGGTGTTAAATCGAGAGTCAATTTCCGCCGAGTGAAATTCAATACTTACTGTTATTTTATGTACAGATTGTGGCCTTGCCTGTTAATTCAGTGAATAACTGCCTCTACTGAGGCTATTAATACAATATCACATTTCAGATATTTGATTGACTGTTGAAATGTAGCACTGTCAGTAAATTGTCAGTCATTACAGGTACTTCAATGCCAGGCAGTAACACAACACTACTGAAGATTGCAGTCAAACTGGGTGTTAGCTCTGTCATTGTGCTGGAACTGACTTATGCAGACTCTTTTAATTACTTTTACAGAGATGTGACTTTTGTTATCAGTCAACAGTCATGCAGTAGCTCTACTGAAAAGCACAGCTGAACTTGGTGGAGTAACAGTGTCAGTGTGTTGGGACTGACATTAACTCTACTATATATTATATTACAGAAAGGGGACGTGGTACTTTCAGTGAACGGTCAGTCACTACTGGGACTAACACACGGCCAGGCTGTAGCTTTACTGAAGGCCACAGCTGAACTAGGAGGTGTTACACTATCACTGTTAGAAGGTCCTGAAAGTGGTGGTGGTGGTGGTAACTTTGTACCCTCATGGTTGTACTGGCAGCGTCTACCTCGCTGCCTCCACCTGGCCAAGAGTGTGGTGCTGCACCGTGCTGCTGGGGCATCACTTGGCTTCAGCATCGTGGGAGGTGCTGACCCACAGAGAGGTCCGGAGCCCATCCATGTCCTCTTTGTGGTACAGTCCTCGCCCGCTGCTCTGGATGGTAAACTGCGTTGTGGCGACCGACTTTTGTCAGTTGATGGTCGATCATTGGAACAAGTGCGTCATGCTGCTGCAGTGTCTCTCCTGAAACAGGCGGGACAGCGGGTTCATCTTCAGGTGGTATCGTGGCTCGGGACAGAGTTGTAGCAGAGCAGACTAAGGCCACCAAACACCACCCTCTTCCTATAAATCCTGCCTTATCCTCCAGTCCCTGCCTCATCTTCCCAACCCATCCCTACCTCATTCTGCAAACCTTGCCATAATGCCATATCCCCCAACACTAATTTGTCTTACTAACATTGACTCATCTTCTAAGCCCTGCCTCACCCTCCCAATCTTACTTCTTTCCCCCAGTCCTACATCCTTCCCTCAACCCTACCTAGTCCTGCTAACCTTATCTCTTCCTCTCGGTCTTACCTCATCCTCTCAACTTCCACCTTCATCGCCAACCCTTACCTTGAAGTGTGGTGTCTTGCGTGCCCCTCCTTCTGCGGCTGCTCTAACTCTTGCTGCCGCTGTCAACTCCAGTGTTCCTCCTCAACCTTCAATATACTAGTCTCTGTCTTAGTGGCCAGAGGTGCTGAAGTAACTTGAGACGGGCTACCCCTGTACGCAAGGTTTCTCACACCCTCATTCACATATCAATTCAGTTCATTGGAGAACCCAAACAAGCTGCCTCTCGGGCAGTATTATGTGTGGGGATTTGGGAAGAAATATGTGAATAGAATTGGCAGAATTTAGAGTCTTATACCTTACTTGCTCTTACAGATATCCTATTATTAAGAGTTCATAAAATAACTTAAAATAACCATATACTTGATCATAAATACAGATGACAAAAGCCACTGTGGCCTTTCAAGATGTTTGATCCTGTAGCACTCCACTTAATTAAGGAAAGGGAATACTGTATATCCCTCGGTGGCTATAGCAATAGCAATTTTTTATTTATCAAAGATACCGGTTTGTAGTACCCTTCAGTTGATAATTTTTTATGATCATTTAAGAATGCGTTTTTATAAACATATCTTTAATTATGCAGGGAACTTCAGTACTGAATAGTGAATGATGCTGAGAGAAGCTTTGCGTTCTTACGGGGCATCAAAACAGTGCCTTATGCAGATATGTTTTAGTATTGTGTGCAGCCACGCTGAAAGAATGTGTCCCATCTTCATAATTCAAGTTTTATATGTTAGTGTTTTGATGTAAGAAAAAATACACTTTAATATAAAGACTTTATTCATTGTTTGTTAATAATTATAATTTTCTTTCTAATTTACATATAGTAAAAGCTGAATAATTATAGAGGTAGGACACAAATTTTGAGCGTGACTGTACCGTACAATCTTTTAATGTATATCTTTCCAGACATACGACCCGCAGGACCCAATTTATACATTACATACGAAACTTCATACTGGCGCTCCCTCTAGTAGTATTGTACAGTATCATCATTGTATACTCATTTAGAATTTTGTTTTTTTGAGGGTGTATTATGAGTTTAGCCTATTATAAAACAAAAAAATGGTTGAGTTTTTATTGTTGTCTTATGAAAAATAGAACGCTATGTTGCCATGTGTATACTGTTGTCTTAGTTTTGTATATGTGTTTTTTAGTTTCCATGTGATTTTAATGACCTCTACATATCTTTTACGCCTTTCGTACAATGGCTTCATTTTCATATTATTCTGGCCAACACTAGATACTATCATTCAGCTTAAGAATGACCTCTTCAAAGCAGAGAGTTAACAATGATTTTGGATGACCAGTCTATTCACACAGGCTCTCTCCAAACTGCATTAAATTGTCAAATGTTAGCCGGAATACAATGAACATGAAGTAATCGTATGTAAGAAGTTTATGGTCAGGGTATTGAAGATATTGAGTAGAGATAGATGAGCAAATGACGGCTTCCGAAGATAGGCGCGATTCCTTCCGATCGATCAGACGCGGAAGACTTCAACTAATATGCTTCCATTTATGCTTCCATGCATTTTATTATACTATTATTTATCAATTTTGCCTACATAACTAAGAGATCAATATACAGGATCAGCTTGCAAAAATATAATACAGGTATATAACATTAATAGAAGATAGAACTTAATACATATACTGTAGCATCAATTTATAGTATGCAGTTTATTTATCTTCAGGTAATATTTCAGGGAACTTCTTGTCTTCCTAAATGTTCTAATATTACTTAGATAAAGAGGAACTAGATATGTATGTAAGATATGGTGTCATCTTGGGAAGCCGTCTTTTGTTTTTACCAGGTAGTGCGCCCTTAGACTTTAGCCTTTTAACTTACTCTGTCTTCATAATTTCCTTTCTTTCCTACAGTATATCCTTTATAAATTTGTCTTCTTTTCTATGTAATATTTTTGCCATATTGCTCTTTGTGCCATTATTGCTACTATCTGTTTTTCTGTTTTACTTGTATAACTTCATAGTACTGTACAGTCAAATTCCTCCCTATTGTACTGATTGGGGGGAAATTGCAATATATTCAGATATCTTGGAACACCTAAGTCTTTCGGATTTGCAAAAAGACCCGGGAGACATACCGAGCCTCATAATTAAACATACTGTACTTATTAAAACTATGCTATTGTTGTCGCTAAAATCTGCTTGTCAACAACCTAGCGAGTCTGAACCAGATACCGTACCTACTCTGAAACTAGCTGATTCCGAAACCTCGGGGTCTGATAGAGAAGAATTTTACTGTACTGTACTGTATGTCTCTCTTCTTACAGTATTACAATATTTGCCTTTCTGATGTACTGAATTTATCTAGTTTCATTTAACATGTACCATTTTCCTCTCTCTCTCTCTCTCTCTCTTTCCCTCATTATCACTCTCACTCTCACTTATATTTTCCGCTAGGGCCTACCTCCCTCCGCAGCGCCGTAGAGTAGTTGTGGCGCTGTGGGTAGTCAACTCAGCAGACTCCTTCACAGTAACCTAATTTGGCTTACCAGTATTGAGTGCGCAATTTATTTTATCATTTTATTTGTCCAGCTTGTGTTTCATATGATTTCACGGTAGAGGCTTTATCAAGGACTTGTTTTTAACATATGTAGATTAACTATATATTCTGATACAGTTAATTTAAACTGTATTTTCATATTGAACAGCTACTGTATAGAAGAAAAAAAAATGATCACTGTAAATAAAATGAATTCTTAGAAATATTGATTTGTTTTAAAGGCTTACCCTTTCCAATTTATTGTTGAAATTTCTGCCTAAAGTAATTGTATGCAGGATTTCATTTGCAATTCATGGACAAGGAAACCATCTTGGATTGTTAAATAATTCATAATAGCATTTTCTCTTGCATTGCCTCATTAACCATAGAAACACAAATCAATAATACATCCTCTACTCCAATGCCAAGCTGAAGGATCAAACTGCCAATGGTAACTGTAATATATATATAAGTGTGACATAATAGCCCAGAGTTGGTTTAGTGTGAAAGTGTCTGTGCCAATGTTACGATAACTGATAACTCATTTAGTTCCTAACCTTAGCCACCCCTCCACCCCTCCCTTCCTCCCCCTCCTCCTCTTCACAGGCATAATTATGTGCCAAAATTGAAAAACAATATTTAAAAAGAAGTTGTATAATCGTACGCAGCAATACCATTTTATTACTCATATATTAACCCTCTGGATATGATGATGCCATTTGGAATTACATTTTGGCTATCAATAAAGTTTTTTATTCAGCTTAACAAGGACCACTAGATTAACTTCTAGGGGTAATATATAAACTAAATGAAATCATCTAGTGTTAGCCAGAGTTAAACGAACCCTAAGATGATCCTATGCTGCGATTTTGGTCTACGTTGCACGTTAGCTCGAAGAACCCTATGCCGTATTAAGGCACAAAATGACTTATTTGCTTGTAAGGCAGATTTTACCTTTGATTCCTTGATACACACTGAACAAAAAAAGAAAACTAAACAAGAGAGAAGTTTCTAGGCATGCTAAGTTAAAATGTAAAACTTGCAAACAAAACAAACCTAAACTTGGACAAAGACAATATAACTTATAATAAGTGGAATATTGTAGGACACAGAAACTTTTTGGTGTAGTCAGACATGTGGTGTTATTTTGTATTGGCTCACAAATAAGAGTACCCACATTTGATCCAGAGCAAGTGAAGATGTTTGGGTTACCTCTTCACACCTTCATCCGATTCCTCCGTTTACCTAGCAGTAAAAATGAACCTGGCGTTACCGGACATTATTTTGTGGAATTCCACAAATAATCAGTACTAAAGTGTTCCGAGCACTAGTGAATTCCTCTGAAAGAACTGGCGCTTATGGGGTTTTATTTATTGGTCGATGTATTTATTTATTTATTTAATAATTTTTTAGTTTCCTCCCTAGACCTCCATGAAGCTTAAAAAAACATCCCCAAAATCCCCCTTCTAGATAAATGTGTACTGTACATCTTTCGGCAGAAAAATTTTGCGGCTAAAGGCCGGTTTCTCCTAAATTACAGGCTTGCTATCGCTCGCCAGGAAAAAATTGACACCTAAATGGCTGGAAAGGTCTTAAAATTGACGAAGAAATGGGGCGAAAGCTTTTAAAATTGCCAAACTAATGGGCCGGACGTCATCAAATCTGAAAACTAATAGGGCTAAACATGAAGGAGAAGGGAGACCAGAGAAGCCAACCATCCCCTCTTAATAAAAGCGTCCAAGATAATTAGACTAACGTGGGAGTGGCCAAAATTGCAGCATAGGATTTTCCAAGGGATAAATTAGCAGCACTATCCTGGAGGGTCAAGGATATTTTATGTTGTTTAATATTTATGCAAGATTGTTTAAGGGGGTAGTGCTTGGTTTTTGGTCTATATTTTTATGTATTAATTTATTTCTGAGTTTCCTCGCTAGACCATCAAGCTTAGAAAAACACCCCCAAGACCCCCTTTCAAGATCAATTTGTAAATTTTTCAGTAGGAAAATGTCCCAGCCGAAGGTCCGTTCCTTCTAAAATTAGAGGCTCGCTATCGCTCGCCAGGAAAAAATTGACACCTAATGGGCATGAAAGGTCTTAATATTGAAAAAAAAGAAAAGAGGCGAAAGCTCTCAAAATCGCCAAACGAACGAAACAAACGTCTTAAAACCTCAAAACTAATATGCTAAAAATGAGGGAGAAGGGGGTCCATAAAAAACAAGTACTACCCCCTTAAACTAGCCAAATTTGCTGTTAAGGCCTTGATGCTATATTATATTCACTAACATCAGCCAAATAAATGCCATATGGAAAAGTGAAAAAAATAAGAGGTTTTGACACAAGCCGTAAAAATAATTTATAATGTATCTTGACTTTCCTCCTGTATAAGTTACCATAGAGGAAGTTATTAACCCTTTCTATCAGACGACCACTTCATATTATTATTCCAGCAACCTCCAGGCGATTTTAGGATGCTTAGGATGATTTATAAAGTTGATGTGGATAGATGAGACACGTCTCAAGCCTTTGAATCCCTGAGGTCCTTCTTAAACTGAATAATATTGCCTGGAGGTAGCTGAAATAATAGCACAACAAATTAATATAAACACCATTCGAGGAGGAGCATCTACTGAACCTGTAAGTGAAATGTCGGCAATCAAGTTCTACTAAAATGATGTTAATATTCCAGCAATAAGTCCTCTGATGGAAAGAGTTAAGGAAGTGCTTACCATGTTTCTCCCGTTCTCCCCTTAACCCCCTGATAGAGAACCGGTTATGAGCCTCAGTAATGATACCAAGAAGCTTTGGTACTATGGTTGATGTATTTTGTAGTGTTATATTATGTAGTACTGGATATAATAGAAACTTTGGTATTACGGCTACTTTATTTTGTGGTGATACTGTATATTGTGTAGCACTGGAAATTATAGTATTGTATTATTGGTGGTATATAAAGTAGTGCTGGATTATATAATATTGTACTTTTTGGTATTATGTACAGTAGTGCTGGAAAATATAGTACTGTATTGTATTTTTGGTGGTATATGTTGCAGTAGAAAATATAGTATTGTATTTTTTGGTGGTATATTTTTTTAGTACTGGAAAATGTAGTATTGTATTTTTGGTGGTATAATATGTAGCACTGGAAAATATAGTAGTGTATTATTGGTGGTATATTATGTAGACCAAGTGCTGGAAAATATAGTACTGTATTGTATTATTGGTGGCCTACTGTATTGTGTAGTGCTTGAAAATATAGTATTGTATTTGATTTTGTTGCACCATATCATGTACTGTATAATATACTAGGGTAACACTCCTCTATCTACTACTAAATATTATAATACTTTATTATGTACTATTGTATGTTATGGTAGGCTACTGTAATTTGTAGTATAGTAGCCTACTGTGTTTTGTAAAATTGTGTACATTATTATTATTATTATATATCAGTGTAGCATATTGGGAAAGTAATGTATTTTTAGCACTGAATTCTGTAACATGTATGTATTACGGTACTACCATATTATATTACCATACTATAGTAGAATCCCAATTATCCAGAATTTAAATATGCCCCAAACAACAACTCAATTTACTCTACGATATTTGGGATACAGAATACTGTATTGTAAGCATTGTATTCTATGTAGTGTTGTTCTTCTACTGTACTCCACCATCATAGTACAGTAATGTATTGGGGATATATTGTACTTTAGCACTGTATTCTATAACACCTATGTAGTACTTCATAGTTACCATACTTTTCCACCATAGTTGAGTACCGTATAGAAGTACAGTATTGTATTTTTAGTACGGTATTCTGTAACCCCTGTAGTACTATACTGTATATCTACCGTAGTGTATCACCTTAGTATTGTTCTGAGGCTCGTAGCGGCTGTAGTGACTGAGGCATTCATTTAGCATTATCAGTGGTTAATAAAATGTAAAAATGTATACACCATTTATTATTTATGCATCATATAATCTTAAGATATCATGATTATTCTTGCCCTATTACTGTATATACACTTACTAGATGAATTTATTTCCATAGCATTTTTCGACCAACTTAGAGGTAGGCTATGTAATTTAAGTTTGTGAGTCATAACAGGCAGCAGGGATA
The DNA here is from genome assembly GCA_032716605.1 of Paralithodes platypus. Taxonomy (NCBI): domain Eukaryota; kingdom Metazoa; phylum Arthropoda; class Malacostraca; order Decapoda; family Lithodidae; genus Paralithodes; species Paralithodes platypus. The sequence continues at coordinate 22,621,372 of CM064576.1, read as the reverse complement.
TCAGACTTGAGCTCATGCATAGCTGTTGGGCCATCAGAGACTAAACTCACAACTCCATTTTGGCTGCCTCTATGAGGAAGGCCTGAACCCATACAGGGCAATACACAGGCTGGTTTAAGGGAGCTTAATGTGTGACCAACACAATTATGTAACTATACAGTGAATGAGGATATGCAGTTCTACAGACCTTTTTAATGGTGTGCACATATGAAAATACAACTAGATAAAAAAAGATAAAAAATAAACCACTTGCCCTCTCATCAGGTCGGTGGATGGGTACATCATCCCACCACTGATGAAAAAATCTGCACTAAGAAATCATAGCAAAGCCTCCGAGTCAGGCTCATTCTCTGTTTATGAGGGTGGACCAGTGAATCCAATTCCATAAATAAACTAGCCCGGGTTGTAGAGAGGGTTGCCTTCTGACAGATGACAATCACATGAAGGCAATAATTTTGTTCATGGCTGAGGCATCTGGCAATAGGTAAAGAAAAGAAGTAAACCACACTGTCATAATATAATCATCATCAATCTGACGCCACACTTCTAGCAAAATCACCCCAAAAGGGATGTCCTTGTTAGTAACTGTCTCCAGGCTCTCAGACACTTCCCCTCTCCACAGTGCCATTTCCTCTGAGTATCACATAACATATCATATTTATAGATGATAAACAGCTACTCCAGCCTATAAAAGTTAACCTAGTCTGAATTGACTCAATTAACTAAATCACACTGATTTTAATGACGATAATTACATACTTATTCAACTTACTTTGGATATAGAGGCTGTTGGATTGTATGAGTTTGGTACAATTGGTTTCATGTTTGTAATTTTTGTTTACAATTTAAAACATTCATTCTTCGTCTCGATGTTAGGATTAAGGAGGTGCAACCAAGAGAATGAAGAGTACACCTGACCAGCGGTGGTGCTGAGGTTCCTCCAAGATGCCAACTAGGTCAAGAACTCTGACCAAACCCTGAGGGTGGACAATAAGGTAATGCTTCATTGTATTACATAATAATTCTGTTGTATTGTATTGTACTCTATCGGGTGATGGTAGTGGTTAGTATATAAATATTTGCTAGAGAAATACGCATCAAGGTAAGTTACCATTATTAGTTAAACAAGTACTGTACTGTACTGCAAACTTACATACTAATTACTAGATAAATACACATGAAGATTAGTTCCAACTATCAGTTAAACAAGTACTGTACATATATACATACATACATACATACATACATACATGCTGTACATACACAAGCGAGACATGCTATCAAATTTACCCCAAATAGGACTTTTCACAGGTCCACCTACAGCAGGTGAACAGAGGAGACATACTTTAGCATGCCTACTTGGTATTCATAGGCTCTTGAAGATTTTGAACATTACGCATTGTGGAAAACTACACAAAGAGAATGGCTGATATCTGTACAGTATTTATTTAGATTTTGTTTTGGTAGCCAATAATTCTTATTTATGTCTGCTCGTCAGCAAGCGTAGTGTATTGTAATAATATACTGTATGTTGTGTATCTGATATTCTGTCTGTCTGTCTGTCTTCTGACATATCTAGAATGAATGATTGGATTCTAACAACTATTTTGGTACCTTAATTTCACAACCCCATATAACTGATTAATCATACTAATAATAACTCTTGAGTAAGTAAGAGAACTTTTTTGAATGAGGAAACAAACCAAAAATCAAGAACATGTTAGGAATGATTTACCATTTAGAGAGGACAAGAGGTAAAAGTAAAGTTTCATTTTATTAAGAATGACAATCTTTTATTTATGGAATTGTCTAAATATAACTTGCAGGATATATATATATATATATATATATATATATATATATATATATATATATATATATATATATATATACAGTATATACAGTTCCCCGTAGAACTAGGGCAGCTGAGAGCGCCCATGAATTTACACTTTCTCCTCCACAATGCAGAACTTCTGCTTATCAGAATTCATTTATCCCCAGAGCTACTACTCTTTGGAATTCACTTCCCTCGAATTGCTTTCCACAAACTTACAATCAACAAATGTTTAAATCCAGTTGTTACAAACATTTTATGAATGGAGGATGCCTTTAGGCACATGGACCTTTTTGTTTTATCTGTGTTTTTCCTTCCTCCGTTCATTGTCTCTTAAAAAAAAAAAAAAAAAAAAAAAAAATATGGTGTCTTGAAAGTTTTATTTAGATAATTTCATAAATAAATTATTGTCATTCTTAATAACAAAAATAGTCATGAGCATTTTTTGCATCTTTTTTCAAACTACAGCCCCTTACAACCGGGAGTGTGTACATCTTTCGTCATTTCAACTTATTTCCATGTACAGAAATTTAGATAGGGAAAATATTAGCTAGCATACGGTAAAGTATGGTATCAATCTTTTAACCCGAGGAGCGTGATAGGCCTCACGGAAGTGTCTGTATAGCGAATGCGATAGACCTCACGGAAGAAAGCCCATTATTTTTTGTTTAAATTGCCCCTCAGGCACGCAAATGAAAGTAATATTATGTGATTAGGTGGTATATTCCCCCTCCATTACCTCCTTCCTCTCCCCCCCCCCCTTCCCCCCCTTTCTCCTCCCAATTTCCCCCCTCCTCAGTTATTGGCTATTCTATCTATCTATCTATTGCCGGACACCTTACTCCCCTTAATGAGGGTGGCCATACACAGAATGCCCCCAAGCGGACCTATTCCCTGTAAGAGGGACAACCTGAGCCAGTTTACTGAAGGACTTACATGATTGACCACTCAATTTAGGATCCGTCCGACTCAGAGGCCCTCTGTGTATCTTTTTAGCACTATTTTTCTACAGTGGTGTTTGGCTAGTCCATCCACTAACCTGCCTTACCCTTAGGTAAGCAGTACAAATTTGTATCAGGTTTGCTCCCCTAGAAAGGTTGCCGACCAAGACTGACGAGTCCCATCCACCCGGATTTTTATAAGGTCTCCCCTAGATGGGTTGCCGACCAAAGCTAACGAGTCCCATTGGCTATTATTCCTCTTATTTTTGTCATTCCTCCCTTTCCATTTATAAAATATGATGAATCATGGCCTCCTACCCTTCACATGCGCAGAAGACAGCTGGGATTGTCAGTCTGCCTAAAGCAGGCCCAGGAAGCACACCTTTGTCGCTCTCTTGCTCTCTCTCGCCTCCATCTCACCCCCTCCTGCCACAAATATATGTTTTCCACTAGATATTTGCTGTTTGCCCCTATTTTCTGGTCTTTACTGTTCACATGTTTATCATCCAAGTAAAATATACACTATGGAGCAGAAATATTGTTTCATGTGGTAAATGTAGCGAATTCTGTCAGAATTGAAGGTAATCAATTCGCATACACAGCCTTTTTAAAAACAGTGCATTCCTCGGGTTAAAAAGGCTCCAACAATTCATCTGTAGTTTGTTTCCTTTCCCGTGGTGATGAGTTAATTATACAGTACATACAAAATACAAAACCGCATCGTCCCAGGAAAAAGCAGAAAGCTACAGACAAGTTTTCTGATGCCTATATAAAGTACCGATATCATGTTTCTTCATACACAACTTAGCTTTTTCCTAATTCGCATTTCTTTTTGTTTTTAAATGGACAAATGGGTAATACTTGGGTTAATGATGATAAAAAGCATAAGAGATCCTTCCATTATACCGGATATTTTTGTGTTTGTTTTACGTTTATTCTACTATTCCTTATAAATAAAAGGAATCGGGAAATATACTAAGTAATGCGTTATCAGTATACTTTAATTAGACACCCCAACTTCTCTCTTACATTTGGAATCCCATTACGCCATCAGACAGTACATAATACCATACGGCTGGGAAAGTGTCTCTGTTGCTTTATCTTGCCTTTATCTTTGCTTTTCTTTATCTTGCCTTGGTAATAAGTTGAATTTTCACTTGTGTGGTGTGTGTGTGTGTGTTTGTGTGTTTGTGTCATGATTCAACTCATCGCCGCGGGAAGATGAGGAGAGATAGAAGATTTTTCGGCGTCTATTTTAAGTATTTATACCATTCTTAGCTAAAATATGATGACAAAAAGTATATAACTTTTTATTTACTTAGAAAGGCTTAATCTTCCATTTCTGGTAGTAAAAAAAAACAAAAACAAAAAAAAAATTCGCGGGACACCCTGTATGTAAAGTTGTACCGGATAATTAATAATAACGTGTTCATACTTTTAAGGGGGGATGGGCCGGTTTTGCTGGCCCCCCTTCTTCCTCCTATTAGTTTTGCGATTTTAGTTTGGTGATTTTAAGACTTTACGCCCCATTTCTTTGTCAATATTAAGACCTTTCGTGGTATTTAGGTGTCGATGTTTTCCTGGCGAGCGATAGCGAGCCTGTATTCTTAGGAGTAACCGGCTTTCGGCCGGGACATTTTTCTACCAAAAAATTTACAAATTTATCTTGAAGGGGGGTCTACGTTTGTTTTCTTTTCAGCTTGATGGAGGTCTAGGGAGGAAGCTAAACAATAATACAAAGATAAAACAATAAGCCAATATATAAGCCCATCTCCCCTTAAGACGTATTAGTCAGACAAATATAAGGCCATGTTACTGTATGGCCCTCGGGGTGAGTTTTCATTATTTTTGAGTTATTGCACATGTAAAGTTAACGAGAGATAAAATAGAAGAATTGTGGAAGCTAATTGATTGTGGATCGATATTTCTGGTCTATATTCCACTAAGATAATGGATTGTGGATCGATATTCTGGTCTATATTCCACTAAGATAATGGATTGTGGATCGATATTTCTGGTCTATATTCCACTAAGATAATGGATTGTGGATCGATATTTCTGGTCTATATTCCACTCATTATTGGTGAATAAGGTATTACGAGTAGGCCTACCATTGCTTCATGTGGCAGTATCGAGACGCTGGATGAAAATTAATTAAACTAAATAATTAACTGTCAGAACACACCTCTTCTCCACGGCTGAGAATCGGTTCAATAACGTTGGAACCATCCCTAACAATCAAAATGGCCATCACCACCATCCTAATAGTACAAGATTCTACCCCGAGTTCCCTTCCACCTGGGGAGGGTGACATTAGCTTCAACGCTTCACTACCCTCAAACCTAAACAAGAAGATATTACAAGAGACTAATATCTTTATTTAAAGTACCTAACAGATGTATGTATAATATCCGTAAATTATGTTCATATGCAGGTATGGACATTTCGTTTTCCACTCCGTAGATGTCTTGTTCATCTATCAAACACTTTTAAATGTGTCGTACTGTTTCGTACATTCAAAATAATGAAGACTCACCTCGATGGTCATAGAGTAACATGACCATATGTGTTCTGGCAATTATGTTTTACAAAAAGTGTAAAACTTATTTTTAAATCTCCCAGTATAGTATGAATCGATGTTTGTGTCCTTCTAGCTCTCATGCCCTTGGGAGTACTGTGGATATATACTTGGCGTGGATACTCAAGGGGTCCCAAGGATGCATCTTCGAGATAGAATTTCGAAGAAAAAATATTGTTTTAATTATTTCATCATAGAACCATATCCAACCAGCACAGGGTGCGGGTACTTCGGCTAGTATATGAGAGAATAAGATCCGTTATTAAGCCTAACGTCAACAATCTCCTTGAATGGGTGCGTTTCTCTCTATTACTCTTGTATCACTCTGGAGACACAACTCATTCCCACCGTATTGGTCCTTCAAACACCGCGGTCCGTCTGTTTACATTAGTTATACCGTACCTCCCCACCACCAGCACTCACTGTTTTCTTTACTACCACACCCACACATTTTTGGTCCGTGTGTGTGTGTGTGTACATTAGTTATCCCTCCCCACCACCATCACTCACTGTTTTCTTTACTACCATTTTTTTAAATAAAAGACCTCCGTCTACGTATTGTGAAAAACCTGTTATCCTCCGGCAAATTGTGGGGTTGAGTGAGTGAAGGGGGGGGGGGGGGAGGGGACAGTGAATGAAGGAGGATACATGTTTTTCATAATACGTGTTGCTAGCCCCAAACGCGCGAGCAACTGTGGCTTTCAACCATCCGACACATCCCCTTTTATTTATGTGCATCACACATGTTACATACAAATAAAGTTTATGTTTTGTTTTACCCTACTGTGGAAAGACTACGGATACACCACTCCTGCCCGGGCCTCACACAGTGGCATGACCCAGTCCTGTCGAACTGACCTCATGACGCTGGTGGCATTGCCCCGGAGGATAGCCATCCCTAGTCTTTGCTTGAGCCAGAGGGTTTCCCGGGGTTCTCCTGAAACTACCATACCTACACTTCTGTATGTGTGTGTGTGTGTGTGTGTGTGTGTGTGTGTGTGTGTGTGTGTGTGTGTGTCTGTGGGGCACCGAGATATTTGGGTAGTGTGAGTATTGAGTATTGGGGCACCATTATATTAAGGGGACAGTGATTGTTTTGGGGGGTCTATATATTTATATATTCATATATATTTTAGTTTCCTCCCTATACCTCCATCAAACTTTAAAACAAATATTAGATCACCCTACGAGATTAATTTGTACAGTTTTCGGTAGAAAAAGTTCACGCCCGAAGGCCGGTTCCTCCACAATTACAGGCTCGCCATCGCTCGCCAGGAAAAAAAATCGACATTTAAAGGGCACGAAAGGTCTTAATATTGACAAAGAAATGGGGCGAAAGGTCGTAAAATCGACAAAGTAATGGGGAAAAAGTCTTGAAATTTCAAAACTAATGGGGAAAAACATGAGGAAGAAATAATATATATATATATAGGCTATATATATATATATATATATATAGGCTATATATATATATATATTTTTTTTTTTCAATTTCATCGCATTATAAATAATTCGCTGATGAAAAGGAATGAAGCATCAAATTTTTGTGGTAATTAACTCTTTGTCTCTGGGGATTTTAGCCCTAATTACATTATCATGCATAAAGAAGAGCCAAAATGTAATATAATGATATATCCGTGAAATTACAGTAATAGAGCTTTCCATTGACACCTGAATCATCTCTGTCCGACGTCTGGTTGTCTTGCAAAGACTTTGCTAAGGTCGGCCAAAATTGCTAAAAATGAGCGGTTTTGAGCTGTTTTCGCTATGTGCAATGCTGCATTGATGTGGCAGACGACTCTGAGTTACGTCAGTGCTCGCCCAGCCATGGTGGGTGACAGACAAAGGGATCCCACACTGCCTGCACTCGCTTGCCTCACTCCCAGGACACATAATATGCAGATGTCGGTGCCCGTCTGGTGATGGGCACTGCTAGGAAGGGGTTAATATAGGAGATATAGAGATATAGAAAGATATATGTATACTATTTATAGGGGGATAGTTCAGTATTATAATACGATATTATTATTTTGGGAGATCCACAGCCAAGAGTGAGAGCGGTGGAAATGAGTTACTTGAGAAGTGCGTGCGGAGTTACATGGAGGGATAGACAGACGAATGAGGAAGTAAGAAGGAGGTGTGGTGTGGAGGTAGATGTGCTGGAAAGTGTGAAAAGGAACAACTTGAGATGGTTCAGCCATATGGAACATATGGGAAGTGAGAGAATGACTAAGAGGGTGTACGAGAGCGAGGTGGAAGGACAGAGAGGGAGAGGTGCACCGAAGGAGAGGTGGAAGGATGGAGTGAGGAAGTATATGAATGAAGGTGGTGCTGGTTGGGAGGAGGGGCGTCGACTGACTGGGGACAGGTGCATGGGGGCGTTCGTGGCTACCCCTTCGGGGATCACGGCGTCAGGCAATAGATAGATAGATAGATTATTTTGGTAATACGACATTCGAAAATGCCCCTTCATTGACATCACTTCGCTGCAGAGTTTGAGTAGGTTGGTGGTAGGTGCAGTGATAGTAGTGATTGTGTGGTCGTGCTGCCATTGTACCACAGTTGTACCACATTCGCATCACAGTTCTGGTGGTGTCGTCTGTCACGTGGGTCTGTCTTCCCAGGGCTTACCAGGTCGTGCCACGCCGTCGTGACAATCGTTGCACCGTCATAACCCTATCAGTGATTATCATATTACCGTCCTTATGCCGTCTTCCCACGGTCGTCCCATGCTAATATCCTGTCCATTAATCTCCCGATTAGCGCTGACTTTCATTGTCATGGCCTAAGATCGCCTATGTGTGAAGGGTATTTAACTCAAGTTCTCTCTTTTGTCAACTGAGCGCGCTAATATACAGTATGTGCCACAGAACACTAATTATAGTGAGGCAGTTTGGTAGAGAAATTGTGCATTTCGTGATAAAAGTAAAATATTTGGCACACACAATCAAATAGTCAATATATTCAAAATTAGATATTGGGACATCATAGGTTTACTCTACATTGGCTTTGGCAGCCCCCTTTCAATAACTTTTCATTAGAGTTCTTAAAACTGATTTTTGCCCCAAAGTGTATACCATGGTAGAGATGTAAAACTAGTCTCAAATGACTCGTCTGGACATGGGTAGCAGCATATATTCAGACAATGTTTGGCTAATGTTGACCGTTTGACTTGTACTGGCTCCTGTAGTAACGTGTAGTTCAACAAATTAGTGTCAAATGCCAACATTACTTACCAATTTGTGGCATGATGATAAACTACAGCAGACTTTACTAATCAAACGGTCAATATTAGCTAAACATTGTCTGAATATATGTTGTTACACATGTTCAGACGAGTCATCTGAGACTAGTTTGACATCTCTACCATGTTATACAGTTTGGGGCAAAAATCAGTGCTTAACCCAGGAACGGCGAGAACACTCTCAAGAGGTTTTGGTGGGCAAGGGCGAGGACCCTCTTAAGAGGTAAGGCCTAAAAAAAAACTTTTAAAAGGCCCCAGTAGCACTTAAAACATGTTTTTTCTTTTTTTCCCTCCATACCTCATATCACTCATCCACATGTGTCAATATCCCCTCTTTCCCCCCTTCAATTATCACCTATTTTTCCTATTATTACCATCTTTATTGGTGTATTTATCATGCCAATATCTGCAACCTGGTTCCAGGGTGCGGTGTTGTTGCTACCGATCGTATGGAGTGGCAGAGAATGAGGGAGGGGAGGTTCAGTGTGGCTGTAGGCTCCAGAGAGAGAGGGTGTACGTCGCTGCTGGCTCACAATTCATGAATGGACCGGCCGACTATAATTCGTGATTTTGACCATCCAATCGATATTCCCACGTGTTTTATTGTTGTTACAGGTTACTATCTTCATATTAAACGTAAAATAGGTGCATATGAATAAGTAATAACGATATTTATCGTAAATGACGATTATAGGCAGGAATGGAGCTTAATATTGCCGCCCAGAACTGTGGTGTTCACCACACCCTGTGGGCACTCGCCGGGTTAAGAACTCTAATGGAAAGTAATTGAATGGGGGCTGCCAAAGCTAATGTAGAGTAAACCTATGATGTCCCAATATCTAATTTTGATTATAGTGACTATTTGATTGCGTGTGCCAATTTTGATACTTTTATCACAAAATGCACAATTCCCACAAATTCTGCCACTACGCCGCTACACTATTACCATCATTAACTGTTTAAAAGTCCGTTAGAAATCTTGGGGACACACCTACAGGTACGGTTCTCAACATATATAAAGTTACGCCAGTTCGAACCTTTGAACCTTTAAAGCCAAGTTCTAAAACTTCTGGGCTATAATAATGTATTGTATTATTTGTTTGTGTTTGATACTGACTCAAATGGGTGCGTCGCGATATATACTCTTGACTGTACACTCGGATACCATAGTCTCTAGCCCAGGACCCTTTCTGGACGGTGGCCCACAGTGATAGTTACGACTGGGGTTTTGGAGAGAGAGAAACGCACACACGAACACAGTGTGAAGCATTTGGGACAGGATTCGAAGTCTTCAAATGCTTCACACTGTGCTCGTTTGTGTGTTGCCCTCTCTCTCAAACCCCACCCCTCACCATCACTGTGGGCCGCCATCCAGAAAGGGTCCTGGCCTCACCTTTAGCCAGAGTCGGGTGGGCTAGAGACTATGGTATCCGAGTGTACATGCAGTACTACTCCATCTCTCTCCTCCTCCTCATTGTGGTCATACTATAATCTCTAAAATTCGTGGGTGAAATCTGTGTTGGTGGTGTAATAGTTTAGAACTTTAGATAATTATGTTCTAGGTATGGTGTCCCGAATTCGAATCCCGGGAGGACCATATGCTTTCATTAGTTTATTCAAGTACATTGGAGTTTGTAATGGATGATTAATGTTAAGAACGGGGTATTCCTTAATAACCAATCAAGATCGTGGTGCCGAACATTTACGATTTCGAATTTATCGTGCCCAAAATGTATAGTGTCCAAGTTTCACGGTGTCCAGGATTCACGGGGCCCAAACTTCACGGCGGTTAAAATTCGGTGCGCGAGTTTTTGGTGGTGTCGAAGTTTCCTACCTGACCCCCCCCCCCCCAAAGCCCCCTTTTCTGGTTTATTGTGGTGGTTTCGTTAAAGGGGAGATGGTTCGTCGCTTTTTCTGGACCACCCTTACCCTCATGTTTAGCCCCATTAGTTTTGAAATTTTAAGACGTTCGTTCCATTAGTTTGGCGTTTTTTTTAGACCTTTCGCCCCATTTCTTTGTCAATATCAAGATCTTTCGTGCCATTTAGGTGTCGATTTTTTCCTGTCGAGCTATAGCGAGCCTGTAATTTTGGGAGGAACCGGCCAATTCTACCGAAAAATGTACAAATTTATCTTGAAAGGGGGTCTACTGTAGGGGTGTTTGTTTAAGCTTGATGGAGGTCTAGCGAGGAAACTAAACAAAATATATAATTATATGTCCCCAAAACTAACCACTAACCCCGTAAAGGGGAGGTGTGGTGGAGTGGTCTTGCCACTGGCCTGGTAATCCAAAGGTCCCGGGTTCAAATCCCGATGTATCAATGGGAAGATATTATTGGGATGGCATTTGTGCTGTACCTGGTATCAGTGCATTACCACAAGCCCACCGAAACGTCAATAAAATACCCTCATTGTTCCCTGATTAACCCTCTCAGACATATGACGCAATTTTGAGCCTATTAGGGATACTTTAAAGCCTTTATTACCATCAGGGTTTTTTACAAAAATTTTAAGTTGTCTTTGAGTGATGTGGGCAGAAAACTATTTGGAGGAGAACTTTAAATAGCACTGTATGAATATTCCCATATTCAAAATATGCTATAGGGGTGCAATACCTGGTTAGTTATCTGCTCAACAGGTGGCGTTGTGTGTGTGTAAGTGTGAGAGTCCGAGTGTAGGGGATGAGACAGTGAAGCACGGGAACGAGGTGGTTTCAGAGATGGGGTCGTTTCTGGCCATGAGTGAGCACCGTGCCTCATGTGAAGGCAAGATGGCAGGTGCTCGTTGTATTCTACGTGCTTCACATGTCTCACTCCCTAGACTGGAACAAGACCTCACTGGCTTCACTGTTCATTGTAAAGCGGTGAATGTTAAGGCTCTCAGCCTATGCCCGAGAGGAAGTAAGTTGGAATATTTAAAAAAAGAAAAAAAAACAAAAAACAAAAAATTGTGCCTCTCTACAATAGGCCCGTGGCACCTGTAATTATCCTCATACTAATATTATAGAGGGAATAATAACCCTACAGTGGTTACGGGGGTATAGTGCTTGTTTGTTGGACTATTTATTTATTTATTATTTTATATCTCTACCAAGCTTTAAAATACACCCCCTAGACCCCTTTTCCAGATAAATTTGTAAATTTTTCGGTCGAAAAAAATTCCGGCCGTAGGCTGCTTCCTTCTAAATTTACAGATTCGCTATCACTCACCAGGAAAAAATCGACACCTAAATGGCACGAAAGATCTTAATATTGACACAAAAATGGGGTGAAAGGTCTCTCAATCGCCAAACTAACGGAAGGAACGTTTTAAAATCTTAAAACTAATATGCTAAACATGAGGGAGAAGGGGGGCCAGAAAAACGAACCATCCCCCATCAAAGTGTGTATACGCTTTTATAACATAGCCCGACTTCGAGAGGGCTCAAACTTATAATTAATATATTATATTTTCCTCTTGATCCTTCCTTAGGTCTCCATCAAACTTAAAATTACACCCCCTAGACCCCCTTTCAAGATAAATGTGTACATTTTTCGGTAGAAAAATGTCTCGGCCGAAGGCCGTTCCCTCTTAAATTACAGGCTCGCTGTCGCTCGCCAGGAAAAAATTGACACCTAATTTCCATGAAAGGTTTTAAAATTGACAGAAATGGGACGAAAGTTCTTAGAATCGCCAAACTAAAAGGGCGAACGTCTTAAAATCTCAAAAGCAATGGGGCTAAACATGAGTGAGAAAGGGGTCCAGAAAAAAATCCCTCAAGTGGAAATCTCCCCTTAAGAGTAACAAACAAAGACACACGACCTTGCCAGCTTCCCTGTGTCTTTGCAATACAATAATACCTTGGCTACACGGAGTTGGCCATGTTCACCCTCTGTGTTTCTGTTGTTAACAGTTGCCGCAGAGTGATTGACAAACTCCACGCCGGCATGTTGGGGTTTCAGACAAAGAAGAAGATGAGGAAAGAAAGAAGAGTAAGAAGAGGCGGAAGGAGATATTGTTGTTAGGTCCGTGCGAAGCGAGGACCTCTAGGGTTTACTAGTGTCCTTGTTGTTGTTCTTCTTCTTCTTGTTATAGCGACGCTTATTAAAATATTGCTATTTCTCAGTCATTACTGAGCCAAATTTAATGATTTTTCACATGCATATACGCTGATCTATCCTCTAGGACGTAACAGAGCCCATTTTCAAAATTTTGGCCTGGGCGCCCCTCAAATCTCCACCTTCTGCAGTAGTACGACGTTTATCAAAAAATGCTTTTTCTCGGGTATTACTGAACCAAATTTAATTACCTTACACATGCATATAAATGATCTATCCTCTATGCTGTAACGGAGCCCTTTGTTTCAATTCCGCCCTGGGTGCCCCCCAAATAGTAACTTTCTGCAGTGGTGGGACGCTTATCAAAATTTGATATTTCTTAGTTATTACTGATCCAAATTGAATGAACTTACACACGCTTTTACTCGAGTACATCCTCTAGGCTGTAAGGGGCCCTTTTCTTAAATTTCTTTCTGGGCGCCCCGCTAATCGGTGCCTTCTGAAGTAGTCGTGAAAAGTGAAATGGCCACCTGTTTGGAAATTGCTAAGGCATATTTTATAGAACTCCATATGCATAGCCGCTTGCTTATTGTTCAGGCTGGAAGAGGGCACTTTTAATAGACTTCGCCCTTGGTGGTCAACTATAGAGCCCCTTCTACAGGAGTTTATTGGAAATGTAATCGGCTGTCTTTTGGGGATTTTTTTGTTGTCAATTTCATGCACATGCATACTGTATACTGTACTCTGATCTCTTCCTTGACCATATCGGAGTCCAATCACCAACTTTAAGCCAGGGCGCCTCGCTACTGTCTCCCTGCTACATGAGTGATGTAAAATGAGAGCGGATATTTCTATGTCATTAATGAACCCCATATTTTATAGTGTACATACATATACTTCCAATAACATTTTGGATCCAACATATCGGCCATGGCGCCCCACCACAGGAGTGACGGAAATTTAAAATGGTTATTTTGGGTGGATATTACTTATGTTTTACTTGCACATGTGCGTAGTCTCATCTATTTCTTAGACATAGGCTAATGGTTGGAGTCCTATTTCTTAGACATAGGCTAATGGTTGGAGTCCTATTTCTTAGACATAGGCTAATGGTTGGAGTCCTATTTCTTAGACATAGGCTAATGGTTGGAGACATAGGCTAATGGTTGGAGTCCTATTTCTTAGACATAGGCTAATGGTTGGAGTCCTATTTCTTAGACATAGGCTAACGGTTGGAGTCCTATTTCTTAGACATAGGCTAATGGTTGGAGTCCTATTTCTTAGACATAGGCTAATGGTTGGAGTCCTATTTCTTAGACATAGGCTAATGGTTGGAGTCCTATTTCTTAGACATAGGCTAATGGTTGGAGTCCTATTTCTTAGACATAGGCTAATGGTTGGAGTCCTATTTCTTAGACATAGGCTAATGGTTGGAGTCCTATTTCTTAGACATAGGCTAATGGTTGGAGTCCTATTTCTTAGACATAGGCTAATGGTTGGAGTCCTATTTCTTAGACATAGGCTAATGATAGGAGTCCTATTTCTTAGACATAGGCTAACGGTTGGAGTCCTATTTCTTAGACATAGGCTAATGGTTGGAGTCCTATTTCTTAGACATAGGCTAATGGTTGGAGTCCTATTTCTTAGACATAGGCTAATGGTTGGAGTCCTATTTCTTAGACATAGGCTAATGGTTGGAGTCCTATTTCTTAGACATAGGCTAATGGTTGGAGTCCTATTTCTTAGACATAGGCTAATGGTTGGAGTCCTATTTCTTAGACATAGGCTAATGGTTGGAGTCCTATTTTCTAATTTTGCCCAGGGCGCCACGCTGTTGGTTCCCTTCTGCAGGAGTGACAGAAAATGTGATCCGGTGTTAATGCAATACAACACGTGCAACTGCACATGATTTTAACTACCTCCGTCAACGAAGTTGGAGGAGGTTATGTTTTTGCCTCCATTTGTATGTCTTTTTGTCTGTTTGTTTATATGTTTGTCTGTCTATAAACAAGATATAGCCTATCAAAAAGCTATGAATAAATTGTCATGAAATTTGGAGGCCAGATAGGATATGCACCAAGGAAGAAGTCATTAAATTGTGGAGGTGATTGGTAGAGCGCATACCTCAGCCAGCGTAGACGGCTCACACAATTATGAACCGATGTTCACAAAACTTGGTGGGCAGATAGGATATGCACCAAGGGAGAAGTAATTCAATTTAGGAGGCAATCGGTAGAGCGCATATCTCCGCCAGCTTAGGCGGAGGTACGCGCTTTCCAGAGTGCCCCTCATTGTTATTTTCGCCAACGAAGTTGGACGGAGGTTATGTTTTTGCATCCTTTTGTCTGATTGTCTGTAAAAAAGATATCTCAAAAGTTATGAAGTGATGACATCGAAATTTGGTGAGCAGATAGAATATGGTCCAAGTAAGAAGTGATTAAATATTTGAGGCGATCAATAGAGTGCATAGGCTACCTCGGCCAGCGTAGGCGGCTCTCAAAGCTATGAACCGATTCTCACCAAATCTGCTGGTTATTATTAAACCAAATTTAATGATCTTCCACATGCATATACTCTAATCTATCCTCTAGGCCATAACATAACCCCCTTAATCTTTTTACATTTCATCCTGTGCGTCGCGCGACGCACCTCGGAGTTAACCCTTTCAAGCTCCAATACGCGTTTCTGTTCTGTTTCTGGCTACTATTAGACGATTGTATACAGATTACTAACTGTATATGGAAGTCAAAGGGTTGATTGAGATAGTATTTACCCTTTTAATATCCACAGATCCTTCCTAAGCTGCATAAAATCGTCTAATGATAGCCAAAATAAACT
This sequence comes from Paralithodes platypus, assembly GCA_032716605.1. Lineage (NCBI taxonomy): Eukaryota > Metazoa > Arthropoda > Malacostraca > Decapoda > Lithodidae > Paralithodes > Paralithodes platypus. The sequence goes on along the minus strand of CM064576.1, from coordinate 22,605,900 downwards.
GCTAAAATGCGTCAGAGCTTGAAAGGGTTAACACGGCCGCACGGACCAGCTTGGACTTGTTTAGGTTATGTTGGTGGAGGGGGGGGGGGGTGGTAACTCGGCTAACAGTGACGCTGCTAGGAAGTGTTTAACCCTTACTGTTACGATGACGCTATTCTGGCTTATGTTAGACGAGTTGTATTCAGTCTAGGAACAACCACTAGGGATTGAATGGGGTAAAATCTACTTCAATCATCGCTTTAAGGGGGGTGACCTGCTTTTTGTTATTTCTGTCCTTTTCTCTCTTTCTCTGGCTTGTATCCATTCGGCCCCATTCAGCCAACTATTTTAAGACGTTTATCCCCATCTAGGTGTCGATTTCTTCCTGGCGAGCGATAGCGAGCCAGCATTATATGAAGAAATCCGGCTTCGCCGGAGACATTTTTCTATCGAAAAATGTACAATTTAGCCTGCTGTCTAACAAAAATAAAAAATATGCTGTCTCGCTACCGCTCACCAGTAAGAAATTGACACCTGGATGGGGATAAACGTCTTAAAACAGTAGGCTGAATGGGGCCAAATGGATACAAGCCAGAGAAAGATATATAGAAAAGGACAGAACAAAAACAGGTCACCCCCCTTAAGCTTCCCGACAACGAGAACAACACGTGGGGGCACTCGGTTATGGCCTTGGAATTGCTCGGGGCCTTGGGGCTGTTCGGCCAGGCAGCTTGGGGAACAACAACAATAACAACAACAACAACAACAACACGTGACTATAGTAAAGATGAGATCAATTTAATCTCATTAAGGGGAGGTGGGCCGGTTTTCTGGTCACCCTTCTTCCTCATGATTAGCCCCATTAGTTTTCAGATTTTGAGAAGTTGGGCCCATTAGTTTGCCGATTTTAACACCTTTGGCCCCCATTTATTTGTCAATATTAAGACTTTTCGTGTCATTTAGCTGTCGTTTTTTTCATGGCGAGCGATAGCGAGCCTGTAATTTAAGAAAAATTGGCCTTCGGCCGGGACATTTTTCTATCGAAAAATTTACAAATTTATCTTGAAGGAGGGTCTTGGGCGGGTGTTTTATAAGCTTGATGGAGGTCTAGGGAGGAAACTAAAAAAATAGTAAAAAGATACATAAATGAGCAAATAAATACACCCATCCCCCTTAAGGTGGGTGACCTGTTTTGGTTCTGTCCTTTTCTATCTTTCTCTGGCTTGTATCGATTTGGCCCCATTCAGCCTACTGTTTTAAGACGTTTATCCTGTTACGATCCAGGTTCTCAAAGACACAGGGCTCTTCAACATTGGACTAGATAAATGGAAAAATGCAACAACGGTAACACTAGATCCAACCCCTGCCTTAAACACTGGAAAACAAAACACCGTTACCGCCCTGAGTCGTGCCTGGACAACGAGGTATCCTATGACTCGGTAACTGGTGCACACACACTAGGCTGACGCTCGATGAAACAGCCTATTCTCAAACAGTAAAAGATTACTCGATTAGGTTACACAAAGAAAAAATAGTTAACATAATTAATTAACGTTACGGTAGATACTCAAATAACTGGCACTCCTGTATTAAAGAAAGTGCAATGCTAGTCCTGCAACATCAACTGGAAACTTCTGAAATAAGTCTGATGCTGGGAAGATGTTCGTAAAGAATCTTGAACAATTATAATGCAGAATACGGGTCACAATAAATACTAGGACATATAGTAATAATAGGCAGGCGAATAATAAAGACTGCGCAAAGGTAGTAATGCTCAACAACTAAAGAAATGCTTCGTGACACAACGCAACAGCCTACTAGGGTTGTGCAAGCAACAACAACCTCGGCTCAAAAGTGCAGTGAATAATAATGTGGCATACATATAATAATGGGGGCTTATCTCTAACCAGTGTCTGCTCGGTTAATAAAGTCTAGCTGGGGTATCAAGGCAGGGCAACAATGGGCGAGCATGCGGTTCGTAGCCTAACGTTGTCCGAAGGTGGTATAATGAAGATTACGTTATATGACGGGGATGCTCTCTTGATAAATCTAGGTCTCTAGTACCTAGTTCTATCCTGGCGATCCCTCAGAAGTCAACACAAAGAGGCAGCACTATGTTGTGAGGGATAGGCTATGGCCCTCTCACACCACAGTGCTGTGCTCGCAAAGTAAACCCACCCGAAGACAACCTAGGCTCCCACAGTACCTGTCGATGTCGTGCAGGGCTTAGCTAACACTGCACACATCGGAGACAACGACACAGTAACCTTACCCCTAGTCTAGCTTTAAATAACTAAGCAGAATCACTGAACACCCTGCCAGGGAGACATATACCGGTCTACAACCTTCCCGAGAGAGGACACACACGGAAAAGTCCGTCTCTCCAAACCTCATTAAAGCCTAATACATAGAAATATCTGAGAGCTTCGCGTACAATACGACTGGCCGACGGTGAACGTCTATGCTGAAACCAGAAGGGATGTTGAGTTTAATAAAGATTAGAGAATGAGAAAGGAGAAGTCGAGAGAGAGAAATAGTAGGCAAAGTGGCGAGTATGGGGGACAGAATTGCAAAGGATGTAGACGATACGCGTGTCAGGCCAGCTCTGAGGAGAATAGCTCCTCTGGACCCCTCCAGGATCCCACACAAAGGCACGGTGGTCAGCCAATCACAGGCCGCTACTTCACCCGGCAGCAGGCCTGCAGAAGGCGCCAGGAACCACCAGCCAATCAAAACCGAGAGAAAAGACCATGCGGGCGAACAACTCCTCCGGGAGGGAGGAGGGAGGAGGAGGAAAAGCAACACTCACACCTCCCCCACCCTGCTCGCTCGCTCTCTCTCTCTCTCCTTCACTACAACATTTATATTATAGCGAATATAAAATATAGGGCGCGGTCACAGACCAAAACAAATACCATTTCTACTGTCTGTGGCAACACGACACTAATAAAAGAAAGCAGATCATTCTAGGACAACTGTAGCCCATCCCCCCATCCTGGCGAGCGCTAGCGAGCTGCAATGCCCCACGCAACCATTCTGCTAGCGCCGGAAGGCGTCACACCCCCCCCAAGATATGGGACACTCAACCATGAGCCCATATCTGAACAGGCAGAATGTCGCTAGAATCTGCCACTCCTAACCACTCTGCCACTCATGGAATGCAAGCTCAGTCTCCACAAAAAAAAATACAACAATATTTTCTATGTAAAAAAATCTTATCACCCTTCCCAAACATAATACATTAATTCATAACATTGTGCTCCCAGAGCGAGCTTTAAGAAGCACAGCCTACTGAGAGAAAATCATCTGCACTCAGTACTCAGCTACAATATTATCTTAAAATTAATTATTAAAAAGAAAGTTTTTATTTAATTTTTCATATTTTATTTTAATGTTGTTTTTGGCGGCTACTATAGATGTAGCCTAATTTTCGTCTAATCAAAGCCAACAACTCCTGCCCTGCGACCCTACGCTGATGCTACACACGCGAGCCAACAAGCACCAGCGCAAAAATACACCGCGAGCCAAGACAGGAGGCTATACCAACATACTGTGGTAGCCTACCCCGGATCCTCCACCCGCGACAAACAGTCCGCAATCACATTCTCACAACCGGCAATATGGCAAATGTCTAAGTTGTACTCTTGCAACATGAGCGACCATCTGGTCAGCCTCATATTCCGGCTGTGGAATTGATTGAGGAATTCAAGCGGGTGGTGGTCGGTATACACTACCACGACTGGCCCATAGGCAGGAACATAGACCTCAAAGTGTCTGAGCGCTAACACGATTGCCAGCAGTTCCTTTTCAACAACCGAATAGTTTTTCTGTGCTGAATTAAATTTCTTTGAAAAGAAACTGACTGGATGCTCAAGACCTTCCTCGTCTGTCTGCAAAAGTACGGCACCAGCCCCTACTCCGCTGGCATCAGTCGCCAACTGAAATGGTCGTTCAAAGTCCGGGGCCCTGAGGATAGGGTGAGTGCATAAAAGGTGTTTAACTACTCGAAACGCCTGCTCACACTCAGGTGCCCAGCGGAACTTTTTATCTTTAGCTAGTAGATCTGTCAAAGGAACTAACACAGTAGAATAACCTCTTATAAAGCGGCGGTAATACCCAATCGTGCCCAAAAATCTCATGATCAGCCGCTTGGTGGTCGGCCTGGGGAACAAGTCGATAGCCTGTATCTTCTGTTGGGGCGGGCTCACCTGCCCTAACCCAACCACAAACCCCAGATACTGCACCGTGGCTTGCACAAAGTCACACTTGCCCAGATTAACCACCAAGCCTGCTTTACCAAGTTGACTAAATAAGGCTTCTCTGTGCTCACAGTGACTTTGGAAATCGTTGTCATAAATGATCACGTCATCAAGGTAGACAGTACAGTTTGGGATGTCTGCTACGATGTCGTTCATTAAGCTCTGGAAAGTGGCCGGTGCATTTTTCAGACCATATGGCATCACGTTGCAACGGTAAGTACTGCCATCCACCACAAACCCGCACACCCCTTTAGCCCGCTCAAACCGAGACTCTCTCCAGGTACTTCTCTTGCCGCGAACAAAAACCTCTTGCGGGTAACCATACCGCGAGCAATACAAGAGCAGGTTCCGGACAACAGTTTTCGCCGTGCCATTTCTCATTGGATATGCATCAGGATAACGAGTGGCCACATCCATGATAGTTACTAGAAATTTATTACCGGCACTAGTAGGGGTTAGGGGCCCGACCATATCAATGATGACCTTACTGAAGGGCGGTCCACTGACAGGAATGGGGTGCAACGGGGCTCTCGGAATTGTTTGGTTAGGTTTTCCAACCCTCTGGCACGTATGACACCTTGCTATCCAGGTTACCACCTGCCCCTTCAACCCCGGCCACCAAAACAATTTTTCTAAAGCCGCCACCGTTTTTCTCACCCCTAGATGTCCTGCCAGTGGTATGTCATGCGCCAACCTCAGTAGGCTATCCCTGCACTCCCGTGGCACCACCAACTGGTCCACTACTCCGGACCCCTCTTGCCAACTACGTTTAGGGTCCGGAAAACGCCTATAGAGGATGCCTTCTAAATAAAAAAAATATCCTGGCTGTGCATCACCGTCCTCGTCGAGCTCTACAGCTCCATTAGCACACGTTTGGAGCTCAGGGTCCTCTAGTTGCAACCGACGTATATTTGAGGGTGCCAAGCGATCTAACTGCTCCCGGAGCAATGCATGACCTTCCCCGATACTGGGCTGCTCCCTCTGTCTCTCTCGATGTACATAACGTTGCTGTCGTGGAGACTCGTCATGCCCAGCCTCGTCACTCTCGATGACAGGCCCAGGGGCTACTCCAGAATTAAGTAATGGTGCTAATACTGAATCACCCAGGAGAGCCGCCGAGTCAAAACTCTTAAAACCAACTCCAGCTTTAGCCTCCTCCTGTTGATCGTTCCTCCGCTAGTTTGAAGACGGAGGACTAGGCTGTAACACTTTAGCTGCCCGAGCTCAGGTGACAACACACGCCATGGGTTGTGTCTGGCACCGCTCGACCCACTCTTGCTCTTCCCTACTCACGTCGGCCGGCCTCTCGGCAACGACTAAGGGTAGAACCTCAGAAGCGGGCATTGCAAAGTCGTTGCCGGGAAGAAGGTCGACGCCCTCCACTGGCAGTTTCTCCACAATCCCGACATCCAATTCACGTGCCACACCATCCACCTCCAACTCCAACCGCACCAGCGGGTATGACCGAGTTGCATTAATACCCTGCACCACCACCACCCGAGCCGCGTTTATAGGGTAGCCAGTCAAGTTTTTCATCAGAGTTTGGGAAGCACCTGTATCACGCAAGACCTCTACTCCATGCTTGCGCCCCACCCACATCACGCAACCCCGCCCTCTATGGTCGCAAAAAACATCCTGAGCAGGGTTCGAGCCTCCCAGGTGCTTCTGCATTGGCTGTGCCTCAGCCTCTGACGAACTGCCCCGGGCAAACTCAGATGACTTCGGAGACACACCAATGTTGCAGGCCAAAGACACAGCTGCTGTAGGTGGTTTGCTAGGACAGACTCTTGCAAAGTGCCCCTTTTCATGACAATGATAACACTCCAACTCCCCTTTGGGCTTCCCTTGGTACTGGGAAGGGCCCGGCCCCTTCTTAAATGGGACGGTGCTAGTCTTGTGGTCAGTCTTGGTATCATGGCTCTTGTACTTGTTTGGATAAGGTATATCAGTAACTCGGGGGGGGGGGTCACGCCCCTTGTTACCTGCCTCACTACGCTGGGCAAACCCGCACCCACGAATTAGTGATAGCCGGAGGTCAGCCATCTCAGCTGCCTCCTGTAGAGTTTTTGGTTGCTTTTCTTTAAGGTTTAACGTCAGGTCGCCGCCCGTGCATTTGAAAAACTGCTCTAAAAGCACCAACTGTTTAATGTCGTCAAACGTAGTAGCTTTCTCCGACCTCAGCCAATTCCCAAAAGCATCGGACAGCTCCCGGGCATGCTCCAAAAAGGTGCTCTCCCGACCCTTGGTAACACCCCGGAACTTCAACCTGTACGTCTCTGGTTGTAGTTCGTATGCTCTCAGGACAGCCTCCTTGAGTTCCTCATAGATAATACAACTCTATAGGCAACGCATCGTAGGCTTTAAGACCCTTGCCTATTAATCTAGAGGATACAAGTGCTGCCCATTTATTCTCCGGCCACTGGTGTTCCTGGCACTTCTTCTCAAAGCGTGTGAAAAATTCTGTTACACCACTCTCATCAAACACCGGAACCAGTTTCAATAAGTGCGAGAGAGACTGCTCGTGAACACGGTTACCAGCCCCAAGTCGCTGTCCCGTTGTCTCTACTCGCGACTTCTCTACGTCCATGTCGGCACAGTACCTAGTCGACTCAGCTTGGATTTTTGCTGGCTCTATGTGCTCATGACTGATAGTTTTTCTCTCTTCTATCTTGGCTAATTCTATTTGCTGCTGGATCTTAGCTAATTCGAGCTGAAGCAATAATTCTGGCGTTAACCCTTGAGGAGGTGAAGGTGCCCACTATATTCCTCAATAAAACAAATGACCACAACAATACTGCAATTATATCTTAGTTCACAAGATCCTGAGCTAGGTCTCCATTTGTTACGATCCAGGTTCTCAAAGACACAGGGCTCTCAACATTGGACTAGATAATGGCAAAATGCAACAACGGTAACACTAGATCCAACCCCTGCCTTAAACACTGGAAAACAAAACACCATTACCGCCCTGAGTCGTGCCTGGACAACGAGGTATCCTATGACTCGGTAACTGGTGCACACACACTAGGCTGACGCTCGATGAAACAGCCTATTCTCAAACAGTAAAAGATTACTCGATTAGGTTACACAAAGAAAAGATAGTTAACATGATTAATTAACGTTACGGTAGATACTCAAATAACTGGCACTCCTGTATTAAAGAAAGTGCAATGCTAGTCCTGCAACATCAACTGGAAACTTCTGAAATAATCTGATGCTGGGAAGATGTTCGTAAAGAATCTTGAACAATTATAATGCAGAATACGGGTCACAATAAATACTAGGACATATAGTAATAATAGGCAGGCGAATAATAAAGACTGCGCAAAGGTAGTAATGCTCGACAACTAAAGAAATGCTTCGTGACACAACGCAACAGCCTACTAGGGTTGTGCAACTCAACAACCTCGGCTCAAAAGTGCAGTGAATAATAATGTGGCATACATATAATAATGGGGGCTTATCTCTAACCAGTGTCTGCTCGGTTAATAAAGTCTAGCTGGGGTATCAAGGCAGGGCAACAATGGGCGAGCATGCGGTTCGTAGCCTAACGTTGTCCGAAGGTGGTATAATGAAGATTACGTTATATGACGGGGATGCTCTCTTGATAAATCTAGGTCTCTAGTACCTAGTTCTATCCTGGCGATCCCTCAGAAGTCAACACAAAGAGGCAGCACTATGTTGTGAGGGATAGGCTATGGCCCTCTCACACCACAGTGCTGTGCTCGCAAAGTAAACCCACCCGAAGACAACCTAGGCTCCCACAGTACCTGTCGATGTCGTGCAGGGCTTAGCTAACACTGCACACATCGGAGACAACGACACAGTAACCTTACCCCTAGTCTAGCTTTAAATAACTAAGCAGAATCACTGAACACCCCGCCAGGGAGACATATACCGGTCTACAACCTTCCCGAGAGAGGACACACACGGAAAAGTCCGTCTCTCCAAACCTCATTAAAGCCTAATACATAGAAATATCTGAGAGCTTCGCGTACAATACGACTGGCCGACGGTGAACGTCTATGCTGAAACCAGAAGGGATGTCGAGTTTAATAAAGATTAGAGAATGAGAAAGGAGAAGTCGAGAGAGAAATAGTAGGCAAAGTGGCGAGTATGGGGGACAGAATTGCAAAGGATGTAGACGATACGCGTGTCAGGCCAGCTCTGAGGAGAATAGCTCCTCTGGACCCCTCCAGGATCCCACACAAAGGCACGGTGGTCAGCCAATCACAGGCCGCTACTTCACCCGGCAGCAGGCCTGCAGAAGGCGCCAGGAACCACCAGCCAATCAAAACCGAGAGAAAAGACCATGCGGGCGAACAACTCCTCCGGGAGGGAGGAGGGAGGAGGAGGAAAAGCAACACATACCTCCCCCACCCTGCTCGCTCGCTCTCTCTCTCTCCTTCACTACAACATTTATATTATAGCGAATATAAAATATAGGGCGCGGTCACAGACCAAAACAAATACCATTTCTAGACTGTCTGTGGCAACACGACACTAATAAAAGAAAGCAGATCATTCTAGGACAACTCTAGCCCATCCCCCCATCCTGGCGAGCGCTAGCGAGCTGCAATGCCCCACGCAACCATTCTGCTAGCGCCGGGAGGCGTCACAATCCCCATCCAGGTGTCAATTTTTTACTGGTGAGCGTTAGCGAGCCAGCATATTTTTTATTTTTGTTTGACCGCAGGCTAAATTTGTACATTTTTCAATAGAAAAATGTCTCCGACGAAGCCGGATTTCTTCATATAATGCTGGCTCGCTATCGCTCGCCAGGAAGAAATCGACACCTAGATGGGGATAAACGTCTTAAAATAGTAGGCTGAATGGGGCCAAATGGATACAAGCCAGAGAAAGATAGAAAAGGACAGAACAAAAACAGGTCACCCCCCTTAAGCTTCCCGACAACGAGAACAACACGTGACTATAGTAAAGATGAGATCAATTTAATCTCTTTAAGGGGAGGTTTTTAGTTTTGTCCCTAGATATCCTTCAAGCTTAAGATTACACCTCCTTGAGCCCCTTTCAAGATAAATTTGTACATTTTTCGGTAGAAAAATGTCCCGGCTGAAAGCCGGTTCCTCTTAAATTACAGGCTCGCTATCGCTCGCCAGGATAAAATCGACACCTAAATGGCACGAAAGGTCTTAAAATTGAAAGAAATGGGTTGAAAGTTCTTAAAATCGTCAAAATAATGGGGCAAACGTCTTAAAATTAGAAAAACAATGAGGCTAAACATGAGGGAGAAAGGAGTCAAGAAAAAAATCACTCAAGTGGAAATCTCCCCTTAATACCTGGAAATACGGAGGGGAACAGGAGAAGTTGTAGGGCATTGGGAAGGGAATACTATAGTCCGTTCATTCTAGCTTGGGCAGAAATCGTAACCTATAACCTCTGTAACTCAAAATGGGCTAGAGCAAATGAGTGGTCAATTTATACACATATTCCCTAGCCAAGTCTTCCTGTTTGGTAGAAATATTAGCTCGATTACTCTAGTCCTTTTTGAGTTATGAGAGGTTAGGGGTTACGATCTCTGTCCAACCTAGAAGGAACGGACTATAGTAGGAGATGAAGGTGAAGCCCCGACGCCTTCCTCTCCTACTAATATTCCCTTCTTCCTTCATTCCTTCTTATCTCAGGTCAGGTGAAGGTATTGAGGGATAAGGCTTGACAACGGCACCTCGTAGCTACTTTCTACTTTCCTATTTTCTGAAGATTGTAGAGAGGGGGAGAAGGGGTGTTCGAGAGAGAGGAAGCTGTTGGAGTGGCTTTGCTATGTGTGTCATTAGTCTGTATATCTCACTCTCTCCATCCTTTGCCCCTTTTGTTACCCACCCCCTCTCCCCCGTTCTATTTATTCCCTTCCTTCCTTGCATTCTCCTCTTGCCTCTTTCGCTCTCTCCTCTTTATCTTTCCCTTCTTACCTCTCTCCATCCTCCCCCCCCCCCCCTCCCGTTCCATGTTTCCCCTTCCTTCCTTCCTGGCATTCTCTTCCCTCTTCCGCTCTCTCCTCTTCTCCTTCTTTCCTTTCCTCCCTCTATTCCCCCCCCCCCCTTTCCTTCCTAGCTCCCGCCTTACCGTGCTAACTTGTCAACTCCCATTGGACATGTTACTCATTATATAGTCACTGTTACGGTAATTTAAGGGTAGGTTTTCAGTTCGTTCGCTAGAGATCCGTCAACCTTAAAATTACAACCCCTAGACCCCCTTTCAAGATTAGTTTATACATTTTTCGGTAGAAAGATTTCGCGGCCGAAGGCCGATTCCTTTTAAATTACAGGCTCGCTATCGCTAGCCAGGAAAAAATCAACACCTAAATGGAACGAAAAGTCTTAAAATTGACAGAAATGGGGAGAAAGTTCTTAAAATCGCCAAACTAATGAGGCAAACGTCTTAAAATCTCAAAAGTAATGGGGCTAAGCATGAGGGAGAGGGAGAACAAATTTTTCGAGTGGAAATCTCCCCTTCCCTTTCCTCTTCCTTGATAGAGTTATCCTTTTCTGTTCTTTCCCTTCCTTTTCCCCTTCCTTTTATTTCGTCATTCTCCCCTTTCCTCTCCTTCACCCTCCTTCCATTTTTCCTCCCTCCCACCCCTTCCCATCCTTCCGTCCTCCCTTCCGTCCTTTCCTTCCTTCCTTCCTTCCATCCCTCCTTCCTTCTTTCCTTCCTTCCTTCCTTCCTTTCTTCCATCCGTCCATTCTTCCTTCCTTCCTTTCATCCTTCCTTCCTTCCTTCCATACCTCCTTCCCTCTCTCCTTCCTTCCTTCCATCCCTGCCTTCCTTTCTTCCTTCCATACCTCCTTTCCTCTCTTTCTTCCTCCTTCCTTCCTTCCTTCCTCCTCCTTCCTTGCCTTCCTTCCTTCCTTCCTTATACCTCCTTCCTCTCTCATTCCTTTCCTTCCTTCCCTCTTTCTTTCCTTCCTTCCTGCCTTCCTTCCTTCCTTCCTTCCTTCCTTGCTTCCTTCCTGCCTTCCTTCCTCCCCACCGTACTAACTTACTAACTCGGAGTGGCCAAGTTCTTGCTCATTATGCATTCACGGGGATGTGTTGAGGTTTTGATTTTCATATAGTTTAACCCATTCAGTACCAAGGACGTAATTTACATCATATTCTGGCAATTGTTAGACGATTTCATTCAGCTTAAGAAGGTCCTCTAGCAATATATAAGGCTTCAAACTATCTCAACCAACCCTTTTAACTACAAAAGATCCTTCCTAAGCTGCTTTATATCGTCTAAATACTGTATAGCTAGAATAATATATAACACGTCGCTGGTACTCAAAAGGTCAAAGACTGCCTATATGACGGTTTTCATCCCTTTCTTTCGTTTCTTCCTTAATCCTCTATCACCTTCCCTCCTCTCTCTGTTTCCTTCTTCCCTTTCCTATCCCTCCTTCCTCCTCTGCATCCCCTCTCTCTCCCTCCTTCTTTCGTTTCTTTCTTCACTAAATTTCGGTGTGAGCATCCTAGGTTCGAATCCCTGGACTGCCACATTTATTTGTTGATTTCATTAATTGAGTTTAGGAATTGTTGTTGTTGTTCCCCAAGCTGCCTGGCCGAACAGCCCCAAGGCCCCGAGCAAGGCCAAGGCCATAACCGAGCGCCCCCACAGAACCCTCCCTGCCGACCACAGTAAAGCCTGGGTGACCGAAGCCACTTCATGGCGGGAAGCTGAGGAGGGTGGGGAAACACCCGGGAAACCAAAGCCCCACCCAGGGCCCTGTGCCCCTCAGCAATTATGAAGAGAAAGTTGAGGGGCAAAGAAAAAATGTGACACTTTGGCTTCCAATTTTGGTAGATTGGGAGGTCAATCCACGGAAGAGACGCCGTCACTCGAGATCTAGAAAACACAAGTAAAAGGAACAGTCAGAGTAAGCTATGGGTATGGCAGAGATCGCTCAGTTCTCACTCTGATAGACCTGCGCATCACCCATGAGTTTAGGAGTAAAGTCGGTTGGTGGAGGGAACATAATAATAATAATATTCATCCCCTATCACCTTCCCTCCTCTCTCTCTCCTTTGCTTTTTCCTTTTCATATCCATCTTTCCTTCTTTTTTTCCCTTGCTTCCCGTTAACCCTTTCTGTACCAGCGACGTCTATTATATTTTCTTCTAGCACTATTTACATGATAATATGCAGCTTAGGAAGGATGTGTGGTAGTTAAAGGGGTTAATTGAAACAGTTCGAAGCTTTGTAATTCTAGAAGTCCTTCATAAACTGAATTAAATCGATAAATATTAGCCAACACATAATAAAGAAGATGTCGACGGTACTAAAGGGGTTAACATCCCGTCCTCCCTCCTACCATCCTTCCTTCCACCTCCCCCTCTCCCTCCTTCCTTACCTTTCTTCTCCGCCTCCCTCTCTTCTTCCCTCCATTCCTCCCATCCTCCCTTCCTCACTTAGTCCCTTCTTCTCACCCTCCCTCTCTTCTTCCATCCATTCCTTCCTCCCCTCCTCTCTTTCTCTCTTTCTCCCTTAGTCCCTTCTTCTCCTATCCCTTTCTTCTTCCCCCCACTCATTCCTCCCTTAGTCCCTTATTCTCCCCCTCCCTCTCTTCTTCCCTCCATTCCTCCCCTCCTCCCTTAGTCTCTTCTTCTCCCCCTCCTTCCCTTCTTCCATCCACTCCTCCCTCCCCGTCCTGGTAACTTGTCAACTCCCAGCGGACAAGTTGTTGCTCATTATACAGTTCCTGTTTCGGTAATTTGGGAAGTGGGGATGTTCATGATTTTCCTTTGGTTCGGAAATTGTAAAGGACGGGGTTTTCTTTCTTACTTTCGTTTCTTGATTGTAATGGACGGGTTTTTTCTTCCTTCCTTTCGTTTCTTCCTTTGCCCCCTATCACCTTCCCTCTTCTCTCCGTTTCCTTCTACCCTTTCATAGCCCTCCTTCCTTCCATCCCTCCTTCCTTTCATTCCTCCTTCCTTCCCTCCCTCCATTCCGGTATATTGGAAAGGGGTGATGTTGATGAATTTCGTATTGTTCGGAGATTACAGATGATGTTTTTGCTAATTGACTCTGTTTTAATCTTTTCAATTCAATTCAATAGTACCGACGCCTTAAAACTCAAGACTCTCATTCTTCATATGTTTCTGCCCGGAATCAAGCCAAATCTGTTCTTCGACTTGCCAAACACTCTTTCATCAATAATAAATGCACTGAACTATCCAACTCTAGCTCTTCCCAAGCTTTCTGGCATCTAGCCAAAAACCTCTCCAACAATTGCTCTTCCTCGTCTTTCCCTCCCCTTTCCCACTCTGATGGCACAACCATCACTTCTTCCTCTGACAAAGCTAAACTCTTCGCTCAAACTTTTGCTAGAAACTCCACCTTGGATGATTCCGGTGCTATTCCTCCCTCTCCACCCTCCACTCTTTTACATATGCCTGATATCCTAATCTCCTCTAAAGATGTACTTTCTACCCTCTCTGGGCTTAATACTAGAAGGCGTACGGTCCGGACGGTGTTCCTCCTGTTGTTCTCAAAAACTGTGCTTCCGTGCTGACTCCCTGCCTAGGCAAACTCTTTCATCTCTGTCTATCGTCTAACGTCTTCCCTTCATGCTGGAAGTTTGCTCACATTCAACCTGTCCCAGAAGGTGACCGCTCTCAACCCTCCAACTATCGTCCAATTGCTCTCATTTCTTGTCTTTCTAAAGTTTTTGAAACTATTCTTGCTTCCAAATTTCTTAAGCATTTCTCTTCTCATATCTGCTCTCAGATCGCCAGTATGGCTTCCTTAAGGGTCCTCTACTGGTGATCTTCTTTCATATCTTACTAACTCTTGGTCATCCTCCTTTCGGGACTTCGGTGAGACTTTTTCTATTGCACTAGACATATCGAAAGCCTTCGATAGAGTCTGGCATAAATCTTTAATTTCTAAACTACCCTCCTTCGGTTTCTATCCCTCCATCTGTGCCTTTGTCTCTAATTTCCTTTCGGGCCGTTTCATAGCCGCGGTTGTGGACGGCCATTGGTCACTTCCTCACCCTATAAACTCCGGGGTCCTCAGGGCTCTGTCCTATCTCCTATTCCTTTCTAATTTTTATAATAATCTCCTTAACTGTACCTTAATTCCCATCCATTCATACGCAGACGACTCAACCTTACACTACTCCATTAGTTTTTCAGAACGCCCCAGCCAGCAATCCCTCAACGACAACGTAATGAAGCCATAGAACTCTTAAATTCTGATCTAAATACTATTTCCAATTGGGGCAGAGAAAACCTTGTTAACTTTAATGCTTCCAAAACCCAATTTCTCCATCTATCTACCCGTCAGGATCTCCCAGCGGACTATCCCTTATTCTTCAACAATACAAAAATCAACCCTTCATCTTCTCTCAATATTCTTGGTGTCTCTTTTTCTTCTGCTCTCATTTGGAAGGACCATATTACCAGTCTTGCTAAGGCAGCCTCCCAGAAGCTGGGTGTGCTCAACCGCCTTAGGTTCTTTTCCCCTGCACAGCTTCTTGCTCTGTACAGGGGCATAGTGCGCCCTTGTATTGAGTATTGTTCACATGTGTGGGGACGTTCCTCTCGTACCGCTCTCCTAGACAAAGTTGAAAGGAAGGCCTTTCGTATCATTAACTCCCGTCCACTCACCAACTCTCTGCAATCTCTCTCTCTCGCAATGTTGCATCTCTCTCGCTATTCTATCGCTACTATAATAATCAGTGTTCCTCAGAGCTATCCCAGTGCATACCACCTCCTTTACGTAGGGCACGTGGTACCCGTCTTGCAACTCAATCCCACCCCTACTCTGTGCAACTCTCCAACCCAAGAGTGAAACGTTACTCTCAAACTTTGTTCTACTCAACAGCTGAGCTCTGGAACTCTCTCCCAGAATCAGTCTTTCCCTCTTCCTATGACTTAAATTGCTTCAAACTCCGTGTGTCCAGGCATTTTGGCTCGAACGTCCCTTGATTTTGGCCCTGTCACTCTTTCAACTATGGGGGAGGCACTCGCTATAGGCAATTATGCCTTTTGCCTCCCTCAATCACATAGAAAAAAAAAATAAAAAAAATAAATTGCTTATTTTTCTTTTTGGTCTGGCTTTCATTAGATGATTATTAGTTTAGGAAGGATCTGTTAGAATCCAAGGAAACATTATCTGTAGCCTCTTCATTTCTAGAGATAGACAGAATAACATGAAAATGACGCGATTTTTTTGAAAAATTGAATTCGGTTACTGTTAATGTAACCGCTTTCCGAATAGTTTGAGGATTGTGTTTAAAATTTGACAAGCGTTGAAATAACCCGGCCACCAACTTCTCTTTGCAGTGGCGGACATCAGAGGTGCCGTAGATCTGTGTCCCATTTGCAATGTGAATGCCTGCCTTTGTTAAGGGGAGAGGGGCTGTTTTTCTGGTCCCCCTTTTCCCTCGTGTTTAGCCCCATTAGTTTTCAGATATTATGACGTTCGATTTTAAGACCTTTCACCCCATTTCTTTGTCAATATTAATACCTTTCGTGCTATTTAGGTGTCGATTTTCTTTCCTGGCGAACGATAGTGAGCCTGTAATTTTGGAAGAACTCGGCCGGGACATTTTTCTACCGAAAAAATGTACAAATTAATCTAGAAGGGGGATCTAATGGATATTTTTTTTCGGTAACTTTGGTCCGGCAGCTTCTATTTTATTCTTGTGTCTGAATCCTGTCCCTTTTAAAAGATCTACCTTCAGTCTAGTTGTCGATAGTATGTATGTATGTATGTATGTATGTATGTATCTATGTGTGCCGTGATCTTGTACATGTCCTTTAAATGTGTTGGTGGTGTAATGGTTTAGATGCTTATGTTCGGGGTGTGGTGTCCCGAGTTCGAATCCCGGGAGGACCATATGCTTTCATTAATTTATTCAAGTGTATTGGGGTTTATAATGGAGGATTAATGCTAAGAGCGGGGTGTTCCTTAATATATCCCATAGCTGGGGGTGGCCGACTCGAAACAGAGCCCGAACTGAAACAACATTTAAAGATCCAATACTTAGGGCCCGAGACCACTTTCAAGTTCCCTCGCCCCTTTTCTGTCTCGTCTAGTAGGGGAATTATACAAGGGGAGGAGGATTCTTAGCCCCCTGCCCCCAGAAGGAAAAATAGGACAGTAAAAGAAACGGACAGAAACGGCTAAGGTTGGATAGAGGATGCCAATCATCACTCTGGATAGGACCAGCCCTTGTGGCAGTGATAATCCCCAATAATCCCCAATAATCCCCAAATGTAGCTAGAATAAAGTAGCCGATCAAACTTGCTGGATAAAGCGCTCGTGTGAAGCCCACTTTAGGGGAGATGGGTAATTTTTCTGGTCCCTTTTCTCCCTCATGTTTAGTCCCATTAGTTTGTCGATTTTAAGACCTTCCGCCCCATTTCCTTGTCAATATTAGGACCTTTCGTGCTATTTAGGTGTCAATTTTTTTTTTCTGACGAACAAACTAAAAAATAAATAAATATAGGTAATAATCGACCAAAAAATTAATCCGTCTCCCCTTAAGGGGGGGTGACCTGTTTTTGTTCTGTCCCTTTCTATCTTTCTCTGGCTTGTATCCATTTGGCCCCGTTCAGCCTACTGTTTTAAGACGTTTTTCCCCATCCAGGTGTCAATTTCTTACTGGTGAGCGGTAGTGAGCCAGCATATTTTTTATTTTTGTTTGACAGCAGGCTAAATTTGTAAATTTTTCGATAGAAAAATGTCTCCGGCGAAGCCGGATTTCTTCATATAATGCTGGCTCGCTATCGCTAGCCAGGAAGAAATCGACACCTAGATGGGGATAAACGTCTTAAAATAGTTGGCTGAATGGGGCCGAATGGATACAAGCCAGAGAAAGAGAGAAAAGGACTGAAATAACAAAAAGCAGGTCCCCCCCCCCCTTAATGGCGATAATTCACTTAGCTATCACTGGGCAAAAAGCCGCTTCTGACCAAAATATTAAGGCCTAATCTTTATGAGAGTGTTAATGCAACTCGTAGTGGTAATTACCCGTTCTCTAATGTACTTGATGTAGAGCCTGTAATGCATAAGCACTTATTACCAGCATTAGTTTCACGGAGGTCGCGGTGAATCTTGTTGGGTGAACATTATAATAGATAGGCATAGATACGTTTGTTGATAGATAGGTACACAAGGATAGATGTATAGAAAAAAGATAACTAGTCATGCTAATTATTAGATATGCAGTAAGTATAGATGTAAGTAGACCGATAGCTAGATATACTGATGCAGAGAGATATGTAAATGAATAATATATAGGAGAGAGATAGGACAGAGGCAAATTAAGTAGGCTGATAGATACACAGAAAATACCAATAGATAGTCAGATAGATGGATACAGGCAGTTAAATAAATGGACAAGTGATAACAATAGGTAGGCTATGTAACACACATGTATCTGTATAAAACAGAACGATGCAAATGAGGTTATATATCCGAAACAACAAGACCTACCACCTCGCTATAAACAGATTGGTGGTTGTTGTTGTTGTTGTTGTTGTTGTTGTTGATAGTTAACTGCGCAGTGTATATATATTTCTAGATATCACATAGCTGGACAGGCAGATACGCACAGACAGATACATGAAGGCTATTTGGCAACTAGGCACGAGTGGTTTCAAAAGAGGATGATTCACTTCACACCTTCATAATTGTGGTGAAGTGGATGTGAGTCACCTCTTCATACTGTAAGAGAGAGAGAGAGAGAGAGAGAGAGTACAAAGTACAAAGTACAAAGGAGTACAAAGGAAATCAAGCAACAACAGATCTAGTGACCCTTCTAGGTTGCTTGTCCTCCAAAACACTGAGGATCAAGTGTCCAAACAGTGGTTTAGAGTGGGTAAGGGAACATTGGAAAGGGAATTACTGCCCTGGAACTAATGTCCGTGGCAGGATTAGGAAGTTAGTAGGGGACAGATGGGTTTAGTAACTGAGGGGGGGATAAAATAAAGTTATTCATTTACAAACGCAGTCAGTCGCGGGTTTGATGCGAGATATTTGTCTAGGCGGAGTTTAAATGAATCAACGGTGATGCAGTCTATAACGTTTCGGGGAAGCCCATTCCACAAGTTGACAACTCGATTGAAGAAGAAATTCTTAGATTCGTGGGAGTTAAAAGATTTACCAATAATTTTGCAACCGTTTCCCCGCG
This sequence comes from Paralithodes platypus, assembly GCA_032716605.1. NCBI lineage: Eukaryota > Metazoa > Arthropoda > Malacostraca > Decapoda > Lithodidae > Paralithodes > Paralithodes platypus. The sequence goes on along the minus strand of CM064576.1, from coordinate 22,587,518 downwards.
TGTAATTAGATTGGTCGATAGTGAAGTACTTACTACAGTTCATATACAGTTCAGGGATCTGCCTTGCTTAGGCCAATCGGCTTTCTGCAGACTCCCATTTTCTTATGTTCTTATGTTCTTATATTGTCGATGCCTTTGATGATTTTGAACACTTGAATTAAGTCACCTCTTAATCTGCGCTGGGTTAAAGGAAATAGATTTTATTCTCTAAGACGCTCTTCGTATGGTTTGTTCTTTAGGCTAGGTATCATTTTGGTAACTCTACGTTGAACTCGTTCTAGCTTGTTTATATCTTTTTGGTAATAAGGGCACCAGGATTGAACGCAGTATTCCAGAAGAGGGCGGACTAAGGAATTGTAAAGGGTTAGGATAACTTCTTTGGATTTATGCTCAAATGACCTGCCTATAAAGCCAATTATTTTGTTTGCCTTCTTAACAACTTCTGAACATTGTTGACTCGGTTTTAGGTTACACGATATTGTTACTCCCAGATCGGTTTCTCTGTTTACATTCTTAAGCTGAGTGCCATTCATCGAATAGTTTGCTTTCTCATTTAGGTATCCGATATGTAGTACTTTACATTTATCCGCATTGAAACTCATTTGCCAAATTTGGGCCCAACATGACAATTTATCTAGATTGTGTTGCATATCGTCAACTTGTTCTTTTGAGAGTACGCTATTTGCAATTTTTGTATCGTCAGCAAATTTTGAGATTGTACAGGTGAGACCCTCATCTATGTCGTTGATGTAAATTAGAAAGAGAATTGGTCCTAGTACCGATCCCTGGGGTACCCCGCTACTTACATTGGTCCATTTAGATGCCTTACCGTTTATGACTACTCTTTGCTTTCTGTCGCTGAGCCAATTTTCTATCCATTTCAACACACCGTCTTGTATTCCATGCGCTTTAGTTTTAGCAGTAAACGTTTTGTGGGGAACTTTGTCAAAGGCCTTTTGAAAATCAAGGTATATAATATCTACAGGCTTTACTCTTATCGTAGAGGTTGAGGATATCGTGGAAAAAGTCTAAGAGGTTTGTTAAACAGGAAAGTTTTTTACGAAAGCCGTGTTGAGTATCTTTAAGTATGTTATTTTCCTCTAAGTGATTTACGAGTCTGTCTCGGATGACCGTTTCTAGCATTTTACATACAACTGAGGTTAAGCTAATTGGACGATAGTTACTGGGTAGGGATTTTGCTGCCTTTTTTTAATATCGGTGTTACGTTGGCTAGTTTCCACTGATCGGCATAGTTCCAGACTGCAAGGATTTATTGAATAGTAATGTCCAGTGGTTTGGAGAGCTCATCCTTAGCTTCCCTTTAGAACTCTAGGCGAGATTGTATCAGGTCCAGGCGTTTTATTTACCTTGAGTTTATCTAAACAATTCAATACTTCTCTCTCTGTAACGGTGATATTGCTTAGAACATCTGAATTATCAATCTGAATCGGCGATGGTGTAGGGATATCACTGAGGTCTTCTGTTGTAAAAACTGATGCAAAGAAGGTATTGATGGCATTACTCATTTGTACTTCGTCCTTTGGTGTATTCTCCATTTTCATCGACTAACGGTCCAACAGTTGAAGTAACTACTTTTTTCTTTCTGATATAACTATAGAATTCTTTCGGGTTTGTTTTACTTTGATTCGCAATATGTACTCTAAGGTCTTTTTACTTTGCTTAATTAACTTTTTGGCTTTGCGTCGTAGCTCTACAAATTTCAGCCGTTCTTCGTCATTTTGTGAGGATTTTAATCTATCATTAGCAAATTTTTTAGCAAGCAGGCAGTTTGAAATATCTTATTCCACCATTTGGGCTTATTATTATGGCCTGGACGCCGTATTTTCGATGGTAATGCAGTCTTGCACTGCTTTTAGGTAAGTGGCTTCGAATAACTTCCAAGATGTATTTATGTCGTTATTGTGAATTAAAAAGCTCCAGTCAGTTTCTTTAAACATAGCTCTAAGTTTATGGAAGTTTGCTTTCTTGAAATTAGGGACTTTTTCGATGCTACTATTTGGTTCGTTACTAGTAAACTTTAAAGTGAAAGTTATCGTAACGATGGTCGCTGTTACTGAATTCATCACCAACATTCAAATTCTCTATTAATTCTGCTTGTGTTGCAAGTACAATGTCAAGAACGTTATTACCACGGGTCTCGAACAAATTGATAAAGCGAACTCTCTTGCAAGTTCGTATACAAGTCATGTCCGGAGTGTGAAGTAAGAGTATCGCCCCACTTGGTCACAGGTAAATTAAAGTCGCCAAAAATTACGGTATCTTGTGAGTTACTTACATCTGCAATTTGTTCGTAAATTTCTCGGTCAGTTTGCACTGATTGAGCTGGAGGTCTGTATATTAATGCAAGTATTATTTTTGTACCTTTATTATTCTTTATTAGCACAAAAGATGCGTCGACGTTCACAATTTGAGGTTTTGACAAGAGAGAAAGTTAAGACTTTCTTTGATATAAAGTAAAACGCCACCTCCATTTCGATTTATTCGGCTTTTCTCAAACATTACATAACCGGGAAGTGAATACTCTGCTAAAAAGTCTCTATCTTCTGTATTGAGCCAAGATTCTGTTATGCCAATCACATCATAATTTTCTGTAAACACTAGCTCCTCTAAATCTGAAAATTTATTGCTTATGCTACGAGCGTTTGCATAGAACACCTTTAAATTTGTTATTTTAGAACTCACGGAACGCTCTTTAATAATATTTTTGGTTCTTGTCGGATCTACATTTATGTTCATGGCTGTCCTCGGTCCTCGCTGTCTTCGGTCCTTATCGCTGGTCCTCGGTTGCCTCTGTTTTTTTCCTTGGCTTTGGATGATTTATGTCA